>CM076569.1:647477263-648220367 GCA_034641835.2 Pinus albicaulis | reverse complement strand
TTGGAGGGTCTTTTGAATCTTTCAATGACTTATACAAATATGTAACATGCCCAAGAAGGGTCTTTCATACATGACACAGACTCAAATTGATTTTTATGACTACATGACAAATCTTAAAGCCTCACAATGGGGGCCATCACTAAAAATATAATTCCTTGCTCATGAAACCCATTACAATAATGATTTTATTTTTCTTCTTTACATCAATTACATAAAATCACAATTTATACTTGTCGTTATGAAAACCGAACCTAGTTATGTTGGCAATATGATGCAGAGTGTTGTCCTTGATGGCAACCCACTTGATGAAGATGATGGCAACCTACTTGATGAAGTTGGTCTTGACTTGATGAACTTGTTAATGATGTAAATCTGATGTATCTACAATCAGTACAGAAGGTGCAGAAGAAAGAATTTCAGTAAGGGCCAGAACAATGATGAAAAGTGTGTGTCACAAAGCATACGCTTGTTTTTTTAGGAGAAGTAGCGTATGCACGCGGAAAAGTACGTGCCAAGTTGCGTATGAATAATTGCGCTCTAAATGTGTAAAACGAGGGGTTATTACCATGGTATTGACCCATTGTATTGAGCACTGGATTGTCTATTTGAACTCGTTCAGGAATACCATCGGAAGGGATGTGGTTTTGGCTCATGGTATTGAAAAAGGCTAGATCTATTTAAGGAGAAGAAATTCATTGTGCAAAGGGTGTGCAAGATGTCTGGGTTTGAATGAATACTTCTCTTTGAAGTATATCTGAATGGAATGGGTAACAGTTGAATGATAGATCTGAATTCATAATGCACCTATGAAGAGAATGATGAAGAAGGGTATCTAGATCTAAAATGTATTTGTATTTTCTAGATCTATTTATGGAATGTTTAGATCTGAGATGAGGCGAACATGTTTCTGAAGTGAAGAGTAAAATCTGAGCTATGCATCTATTCTGAAGAATTGTGTTGCCCTAAAATGTCTGAAGATCTATACGCTAGTTTTTAATAGAGGAAGCGCGTATATATGCGGGTTGTATTAAGCAGAAGCGCATATGGGTTGTGAAATTAGTTTTGTAATATGTGCAGATGTATACATGGGTTTATATGCATGAAAGCGCATATATACGCCGGATCAGTGAAAGGAAAGCGCGTATGAAAACTAGGTTTTGCTAAAGTATATGGTATTAAATGACTGATCTGTTGTGTTTTTTTACTACTATCTGACAATGATGTATTCATACAGATCTGGGTTGTTTGAATGATGATTATGCTGTTGTTTATATTGATGAAAGATCAAGTTGTAGATTGATTGCTTGATGATTCAATGAATGAAGTGATGGAGTTATAAGTTTCAGTTTGATGTATGATTGAGCTTAAATGTGTGGAGTGGGTCCAGTCTGAAAATATGATGAAAAGTGGCCTGCAAGTTGTGTTCTAAAAGAAGCTATTGGATCCAGTGTGAAAATTGATGAAACGTGGTCCATGGTAGAGTTGAGGGTCGTAGCCTTCAGTCAGGGGGTTGTAGCTCCCTTCTAGGTGAGGCTGGTAAACGAGAGCAGGGGGTTGTAGCTCCCTTCCAGGAGAGGCTGGTAAACGAGAGCAGGGGGTTGTAGCTTCCTTCCAGGAGAGGCTGGTAAACGAGAGAAGGTTGTAGCCTTCTGCAGGTGGGTGCCTGCGTGCTGGTATGAGTCTGCGCCAGTACATGGTTGTAACATGTTTTCTTTATATAATAAATATTGAAGACTAAGATGACGGAAATGGTGGTTTTCTCCCGACTTGGGTTTCTACCTTAAATCCTGGTGTTCATGTGTGATGCTTATGTGTGATGGTTTATTCTGTTATTACTGCACATGCTTACTGTTAACTTAATATCAGATGAATGAATGTTGCAAACAACTAAGTTAAGAATTATATGTATAATTAGATCTCTGTTCATACGCGAGTTTTATGAAGGATATCCGCGTGTATACGCTAGTTGGCTTCAACAAAGTAGCGTATGGGTTTTAGTGAATGGAAAAGTAAAAAGTTTTGAGTAAGTCCTAAATACTGATTCACCCCCCCTCTCAGTATTTTTCCCAACAAGTTACACTTTTCAACACCATATTGTGTGTCATAACAGATACTGGACTTTTCTGGTCATTTGAAATCATCAACAAATTTGGCATTCCCTAGGTTCTTTCCATCCTGCAATGTCGAGTTCCATTTTTCGCAAATGCTTGATTAGTTTGTTCAAATGTAAAAGGCTTTAGTTTTTTTTTTCCTCAGGAAAAATCGTAACTTTTATTAATGAAAATAAAAGTTACATGTTGTATATGCTAAGTGCATATGCAGATCAACATTGTAGGTGCAATATAGATAACCGAGAGTAGCAAGAAATAAAATACATCCGCTATGTGTCGCATATATACATACTGTAGAACAATATAACTTCTCCACAAGGAGTCCGATGGATATAGATACAAAAAATAACTATAATCAAAATGAAAAAGAACATCTGATGTCTCTAATGGGGGCCATCCCCCCTCCAGTGATCAGGAGCAAATAGTCTGTGAAAGTACTGATAATAAGCCTGCTCATTCTACTCCTGAACCTCCATGTGAGCAGTGAATAGGTGCATCGCCTCCTTGGAAAGGAGGTCGGAAATTGTGTTCCTCTCCCTGTAAATGTGCCAACATGAAATAAAATCAAAATGGGATTTGAGCAGTAGAGTTTCAACGAAAATATTCTGTAGTGTGTGTATGTGACATGTCGTCTGAACGTTAAACCAGTGAATGACAATTTTGGAGTCACCGAATATCTGTAAAGCATGAATATTTTTAGTGATGGCAAATTGTAGGAGGTACAAAAGGCAGGAGAGTTTTGCAAAATTGTTGGTGCCTCTTCCAAGTCCAGTCTTGACTTTATAAAAATGATGTGGTGAGTGATGAAGAATAAAACCATCTCCACAACCATGTGTCTGAGCAGATCCATCAAAATATGCCCAAGGGTAGAGTAATCAATGATCTCAGGGGATATAACTCGGGGTTGTGGAGAGGGGGGGGGGGTCATCAGGTATAATGTGATATATGGAGATGATGTGAGCAGCAGATAAGGGTCAGTGATGTGGGATATCGTGGAAGATGGTCCGATTGCGGGCCATCCAGATGCACCAACAGATTATAATAGGTAAATTTCGCAGCTTGTGGGGAGTAGCAACATTCCACCAATGCTCCCAGGCTTCAATAAGGGTGTTCCCCTCCCAACGAAGATTATGATGGATGGAGGAGTGAATAATCGTCCAGAGTGCAAGAGTAGCATGACATTGAAGGAATAGATGCAAAGTGTCTTCAGCTGCCTCATTGCAGAGTGGACATCTGTGAGGACCCATGTGTGTTCTTTTCTGTAGATTGGCCTCGGTTGGAATTTTGTTAGTGGATACACCACATGAGGAGCCTAGCTTTAGCAGGTCCCTTAAGTTTCTAGAGATTGCGCCACCATGGGATCAAGGGTTCAGGTCTGTATGCACGATATATGTGAGAATACCCCTCTTTGGGCGTGTATATACCCTGTTTTGAAACGGTCCAAATAACCTCATCCTCCCGATTCAGTAATCTGATGCGGGTATCTCTTAAAGCATCCGGAAAAGTTGACCACGTCTCAGTCCACTGTGGATGAATATGCAATACCCGATGACCAAGCTAGCCTTGTGAGAATAGTGTGGTTCGATCCCTGTTTGCAATTTGATTGAGCGTCAAGAATCCAGCTTGATTGAGGGTAACAATGAGTGCATTTAGGAGGTGTGCATTGCCACAACCCACCCAAGGATCACATCCAATATGAATCCTGGATCCATTGCCAATTCGCCAAGCCAAATCATCCTCGATAAATCTGATCAAGGCAATGACAGCGCACCAAATAGTGGAATAGCAGGGGTGGTGCACAGGGGGGATACGAATCCATTCAATGGGATTGAGTGGATGTATGTATTTCTGTATAGTCATCCTGGTCCATAAGTTGTTACCCATGAGAATCATGCATCCAAGCTTAGCAGCCAATGCCAAGGCGAAGGTCAGTAAGTCCTTGATGCCCCAACCGCCCCATCACTTGGGTAATGCAATACGGGTCCATTTGGTCCATGCAAAAGTGTGTCCTTTGGTGCCAAGCCATAAAAATCTCCCGCAAATTCGCTGAATTTTGTAGAGTATTCCTTTAGGAATCCAGGCAAGAGACATCCAACACACAGGAATGGCCTCTAGAATAGATTTGATCAGAATCAGCCGACCAACCCTAGAAAGCCAGCGATGGCACCATTTATTTAAACGTTTTTCGATCTTGGTAATGAGCCAATTCCAATCAACATTTTTGTAATTCACTGGTTTGAGGAACAAACCCAGGTACTTCAAACCATCCTCAAATCTAGTGAGAATGAAAGGAAATCTCTGCTGTGCAAAGTGTATTTCATGAGGAGTGCATCCATGGCAAGTCAATATTGATTTGTTGTTGTTACATTGCATTCTCGTGGTGGTGCAAAATAATAGCAGGATAGATCTGACCACAAACGAGTCACTAGGAGTACCATTGAGAAAAAGTATGATGTCATCCACAAATAGCAGATGTGTGAGTACACAGTTAGCCGTTAATCGGATACCTTTCAATCTGCCACGAGAAGTTTCATCAGTTATACATATGCTAAGGCTCTCCATAACAAGAAGAAATAAGAGGGGAGATAATGGACACCCTTGTCGAAGTCCCCGCTCCGCATGAAAGAAATTGGTAGTAGCCCCATTGATAAGAATGCTAAAAGAAATAGAGGTGATGCAGCTCATAATCCAATTAATAGTCTGTAAGGGGAAACCCAGGTGAGTGAGCAGCATGCGGATATAGAGCCAGCTCACTTGATCAAATGCTTTTGCCAAGTCAATCTTGAGAATCATCCCTTTTATGCGCTTGGTGTGCAAAGAATGTAAGCCTTCTTGTGCAATGCCGATTGCATCATGGATTTGTCTATTTTCAAGAAAGGCGAATTGTTCAGGAGATATGAATTTGGATAAAATGGGTTTCAACCTGTTGGCAAGGATCTTGGCCATAATCTTGTATATGCAATTACATAAAGAAATGGGACGAAAGTTTTTGAAAGAAGAGGGATGATCAAATTTAGGAATAAGGGCAATGAATGTAGCATTGAAGGCCTCATAGATGCACCCAGATTGATGGGTCTCTTCCACCACCTCTAGGAGATCAAGACCCAGAAGATCAAAGAAGGCCAGATAAAACTCCACAACCCACCCATCAGGTCCAGGGCTTTTGTCCTTTTTGAACCACTTAAGGACAAATTCTAATTCTTGGTTCAAAACCGGTAAAAGGAGATCTTCCTCTACTACGGGATCCACATATCTGGGAAAGAGGGAGGCCACCTTTATGATTTCAGCTAAGGATGGTTGCATAGGGGCCTTATAAATCTCTCAGAAATGATTGATACCTTTCTGAGCACGTTGAGAGAAGGTGGAAGCTTTTGTTCCATCCTTATTGTCAAGTTCCCAAATGGTGTTGATAGTCTTTTTTCCATTAGCAAAATGATGGAAAAAATTGGAGTTTTCATCCCCAGCTTTGATCCAAGTGGCACGACTTTTGAGTCTCCAAACCTCATCCCTCGCTTGGAGGATCTTTAAGCATGAAGTTTCAAGTAAAATAAGCTGTGACTTCTCATCTTCATTTGCAAACCCTCCCCCAATAGAGCTTTCCAATCTATGGATATTCTATTCAATTCTGGTGAGTTCACTGTCCTCCATTCTTTTCTCATGCTTAGCCCAAGTAATGGACTCCTCCTTAATAGCAAGTAATTTGTGTGCAAAAATGGAGGATGGCAATTGTAGATATGGAGGCGAAGGGAGTCTCCACTGTGTGTCCACTAGTTTGATGTAGTCAGGTTCTTGTAACTACACAGAGCAGAATTTAAAGTGGGAAGTCGGCTTCTTAAAGTCCCCAATGATTTCCAAATAGATTGGGGAGTGGTCAGAGATGCCACCAGAACCAATCCATTGTCTGAAAGAGCCAAGATTTTGTAATAACCCTTCTTTGATAAGAAAGCGATCGAGCCTGCGAACCACCAGATCATCCCCTGTGCGCTTGTTGCGCCAAGTTGGAGAGAGGGAAGTTATGAGGGGATCCACCAGGTGATGCGATGAGAGCAAATGTCTGAAGTAATCAGAGAGAGTATCCGCATGTGAATTTGGCCCCCAGGATTCTGAGGTCCCAAGAGAGAAGTTAAAGTCACCAGCCAAAATGATGTTGTCAGGATGCAAAACAGATGAGTTCATAAGAGAGGTCTAGAATTGTTGACTGTTGGTGCAGGGTCCATGAGCATTAATAATACAAAATTGCAGTCCAAGGGCTTTCGAGAAGACATCCATCCCCATAATGCAATCCCTGCCCCAAACATTAAGAAGATTGATACGTCGGGGGTTGATACAGAGGGCCAAACCACCCGACCGCCCAATGGCATCTAAGGCATGAATGACCCAACCAGGGAGAATAGGGGTAAGTACTTGAATAACATGATCAGACGTACCATGAGTTTCCTGAAGCAGAATGATATCGGTCGAAGAAGAATAAAAGAGTCATCTAAGAGCAAGACACTTTGCGGGGCTAGCCAACCCAAGACAGTTGAAGGAAAGACTGATCATTGATATACCAGGAGTGGGGATTGTCTTGCTCTAAGGATCCCATCGATGGAGAGTTGTGTATCGGAGGCAACTTCTAGACTGGCTTGTAGAATAGCTTTTGAAATATTCAAATGTCGGCCCCGGGAGGACTTGAGCATTGGGTTAGAGGGTCCAGTAAGGGTGCCAAGACCAGTCGGGGTGTGTATTCGGGGGCGTAAATTGTAGGAGTGAGTGGAAGAGGTGTCGGAGGGTTCAACCACAAGGGAAGGGTAAGGACCAGAGGGGGAGAGTGAGGGGGGAGAGGGGATTAGATCAGAAGGTGCAAGTGAGGAGGCGAGGGGAGATGACAGGGGCAAAAAAGGTATGGTAGGGGGAGTGGGAGGAAAATGTAGAGGTGAGGAAGACGGGGGGCAACAGATGGAAGGGGAGCGGAAACCAACTTGAGGAGGCTCTGAACACAGAATAGATGCCGAAGATAAAAATGATAAAAAAATAAAATGAGGAGAAGAGGATGTACCATCATCTGGAGGGAGTCTAGTAGATGTAGCAACAACCATAGATCGAGTGACTTAGGTAGGTGCATCCGCAACTGTTTGTGAGTAATCCTCCAGCGAGGAGGAATCAGGTGTCACTATGAAGCTGGTATGCCGAGTCTGTCTCTGCAGCGAGATCGATACAGGAGCAATGGAATGCAATCCACTGTGAGTACGAGGAGCCGGTGACGAGCCATTTAAAGGGCAATCTTTGAAGACATGTCTGACTTTGTGGCAACGATGACAACGGAAGGGAACCCCTTCATAATAAAAAATCTGCGCCCTAGTGGAGTTGCAACATTGAATATTTATGGCTTCCTCGAGACCTTCCCTTGTATCCAGATGTACCAGGATGCGGGCAAAAGCCATTTTGCCGGAGTCAATGAAGGAGAGGTCATGGTCCAAATAAGTGCCCAGAAGGTTACCAATGTCCTTAAAAATCTGTTCATTCCATAAGTGTAGAGGTAGCGCAGGTAACTGAACCCAGATAGGTCCCGCACCCAACGGTTCATAATTAGGATCGAACAAGGGGTTCCACCGTTTCAGCAACACAAGTGCCATATAAATATGCCAGAATTGTGATAATATAAGATCCGTGGGTGCTCTAGAAGTAAAGTGGAGAGCAAACCAACCCTTGGTTAGAGTGTGAATGGTGGGAAGCTCCTGTAATATGTTACCCCAGATCTCTTGTGCCCATAGTTTCAATCTCTTAACCCCATAGTTTCGGCCACGAACCCGACCTACAACCACCCTGTCCACAGTACCCAAGATGTCGGCCATCTGTACCCTAGTGCCGAGAGTGAGAAGGCTAGCATGCTTGTTGGCTCTTACGCATTTCGTGCGACGGGGTGCATGGGGAGGTATGCCGAGAGGTAGAGAAGCCGATGCAGTAAGCGGAGGGGGGGAGGCAGACGCAGGAGGGTGAGGGGAGGAGTCGGGCAGGGGGATGGTAAAGCAGCCGGAAGGTCGACGAGCCGAGGGTATAATAGAGCTAAGTGGGGGGTTGGGAGGGAGTGAGTTAGGGGAGGAAGATGAAGGTGGGGGGGCAGAGAGCAGGGGGAATGAGGCAGGGGGGAGCGGAGTTATCGGGACATGTCGGGAGGGCAGGGTAGATGAGGGAGCTAGCGGGGTGTAGTTGAGGGTCTGAGAGAGAAAGGCTAAGGACGCAGGGGACAGGGGTCATAGATCCGGTGAGGAGATGAGGTCCAAGTTAGCAGCCGAGAGGATAGTCGGGGGTGATGGTGAGAGTTCCGATACCAGAAAGGAATCCAACTCAGGGAAGGTAAGCGGGGAGGAAACTGATGCAATAGAGCCAGCGAATGTAGGACAAATAAAAGAAGAAGATGCGGGGTGGGATACATGCATACCCGAGGATAATCGATGCGCAAGGGTCCAAATGTCCACATCGGCATATGGGTCCTTCAGATAATCCACATGCTGTTCATCCTGGACCCCTTCCATTGCAAACTCCAAGAAGAAACCGTTATTGCAAAGACCAACTGCCAGTCAGAGTAAGTTGGTCACGAGGAGCTAGAAACTTGGGGGATGGCAGAAAGAGGGTCACCAGCAATAAAAAACAAGAGCACTAGTGGTCAGTGCCCTGACAGTGCATCATTCCAAGGCCAAAAAGGTCGGGAGCGACGCCGAGCTCTGTCAACGATAGTGAGTGCAGACAGCAGAAACATTGGCTGGTAATATGGGAGTCGCCGTGTACGCCGTCGAATAACCAAGCATCAAAAACCGTCCAGCGCCATGAAGAACGCAGCAGGCATCCGAGGGTGCGTTCATGGTGGTATCAAGCAGATGCTACCGAGGGTAATGGAAACCCTAGGGCAGCCATTGACGTGCTGTGCTCCAACCCCATCTCCGTTTTAACCACATAATGTCAAGGCTTTAGTTGTTTAGGAGGCCCACTGCAAAAGCCTTGGTATTACAAATATTGGGGTCTGTGTGCATGATATTTTGTGAATTTATGTGCTGTATGGAAAACATGGGAGGAGAGTTGGAACAGCTTCTTCACAATCTCCACAAGGTAGAGGCTTCCTTATGTGTCATAGCAGATACTGGATTTGTCTGGTCATTTGAAGTCACCAACAAATTTGGCAATCCCTGGAATCTCTGCATCCTGCAATGTCGAGTTCCAATTTTCTCAAAGGCCTGTTTATTTTGTTCAAATGTAAAAATATTTAGCAGTTTATGAGGTCACTGTGAAAGCCTTGGTATGACGAATATTGGGGTCTGTGTGACATGGTGCTTTGTTTCATACATAACACAAGGTACAACTTATGGGCAATGACAAGATTGAGTCAAATTGTTTTGATTAAGAGAAATAATGTCTATAATTAAATAAGCCCATCTCTGCTCTGAATCCCCTTCTCCAGTCTACATATTCTTTTCAAATTGACGAGTCAAAACTTGGCTGTCATTAATTTTGACTCTGCCCTATGAGACGAGATTTGGTTTGCCACATTTGAGTGAAAGTGAGAGGATAAAGGCTATTTTTATCATTGTTGTGTTAGTGTAAGGTCATCCAAGATTCCAAACACATAATGCACGGAAGAGGTATACACATCTTGTTCACAAGCAGAATACTATAGAATGCAAGCCTGCTAACAAAACTGTAAGCATTCCACTTTCATAAGCTTCCTCAATTCGCAAGAAGGTGTCCTTGGTAAAGCACATTTAGATTAAGACAAATTGTGTAGCAGTTATTAAGTCTTTGGTTTCCTTATTTTTCGTATGGGCTATGAACGTTACTTCGATCACGTAATGTTTTCTCAACATGGTATTCTGAAACTAAAAAGTTTTTGTTATTAATAATTGGATGATATTTTCTGATTTTTCCATCAAAATTTCCTTTTCAATTGAACATGCTCTGAATGATCGCTAAAGTGGGATGAGGTAGCGGGAGAGAGTTGTCTGGGTGTTTGTTTGTCTTTACTTATATCCACCTTCTGATATGATCATCGACTCGTCCTTATATTTCAAGGACAATCTTTGTCTTCATTTCATGTTAATCCGAAGGCATTTTTCACCGTGTAATTCCTCTTGCCAGGATTTTTCACACACATGTTTGCATGCTTATATGCCCAGCACGAGGATACAAGAAAAGTTTAGGGGGAGTTGTTATGTATTCATCGAGTTATAGGATTTGAGGCCACAAGGTTTGAGTTCTACAGAATTTGAGATCACTGGATTTGCATGTTAGTTATCAAGGGAGTTTTTGCATGTGTGTTAATGATTGAAGGATATAATATGAGAAATTTATCGACACTGCTTTCAGTTTTAGTAAATTGATGTAATTTTTAAATGACAATTCAAATTGGTGTATGAGACTCTTTTATTGTGAGACAAGGGATTTCTTTTGCATAACGATTTGACTATTAAAGCTTACATTTATTGTGAGACAAGGGATTTTTTTTGCACAACGATTTGACTATTAAAGTTTACAGATGTGTATATACTTTACTCTCTAGATTTGAACCTGTAACGTTTTAGGAAAATATACATATTGTTAACTATTATACTTACCCAAAACTATACGACATATATTAACTAAAAAACATATATACTTGCACTATATATATATATTCTATTAATTCAAAATGCAGTTACATCGTGAGGAGTTTGAGTTCAATACACCATCGGCCTCATTCCTACCAGACTTGTCGGCTAGATGGTAAAGACAAAAAAACACTGATAATAAAAACATAAAATTTGTAGACCATATACAGATTGCCTAGAATAACCAAAATTTCGCAAGGATCAAAATATACATATTGTTAACTATTATACTCACCCAAAACTATACAACATATATTAACTAAAAAACATATATACTTGCACTATATATATATTCTATTAATTCAAAATGCAGTTACATTGTGAGGAGTTTGAGTTCAATACACCATCGGCCTCATTCCTACCAGACTTGTCGGCTAGATGGTAAAGACAAAAAAACACTGATAATAAAAACATAAAATTTGTAGACCATATACAGATTGCCTAGAATAACCAAAAGACAAAAAAACACTGATAATAAAATCATAAAATTTGTAGACCATATACAGATTGCCTAGAATAACCAAAATTTCGCGAGGATCAAAATGCACCCCATTGTCCTCCTTAATCTGCTAAATTACTTGAAGCCTGGTCATCCGGACCATTGCCATGTGGCAGAGGACAAGCTTCATGAATGTGTGCCTCCATATTGAGCCATCCTGCCTTCCAAGTTGTCTAGCCACTTTTGCCCTTGCCCTCGACGAAGAGAGACCAAGTCCATCATATGCCACTGGTTTGCCCTCGACGAAGAGAGACCAAGTCCATCATATGCCACTGGTTGTGTTGGAGGTCATTTATAAAAGCCATGACCTTGTTGTGGTCCTCATGTCGATCACGGGTCAACTGCTCTAAGGTATCTGAAAAAAATTTGAGCAAATGGAAGAGGGTAGATGGCCTAAGGTTGTGATTAGTGATAGATTGTGCAAAAGACAGAAGACTTGGATGTGGCAAAATAACAAATGGTTTAGTAAATGGGGTATTTGCTTGAGCATGTGTCCTACAAACAGTGAAGAGATAAAAACTTTTGTTATGGATAAATTCCACAAACATACTTGGATGAAAGAGCTAGAGAGAAAGAAGAAGTACTACATTGAAGAGTTTAACCCCACGCATACCCATCAACAAAAGGCGTACATAGGGGCTAATATTTCTTGGAGATTTAAAATTCTTATTGCTCAATTAAGGACTAATTCTCATCAACTCCGTTGTGAAACAGGGCGCTGGAAAAGGCCAAAAGAAATGTGGGAAGGAGGAGTATGTATTTTTTGCTCCTCCGGAAAAGTGGAAACAGAAAAACATTTCATTCTAGAATGTGAGGCCTTCAAAGACATCAGGGAAAACTATGCAAGTATTCTGGCAGCTAATTCTTGGGATAATTTATTCAGCGAAGAGTTGGTCGATAAGCTGGGAGTGGTCATTGTAAAACTTCACAGGAAAAGAGCCGAATACAAGAGTCAGATAGAGAAGCAATCTGTCCCATAGGCTATTTTTAGCCTCGTGGACTTTAAAAATTCTTCTTTCTTTCTTCTAGCATTGCCAAAACCTAGCGTATCTGTGCCTCTAAAGAATCAAAGGGCAGAGGTAGGTCCATGCGACCTAGCAAGGTGGCTGGCTGTTTCTGTTCCACTCGGTGCGCTGCCCCTTGGCCACACAAAGCAACATCTATCTGGGCCCGACCACGCTACCGTTGCATGCTGTTCCAGCTAGTCGCTGCACGCAACCCACCAATACCTCAACTGCTGGAGGGATGAATTGCCCACAAACCCAAGGCACTGCACCAACAAGCCAGCTAAATGCCCTACCGGTCATCCAAATTTTAGAATTCCCATTGGTCACCCAAATTTTAGAATTCCCATTGCCATAGAGACGACCACCCGTCGACCTCCAAATAGTACTACACCTTCTACCCCACTTTGCAGACCCATAACACCTACAACACCACCCCAAGCTTGCACTACGACAGACCCCTTGTTTGAGTGTTGTATATTATTAAAAATAATAAGTTTAAAAATATTAAGTAGATCCTTGCACTTAGTGTGTATTATTAAAAGGAACAAAGAAATAGGTATTCAAGCATTTTAATTGCGTAACGATTTTATCAACTTTGTATTGAAGAATGAGTTTTTGCATTTCTATATATATATCAGATTTGGTAGTACTTTGTTAGATGCTCAAATTTTTTTGGTAAAATGGTTAAATTATATTCTTATAATAATAATTATCTACTATAGGAAAATATTTAAAATTAAAGATGTTAATAAATATTTAAAATTAAAGATGTTAATTTTTAAAAATATTTAAAATTAAAGATGTTAATTTTTATTTTTGGATGGAAAATTTAAAACTTAAATAAAAAGAATGAATGAATTCATATAAATGAGTTTTTTTAAATATAATAAGTAGTTATTTTGTTTTCCATAGTTTTTTCTTTGTGAAAAAGTAGTTATTTTGTTTGATAAAATGGTTTACATATATTATCATAGCCATGGTTACTTATATAAATGTAGGAACTTATTAAAATTTAAAGATGTTAATTTTTTTTTTTAATGTAAAGTTTAAGATTAAATAAAAAATCGATTTTACTATTTTATTTATATATTTATGCATAAGGTTTTGGGGTATTTTTTTTTTAAAGATTTGGACAAGTTAATTTAATATCTAGTTTTAAATTCAAATAAAATAAATCATAATATTGAATTATTTATATTTTATTTATGTATTTATGAATAAGGTGGTTTTTTGAGTAGATTTAGATAAATTAATTTAATATTTATTTTAAATTCAAATAAAATAAATCATAATATTGAATTTTTGTATATTGTTTGTATTTGGTACACTTATACATTATTAAGAAAACAAGTTAGAGAATAAAAAGAAAGGTATTAAGGGTATTCTCTACCAATTATAGATTTAAAAGTGAGCTTTTGCATTTGTCAACGACAATATAATTTATATATGTCAATATTTTTATATTTGGTGATAGTTCTTTCTCAATCCCCCTTGTTTTGGGTAAAATAGTTTACATATATTATTATAATAATAATTGTTATTTATTATATATATTAAAATAGTAAAAATTTAAAGTGTTAGCTTATATTTTTGGATGTAAAGTTAAAGTTTAAATAAAAAATTGGATTTAACTATTTTATCTATCCATTTATGCATGGGTCTTGAAAATATGGTAAACAACTTTCTTTGAGTAGCCTTAGAGAAGTTAACTCAATAACAAGTTCTAAAGTCAAATGAAATAAACCATAACATTGAATGATAATAAAAATTAGGTGGCGGGACAAAAGATATCTATATTAATATGATTTAAAGCTGATGAGTATAATATAAATTAACTTGCTGCTTCATCTCCTTCATTTGAGTATAAGTTCTTCAAGCCTTAACCATTAATCAAATTCTTTATCTTATAATAAGAGCCCAATTCTCAAATCCAAAGGGGAGTTAATTGGTGGCTCATCAAAATTTAAAGAGAAAACATGCTAGATTTGGAGAGTAAGGAAGGCGTCACACAAAAAGATGAGTAACACTAAGGAATTTGCTTATTCAACTTGATGGGGAGCTTGTTTTTTCGCCAACCATGGACTAGTTGTTTATATGGCCAAGAAGTGGTTCTAATAGTTGGGGCATGAGATTTCTGTTGCATAGGTGTATGAGCTCCACGATACTTGCTTGAGGTCCATACATTTTGTACATTCTGTTTTGGGCTATTTTGAGTGTACATGCATGTTGCTAAGTAATAACTTTCATGTTGCATATAAGTTGCACTACCAAAGGGTGCATGCACAAGAAAAGAGGCTACATAAATGGTTTATGGTAACTATAAATTGATGATAATACAACATACTTTAACTCTATGGTCAAAGTGTGACTAAATTTAGCTATAATAGACGACCCCTAATGTGTGAGGGAAAAGGGGGAACTAACAATTTAAATGCATTATAAATTCATGGATAATTTTAAAGAACAATAAGGACAAATCCAATATACTAAGGTTTAGGAAGTTACCTATAAACAAAAACAATGCATCATATGACTTTCTTCCCTAAGGCGAGTATAGCCATGTTCAAGTGGAAAACAAGCATGGTTTCCAAATCAAATATGTTGTGGATCCAAGAAATATAACGTAAAAAACACAGCCATTGAAAATACATAGTGGACCCATGTAAAATAAAGACCCTATCCATTGACATATATGAAAAGGATCTATCTCCTAGTGTACATCACATGAAAATTGGAGCTATGAATATCTCAAACTAGTCCTCCAAAGTACCATTGTTGTATAGTGTGACAATGTTGTAAAATAAACTAAGGTGGTAGCATCAAAGAGGAATGCCACCGAAGCATAAGAACTTCGATTAAAATTGATCACAATGTATGAATCTACACTACATGAATAAATGTACAAAAATTGAACATGGGAAAGACCATCTAGGCATCGACTATTTATGTATATCATTTTCAAATACAAGGTAAAGTTATACCAATGTTGATAATGTGTACAAAGGTACGTAATACTTTATGCCATGTATGAACAAATGTGTTAGTGTCGAACACTCATAATATAAATCGACCACGTTCATTAACAAATACCTATTATTTACCCATTATTAAGTGTGAAGGAACTTACTAGTGATCATTGCAATATGAAAGGTATTGGTCTCTAAATTACATTCATAGAGAAAATGAACTAGATTCAATAGAAAGAGATTCATTTGAAGGAAGGAATTGAGGCTTTTCACATCAACCAACATGGGATAGAAAAAATATATGGTTTGATTTGATTTCTTTGATAGTAACTTGAGAAAAACTACCATCTCATACGTTTGAGGAATGCACCAGATTAAAATGCTACTAAGGAGGACCCTCTAATCAATAATCAATGATGAAAATCAATTTTAGAGGTGAAACATTCCACTTATGAGACAAATGGATTCCAAGATTCAACATGATTCCAACTATGTGAATAAATGTATTTCCATTGAAGACAAGTGAAACTAGTTAGCCAATGATCCTTGATGAATGTCATATGTTTAGTGCAAGGCAACTTGCTAATGATGAAAATAAGTTTCAAGGTGCTATTAACCTCTATATTTAACTCCTAGAAGAATGTGTTGTAGTTGATAATAAAAACTTATCAATGAGAAGGCAATGATGAATGCATTCATATTGGCACAAAAATTCAAGATAACTTGATGATATGGATGGTTAGGATAGTTGGGGATTGGTCAAGATGGATGATCAAGACAACTGAGGAATGATGGACACATGGTTATCAACTCAAAACTTCCCTTGCAAAAAAAACACGTGATGGTAATGACTTGGTTAGCAATTGACACTAAAGGAGGCAAATGATATAAATCATCAAGGTAGGAGGCATTGAGGCGCATCTCCATATAGATGGGAGGAGTAACTAATCTAGAGGAGTTCTAACATGAACTCAAAACTACGGTACAAGACTAAAGATAATACTAAAACCCAACTATAGAGATACATGATTGGAAATATGTGATAATGTTTAAGGGAAACATTGATTGATTGTTCCAAAATTTATAAATGAATCATCAAGAGCTCAATTCACCCCTCCCCTGTTCCATTATTATAAAATTTGGATTTTTTATCCATTTCATATTATAAAGCTTGAAAATAATCAAATAATGCCATAATGCAACAAATAAGTCGAGTGTCAGAAAGCAAGCAACTAGGTGTTGACCACATGGAACAAACTTATGGAAAAGAAAGCTAAAATCATTGTGGAGGATATGGTCACTCATCAATATTTCTCCTTTGGGTGAAGTGGGTTTCAAATGTAAAAGCACAAGTTGCAATGATTAGCAACAATTTAAGAATGCAGTAGTAATGAGCATAATGAAGGAAACTGCAGTGAATCATAGCCTAGAAAGTGCAAGCAACAATATGCAAAGCAATTACAAATAAAAATGTAAAATGGGAGTCTATGAGGGAAATGGCCAAAAATAAAGAAGAAAGAATCATGTGGCTTCTGCTCAATGTCATGGCAGGGTTAATAACACTCTTGGGAGTTGCTAACTAGGGAAATCTATGATATAGACAAGCAATAGTGCATTAGCTGTGGCGAGCATAGTTTTGGACAAGTTAATGTCAGAAGTTGATGATCTTAACACTAAGACATAACAATACAAAATAAGACTAATAATGCAAAATGCATGGTAAGAGACCAAACACTATATTGCTAGTTGAGGATTATTTACCTCAAAGTTTGGCACCATAAAAAATGCCAATCAAAGTTACTTTAGTCTTACAAAACTCATGTTTACCTTCCAAGGGTCAATGTGGTCAAAATTCCAAGTGAAACCTAGAAATTAGAACAAAAATGAGGTTAAAAAATTGTTCCTACAACAAAAAAAATGGTAAAACCTTATAAAATTGAACAAAAATAACCTAATTTCAACATTTTACTATTCACTTTGTATCTTGACCACAAAAAACCATTTTCATTCATTGATATTTACTCACTATAAGGCCTTCTTAAGTCTACAGACTTGAGTGTCTTTACTATTTATTTCAAAGCCTTCAGGTTGCTCAATGTATACTTCTTCATCGATGGTCCCATTCAGAAATGTTGTTTTTATATCCATGTGATTGTTATTCCATTCCATTGTAGTAACCAATGAAACCAAAGATCTTATAATAGTATATCTTGTGGCAGGGGAAAAGGTTTCTTCATAATCCATGCCTTTCTTTTGAGAGAAAACCCTTGCAACAAATCTAGCTTTGTACATGTCTATGCTTCCATCAACGATGTGATTGATCTTGTAGATCCACTTAGAAGTGACGACTGATTTTTCACTTGGTCTAGGAATGATTTCCCAAACCCCATTCTTCATGATGGATTGATATTCTTCCTGCATTGCCTTCTTCCATACTTTTTGATGAACAACTTCTTCAAATGTAGTTGGTTTAACTTCTATTAGTTTTTTCATGTATGCAACATATCCAGAATATATTTTTGGTCTTTTTCTTTCTCCAAAGGTTCCTTTCACAACTCCATGACCTTCAGCATCTTCAAGGGTAACTTTTAATCAATTTGGCCTCTTCCTTGTTTTCAGTATGATCACAGGTTGAATATGATCACTTGTTCCTTCTTCTTCTTCTTGAATTGTAGTAGGATTGTTGTGGCGTTCTTCTTCTTCGAATGTTGGTATGTCTTCGTCATCAAAATCAATAGCAATATCTTTGATCTTTTGTAGGCATGATTTTCATCAAATATAACATCCTTGCTTACTTCAATATGTCTTCCTTCCTTGATGTAGATTCTATATGCTTTTGAAGAAATACTATAGCCAATGAAGATCCCTTTAATGCTTGTAGAATCTAGCTTCTTTCGTTTTTCCTTTGGAACGTGGATATAAGCAGGACAACCAAAGATTCAGAGATGGTCCACTCTTGGCTTCTTTCTCGTGAATGCTTCCTCAATTGTCATATTCTGAAGAATTCTATGAGGACTTCTATTTTGAATATATATTGTTGTCATTGTTGCTTCTCCCCATAGAAATTTTGGTAAGTCTTGATCAAAGATCATTGTACGTATACCTTCTTCAGTTGTCTTATTTTTCCTTTCAGCTACTCCATTTTGTTCGAGATTATAGGGAACCATCAACTCCCTCTTAATTCATGTTTTTACACAATATGCAATCAATTATTTGGAAGTGTATTCCTCACCATTGTTAGATCTCAAAGTCTTTATTCTTCTTTCGATTAGGGTCTCCACGTCAGATCTAAACTCTTTAAATTTCTCAAATACTTCATCCTTTTTCTTGAGAAGGTAGAGCCATGTCTTTCTAGAGTGATCATCAACGAATGTCACATAATAAAGATGACCTCCAAGTGATTTATCAGACATAGGCCCACACACATATGACTGAATGATGTCTAATATTTCTTTAGACCTTGTTTCACTGTTTGTAAAGGGTTTCCTTGTATTATTTCCCAAAGCACATCCTTTGCAAATTCCTTCACGATCTTCTTTGATATTGGGAATGCCATTTACTAATTGATTGAGAGAGGGAATGACCTTGTAGTGTAGATGTCCATATCTTCTATGCCATAACTCAATGAGATTGATTTCCATATGAACTAAGGCTTGAGGAGATGGTGTTATGACTCTATATAGATTTCCTTCACGAACTCCAATAACCCTAGCTTTATCGATGCTTGAATCTTTTCCCCAAACCAAAACCTTTCCATCAACAAAAGCAACTC
The DNA here is from genome assembly GCA_034641835.2 of Pinus albicaulis. Taxonomy (NCBI): domain Eukaryota; kingdom Viridiplantae; phylum Streptophyta; class Pinopsida; order Pinales; family Pinaceae; genus Pinus; species Pinus albicaulis. Next base: position 648,201,394 of record CM076569.1, on the reverse strand, counting down.
TATCTCCCTTATCTTCTAAGCAAGAAATTGAAAGCAAATTCTTTTTCAAACCTAGAACATATAGTATATTGGTGAGATGCAACTTAGCTCCATTTTTCAGCTTCAAAGAAGTTGATCTCATGCCTCTAACAACATGACTTTTGTTGTCTCCCAATTCCACTGCATGAGAAGATGGTTCTTTTGATAGAGTGTGAAGTTATTTACTTTCCCTTGTCATGTGCCTTGATGCTTTACACGTCATTTTGTCACCATGATATTTGACTATTCATATGGGTCGATCACCATCCATATAATGTTCCCTTAGAAGTAAAAAACACTGATGTTCTTAAATCAAATCTCGAAAATTCGAGAAAAGCTCTGTAAAACCCTTAAAAGTCTACCTATGTGGTTTTACTAGCCTTTCCCTGTGCATGCGCTAATGATCCCTTCATTAGCTGCGACGACTACCACACTGTTTTCCACTAAAACCTGTGCACCCCCGTGAAAAGCAAGTAAAATGAAAAAGTAACTTCTAGAAGCCTAGTTGGTCGAATATTCTCCCAACTGGAAGCCTTTAGAGTCGTGCCAGTTCGAGCTTTATCCCTTTACTCATGGAGCTTATCCCTTGGTCCATGGAATTCAAATCCCATCATGAGAGGAATCCATCCCCCTCTTCATGGAATTGAAACTACCTCCATTTCCCTATAAATTGAGCTCAAGTTTCAGGTTGAAGGGTAGATATAGTAGATACTTAGAGATACCAATGTGATTAGAGACTGATCTATATAATTTCTAAGTTGAAGAGAGTTCATACCATGCATAATTTCTATTCTAGTGAGTTGTTGACACACTGAAGATCACACCTTTGTGTCCATAACCTCATGCTGGTTATTCTAGAGAAGAAGGCTTATCAGACTGAAGGAGAACGATTACTCAGGACCCCGAGAGAAATCTGTACAACATAAAGGCATCCAATTGTAAGATTGCTCTTTATTTTTATAATAATACATATGGATCTCTTTTTCTCATTGTTTTGTTTCTGTATTTATGGGAATAATATAAATACTTAGACTCCTTGATCACTAAGTTGGATTAGTACTTTTTGATTATTATATATTACAGATGCTTTGATTATTTGTCTTGTCTTTGATTGCAGGTTTTACTCATTGGAGAACTACTTTGGAGCGATGGGACAAAGGGCTACATCAGACGTTTGGATTTCAAAGTAGGAGCATGTCCTCTCTACTTTACTATTATAATGATCCTAAAATATAATTAATCTAGAGAAAGAGGTATTCAAATGGATTTTTGTTTCTAGTTACTCGCTGGAGTACTAGGGAGATTGCTCTTGTCCGAAAGAGGGATTAATCCTCGTAACTCCCCTATTAATAATCCATGCATTGTCATTATTGAGTGAACCTGTAAGTGCAACTAAGAACCCTTTTCTTTTGACCTTATTGAACAAGTTGTAGATGATTCTTTTGATCCAACTTCCTGCAATATTGAATCCCATTTTCATGTATCTTATCATAGAGGGAGTAACCATTTCTTTTGAGTCAACAAAGTGATCTCCAATCTTCCTTAACCTTAGCTCTGATACCATGTTGAGAAATCAATGCTAGTATAATTAGGGTTTGATTCCTCTTACTTGATAATTACTTGTGAATTATGTTGGATTATTTCACTTCTTTTATTATATTATCTTTTATCAAGTAATTACCAAATTATATATGTATGAAGGTCACAAGAACAAGAGACACAAGATATAGACACTTAGCCAGGGCAAAAACCCTATCTAGGGAAAACCCAGTCAAATCTCTTCCTTCAATAGTTTTCCTAAGAGAATCCAAGACTCTTCAACCTAGACACAAAACTTCCTCCAATCACCAAGTTACCCCTTCTTTCCAGTAACTTCGATCTAGTCCTTCGACCTTGCAACAACAAAACTTTGATCTAAGCAATAACAACACTTCGACCCCAGCAACTTCGACTTCTACAACTTCAGCCTCTGCAACTATGACCCCTGCAACTGCAACACTTTGATCTTGCAACTACCCAGTAACTACACAGAAAAGAGAGAGAGATAGCCCAAAAACTTCGATCCTGCACTTTCCTTCTTCTCCTTACACTTCACACTTTTCACTGCACTGCTTCTTGTGTATATCAAACTTGTTGAGTGGATGGGAAAATAGATCGAATTGCACTTGCATATATAGCCTTCTTGTGGGTCGAATTGCTCTCATGTAGGCTGACTTCATTAGAAAAGGGCCGACTTGGTGTGGAGGTGACAAATTACATATTTGACTAAAAAATAATTCTTTTTACATGATTCAAAAGCCCAAGAAGGGTCTCATAAAATGTACAATGACTCTAATTACTCAATATAAATCCTATAAGTTCTCAATGGGGACTTTGACCTAAAACATGATGACCCAAGCATGAAACCCATGCTTTAATAAGTCATTGTAATAATAATAAAAAATTTCTTTTTCATTCTTTTGATAAGTACTTTCCATAATGACTCAAATACAATTATGAAGACTGAACCTAGTTACATTCTTCAACAACTACTTGTATTCTTCTTTATACAATCTTTGCAAATTGAAGATTATAGAGAAGAGGCATACTTTTCAGATATAATAGATTGGTCAACTAACAAGTTCAACTTGTTTGGCATGGAGAAAGTTGGAAGCAATTTCCTAGAACAATTTTGGAACAATTTCTTGGAACAATAATTTAGAATAGAAGAGCATCTACAATGTGTTGAATAAAGGGTATGTAATTTTGGAATTCATAAAAGTTACCTTGTAGTTATTTGCATGTTCAAAATATTTCATTTGAATCTAAAATCCTTAAAATTGAAGAGTTGAATCTATTCATATGGTTGATTTGAATCCCTTATAACTAGAGGCTTGTACCAAGCTTATAGAGTCAATCAAAATTCCTATAGAAAATCTCAACCTTTATATGTGGATGCATAACTATTTGCCAACGTTTTTATAATTTTCTTATAGTTTATAGAGTTTCATGCACCTTATAAAAAGGGTGTCATATGCTATCTATAGGTTGCTTTAAGACAACTTGCACACAACTTCTAGTGGCTTATCCGCTTTAGTTGTGTAAAATTTGTTTTTTTGGGATAAAAAGTGTAGTTTTCTTGGTTTTTCTATGATTAATCATGTTTAAATATCGTTATAAAGTTATAAAATTTGTTTTTTTGGGATAAAAAGTGTAGTTTTCTTGGTTTTTCTATGATTAATCATGTTTAAATATCGTTATAAACTTATTGCAATCCACTTTCTTATAAAAAATTAACATTATTCTTTTACAATTTCTAAGAGGTTGAAGAATGCATTTCATTATCACTTTTGTTAAGAAAGTAAATATAAATGAGATGCATTTTTTTATGTGTAATGGTTCAAAGTATACTTTTATGATATTTATTTGTAAATATTTCATGTTAATGTGAAGAAGGTAGATTTGTAAGTTTTAACCATATACAATTAATTATTGTAAATATATTTTTAATAAAATTTAAAAAATGCAATGGAAAACAAATAAAGTATTCATAAATTGCGAATCCATTTATCTTGAATTAGAATATAATTGTAATTCTTTAACCAAAATCACAAAACCATGGGATCAATTGTTATGTGTCATAAAACTGCTAAGAGAGAAAACCATCTATCAAAAAATGCCAAAAATAAATGCAAATAATTCACCATTTTTCTCTTTTTTGGAAAACTACAATACATTTTTAATAAAATAAAAAAGATGCAATAGAAAACACACAAACTAACACACACATCCCACTGTATTCATAAATTGCTAATCTATTTACCTTGAATTAGAATATAACTCTAATTCTTTAACAAAACTACAAAACTATAGAATCAATTATCATGTGTCACAAAACTGTTAAGAGAGAAAACTATATGTCAAAAAAGCCAAAAATAAATACAAATAATTCACCATTTTTCTCTTTCTAAAACACTACCCCAAATCTTATAAAAAAAAACTTTAAAAAATATAAAACATACTCAATAAAATTAAACTATAAATAAAATAATAAAAGGTTTCTCCATCGATATATTAAAGTGTTATTTTAAAAATAATATATATATATATATATATAACGAAGCCATCAAGTAACTGGTCAAATTCATAACATTTGTTTGGAACAGGAATCATCTTTACAATCGTTTCTCGACATAGAAATGGTATTGATAGTTTGTAACAGATGTTAGTGTGGAAATATCATGGATAATTGAGCATTACATTTATTGAATTATAAGGTATTCGTATCTTTAAGATTTTTTTTAAAATTGTATATTTCATTTCGAAATATCATGGATAATTAAGTATTACATTTATTGAATTATAAGGTATTCGTATCTTTAAGATTTTTTTAAAAATTGTATATTTCATTTCAAGTTATGAATCTTATGATATTTTTTAAGAAATATTATATATATATATGTATGGTGATAATTATTGATTTATATTGTTTATAATTATTTTATTTTATTTAAGTAATAATGTAATTAGTTAAATCTAATAATAAAAATGAGTATTATTAAATTCACAAGTGTTAATTAGTGATTATATGTTCAAATTACTAATTTGAAATATATTTTATGTTTGAAAATATCAATATGAATAAGAACAAAAATAAGTAGTTCTTTCACTTCAAATTTAAAATGAAATTATTTAACATTTTTCTATATTAAAAAATAAAGTAATATTATAAGACTTTATAAAAAGTTCTCTCAGATCATGTGCAATATGTTGTAATCTTATAAAAAAAATTTAAAAAACTATAGCAAAATTTTCATTGGCAAAAATAAATAAATTGTTTAAACCCAATGGAAGTTGGATTACCAAGATACATAAATCCATGATTTTCAACAACAAATAGAAGAGATTTAATGATATAAAAAAATCTTTGCAACGAAGAGAATATGAATAGCAGTATAAAAAAGAAGAAATTTCTTGCTTGAGAAATCATGATAAATTTCTTCTTGCAAAAGTTGAAGAATGAGAGAAGATATAAGGAAAAAAACAAGAAAAAAGTCATTGCAAAGAAACTATAATTGATCTAGTTGGATTTATAATTTTTTTTTTGAGTTAGAAAAAGTTTGTGGATAACTTGGAAATCATTAGAGACTCGTTTAATACAGAAATGGTTAATATTGCTACTAATGAAGTCTTAGTATATAAAGAACATTTAGAAATAAAGATTAATAAACAATTCAATGGCAAGGCCACATCTATAGATTTAGTTGTGGTTGAAGGTCCTTCAACTGTCACGAATGAAATTGTATCTTATGCAAAGAATGTTAACACATGAATGAACATACATGCATCAAATATAAACATGAAAATACAAGTAAATCACAAAAAATCTCAAATTAAGAAGATCAACTTCTCAAAGTATCTTATCATCATATAAATTACAAAAGCTATAACATGTAGAATCAATGTACCTATGTATAATGCTACTTAACCAAATTCATTGTTTTACTTACATATTGAAACAGACAAAGAGTCATTACAACTAGTAGTTAAAAACAAAGAAGCTCAAATAAAAAACCTTATCAACAAAGAGTTTAAAAAGAAAACACCTAAGATGGATTGAGACATTTTACAATATAGAATTTGTTGAAGCTGTAATTAGAGTCGATCTTCATAATGTAATTTTTTCAATGATATATTTATTATATTTATACTCGTATTATTATCTTTTTAATTATTTTTATACTTGCATTATTATATTTTTGTTAAAGCATATTCTTTATACTTATAGAGTAAAAATTAGTCAAAAATAATTTTTTTTGAGTCAAAAGAAAATGTATTTGAGTCATGTCCTATTTTGACATTTGTAAGTAAATATAATTTGAATTTTATGTTAAGTCATCAGTCCACAAGTTGACCAAGTCGCCCTTCCTTGGACAAGTCGGCCTAGGCCTCTTAGTGACACCTATTCAACCCCCTGGATAGCTATGTAAAAGAGGACGATTTGACCCACTTGGGAGATCTCACACACATATCACAACAAGAAATACGTATGAACCTAGCGAAGAAGAAGAAAATGATGAGTCAAAGAAGAGAGAAGAACAAAGTCAAAAGACAAGAAGAATATTCTAAGTTGATCGAATTTCGACCTTGGAGCAACTCGCACATGTGGACTATAATTTCCGTGAAAGAGGCCAAATTATTTTGAGGTAGTTGCAGGCCAAAATTCGGCCCCAGTTGTAGCTTTGAAATCTCTTAAGCTTGACCAATGTTGACTTTGATTTTGGAGGTGACTTGGAGGAGGGTTTGGGCTTGGTCTCGTGGTGGCATTTTTGGTCTTGATCTTGGATATCTCTTTTGATCTAATTCTATAAGAGAATGATTGTTGGGTTTTCCCCCTTGCGGGGTTAACATGGCTAGCAACCTAATAATGGTGTCTATTGTCTTTTGTGATCTTTATAAGATTGAACATTTGTATAATTGCTTGATGAAGAAGTCATAAGTAGAAATAAGAACATAATCTAACATTCACAAGTGATTATCAAAAAGAGAAATTTGGTGTTAATTGCTAGTACACTTGGTTTCCCAACATAATTAACATTCAAAGATTTAGAAATCTTATTTCCTTATGTCCTCAACCTTCTTAGGTAGAATATTGTTACAAGAAAATAGATCATTTTATCTAAATAAGCCTTCTATGCCCTTTCTTTCAGAACATCATTTTTTAAAGGGGAAGATTTGTAATACACTTAAATTATATTATAATCATTTCCATAATATTATAAACCAACATTTTTATAATAATGATTGCAATTATATTTTATATTTATGCTGTAATAATGATACAACATCTCTTTTTCCAAAATGTTTATTTTTTTTTTAAAAGAAATGATTAGGAATTTTGTGTTAAAAAAGAATAATGTTACAAATTTCTGATAGCAGATATTTTCATAAACTTTTAAGATTCAGGCAAAAACAGGCAAGAACAACCCAAAATCTTGCAAAACTTTTACAAATTGCTTGACTGACAAAACTAATCCACTTGAATATTTTCCAGAAAACACCGAGAATCCATATAAATTTACAGAACATTTTTATTTTAAGTTTTTCTTTGACTGTATTTTCATCTTTCCTGGTGAATTATTCATCTTCTTCTTGACTTGTGTCCAATCCCCTATTTCTACTGATTTAAGATTGGTACCCATGCTTAGCGAAACCTGACTATTGGGATCCACCTTGCATTCCGAAGGAGGAACAACCTTTGTTTTTCCTGCCCACGATAACACTGTCCCTTTGCTGACATAAGAGGGCACGAGCTCTACCTCTTTTTTACCTTTGCCCAAAGACGTGGAATCACGCACCGGGGACAGGTTGACCCTGTAGAAACAGCTGGAGTTTTTACCTGTTTAACATTATCCGATAGCGCTTCAGGGATAAGAGCCTTCATTGGGGTTTTGGACGAGCCGTGAGAAACTTGAGATACTCCGTCCAAAGATTCAAAGATTTTTAAAAATCAGATTGAGTGCTGCCCGGATTGCGAGAAACAGACGATGGGACCTCCAAGAAGATTGAGTAATGGTCGAATGTGGCACCAATCCACCATTTTGAATTCTTACAGGATTTTGCTTTTGATTTCCCAACATTTGGACACAACTTGAGGGAATGTCTAGTCGCATAACAACCCAGCCCCTGCAGCAAAAATAAACATTTTCATAGTCGAGGGGTTGAACCTAGGAGAGATCAGGACTAGTAAGCTGAACCTCAAAAGGGAATCCTTTACTAAAATCCATATCCACATATATCCTAGCATATGTGGGTTTGAGATAGATTCTAGTGTCTTCACTTCGACAATGAAAACTGCCAATGGCATTACCAATAAAGGTTAAGGAAACAAGGTTCCACAAATGAAAAGGAGGTTAGGGAGCCTTACCTGGACCGGAGTAGTTGAAATAAAAGCTGATAGGGTCGAATGAGGGGAACCAAGGCTGCAAAAAAACCCTGCGCAATTCCAAAACCAGGGGCTAACTTACAGAATCCGCCCCCGATCCTCAACTTTATTGAAAGCTACAATAAAGTTTAAGCCTCTAGCCAAGGGGTAGATCTTTAGCTCAATCGAGATGAGGGGATTCCAATGCTCATTGATTCAGGAGTTGAGGTCGACAAGCTTTGGCCAGAGCCCAATTAACCTACATATTAAACCTGCCTCAGAGAAAAACTCAGCTTCACTGAGAGTTTCTTCACCGATGACAACTTCCATTGTAAGTGCCTCGCTTACGGGGATTGTTTTGAACACTGAATGGAGAATGTCGTCTGCTGCTTTGACTACATCACAAAAGTACTTTGAAGGAGCTTGGGGAGAGCATAAGATCGAAGAAGGGGCAACGCCAAAAGAGTGGAAAGCTTTCAAGACAACCAATGAGTCCAAAATCACAAAGGCGGGAATGCTCATCCCTTCGTTCGCAGGAACTACAAAAAGGGTACAAGGAATAGCCTCAACAAGAGGAATTTCGACAAAGCTCCTAGAATATTATTTTATTATTTTGAATCAAGGCTAGCAGAGAGAGGGCAAAGCTTATTTTTAAGTCTATCTATCCATAAACGCATCTGGGAAGTAAATGTCTATCATAGGATTAAAACAAGTACACCATCCAATGGTGGGCATTTATTTTCTAGATGCATTTATGGGTGGATAGACTTAGAAATAAGCTTTGCCCAGAGAGAGGGGGTTGAAATCTCGAACAATTTTTTTGGCTAGAGTCGAACCTTAGTCATCACCGCACCGGGGCTCTGCAACGCTCTGCTCTCCATTTCCACGATGACTTCCAAAATAGAAGTGAATTAACAAGGGGAATGCTAATTAAAATCCAATACAAAGACAACTCCCAATGGAGCATCATGTTATAATGAGACTTGACCTTGGGAGAGGAGGTTATCAATAAACCCTCTCAACTGAGATACACTTGACTGAAAAATTCCCAACAAGTCACCTATCCTAGTACTACTTTGGCCCAAGCGTGCTTAACTACAAAGTTCTCAAGTCACCTATCCTAGTACTACTCTGGCCCAAGCATGCTTAACTACAAATTTCTCATGAAATCTGAGGCATTAACGTTGGTTTGATCCAAGTTTTTGTTTTATTACCTTGCCTTATATTTATATTTTTTTCCTACTTAATGCAAATTTGGGGGAAATTTGCTAGATACTTTCCTTCATTTTAAGGATGGTATATAGGATAAACCAAACTCTTCGAAGCTCAAAGCTAGTTCAACAGTTAACAATTGGCTCACTGAAAAATCAAACAATTCATAAAATGACATTGAAAACTAAGCAACAAATTATCACATTTTCCCTCTTTAACTACTTAAACTACACCTAAATTACATTCTATAATAATAATAATAATATTTCTTTATATCAATTTATACCATATATTTATACTAATATAGTAATAAAATAGTTGTTTTGTGTGAGATTTAATCTCCATCAAATTACTAATTCAAATCTTATAAGAAGTTGAGCAGAACCATTTATGAAGATTGCTAAATCAGGACAAACCATCCTTTCATTCAACCATTCCAATTGACCAGGTACTCAAAATTATGCTAAAAAATGAAAGTTGTCGGAATGGTGTGAAACCTAAACAACTGCGTAGATCTCGTCGTTCTAAATCTGACGCAACTCGTTTCATGGAACACCGACACAATATGCTCCCAGAAACGCGTTCTGTCCACTTTTTCAAATGAGCAAATTAAAAAAAATGCAGGAAAACCCAGTCAACAGTCTGTACAACTGACTAAGAATGCCTATGTGGCAGGGTGACTGTGCACATGATGGTTTTCCTTGGCGTATGATATTGTGCCAAGTGGCACATTTGTATTGGTTGTATTGGCGAATTGTGATTGGTTATTAGAAGGCCAATCATAGACTGCCACATGGCCCATCCAGGGGTCGCCACATGGCATCCCTAGGGCCACTAAAATTGTGGTTATAATCCAAGCGGAGCGAGCGGGGGTCGAACTCGCGACCTCCAAACACTAGCATCGAGGTGTTACCAATAAGCCATAGCCACGTTTCTTAACCTACTATGGTTTCGGGTTGGTTTTGTTTTCATTTGGTTTGCGCATTGGAGGTGGGGGCCAGGGTCTAGCCCCAGCCATGGTCACTGCCTAGGAGCAGGACCATGGGAGGGAGGCTAGCCCCGCGCCCCCCATTACACTAACCATAATACTAACCGCTGGGGATAACAATGTATGTGACCATGCCGGGATCGCTTGCGGTAAGCCACAGTTTTTACTGCCCCCCCACTAACCGTTAATCCATAACCGTAACCGCAAATACCGTCGCACCATGTGTCCACTTAATGTAAAGGCCTATAGTTAACAAAAAACCATGCACATATATATATATATATATATATATATATATATATATATATTAACCATATACATTATGGTTAGAAATTCAGATTTTAAGCTTTATTGGGCAAATTAAGGCGCCCATAATTTGCATCGGGATTTGGTGGAATTGGTGCTCAGTTAACTAAATTCCAAGTGGATTTGTAGGTTCGGTGCCAGATTTGGTGGAAAATGTGGAGCGAATAGTGCAGAAGCTAGGGGAAGTCATAACTTGAGGATTTTTTGACCAAATTCGAGTGATAAGAATCTAAATTGGGGGCAAAAATTTGCTAAATATTCAAAGTGCTCAAAATAATTCGGAACATGAACGACTAGATAGGTCTCGTTGCCCTGATTCCGGTGCACTTCGTTTCATCAAAAACCGACTCCGTATGAGAAAGTTAGAGCCTGCTGTCCACTTTGCCAAATAGGTGAATTTTCAAAAAAAAAAAGTCAAACATGGTCAAAGGGGTCAAAGTTTTGGTCAAAAATTAGTTTTCCTTCAGCCAATGGTGTGCTGACACTTGTCAGCTTGTGGTTGGCTCGAATTTTTGGCTACATGGAAAAGTTTGGTTGATTTTTGGGGAACCAATGGGATGAGGACACGTGGTGCAGGTAGGGGCCGCCATGTGCCCCCTCCCAAAGGCCGAATTATGGCTATTTCAAGGTTGAAATTATATATATATATATATATTGGTGCAAATTTATATTTCAGAGGGTGGGCAGAGGTCGGGGCTCGCCCCCGCGACCTCCCCCACACTAAGCGCAAACACTACCACTACACTACATCTGATAATCTTAACAATCATAGGATTTCATATGTATTTGTTTTAACCTATGGTTTGCGGCGGGGGTAAAAAGGGCCAGCCTTGAAGGGCCAATCCTCAGTCCACAGGACCACATGCACAAAATCGACGGTGGAGCTCCAATTAAGTGGAGGTTTAAAACTTTAATCCACAAATTATTTAATCCCTAATTAATGTTTAATGTGCTCTTATTCGAAAACTAATTGCAGATTAAGTTAAGCGGGATTAGCACCTAAACCGCGCTTAACCATCTCTTAACTACTAGTTAACCTTAATTGCGGATTAGTGCTAATTGGCAGAGTCTGACAATTTCAGAGGGAACTCCAAATGTGGCAGAGTTAACTGGAGTCACTCCAATTTTAGTGCAGTTTTCCTGGGAGAAATTGAAGAAACCATAACTAGAGCAATATTCAATCAAATTGGGCTCAGGAAGAGTCTATCCTAGCTTTTTTAGATGCTCTGAGTAGTTTGGTGGAGGTTTCAAAGGTAGAGGAGCACTTCCGGAAGTGATTTTTCCACTTTGAAGATTAAAGATGCCAAGGGTCACCAAGAGAGGAGGCCGTGTCTGCTTCACTTAAACACCATTTGTAGAGCCATACGAGGCTACATAGGGTTTTTTGGGTATTTTGAATCCATTGGAGCAGGTTTAGAATCCATTGGAGCAATGTAGGTGCATGTAATTAGAGAATTGACCATTAATCCAAAGAGGGCCAATCCATTGAAACAGGTCCAAGTAGACGTAGCCCAGAAGGGGTGAACTCCTTTATTAGTTATGTGTAATGTGTTTGCTGTGTATTACATTCTATGTAATTTACTTGCTATATATGAGATTTTAAAGCTATTTTTCTTAATGATTTTCTCATAAAAGACACACAAAATCTGACACAAACCCTCTTATAACTTGCTATTTGAAACGATCTTATTGGACATTGGATATACCAACGCTCCCCATGTGTTTTGCGACATGGAATAACTGCCTCTCGTGGATCCTCATCTCTGGCGACGCGATCATTGACTAACACCTTGTGGGTTTTGGTCTAATGGCAATCATGATTCCCAACAAATGATATCAGAGCATAGGTCATGAGTTCGATACACACCCAACTCGTGTTGGGGGGGAGATTGTTGGACATTGGATATACCAACGCTCCCTGTGTGTTTTGCGACATGGAATAACTGCCTCTCGTGGATCCTTATCTCTAGCGATGCGATCATTGACTAACAACTGTGGGTTTTGGTCTAATGGAAATTATGATTCCCAACAAATCCTTAAGCACACCTTTATTATATTGATGAGGAAGCTAGCACAAAAAAACTAGTTTGTCCATATTTAGATCAAGTTGATATCAGAGCATAGTTTAGCCCATGTTAGCCCAAGTTTATCTCAGGGTTTTCCAAGGTTAGATAGAAAATTAGCTATTTGTTTTGTATTTGTGCAAGGTTAATTTAACTGTGTGCAAGTTTATGTGTATCTCATCTCTTCAGGAGAAGGTAAAGATTGAGGACCCAACTTTCGAATCACAACAAAGAAGCTTTTTATGCATTACAAGTGTAATGGCAACTTCATTAAGTGATGTTTCTAATCAATCTTCCTTAGCAAGACTCTTTGATGAAGAGATGTTGCGGAAGCTTTTCATCATAAGAGATATGGTGCAAGACATGGTTGAAGATAGGAAGGAGAACACTATACTTCAAGAGCAGTTGATGGCCATGAAGGAGGAGAATCAAGATATTCTTGAAAAGATGCATGAGATGGAGATTCAACTCCATGATGCCAAGGAAACCCTAGCCAAGTATGTGCATGAAAATGAGGTATGAAATTCAAGTTTATCTTCAATTTCCTCTCAAGATGAATGTTTTGGTGTTTTTGAAAGACACGTTAGAGGAATAGGGTCCAGATTATTGATGAAGATGGGCTATGAATTTAAAGGATTGGGCAAACATGCACAAGGCATAGTTGAGCCAAGTGTTTTAGAGGAAATGCCTAGGTATTTGGGTCTTGGTTATGGACAACATGATGTAGAATGATCATGAGGCACATGAAGATGTTCCAAGAAATACTTTCATTACATGTTCATTACCTCAAGCTTGTGAAGTTTGTGTTCATGAGGAATGAAAAAGTTTTACACCCACTTTGCAAAATGATGCTCATAAGCATGCAACTAATGGAAATAGAAAACAAGAGGATGTTGAAAGCCTAAATCAGTTGAATCCATTGTTGGTATTTCGAATAGAGGCAATACCTCATCAAATTCACCTCCTCAAGAAGGCGACAAACTGGAATGTGCAAGGTATAAATATGCCTTTAATCAAGTTGCTTTTAAATATGATAAACGTGGAAAATTCTCACACAAGATTTGGAGAAAATTTACATGTTCCTTTTGTGGTTTGAATAACTATATTGTTTCGAGGTGTTGGAAGAAGATAGCCATACACAAGAAACTTTCCAAACAAAGGAGACAAAAAGCCAAAGGTCCAATGGATAATGAAAAACATGTTGAAAAGAAGATGAAATTATTTTGCACTCATTTCCATAAGCAGGGTCATCTTGTAGACAAGTGTTGGACTTTGTATCCAATAAGTCATCCACGACATTTGAAAAAGGTGGAGAGAGAGATTGACAAAAATGGAAAAGAGGATTCCATAATTGATGTGGGTCAGGATGATTCACATGATGAAGTGCAGCTGAAAGAAGCGCCATTGAAGTGGTTTGGAAATATATGGTTAGATTTCTTAACCAATTAAGGCCTTGCATCTCTTTTGATGATTGATGCAAATGTTGCCTTATTGATGCATTTCTTTGCCAATTGAATGAATTTATTTTCTCTCGAAAAGTATGCTGCATATTGCATGAAGCAAGATGTTGGAAAAGTCGAGTTATGTTGACTCACTTAGATGCAACAAAGATGGCAATTTGTAGTTGCAATTTACATGTGAATGCATTTCTTTTTCTCTATAATGCATGTTGCATGTTTACGACAGGAAGGTGTTTGAAAGTGGAGTATGTTGAATCACTTTGTTGCAACAAATTTGGTCATTTCATCTCTTTAATTTCTCGTACATATCAATGGGATTCTTGTACTTGTGATTGTACTTGCAAGAGAGTTGAGCATTGTATACATGCATGAGAGTTTGTGTGTGTGAAAACTGGAATTTTTGATAGTTTCATTGTGCTTGAACATGCATGAGTGATTTACTTGTGTTGGTTGATTGCTTTGTTTATCATGTATGTTTGTCAACTTAAGAGTGTTGATCATTCACACATGCATGAGTGATTGACTTGTTTTGGTCGATTGATTGTTACATGTATGTCTTATCGACTTGGAAGAGTTGATTTTGTCTCCAAGGATGAAAGAGAGATGTTGACAAATTATTTCATGAGATGTGCAATTATTGTTGTTTTGGGAAAAGAATTGTCAAGTTGTTGTACATGCTTTTGTTTGACTTGAGAGTCAATGGTTTGAAGACACATGTTTTGTCGACTTGTGTTTGGTCGATGGGTTTGTACACCAAGATGTAAGAGTACATGTCGATGTTCACATGATGTGACATTTGTTGCTTTGAAGGAGCAAAAGGAAGAGGTCGTCAAGTTATGTTTCTTGCTTGATGTGTTTTTCAAGTTAATTGTTGTGCTTGTGACAAGATGTCTCAGGATTTTGGAAGGTCCACTCTTGATCGAGAGGCTCCTGATTAACCTTCACTCTCAAATCATGGCATGAGAATCATGTCAATATGGAGGATGATGGAATCAAAAAGCATAAAGTGGACAAGATGCCAAATTTTTTTGCAGCAAGAATAATATCCATTTTGTAGACCATATGGTACATGACGCCAAGAAGCGAAAGAAATGGCAAAGACATTCTTCCAGATGTAGAATTTGGTACCGTGGGGGTGAAAGAATGCTCATTTCATTTCTAGTGATACTGATATTTGAATTCATTTCTGTAGTTCACTAAGATGGGCTTAACTTGGAAAAGTGGTTTCCCAGGAGAAGCTTGCATCAAATGCATGTGTGTGCAAAGGAAAAACATAATTCTTAGTGGGAAGGCCATCAGTCAACTTTCCAAGAATCGAGGGATCGCTCTGGTACAAAAAGGTGTTTAATCAGTCAGCAAGTAGCCAACACATGTTGGATTGGGTCAACAACGAAAGGAGGACATTGGTTAAAGTGCCAAGCCATTTGCAAGGCAAGGCATGTTAGTGAAACAAAGTGGTTTTCATGGATATTTGTCCAAGTAGAATCAAGTTGATAAAACTTGGAAAAGAGAAGAGTATTAAACTCTCATCAGATAACCAACGTTTGTGTGTCCAAAAGCCTTTCAGTGGGAAGGAGTGATCAGAAATTGAATTGGGGGAAAAAATTTGTTAAAAATTCAAAGTGCTCAAAATCGTTTGGAACCTAAACGACCAGATAGGTCTCGTTGCCCTGATTCTAGTGCACTTCGTTTCATCAATAACTGACTCCGTATGAGAAAGTTAGAGCCTGCTGTTCGCTTTGTCAAATAGATGAATTTAAAAAAAAAGTCAAACATGGTCAAAGGGGTCAATTTTTTGGTCAAAAATTGGTTTTCCTTTGGTCAATGGTGTGTCGACACTTGTTAGCTTGTGGTTGGCCCAAATTGCTAGCTACGTGGAAAAGTTTGGTTGGTTTTTTGGGAACCAATGGGATGAGGACACGTGGTGCAGGCAGGGCCACCACGTGCCTCCTCCCAAAGGCCAAATTATGGCTATGTCAAGGTCGAAATTTCATACATATTGGTGCAAAATTATATTTCGGAGGACATGTGGAGCTCGGGGCTCACCCTTGCGACCTCCCTCACACAACGCACAAACACTAGCACTACACCATAACTGACAGTGTTAACAATCATAGTGTTTCATATGTATTTGTTTTAACCTATGGTTTGTGGCGGGGGTAAAGAGGGCTAGCCCTGAAGGGCATTAGCGGAATTTTGAGGTCTAAAATGGGCCTCCTAAGGAAAATGTACAATCAAAATTCACTTTATGAGAACCAATCGCGTTTTATGGGATGCCATCATCCCTAATGGTTGAGGTGGCATTGTTTGAGTTAAAGGTATTTACTTGTCACATTCTCAATGGTGGATAAAAACTCATGGTTAACCATGGTAGTACTCTAAATACATTTAAAGTCATAAAGTAAAGTACTCATAATAAATGTCATTTCACACTTTTTGAATAAAATATTATTATTGTCAATTCATATTTTTTGAAAGAAACAATGCATATCCCTACACAATCTTCATGTATTTATACACTTTTCAATAAATATTAGTTTATATTATATTATTTTTATATAGTATATTAATTACATGTTATTATATAATTTAAATTAATTAATAATATATTCTATAATTAAGAATTTAAGAATTTATATTTATATTTATATTTTAAGTTATTTAAGTACAAAGGACAAATGCATTAGTTGTACAATGATAATGACTTTTTCTTAAAAAACTCATTTTTATTTATAGTCACATCAATACAATTTTTTTATTAATTTTATTTTGGTACAATTTTTGAATTGAATTTAACCATGGTTACATGGATTTTGGTGCAAAAAGTGAATTGCAAATTCATAAGTATTATTTTATTGGTTTGACTATTATTTTATTATTTCCTTAGGAGGCCTATTTTAGACCTCAAAATTCCCCTAATGTCAACCCTTGGTCCACAGGACCACGTGCATAGAACCGACGACAGAGCTCCAACTAAGCAGAGGTTTAAAAATTTAATCCACGGATTATTTAATCCCTAATCAATGTTTAATGTGCGCTTATCTGAAAACTAATTACGGATTAAGTTAAGCAGGATTAACGCCTTAGCCGTGCTTAACCAGCACTTAACTGCTAGTTAACCTTAATTGCAAATTAGTGCTAATTGACGTAGTCCGCCAATTTCGGCAGGAACTCCAAATGTGGTAGAATTAACTTGAGTTGCTCCATTTTTAGTGGAGTTTTCCTAGGAGAAACTGAAGAAACCATAATTAGAGAAATATTTGACCAAATTGGGTTCAGGAAGAGTCTATCCTAGCATTTTTAAATGCTCTGATTAGTTTGGTGCATGTTTTAGAGGTAGAGGAGCACTTATGGAAGTGATTTTTCCACTTTGAAGATTAAATATGCCTAGGGCCACCAAGAGAGGAGGCCATGTCTGCTTCACTTAAAAACCATTTGTAGAGCCAAAAGAAGCTACCTAGGGGTTTTTGGGTCTTCTGAATCCATTGGAGCATGTTGGGAATCCATTTAAGCAATGTAGGTGCATGTAATCGGATAATTGACCATTAATCCAAAGAGGGCCAAGCCATTGAAGCAGGTCCAAGGAGATGTAGCCCAGGAGGGGTGAACTCTTTTATCAGCTCTGTGTAATGTGTTTGCTGTGTATTACATTCTCTGAAATTTACTTGATGTTTATGAGTTTTTAAAGCTAATTTACTTATTGAATTGCTCATAAAAGACACACAAAATTTGACACAAACCCTCTTATAACTTTCTATTTTAGACGATCCTTAAGCACACCTTTATTATATTGATGAGGAAGCTAGCACAACAAAACTAGTTTTTCCATATTCAGATCATCAAGGTAGAAAGAGTCTACACAAGCAATTTTTGGCATTATGGAGCCATTGGAGTAGGTTTCAGAGCTGTTTGAGCATTGTAAACACATGTAATCACACTTTTGAGCATAATAGAAGAGGGCCACGCCATTGGAATTTGGACTAAGAAGATGTATCCTAGGCGAGGTGAACTCCTTCATCATGTGACGTTGTGTTAATTTTCATGGTGATGTTCATCTACACAAGATTTTTTTGGCATTTTGGAGCCATTAGAGTAGGTGTCAGAGCTGTTTGAGCATTGTAAACATATATAATCACACTTTTGAACATAATAGAAGAGGGGCAAGCCATTGGAAGCTGGACCAAGAAGATGTATCCCAGGCGGGGTGAACTCCTTCATCATGTGATGTTGTGTTAATGTTTATGGTGACGTTCATATCTATTAGATGCTGCTTTTCATATTTTTGTTTATGTTAATTTTTTCAAAAAATTCACATAAAAACACATAAAAACTCATGTTTAACTTGAAATTTACCTCATAATCCTCAAGCACTTTGTTTATATTCTGAATTGGATCTTAGCACAACAAACACTAATATTCCCATTCAGATCAAGTTGGTATCAAAGCACTAGGTTTACTTTTGCAAGGAGGATTTAATTGTTTTCCAAGTGTTTAAATGCTTACAAGGTTGAAGCTCAAGAGAGGAGAAGACAAGCTTGTGGGTGCAGGTTCTCTAGTTGGAGCACGGAGAAGGAGGGCACAATTGCCGCAATATCCACCACAATATTCACCTCTAGTTGCAGTAGAAGCTTCAGTAAAATTTTCTCATGAAGGAGGAAACGATAACATGACAGAAGATGAGAAGGATTTTAAGAAGGCTTTCTTTGATATGATAGAGATGGTGAAATTCCTCTATGAAGAGAGGAATACAAGGTTGCAGGGTGAAAGCTCCAGGACTCCAAGAGGAGAGGGTTCTCTAGGAGGAGTAGGTTATGGAAATGGTGATAAAACACCGTCATCCTCACCACCATCTTCATCTTCATATTCATCCTCTTCCACTGCTACAACCCTTACTCATACTCATCAACATACCACAAAAGGAATTGGTAAACAACCCTTGTTAAAAACTCATATTATATTTGAGCTGCCTATGTATAACGTTGAAGTGAATGCAGAGAAGCTTGAAAATTGGGTTCATCAGTTGGATCTAATGTAGGATTCAAAACCTTCAAGATGATGACACAAAGATTCAACTAGCTTCCTTGAGACTGGAGGGTGCAACACTAGTATGGTGGGAAGCCAAAACATAAGAAGAGATGAAAGATCATGGTAAGATTTGAATATCTTGGTATGACTTTATTTCTGCAATTAAAAGACAATTTTACCCTCTAGATTATATACAAAAAGCTATTATGGACTTGAAAAATTTTAGACAACTAAAGGGACAAAGTGTTCCAAATTATACTCAAGAGTTTAGGAGAAGAGCACTATTTTTGGGTGTCAATTTATCTTCTCAAGACACTTTTTTAAAGTATATTGGTGGTTTGCACAACTATCTTAGACATACTATTCTCATGTTCAATCCCACAAAATTAGATGAGGTTTGTGTTCAAGCCACACATCTAGAAGCAAGAGGGAAACATAACACAAATGAGAAAAGTGATAGTTTCCTTGAGTATAAAGGTAATGGAAAGGGTAAGTTTAATGGAAACGAATACAAAAATGGTTATATTAAGTTAGAAAAGGAGAAACTCACATGTAAATTTTTTTCTAAAAATGGCCATGATGAAGACCATTGTTGGCAACTCCATCCAGAGTTGAAGCCCAACAAACTTAAAACGAAAGAGGAGAACACAACCACAATCATTGAACATGACTTAGGTACAGATTCAGGAGATGAAACCAGGATTAAAATAATGGGTTTGGAAGGTAAGAACATAAAAAACACTAGTTATTCCAGTTGTTCTAATGTAACTCAAGATGATGATACAAGAATTGAAATATTTCATATTAAAGTTTTTTCAAAGCATACCAAAATAGACACACTATTTGATAGTGGTTCTCAAGGCAATTTTATTTCTGAAGACTTAGTTAAGAGGTTAAATCTAAAAACTATTACACATAGAAGACCTTATCCTTTAGGTTGGATATGCAAGAATGAAAACTTGCAGGTAACAAGGAAGTGCATCCTAAGGTTTGTAATCAATTCAAACTTTCTTGATGAATTTGAACTTGATGTAGTTCCGCTTGAGATTTTAGGTATTTTTTTGGGAAGATCTTATCTTCATGATAGGAGGGTAGTATTTCATTGCCATGAGAATAAGTACCACTTGTTAAAGAATGGACTTGCGTACATAGTTAGAGTGCATAAGAAGAAGATGAGTTTGTCTCTTATGCATGCAAGACATATGAAGAGAATAGTGAATGCAAGTCAAAATTTGGCTTTGTTAATGTTCAAGCATAGTGATGTTTTGAATGAGACCTTTCAAGAAGATGCATCAAAAAAAAAAATGATTTCATTGAAATTGCTAATTTTTTTAATAATATGTTTCAAGGCTCTAACATGTTGCCTTTGAAAATAGGTAAACAAGATGTGAAATATTTGCAGCAGTCCACATCATTGTTGAATAGTGATGGGAATAAGATGACGGTATTGTATGGTGAAAAAATCAAAGAACAAGCGGAAAATCAAGATGACAAAGAAGGTATAGGTTCCACAAGTACTTATTTTGGGTTTCAAAATGGTACATGGAAATGGCGAAAATACTTGGTCAAAAGTTGACGCAAGTATAAGGAAAGACAAGCTAAATATTTCCATGTCGACAGTGTTCGAGGTGAGAAAATTTTCAAGTTTTTCAAGTTTCCTGTAATTGACGACCGAGGTGGGAAGAAGTTTTTCTCTTCAAGGACAATTTGTTTTTCTGCAAATTCTGGGAAATTACAGCAAAATGGTATCTAAAACTGCAAGACATGGTCTCCAGAATCAAGGAAAAAGATCAGTTTTTATGAAAATCTTAATTTGTTGAATTCAGGAAAAATTCTAGTTTATTGAGACTGGAAGGATGAGGAGGATGTACCCTCATCCACATGTTCAGTGATGAAAGAGATTTGGGGGTCCAAGAGCTTCCAGTGGGGGGGGGGCGTGATTAGGCGCTCAAAAATTAAAGTTGTCGTAATGGTGTGGAACTTGAATGACCACGTAGATCTCGTTGTTATGAATTCGACACAACTCATTTTGTGGAAAACCGACACCGTCGTATGCTCCCAGAAATGCGTTCTGTTGAATTTTTTAAACATGCAATTAAAAAAAAACTCCATGATAGCCCAGTCAACAGTCTGTACAATTGACTGGGCATGCCTACGTGGCAGGGTGACTGTGCACATGATGGTTTTCCTTGGCGTATGATATTGTGCCAAATGGCACGTTTGTATTGGTGAATTGTGATTGGTTATTGGAAGGACAATCACAGGCTGCCACATGGCAGCCCGAGGGCCACCAAAATTGGGGTTATAGTCCGAGCGGAGTGGGAAAGGGTCAAATCCGCGACCTCCGAACACTATTAACGAGTCATTACCAATACACTATAGCCATGTTTCTTAACTTACTATGGTTTCAGGTTAGTTTTGTTTTCATTTGGTTTGCGCATTGGGGGTGGGGGCCGAGGTCCAACGCCAACCCTAGTCACCGCCTGGGGGCGAGAGGCCCCATTACACTAACCATAATACTAACCGTCGACGATAACAATGTATGTGACCATGCCGAGACTGCTTGTGGTAAGCCATAATGTTACATTCCCCCCCACTAACCATTAATTCATAATCATAACCGCAAATACCGCCACACCATGTGTCCACGTTAATGTAAAAGCCGACGGTTAACACAAAACCATACATACATACATACATACATACATACATACATACATACATACATACATATATATATATATATATTTATTTATTTATTAACCATATACGTTATGGTTAGAAATTTAGATTTTAAGCCTTATTGGGAAAATTAAGGTGCCCACAATTTGTGCCGAGATTTGGTGGAATTGGCGCTCAGTTAACGGAATTTTGGGCAGATTTGTAGGTTCGGTGCAGGATTTGGTGGAAAATGTGAGTGAATAATGCAAAAGCTAAGGGAAATCAAACTTGAGGAGATTTTGTCCAAATTCGAGGCAGAAAGAGTCTACACATGCATTTTTGGGCATTTTGGAGCCATTGGAACAGGTTTCAGAGCTGTTTGAGCATTGTAAACATATGTAATCACACTTTTGAGCATAATAGAAAAAGGCCAAGCCATTGGAAGCTAGACCAAGGAGACATAGCCCAGGCGGGGTGAACTCCTTCATCATGTGCTATTGTGTTACTGTTTATGGTGATGTTCATGTCTATTAGTTGCTGTTGTTCATAGTTTTGTTTATGTTAATTTTCTTAAGAAATTCACATAAAAACACATACAAACTCATGTTTAACTTGCAATTCACCTCATAATCTTCAAGTGCTTTGCTTATATTCTGAATTGGATCTTAGCACAATAAACACTAATATTCCCATTCAAATCACTAATCTAAACTCAACTCAATAAAAAAAAAAAAAGAAAAAAAAAGAAAAAAAGAAAAAAAGAAGAAGAAAAAAGAGTACAGTGAATACTCATGGTTGCAACTCGCTCCATTGAATGTGAAAACATATACTTACTAGTGGCTTCAATGAACACATTAATGAAAAACTTGTTAGGGAGGCATTTAAAGCTGTGCACCCTCAATGCCCTATATGCAAGGTGCAATATGATATTATTGGGCATGTTTACTGGCCCACCGGGCTTAGTGCAATTTGATATTAGTGGGCCTGTCTTTGTCTTGATATTTTTCCCAATGTGTTTGTCTTTTTTTTTTAAGCTATATATAAATATTTATATTACGAAAAAACTGCTTTTACATTGATAATGTTTATGTCCCAAAAAACTCTGTGGGATCTCATAAACTGATAAAATGAATATAGCTTCGCTACCCAAGATTGTCAGAAATTACAACAGGGGCGCAGTGTTTGGCAGGTTTCCG
This sequence comes from Pinus albicaulis, assembly GCA_034641835.2. NCBI lineage: Eukaryota > Viridiplantae > Streptophyta > Pinopsida > Pinales > Pinaceae > Pinus > Pinus albicaulis. The sequence continues at coordinate 648,178,562 of CM076569.1, read as the reverse complement.
AATGCTGGTGCATTAGAAAAATTCTCCTAAAGATCAAAGAAAGCATTGACGAGGCCAGAGGTATCTCCTTCATGGTAGTCCGAAGAGAGGCCAACAAATTGGCGGATTTCCTCATGAACCAAGGAGTGAATGCCTCCAATAGACTCTCCTCTATGGATTGGGACTCTACAAAGGAGCCAATGGTAAAAACCGTCTGTCTCCATATCAACAGTCAAGATCTTCAGCAGGCTTGTTCGCCCTCCTCCTCGACATCCCCTCCCATTAGCAGCCGTTATCATGACCACACCTCACAGCTCCCTTCTCACGAATGATCGCTACGGCGGCTCTCCATCGAAATTCCCACCCCAGTACGATCCCACCCCTGGAAATAACTCCCTGCATGATTTCACTTACTCCTCAGGCATGCACTCCAGCTGTTCCCTTGGGCCTTCACCCCTCTCGAAGGCCTTCTTAAATTCCCTCCCCCCTGCTCACTTCCCTCACAAATCTATTATGAGGTCTCACAGCTCTGTTCTCTCTCATCTCCCCGCCCCCTCACCTCATCTCCATTTCTGCCTTGCCTCCATGGCCCCGCGTCTCCCTCATCCCCCTCCCCCCGCTCGCCGGGGTCGCCAAGATTTCTGGGCGAACCCCTCCCGCTCGCCGGTCACTCGCACTGAAACCTCTGCAAGGAATGCTGCCCACAATTTTGTTGAAACCACGCCCCAGGATTTGCAGAGGCAAATTGCTGATATGGAGACGAAGGCCCACACTAGCCGCAGAGCCATTCCTTCAGAGGTGGTGGATAACACTCTCCGTTGGATACCTGATCCGGGCCTCACCAGAAGCTGCGAGAACTTATACAGTTGCACCATCGACTTGCATTGGCACACAAAAACACTCTTGGCTATCGCTCTGCATGAGCAGCACAACACCAGTAAGGAGTTGGAAAGGAAAATTTACTCTCTGTCTGAAATGTTTGTGGCGTACGTGAAGGAGGTCCACCATCTGTGTTTCATAGACCGCAATTATCCCCACTATGCCATGCTGAAACGCAACTCAATGACGCGTCATCAACAAGGTCCCAGGATTAAAGAGGAGGCTCCTCCCAAAGCTGCTGGTCAGGAAGCTGGTCCTTTCTCGCTTCACCACAAGTTCCTCAACCCAGAGGAAGGCACCTCAGACCGACCAATCAGCGTCGACGACTACCTGAATGAAGATGAGGACGTGCAGCTCTCCCCGGGGTCTTAATTTCTTTGTGATTCTCTTGTTTTTATGTTTCTCAATGTATCTCTCTCTGTACATGAGACCTAAAGGTCTTTTTTCCGGAACCTCCCGACGTTTCAGTTTCTCTAGTTTTCTCCTGCTTTTTGACTTCTCCCCTAAGAAGTATTCCCCTGTAAACTCCTTCCCTGAGGGCGATAATCATTTTGTGCCTAAGAATAGTCATGATCTTCAGCCTTTTGAGGCTGTGATGTAAATTTTGTTTTTATATTAATGTGAATAGCTCCTCATAAATTACAAAAAAAAGAAGATAAAATGAATATAGCTTGTTCCCATGATCCCAAATTTAGTAAAAAAAGAAGATAATATATACTTATAAACATACTAACTAATTCACACATTAAGAATTCCATGCATTGGGATTGCTGGGCTTACAAAATGAAACCATGTGCACATATAATGTGGTAAGCCATATTGATATCCATGAAAACATAGTAAAAGTAAACATAACATTGACCAAAAAGAACTAGGCACCATGCAAGAATGCTAGTCTAAAAAAATGACTGGAGAACTAACGTTAGAGTTGCCTTGAGGTACTTCATTTGTTGGTGCATTGATGACAGTAGTAGTGCGAGTCTGCGAACAAGAACCAAAATCATAATCAAACACCACGAAGTGTTCGACCCGAGTTATTCTGGAGACTATGTCATCCAGGTTGTGTCCTATGTCTCGTAGGATCCTTTTGATCTCCTTTTGTCCTGAAAATAACTGATAATGATCGACTTTCTTGTCACTTATGACCATGTGAAGCAAGGTATGTAATTGCTGGTGCAGAGCTACTGAGTGAAGAAAGTGTAGTCTCCTTTTGCGGAATATTCCGAGGTCCGAGGTCCATCTAAAGGTGGTGACACTATTTTCAGAGTCAGAGTAATAAGCCCAGTCACCAAATTATTTGGCTTACAGGTGAAGGGTCTCATTCCTAAATTTGGGAGGGACATAATCAAAATGGCACAAAATGCCAACCAAAAATACATCAATGTCGAGAAGAGGAGGCTCCTTCCGTGCCACCCCAACGACTAGGTTGGTGAATCTAAGGTGCCATAAGGACAATATTTGGAAACAAATTAGGTTGGGTTGGAAAAAACATAGTGAACCCATTAGGTTGGACAAACACAAAGAATGTGTGCAAAAACTGATCCTAATTACGACAATATTGGAATGATAATAGCTGAGGAGTGTAGAAACTGATGAGGTAGTGAGAAAAATGATGTATAAAGAAGTCATCGAGGATGAACTTGACATACAAATGAACTTACCTGAGGAAACCAACATTTCAGTGAAAATTTTTAGACGGGAAGTGATATGTAAGAATACAACAAAATGACCTTTAGAGTGGTATTACTAGAAAAATATCAAAACCAAATTGAAAACGTTCTTGAGTACCAAACACCACATACAAGACTGGAAACTAAAATATATGCCTACAGAGTCAAGGATTTGAGAATACGCCGAAAGCAACATAACGACTAGTTCGAAGGAAGGAATCATCGTTGTATTTTGGATAAATAGAACAAAAAACATGGGCACCTACAGTAACCAACCAAAATGCAAAACCCAAACCAAACATGATAACAAATGCAGTGACAAGAGAAGGGTAACAAGGACATGTGTAAATAGATTGACAAACGTGTCTCTAATTCAAAGAGCACCAACAAATATAGGCTGTAGTCAAGGGCGACAAGAAGCTGGTGTGCAACCGTGGACACGGTCTTAAAAATCCACCACCCTGAGCTGATAGCCATTAGGGGAATTTTGAGGTCTAAAATGGGCCTCCTAAGGAAATTATAAAATAATAGTGGAAAAAATCAAATAAGATTTGATGACATCATCAAATTTTAGAGGGAAAATGGAAAAACTACTTTTTCAACTCATATTTTCAACTTATCTCCCAAAGTTTTTACTCAAATTTCGAGCGGGAGTACTCGTTGGATGCGAAATTTAATTCCCCATCCAAGGAGTACCCATGTTGCATACTTTCGATGGGTCCTACTACACGAAAAATTAGAAATACATAAAAAACGTGATTACAATCACGTTTTTTATGTATTTCTCATTTTTTGTATAGTAGAGTTCATCGAAAGCATGCAACATGGGTACTCCTTGGATGAGGAATTAAATTTCGCATCCAACGAGTACTCCCGCTCGAAATTTGAGTAAAAATTTTGGGAGATAAGTTGAAAATACGAGTTGAAAAAGTAGTTTTATTATTTTATTAATTTTTAATATTTTTACCCTTTTATTTAAAAAATGGTGAATCATCCCCCATGGTTGACATCATCATCTTGAATCCTATTGGTTGTTATAAAGTTTATTTTTGTTGTACATTTTTCTTAGGAGGCCCATTTTAGACCTCAAAATTCCCCTAATGCATGCATTTATAAAGAACCCTCATAACCTGCAAATTTAACGGACCAAAACAACTGTCGGAAGGAGTAACCGTGGAGGAGAGACAAGTGGGTGTTACGACACACATATTAACACCTGCATTAAACACTCCAAACATTTTCACGCTTCCATGAAATGCCGCCATTGCAAAAATCATCGGCCGAGAACTATGAACTAGAGGAATGTTAGACTTGTATTTTTTCTATTTTTTTTTGTGACCAGAGGAACAGATCTGCCTGACACGTAACTGCTAGTAAACCTCTAGGGGCTATGACCTGTCCTCATTGTAGTCTGAGATACAACATGGAGATTTACACCCAAGTCTCTCGAGTTTCAATGATTTCACTTGTCTCGAATTACCAACTGAGCTGTCCCCTAGGACCCAATATGTTTGTCGTAATAACTTACATCCATGTACATCATAAATAAACATCCACCTATACGAAATGCTATTATTTCTCTATATATACATATATTAATTAATTAATTTAAATTAAAAAAATACATACATAAAAAGTACTTAAAATATTTTAATAAATAAAAATTCAAATATATGAAAATCACTAGAGTGTGCGTGTTTCCACAGTCAATATCAAGCTTTTGCTCCTGAAGATGGGTGAAGTGTTCACCCGAAACGTTGGACCCCTCGATAAGAATACACAGGATTCCAAAAAATCTCAACAACAATATGAAAATCACTTTAAAGTAATTTGTTTGTCAAAGTTATGGGAATGTAAACAATCAAAAGTTCAAAAATTACCCATGATTAAAAAATGCTAATTTATTTGTTTGAATATTCAAATTTATATTATGAAAAATAATATATATATGATACTAGCAGATTGCAAAGTAATCAATTATTGAATTTGTCCTTTGTTGTTCATTTTTTAAATAGATGTTTAATTCTAGAAATTTACACAATATGTTTATAATTTTGATAATTTAAGTAATCAACTATTGACTTTGTGATTTGTTCATTTCTTTAGATAAATGTTTAATTCTAGAATTTTATACAATAGGTTAATAATTTGTGATTTTTTTAAATATTTATTACTATCATATGTTTTCACTTATTTTTTTTGTTTTAAAATTGAAATCTAATGTTTTCACTTTTTTTTTTAATTGAAATTTATTGATACTTTTTTTTAAGATTGCGAATTTTAATTATTAAATTTTACAAAGTTTATAATTCCATGAAATCTCTATCTATTTTCGAGTAAAATTGGCTAAGAAAAATGTTAAAAAAACCAATTAGGCTACACTAATATTTTTAATGATCAAAGTAAAATTTGAATTTAAAAATATTAATATATAAAGTAAGATCTATGTTTTTTTTTATTTATACATATATTTCAATTTTAATATATAAAATTTTTAAAAATTAATTTTCATTTTAAAATATTAATAATATCATTTTAATACAAAAATATACATATATAAAGCCCAAAAGAAAAAACAATTTTATTAATAAAAAATATTATAAATAACTTAATACTCATAATAGATTTGAATTCTGAAAAGATTTACTAGTAATAACCAAATTATAAAACCAACCAATCTTCAATTATAAAACCAACCAATTTTTAATAGTGAAAATTCCTTTTATATATTTTTTCTATAAATTGTTTTAGAAACAACCCAAAGTATGGGTAAAATATATTGTAATTAATTTTATTTGGTTGTTTGGGAGTTCTCGAGTTTGTTCACTAGTTTCCACGACTTCAAAAGGCTGCATGAGAGTGTCTCCCTATATGAAATTTCCTTGCTCTAAATTCTTTGGTATCATTTGGTTTGAAACCCTTGAGTTAACATGTGCTCGATTGGACCATCATATTCCATAAGTGTGCACTTTCTATTTCCAAATTGGTTATTTGTCACTTCACTTGCAATAGAATTACATGTGACACAAGTTGATATTCGTTGTCTTGTACCTTGACTAATATAATACAAATTATGGATTTGTTATTCTTAATTATCTTTGGAAGGAATTGCATTTTTTGTTTTTCTCTATATACCATGATTCTAATAAGGAAATTAAACAAATGCCATGAAAGGGTATCCTAACACTAATGAAAGGGTATCCTAACACTAATAGGAGGGATGGGAAAAATATTGTGAACTTGTAAAATCTCCAAGAGATACATAGCCCTCATTAATAAGATAGAGTTAAATGCCACCACAACTAATTAAAAAACAAGAACCTAAAGACACACCCAAATTTACACCTAACAACACACTTGGGCACTAAAGAATGGAAGGCATAATATTCTAACAAGATTCAAGGGTAAGAGAAACCAAATTCTTTACATAAAATGTTTACATAAATTAAAACCAAACATTATAGCCATGAGCATGAAGTCATTAATCCCTTCTTTATCAAATGATTTTTTATCATTGTCCTTTGAGGAGATGCTATCCCCTTGGGTATAGAAGCTTTTCTTCTTAAGTCTCCTCTCCTTCTTTACTCTCATATACTTAATCTTTACCTTATTTTCCTGTTCATTAGCTTCCATTTTGTATGGGCATTTAGATGCATAGTGACCTATTTTTCCACAATTAAAAAATTTGAAAGGGAACTAACCCTTGTATTTGTTGTACCCTCTCTTCAATATTCTGACATATTTGGCTTCTTCTTCATCAAATTCATATCTAGTTTCTTCTTGATATTCTTTGGTCTTCTTATCAGCTTTGAAGGGTGCTTCCCTTGATGTAGATTTTCCTTTTGTGATTCTCATTTCATAGGAAATTAATGTTTCATGTAATTTATCCCTAGTTAATGTGTTGAGGTCTTTCATTTGCTCAATGGCTGACACCTTGACATTGAATATCGTTGGAAGAGATATCAACACCTTTTGAACTATTGTGGATTCATTCATAGTTTCACCAAGACCTCTCATTGTGTTTTCTAATTCATCCACATGAAGGAAATTTTTTGCTATATCTTCATCCTCATTCATCTTTAATTATTCAAATCACATTTTATAGGCTTGGAGTTTTTCTTTCTTTACCTTGTTGTCGCCTTCATAACTGTTCTTCAACTTGTCCCACATTTCTTTGGATGTGCTGCAATGCATGACTTTAACAAATTCAGATTAAGATAATCCATTTAGGATTGCGTTCATTATTTTTCGCATTGTAAGAAAACTTGAGATTTCCTTCTATGTCAACCAATACATCTTTATTTTCATAGACATTCAATACTGCAGCCTAGAAATATGCACCAAGGGACATTAGGTAAGTCCCGATTTTTACCTGCCAAAATGCATAATTCGTTCTAGTGAAAAAAGGAGATTTCTTAGAGAAATTTACATCATGGGTGGCCATGTTATAGTTCTAGATCTACCTTCTAGTTGTTGGATTGCTGCTAAAGAAACATGCTCTAATACCAATTATTGGAAATATGAATATGTTGAGAGGAGGGTGAATCAATATAATGGCCAATTTTGACCAATCAAAACACTTTATGCACATATGATATTAACCACATCAATAACATGAAAATACACCATATATATATATATATGAAACTTCTTTTATTATGAATGATCTTGTATGCACCAACCTACTATTACAATTGATTTTGTGACACCAACCTCCTGAAATGTTTTACTGGTTAGTAGTATCAACAAGGAGGCATAACCCCCTGAAATGTTTTACCAATGTCAAATAGGAGGAGGAACCAACCCCCTAAAATGTTTTATTGGAACGAAAAATAAGTGATTAATTGAATACTTTGTTTATGTCTTTAGCTATGTTTTGTGCTTCTTCTCTGTTCTACACATCATTCTCTGTTTTGTATATTTAGCTCGGGTTCATCCACAATCCTTGTATGTTTCTCTATTTTACAAAATTCAATTGCACTCAGATTAGACATTTTCACAAGCATTCCTTAACTTTATCTTATGAACTCTTCTATGATCATACATCCTCCAAAGACTTCATGCCTCAGAATTATGTCACACTTTTCACACCATAAAACCACAATAACAATTATGCACAAGAAAAACCACTTCTATCTCAATCAACCCTCTTCACCCTAAACTGCCAAACTTATCTAGCTTATTTCTACTAAACTAGATCAATAAATTCATGGTAAGGATGTGTTCAGGCCTCAGAAATCCATGGCAACAAAAAAGGGGGATAACCAACCGGTTCGGACCTTAAAGCAGCCCCTTTTCCGTTTGGGGTAATGGCTCTGACTGGGTGTGATGGGACCAATTTCCCAGTTTTGGTTTTTGTATGATAACTTGTTGGGTTTCTACCAAAACATTTTGGAATGATGAATTACTACAAACTAAGACAAATTTAACTCTAAATGCAAGAATTTGAATTAAATTTAATCTAACTCGGGATGTAATATCTCAATGCGATCTAGAAAGATATCTATTGAATCTGTCATGAAATCAATTCAAATTTAATAGAATTATTACCATGTAAGATGATTCTCTTGAAAAATTAGTTTATCAAAAGAAATGAAACATATATCGCATTGAATGATGACCATATATAAAATAACTAATCTATGTCTTTATACTGTACATTAGTGCAACTAATATTTCAGACAAACAATTAATTTCATTTATGATTCATGAAAGTTGTGTTCATCACTAATTTTCAGAAACAGAAATAACATACATGATATTAGTACCAATTATGTATTACTCTGTCTATCAGATCAGTGATAATAGGTTGTATCCAATCCTTCAATCAAAGAGTTCAAAGAATACAAAATTGCACCGACATTGATAAAAAAAATGATGTTTATAACTGAATAAGGCCATGTTCCATTATTTCATCAAGGCATTCACAAAACTACTTACAATTAAGCATTCTTTGCAAATGTTCTCAATAAAATTGTGGACCCTTCTCTAAATGCGTGAGAAGGGTTTAAATACTAAAACTAACTACAAATTAAATTAAATATTTTACAAAAATGTAGAGGAGGTTTCCAACAACCTTCCTCTAACTTGAACAATAATCTAGGAATTTAAAACTGATAATCCTGATTCTAAGGATTTTGCATCTTTTGCGGAGTATGGTCACGCAGTTTGTAGATATCTAGCATTGTCTTGAGCTGAGGTGGCTGAGATATTCGTGACCGGATTTGATTCTTGAAGATGGAATTTGAAATTGTTGACTGAGACTTTTTAGCTGATTCTGTGAGAAGTATAAGAGTTTGTTGCTGATGGTAAGGTTTGATCAGAAAATTCCAAGAATTTTCTTGATCAAACTTATTAACTTTCCTGATTACTTCTTCCTGTTGTTCTGCTCTCTGTGTCCATTTCAATTCTATTTCTTTTGTCAATGAAAACACATCAGACGTGTTTTCTTCAATAAGTCTTGTTTTGAACAATTGGTCACATAAAAGCTGTATGACCTCATTTGATTTGCTGAATGTCTTAATCGCTGCTTTTTCTGCTCGGGAAATTTGTGTTTTCCACTCTGTAAATAATAATTCTTTATGAAGCTTATCTATCTGAGGTAGATTAGCTTGTTTTCCCATATCTGAATCTTGCCATTGAATATGTTCTTCAATTTTCTTTTAAAGTTTCTCACATTCAAGTTTTTGAATGGCAATTTGCTGAATCATTATTTTATTGGAATCACAGTAAGAATCAAACATAGCATCTTGATGACAAAATACCTTTTGTTTCTTTTTAATCATTGTATTTATCTCAAGTGCTTCTTTAATGAACTTTTCTGATTGTGATTGACTCTGTAATTCTGCCATGGTTCTCTCCAGCTGCGTCTGTTTATCTTTAAGCTCTGTATGATGGTCCAATTTAAGTTTTCAAAATCTTTATGGAACTATTCTAAATTTGCTTTGATCTGTTCTGTAGACTTGACTTTCTCTGTATCTAACATGTGTTTCAATTCCTATATCCTGGATTCCTTTTGCTTCAACAATGTTTTGATTTCACTTTCCTTATCTACAGTAGCTGTAGCATAAGCTCCTGCATATCATGGAAGTTTAGTCAAATGTTCAGTGGGATCCTATAATGAATCTTTCTAGAGGACGTCAACTGATTCATCTGTAGATTTAAGAGTTGTCTCATCAGTCCTTTTTCTCTTATTTCTTTTGACCATAACTCTATGGCTGGGACTGTAGAAGATATCCAATGATGGAATGTCTTCTATTTTCAAAATGATTTGATCTGTGGAGTAGGCTGGAATGATTTCTTTGCTCTGTGCTGCTGGGATTGTTTATAAAGGGTTGACAGTTTGAACTATCCTTTGGGAAGGCTTTGGCATTTGAAAACCCATTGCTTGATCAGTATTGAACTTTTCTTTAGAAGTATTTATTGCTTGGGAAAATTGTTCCAATTCATTTATTAGGTCTTTTCCTTCAGATGATTCAGATTGATCTTCTACGTTCTGATCCTTTGGAACTGCTTCTGTATTTGATTCAGTGGCATTGTTGTTTGTTTTTTCTTGCAACTCTATGTCTTGAATAATCTAGTCAATTTCCAAATTGGTTTTTGTAGATTTATACTCATCTTCAGATTGATCTGTCTTATAAAATTATTGTTGGGACTGACCGGATTCATCTTCAGAGTCATCCTTCATTTGTTCATCAAGACTAACGCTTGGAGTGTGTTTTTCTTCTTCCATGACTAGCAAATTCAAAGGGACATTCGTTAATCTCTCATTTCTGTATACCTGAAAGGCTTCGACATCTTCTTGACTTGATTGATTAGAAACATTCTTAACAATATCTGAAAAGTCTTTGACTCCTTGGAAGAAATCATCAAACTTATCTTCTTCTTTTACAAAAGGTTTCGTCTTAAGTCTTGACATGTAATTTTTAATTACATCATTAGGATCATATAGTCTCCCAGGCATAAATGCTAGATTTAACATCTGAATATTAGGAGCCTCTTTGTATGTATGGCCAATATTGGCAAAAGAAAAAGTACCTCATTGTACAGGGAATGAAGGCCAAATAACCTTTTTACATCCTTTAACTGTTTGGTGACACCATTAATAAGTTGATAAGCTATTTCTCTCCCAAACAATCTATCTGGAACATAATATGGCAAAACATGCGGAAGAGCGGAACTTCAAAATACTCGAACATATGTAAATTTCTCTTCAACAAACCATCGAGCTATAGGAACAATATTTCTACTGACTTCCTTGGAAACCTAGGGATCTTTTTATTGAAAATCATTTGATACATAGGCAGCATAACTCCATAACAGACTTTATAGAAATGCAAGTGGTATTTGGAATCCCAGAGTTCTTTATGGTAAACATGGATTGGTGTAGGGTCTGTAATGGTCCATTTCCAACCCATGATTGGAAATGTAGAAGTATAACAGATGGAATCCATAACATAAGCGGACATGAAAAAGGGTATTTTTTCTTGAGGTGAATCATTCCTTTTATTCCTATGTTCAACAATGTGTTTGGCTAAATAATTAGATAAAAGGTCTGCCCAATTCAAAATGGATGAATTGACGGTTGCGTCAATTAAGGGAACCTAGTCTATAGAGAACCTAGTACTATCAGGTCTAGCAAATAACCTACACAATGTACCAGCGTCAAAGCAATAGGGATGAGGGATTTGTGCAATGGGGTACATATTAGATTTTTCTTGCTTCAGTTTTCCCTCATTGTCCTTCCACTCATGGATGACCTTGATGAGATCTGGATGTTTAGCTTTGAACATTTGCACATATCTATTGTCATACTTTTGTTGCGGAGCTGGTAAATGATACATGGCTGTCAAATCTTCAACTTTAAAAGAACCCATAGTCTCTCCTTTGGAATTCTCAAACACTCTGTCTTCAATATTCAGATTTTCAAATGCCCACTTAATCATATCTGTGTAAGGCATAATCTTTGGTCTTGCGGCTATCTTACGAATAAACGAGCATGCAACATTGAAAAGGGTTGCTTCAGAAGTGATATCAGTGCATGTTGCAGATATCTTTGTTATCACTTTTGGACCTTCATCCTCAAATAGTTTGTACATAGCTTCCCATGACGAGATGCCACAATATTTGTTACAGACAGTGTCTGAAAACAGTGAAGGCATATCTGTATCTTCTGAGGATGATGCTTGAGACACTTCTTTACCTTTCTTACTCATCTCAGACTCTCTCAATTCGATAACTGATTTCCTGACAATGAAATGAAATATATCATATAACGAGTATTTACAAAGATGTATCAGAAATTTATTTCAAACTCACGTGAAAGACTGTCAATCTTATCAATCATCTCTTCATAATTCATTATGATTTCAAAATTTAATGCTTGACATGGCTTCACATGGCTTCGCATGCAATACTTATCAATCGTTTAAAGTCGTTAAGATCTAAAATTCAATCTGATATGACATAAGTTGCTTTTCACACGCTGAGATCATTAAATGCTCAAATCACAATGATTTCTTATAATATTTCGTGATTGTCTCATAGATATCGCGAAATGCGATCTGTGCAAATCGCAGATCGCAACATTTAAAAGATATATTTAAGTCTATATTATAAGTCGCATGCGATGCGATTTGTGAAAGCCAAAATGGATGCGATGCAAAAAATATTTATATTTTTGAGTTTATTTGCTTCGTCGAGTCTGCGGTCATCGCAACTTTTATCACTTTGTTCCTTTAAGTCTTAACTAAATCAAGTGCGATGTAAAAAAGGAAAGTAAAGCTTTCTAAAGAGTGAATCTCGCTGTTTGCAGATTTTATGCTTTAAGATTTCTTTTTGAAAAAATAACATATATGATGAGCGATGCACTTTTTGGGTAGGAATTTTATTTCCTAAGTGTTTTTTGAAATGATTTAAAAAAATGATTTTCCTATTTATTTCTAAAGGGTCCCTATTTATAAAAATAAATGGGGGGTTGTTGTATAGTACAACAATTGGCGATTCACTTGGACAAACCAGATATCTCTGATATTTTTTTTTGAAAACTCTAAATCCTTTTATATAAAAATAAAATAGTTAAAGAAATGAAATTTCAAATAAATAATATCTTTTTTCAAATAACGAAAATTTCATTTATTCACTTATTTCAGGAGAATTTCTCTATTAATATATAAGTATAAAAATCAATATCAGTGTTTACTTAGTTAAAAATAAGATAGGAAATAATCTTTACAGATAAAGCTTTTTATAATTTTACTCTTTTATCATAGAGAGAGCCTATGTTCCAATAGGCAGTTTTAAGATTTTGGCAGGGTTACCTTTTAACCAGCTATGATCCATTTTTCGATCCAGTATTTCTCATCATTTTCATAAGTAAATTATTTTTTATTTTTTATTTTTTTATCTTCTTAAAAGCCATTGTCTTGGCTTGGTAACCAAATAGTGACAATGCCATTCACAAATAGTAATTAAACTGATTAAGTTGGCTCATGATGAGACCCCTCGTCTATATGATATAATCTCAAGTCATTACACTATTTTGGTAGACAGTATTAGTAATGTCAGTTCGATTATTTTTCCATGAACATGGTAAACAAGCTCGTGATGAGACTTATTATCTTTTAAGTTTTCTCCAAACTTTTTCTTTTTTATTTTCTTTTGAAAATTATAAGATTTACTGGATGGGATGAATCACATTTATTTTTAAGATGCCAGATGATAATGTTGAGTTGTTAGATTGCTTTTTTGAAAAAGATTTCTTACTATAATATAATTTTCTTTTCATGACTAACAAAAGAATTTTCATACTAAATAAAAATGAGAGTTTTCAAAAAAAATAAGTGTTTTACTGGAATTCCATTTTTCTAGAAAGATAAAATGAATCTGTTTTTTCCTAAATCTTTCAAATTTTTTTCTTTTTTCTTTCTTTAACAATTCTACTTTTTAACAAGTGGGAAAAATAAAATGCAAAAAGAATTTATCTAAGACTTATTTTGAAAATTCAACTGTCAGTACTAAACAAATTTATTTCTATATGAAAACACAATTTTAATGTACAAATATAGAAGGGTTGCCTCCTATGAAAAATATTTTTTCAAAATTTTCCAATTAACAGGTAAAGAATCTTTCTTACCTGATAAATTCTGTAATAGAAATGTTGCTGAGCCAATTTTTTCGATTATTTGAAATGGTCTTAACCAGAGTTTTTGGAACTTTGTGTGTTTACCCTTTTCTTCATGAGCTTTATCCCATTTTAATACCAAATCACCAATTTGAAAATGTTTTGAACTAACAGATGTTAAATCAAAAGAGGCTTTTATTATTTGTTGATGATGAATATGAGTTTGTTTAGCTTTTTCTCTTTCTTCTTCTAACTTAATGATTTGATCTTGTCTAAGTTGAAGAGAGGAAGAAGGATTTTCATCAATGAATTGTACTAAAGAAAATGATGGTATTGTTACGTTTGAGGGTAGAATTGCTTATTTTCCATAAACTAACACAAATGGTGAAGTGCCTATTGAAACTTTTTGGGTGATTCTATCTACCCAGAGAGCAAATAATAATGATTTATGTCAGTTCTTATGATTTTGCTCCACAGTTCTTTTAATGATTCTGATAAGGTTTTTATTCGTAGATTCAGCTAATCCATTTCCTTGTGGGTAATAATTAGCTGAGTATTTTAAGTTAAAATCTATTTTCAAAGCAAATTCTATCATGGCATTTCTTGAGAAATAAGATGCATTATCAAATATCAAAGCTGATGGAAGGCCAAATCTGGTAATTATGAATTGATCAATAAAATCGGTAATATTTTGTGTATTGACCACTTTCAATGGGATAGATTCTATCCATTTTGTGAAATAATCAGTTGCAGTTAGAATATACCTATGCTGTTTTGAAGAGTTTGGAGTTATTTCACCTATAATATCTAACCGCCATTGTTCAAATAGTTGTTGGGTATTTATTGGTTGTAATGGAAATGCTAGTTTCCTTTCTCTTCCTGCTGTAGTTTGACATGTTTTACATTTTCTTGTATATTCATGTGCATCTTTAAACAAAGTCGGCCAATAGTAACCAACATGCAGTGTTTTATGAGCTGTGGTATTTCCTCCGAAATGACCTCCAGCTGGTCCTTCATGTAGTTCCTGCAATACCTTTTCAGCTTAAGTTTTCTCTAAGCATCTTAATAATACAGAATCATAATTCCTCCTAAATAAGACATCATTTACAAGTTGATATTGATTTGCTTTAAGTCTCAAAGCAGGCTTTGCTGTATAATTGAGATTTAATGGAGCATGTCCATTTTTTTTAAAATATTTCAGATCAGCATATTGTGATTGAGAATCATTTAGGCTTACCTCAGATATTTGTATTTCTTCTGATTGATCTTCATCTTTAGGAAAATGAGAAGATCCAGTTAACATCTTGCAAATACCTTGTCCTTTAACAATTTTAGGTAGATGTATTTCTACATCATGTTCCTGGAGTGCAATGGCCCAATTTGCTCTTTTCTCTCCTACTTCTCGTTGTATTAATAATTGCCTTACTGCTGAGTAAGGTACTATTACCTTGGTGTGTGTTTTTAAGAGAAAAGGTCTAAAATGTTTCAAAGATTTAAACACAGCATAAGCTTGTTTTTCTACAGCTGAATAATTTAACTCAACACCTTGAAGATTAGAGCTAAAAAACGCAATTGGTGCTTCAATGTTTTGATCATTTAACTGTGTTAAAACAACTGCATATGATGTATTTGAAGAAAATGTGTATAACACAAAAGATTTGAGAAAATCAGGATTTGTTAAAGAGGGAGCTTCAACAATATATATTTTAATTAACTCAAAAGAATTTCTTTCTTCTTTTCCCCATTTAAAAATTGAATTTTTCTTGATCATTGATTGCAGGGGTAGGACAATTTGGGAGAAATCGGGAACGAATATTTTTACAAAATTAATTTGTCCTAAAAATGATTGCATTGTTTTTTTTTTATGAGGCAGAGGAATATTTTCAATTTCTTGAATCCTATTAGGGTCTATGTGAATTCCTTTTTTAGAAACAATGAATCCCAATAGCTTACCTTCTGATAAAGAAAAATAACATTTTTTAGGATTAAGGGAAATGCCATATTTTCTGCATCTTTCGAAAATGTTTTTTAAATGATTAATATGATTGTTTCAATGCTTAGAATAAACAGTAATGTCATCTAAGTATATAACAACGGAAATATTGATTAATCCTCTGAAAGCTATATCCATAGGACGCTGAAACGTATCTCCAACATTAATCAGTCCAAAAGGCATTTTCTGATATGCGTATGTTCCCCATTTTGTTCTAAATGTTGTTTTTAATCTATCATCAGGATGAACCATGATCTGATTATACCCTGAAAATCCGTCTAGAAAAGACATCAATTCAGACCCTACAACTGATTGTAATATCTGTTCCATGGTAGGTAAGGGGAAATTATTTTTCTGATAGGCTTTATTCAAATTCCTAAAATCTATGCAAATTCTAATATCTCAATTCTTTTTCCTAACTGGAACCATGTTTGACACCCATTTGGAATGTCTAACAGGAAAAATGATTTTAGCTTTGAGCATTTTATTCAGTTCAGATTTAATTTGATTTTCTAAATTTGGATGAATTTTCCTGAGTTTTTGTTAGACAGGTTTATCGTCTGATATCATAGGAATGGTATGTTGAATTATGGAAGTATCATATGTTTTAAGATCTGAATAATCCCATGCAAATATATCTTTATATTTCTTAAACAATTTAATGAATGATATCCTTTCTTCATATCCTAGACCAAGACCTAAGTTGATATTTTGAGGTTTTTCTGAAGTACCAAGATTAATCATTTCAAACTTTAAAGTAGAACTTTGAATTTTTGAATTGGTCACCTTTTAAAACCTATTTTTCAAGTCATAAAGGTCTTCCATTTTGACTACAGATTTGGGAATTGAATTATTGTTTGTTTTATCTTTAATCTATAAATCATGTTCATTTTCATCTAAAATTTGACCTTCATAAGCTCTGTTTGATATAAGAAAGTCTACTATATCTACATCATCATTAAATACTTTCCAATTTATTATATTATCTGGAATGGATGGTCTAAAAATTAATTCAATTGAAAATCTGTCTGGGCTAAATTCTTCAGGTGGTATAAGTCTAGATGCTACATTAAAAAGTAAATCAACACTCACATTTTGTAATCTAGGAATTGTAGAGATATTGAATGCTGTAAAATGAGAAATGAGATTCTGAGCTAGAGTTTGATAATGTCTCAAGTGTCCAGAAATACAATGAATCATGTTTCTAACTTGTTTGACTATTATTTCAGAATCTCCATATACTTGCGAATATTTAACATTCAATCCTATAGCTTTATACATACCTTGTATCAATGCTTCATATTCAGCAGTATTATTTGTGCATTCAAACTCGAGTCTACAAGCTAGCATCGCTTTCTCTCCTTGAGGATTGATTAAAATGCAACCTGCTCCTGCACCATCTTCTGATTTCGAACCATCAAAAAATAAAGTCCAAAATAAAGATTGTTCTGGAATTTGATTCCTAAATTTAACACATCTAGAAGAGTCTGTTTGAGAAAAGTTTTCAACTTGAGAAGTAACAATATTTGCTGAAAAAGGTGAAACCTGAGCATTAAATGAACCAAGGGATGATTCTGCTGAATAATTCCCTATGATATTATTAGTAAAAGCTATAGGTTCATTCGGTCCCTCCAATTCAGTAACTGTGTGTTTCATAAATTTCTCACGTTCAATTTTGATTTGATTTGGTTTTCCATTATATGGTAACCACATATGTGACCAGTCAGTAGCGAAATATCCATGTAATTTCTCAGACCAATCCCTGCTTAGAATAAGGCCATAGAACTTAGGAATATCTGCGACCAACATATCAATCACTTGTGATACTTTTGGATTAGATGATAATCTGATAGATACTGATAAAATTTCTCCAATAACTTCAAATTTTGTTCTATCCAATTGAACTATATGTACAAATGTTTTTTAAGGAGTGATATTTAATTTTGTACACACTATTGTTGGCATAATGTTTGGAGAAGCTCCTGAGTCAATAAGACAATTATGAACATTCTTGTTAAAAATTTCATAAGTCAATAAGAAAAGGAGGAGTTTGGGAAAGAGATTTATCACCAATTAAAACAAGATCATTGGAATTCACTTTATTTATAGATGATGGAGGTTTTCCCATATCTTTTGAAGCTTGTGCTATAACTGGTAGTTGTATCGGTTCTACAGGAATTGCTTGGAGTTCTCTAAGCAAAATTTTGTGTTGTTGTTTGAGTTTGGCCATTTCATGTAATGAGATATTTGCCTTAACCTTTGTCATATCTTCTACTATGTTATATTCGACTGTATCCGATACAATCAAAGTTTTGGAATTTGTAGAAGGATCTGATAAAATCGGATCTGTTTACACAAACATGTGGAAGAGCGGAACATAATATGGCAAAACATGCGGAAGAGCGGAACTTCAAAATACTCGAACATATGTAAATTTCTCTTCAACAAACCATCGGGCTATAGGAACAATATTTCTACTGACATCCTTGGAAACCTAGGGATCTTTTTATTGAAAATCATTTGATACATAGGCAGCATAACTCCATAACAGACTTTATAGAAATGCAAGTGGTATTTGGAATCCTAGAGTTCTTTATGGTAAATATGGATTGGTGTAGGGTTTGTAATTGTCCATTTCCAACCCATGATTGGAAATGTAGAAGTATAACAGATGGAATCCATAACATAAGCGGACATGAAAAAGGGTAAATTTTCTTGAGGTGAAGCATTCCTTTTATTCCTATGTTCAGCAATGTGTTTGGCTAAATAATTAGATAAAAGGTCTGCCCAATTCAAAATGGATGAATTGACGATTGCGTCAATTAAGGGAACCTAGTCTATAGAGAACCTAGTACTATCAGGTCTAGCAAATAACCTACACAACGTACCAGCATAAAAGCAATAGGGATGAGGGATTTGTGCAATGGGGTACGTATTATATTTTTCTTGCTTCAGTTTTCCCTCATTGTCCTTCCACTCATGGATGACCTTGATGAGATCTGGATGTTTAGCTTTGAACATTTGCACATATCTATTGTCATACTTTTTTTGCGGAGCTGGTAAATGATACATGGCTGTCAAATCTTCAACTTTAAAAGAACCCATAGTCTCTCCTCTAGAATTCTTAAACACTCTGTCTTCAATATTCATATTTTCAAATGCCCACTTGATCATATCTGTGTAAGGCATAATAAAATGGATCTTTTGAGATTTTCTTTTTGGAATCTTGACTAAATGTCACTTCCTTTGTTTTTCTTTATTCTATCTCTGATCGTTTCTCTAATGCTAAAATCCTTTTCTCTACTGTGAGAGCTTCTTTCAAGTTTTCTAAAAGAGTAGCTTTATTATCTCTATCTACAAAAATAGCTATATTATAAGGTAAAGAAGAAATATACCATTCTATTTGTACATCAACAACATGTTTAGAAGCATTTGGGATTTCATTTAATAATCTGTTGAATTTGGAGTTGAAATCTTTAACCTTTTCACCTAAATTTACTTTGAGATTAGAAAGGGCATTGATTAAAGATGCAACAGTTCTATCATCTCCAAATTTTGCAAGCAACACTTGTTCAAAAGTTTCCCAATCAGTAATAGATCCTGCTGGAAGAGAAAAGTACTAGGATCCTGCAGATCCTTGTAAAGTGTATGGAAACAATCTAACTACAACATCTTCATGAACAATTCCATTTAAATTCATGGCCAACATAAAATTATTGATGTGTTCTTCAGCAGGAAGACCATCATCTAGATTATATTTAGGTAACCATTTCTCTAGATGATCTGGAAGAGCATTAGGATTTGCTATTAATACAACACCAGGATTTTTCCAAGGTCAATTAGCCATAATTGGATTTGGATTTTGTGAAGATGTAGAAGTAGGTCCAGAATTAGAGGTAATAGAAGAAGAAATTACAACTGGAACAATACTACTCGTGACAACATTGATTGTTTGAGTGGAAGAAATGGAAGATAGAGAAGATGTGGATTGATTGGAAGAATATGAAGGAACAACTGAAGGAAAATTTGATGTGACTTCACTTGTTTCTAATTTTGTTCTGGATATAGAAACTTTTTTGCGATGAGATTCTAATGGAAACTCCAAAGGGTAAATTCCAAGCTTCTCACTTCTAGATCGAGTTGAAATACCAGTGTCTCTAAATAAAGAAGTAACACTTTCCTAAGATGTTTCTCGGTTAACAGGATTTTCAGCAGAGATAGATATTCCTTCTAATTGCTGAATTAAAGGCTGAACTTCGAGAGATTCGGGAATGAATTCTGAAGTAGATGGACGACGTGATACTTCAAGGGATGATGGAAAGGTTTCTACTACTTCTGATTTCTGAGTTGGTGATCTAGATTGTGATTGGGAAATCGTAGAATGCTTTTGAGAAGATCGACTCTTATGAGGGCTTTGAATTTTAAAATTATCTGCCATTCATAGTTAGGCCCTCTTTCTAGCGCCAAAAATGTTGAGGCCTCAGAAATCCGTGGCAACAACAAAGGGGGATATCCACCCGGTCCGGACCTTAAAGCAACTCCTTTTCCATTTGGGGTAGTGGCTCCGACTGGGTGTGATGGGACCAGTTTCCCAGTTTTGGTTTTTGTATGATAACTTGTCGGGTTTCTACCAAAACATTTTGGAATAATGAATTACTACAAACTAAGACAAATTTAACTCTAAATGCAAGACTTTGAATTAAATTTAATCTAACCCGGGATATAATATCTCAATGCGATCTAGAAAGATATCTATTGAATCTGTCATGAAATATATTCAGATTTAATAGAATTATTACCATGTAAGATGATTCTCTTGAAAAATTAGTTAATCAAAAGAAAATGAAACATATATTCCATTGTCTGATGACCATATATAAAATAACTAATCTCTATCTTTATACTGTACATTAGTGCAACAAATGTTTCAAACATAAAAAATTAATTTCATATATGATTCATGAAAGCTGTGTTCATCACTAATTTTCAGAAACATAAATAACATACATGATAATAGTACCCGTTGTGTATTACTCTGTCTATCAGATCAGTGATAATAGGTCGTATCCAATCCTTCAATCAAAGAGTTGTTCAAAGAACATTATTGCACCAGCATTGATAAAATAAATGATGTTTATAACTGAATAAGGCCATGTTCCATTATTTCATCAAGGCATTCAAAAACCTACTTACAATTAAGCATTCTTTGCAAATGTTCTCAATAAAATTCTAGACCCTTCTCTAAATGCATGAGAAGGGTTTAAATACTAAAAATAACTACAAACTAAATTAAATATTTTACAAAAATGTAGAGGAGGTTTCCAACAACCTTCCTCTAACTTGAACAATAATTTAGGAATTTAAAACTGATAATCCTGATTCTAAGGATTTTGCATCTTTTGCGGAGTATGGTCACGCAGTTTGCATATATCTAGCATTGTATTGAGCTGAGGTGGCTGAGATATTCGTGACCGGATTTGATTCTTGAAGATGGAATTTGAAATAGTTGAATGATACTTTTTAGCTGATTCTGTGAGAAGTAGAAGAGTTTGTTGCTGATGGTAAGGTTTGATCAGAAAATTCCAAGAATTTTCTTGATCAAACTTATTAACTTTCCTGATTACTTCTTCCTGTTGTTCTGCTCTCTGTGTCCATTTCAATTCTATTTCTTTTGTCAATGAAAACACATCAAACATGTTTTCTTCAATAAAACCTATTTTGAACAATTGGTCACATAAAAGCTGTATGACCTCATTTGATTTTCTGAATGTCTTAATTGCTGCTTTTTCTGCTCGGGAAATATGTGTTTTCCCCTTTGTAAATAATAATTCTTTATGAAGCTTATCTATCTGAGGTAGATTAGCTTGTTTTCCCATATCTGAATCTTGCCATTGAATATGTTCTTCAATTTTCTTTTGAATTTTCTCAAATTCAAGTTTTTGAATGGAAATTTGCTGATTCATTATTTTATTGGAATCACAGTAAGAATCAAACATAGCAGCTTGATGAAAAAGTACCTTTTGTTGCTTTTTAATCATTGTATTTATATCAAGTGCTGCTTTAATGAACTTTTCTGATTGTGATTGATTATGTAATTCTTCCATGGTTCTCTCCAGCTGTGTTTGTTTATCTTTAAGCTCTGTATGATGTTCCAATTTAATTTTTTCAAAATCTTTATGGAACTGTTCTAAATTTGCTCTGATCTGTTCTATAGACTTGAATTTCTCTGTATCTAACATGTGTTCCAATTCTTGTGACCTGGATTCCTTCTGCTTCAACAGTGTTTTGATTTCACTTGCCTTATCTACAATAGCTGTAGCATAAGCTCCTGCATATTGTGACCATTTAGTCAAATGTTGAGTGGGATCCTCTAATGAATCTTTTCAGAGGACGTCAACTGATTCATCTATAGATTTAAGATTTTTCTCATCATTCCTTGTCCTCTTATTTATTTTGACCACAGCTCTATGGCTGGGACTATAGAATATATCCCATGATGGAATGTATTCTATTTGCAAAATGATTTGATCTGTGGAGTAGGCTGGAATGGTTTCTTTGCTCTGTGCTGCTGGGATTGTCTGTAAAGGGTTGACAGTCTGAACTATCCTTTGGGAAGGCTCTGGCGTTTGAAAACCTGCTACTTGATTAGTATTGACCTTTTCTTTAGAAGTCTTTATTGCTTGGGAAAAATTTTCCCATTCATTTATTAGGTCTTTTCCTTCAGATGATTTAGATTGATCTTCTATGATATGATCCTTTGGAACTACTTCTGTATTTGATACAGTGGCATTTTTGTTTGTTTTTTCTTGCAACTCTATGTCTTGAATAATCTGGTCAATTTCCAAATTAGTTTTTGTAGATTCAGACTCATCTTCAGATTGATCTGTCTTATCAAATTGCTGTTGGGACTGACCAAATTCATCTTCGGAGTCATCCTTCATTTCTTCATCAAGACTAACGCTTGGAGTGTGTTTTTATTCTTCCATGACTACCATATTCAAAGGGACATTCTTTATTCTCTCATTTATGTATACCTAAAACGCTTCGACATCTTCTTGACTTGATTGATTAGAATCATTCTTAACAATATCAGAAAAGTCTTCGACTCCTTGGAAGAAATCATCAAACTTATCTTCTTATTTTACAAAAAGTTTCGTCTTAAGTCTTGACATGTAATTTTTAATTACATCATTAGGATCATATAGTCTCCCAGGCATAAATGCTAGATTTAACATCTGAATATTAGGAGCCTCTTTGTATGTATGGCCAATATTGGCCAAATCAAAAGTACCGCATTATATAGGGAATGAAGGCCAAATAGCCTTTTTGTCATCCTTTAACTGTTTGGTGACACCATTAATAACTTGATAAGCTATTTCTCTCCCAAACAATCTATCCGTAACATAATATGGCAAAACATGTGGAAGAGCGGAACTTCCAAATACTTGAACATATGTAAATTTCTCTTCAACAAACCATCGGGCTATAGGAACAATATATCTACTGACTTCCTTCGAAACCCTAGGGATATTTTTATCGAAAATCATTTGATACATAGGCATCATAACTCCATAACAGAATTTATAGAAATGCAAGTGGTATTTGGAATCCCAGAGTTCTTTATGGTAAATATGGATTGGTGTAGGGTCTGTGATGGTCCATTTCCAACCCATGATTGGTAATGTAGAAGTATAACAGATGGAATCCATAACATAAGCAGACATGAAAAAGGGTGAATTTTCTTGAGGTGAAACATTCCTTTTATTCTGATATTCAACAATGTGTTTGGCTAAATAATTAGATAAAAGGTCTGCCCAATTCAAAATGAATGAATTGACGATTGTGTCAATTAAGGGAACCCAGTCTCTAGAGAACCTAGTATTATTAGGTCTAACAAATAACCTACATAACATACCAGCAGCAAAGCAATAGGGATGAGGGATTTGTGTAATGGGGTATGTACCAGATTTGTCTTGCTTCAGTTTTCCCTCGTTGTCCTTCCACTCATGGATGACCTTGATGAGATTTGGATGTTTAGCTTTGAACATTTTCACATATATATTGTCATACTTTTGTTGCGGAGCTGGTAAATGATACATGGCTGTCAAATATTCAACTTTTAAAGAAACCATAGTCTCTCCTCTGGAATCCTTAAACACTCTGTCTTCAATATTCAACTTTTCAATTTCCCACTTGATCATATCTGTGTAAGGCATAATCTTTGGTCTTGCGGCTATCTTATGAATAAATGAGCATGCAACATCGAAAAGGGTTGCATCGAAAGTGATATCAATGCCCGTTGCAGATATCTTTGTTATCACTTTTGGCCCTTCATCCTCAAATAGTTTGTACATAACTTTCCATGACGAGATGCCACAATATTTGTTACAGACAATGTCTGAAAACGATGAAGGCATATCTGTATCTTCTGAGGAAGATGCTTGAGACACTTCTTTACCTTTCTTACTCATCTCAGACTCTCTCAATTCGATAACTGAATTCCTGACAATGAAATGAAATATATCATATAACAAGTATTTACAAAGATGTATCATAAATTTATTTCAAACTCACGCGAAAGATTGTCAATCTTATCAATCATCTCTTCATAATTCATTATGATTTCAAAATTTAATGCTTGACATGGCTTCACATGCAATACTTATCAATCGTTTAAATCCGTTAAGATCTAAAATTCCATCTGATATGACATAAGTTTATTTTCACACGCTGAGATCATTAAATGCACAAATCGCAATGATTTCTTATAATATTTCATGATTGTCTCGTAAATATTGCAAAATGCGATCTGTGCAAATCGCAGATCGCAAGATTTAAAAGAGATATTTAAGTCTATATTATAAATCGCACGCGATGCGATTTGCGAAAGCCAAAATGGATGCGATGCGAAAAAGATTTATATTTTTGAGTTTATTCGCTTCGTCGGGTCTGCGGTCATCGCAACTTTTATCACTTTGTTTCTTTAAGTCTTAACTAAATCAAGTGCTACGAGAAAAAGGAAAGTAAAGATTTCTAAAGAGCGCATCTCGTTGTTCGCAGATTTTATGCTTTAAGATTTCTTTTTGAAAAAATAACATATATGATGAGCAATGAGATTTTTGGGCAGGAATTTTATTTCCTAAGTGTTTTTTGAAAGGATTAAAAAAAAAGGATTTTCCTATTTATTTCTAAAGGGTCCCTATTTATAAAAATAAATGGGGGGTTGTTGTATGGTACAGCAGGATGAAAATCCATGGAGGACAATCCATAAACCCTAGAGTATTACTACAATGCAGTATTCTGCTAGAGATCTAGTCTGGATGACCCTGATAGGATTTAAATTATTGGCTTTATGGTTTCTCAGGGGATTAATTTTATATCCATGAAACCACATAGTGTGACCACCTTTACAATGGTATTGTATGGGCCAACCTTTAGTTTCGAAAATATATTTTCATTTGAATTTGGCACCAAGTACTTTGACACCTCACACTTCCTTCCTTAAGGCAGGGACTGAGTGCTTATGCCCCAAGGGCACTTATGCGCCTAGTTTAAACAACCACCATATTCTAAAGTGCACCAGTTGTTTCAATTAACATCAACAACAAAGAAGACACTTCAGGCCCCCCTTGATTATCTGAACTTTAACAAAAGGGGGTGGGGGTGGGGTGAGGGGTGCAATTTATAACTCTGAAATTAAATATCCACCACCCTTTTGGAGTGCTCCAAGTTATCTCGTTCATTAATCAAATTTGACAACGAATATGTCGCTTCATCCCCCCTGACTTTTAGAGCTTTAACAAAATTTATGGGGGGGGGGGGGGTGTTAGAATTTTTGTTGCTTGACACACACAAAACTTGACGTTAAAATTCTCAGCGTGTCAGACAAATTGCCTAACACTATGGAGCCTTGAAAGTCTCTCCTTGGAACGAGTCCCAAATATCTTATAACTCACTTTCCAGGTTGCTTCCACCTCATTTTCACATTAGATCATCTCCACCTATCATGCCATGTCACTGCTACATGTCACTCAGAAAAGGGCCACTCGGCCACCCAAAAATCATAAATACACCTGCCACATGTCCTCGCCTCATGGTGGCATGTCATATTTGCCACCACGTTTACCTTCCAGCTGTCTCTTGGTCACATTTCGATGTCATCTAGGGTGTACCTGGAGTTGGGTAATCCAAGATTCAACCATTTTCACTATGTCTTACCTATTATACCTCCTGGATGCACATATTCCTTAATGGCCTTGAGGCCTGAAAAAATTTAGTTTATTAGCCATCTGCCTATTCTAATTGTGTGATTAATGAAAACACTTTAGAGGCTTAGATGTCTGGATGCCTTGGTGCATCGTGAATGATTCTAGATGCCTCAAATGTCTGGCTGAATTTGAAATTTGCATGTTTTTTTTTCCAGTGCACTGGATAAGAATTGAGAGCCTATATCAATATGGTTATCCATCCATTCTTCTTTTCAAACAACATCTACCTAGCTCGACCCTCCGATGGTCGGATAAATAGTGGCCATTTGGAACCATGACCCATTAGAATCATGCCTGTATTTCGTCACTTCAACTTGATATTTTTCTTCACTCCTAGGATATTAGAATAAATTCCATATATAATTGGAAATATATTCGAGAGTGATATCCAACTAAGCACTTTTGATGTGCTTTTGAACATGTTACCTGTAGACAAAATTCCTGCAAATCAAGGTTGTCTAATTGAGTGCATTTACTTCAATAATGAATATTCAAAATTACCCCTGAACTTGACATCAATGCCTCTGCAATTGAAATCAATGACAACATATGAAACATGCTAGGATAAGTATAATTTTGTTTTCTCATCTATATATATTTGTAAATATTTTACCAATAAATATTTTCTAGATTGAGATAATGGTTTGAGATGAATCCATATCCAAATGGAGAAGTATTTGGTTTGGTTTTGATGTCCTTAATAACCCACAAGGGGTCACTTTCCCATAGTTGGAGCCAAATGTTGATGTGTTTTCATGTCATACATCAACTAGAGTGAATTTGATTCATAATTGAACATATATCCCTCTAAATGGAGATCAAATTTGAAACCTTGAAAGTGATATATGACCTTCATTGATTGATCATGAAGACCTAACAAGTCCTTAAAAATTCAAAGTCAATTTCAATGTTGCAATTTTTCTTCACACTAGGTCAATGGGGATGGTTTCTCATTTTCATAGGATACTAAAAAGAAAAAATTTGTTGTAATCATCATCTCATTGGATAGCCTTATGTCTCAACTTTGTCCAACACTTTGCATAGTAAAAAATGGAGTTCATATGCGTAATATATTTCCAATCCGGTCTAAGAACCTGCAAATTTAATTTACCCACATCCTCTTCATTCTATATTTATTAATTATCCATTTTATCCTTTTCCTTCATTTTTCATCTATTTTCCATTATCATTATTAGTTTCATTATCCTCCCAAATTACTCCAATCCCTACTTTTATTTACTGAGGAATTTACTTATTTACAACAATACTTTCATACTTAATCATTTTTCTCATCCTCATTATTCTCAAGACTTAAATTATTTTCATGGATTCTCATATCCTAAGTTTTTCCCCCTTTTTCTTTGTTACACTTCCCAATAACAAGTGGTAGTATCTAATTTAATTTACCCACATCCTCTTCATTCTATATTTATTAATTATCCATTTTATCCTTTTCCTTCATTTTTCATCTATTTTCCATTATCATTATTAGTTTCATTATCCTCCCAAATTACTCCAATCCCTACTTTTATTTACTGAGGAATTTACTTATTTACAACAATACTTTCATACTTAATCATTTTTCTCATCCTCATTATTCTCAAGACTTAAATTATTTTCATGCATTCTCATATCCTAAGTTTTTCCCCCTTTTTCTTTGTTACACTTCCCAATAACAAGTGGTAATATCTTTGGGTAACACTTGAAATGTATTGGTTGGACATAGATGATTAGATAGCGACTTGACATGATAACTTGGCATTGGGGTAGTGACCAAATGTTTACACTACACACAAGCTATGCAATGTTTCGTGACTCTTCCTACTTCATACATGAATAATATGTGGAGTATTTTTCCTTATAAACTGTTACAAATGTTTTCCCATTATGCATGTGGGATAAACATGGTATATTTATAAATCAAAGGCCAAGATTCACGTGGAGCAAATCAGAGGTTGCTAAGCTACAACCTTTTGGAGGTCATAACTTAAATTCTTGATATATAAATTGTACTACCTTGTTCTATCACCTTGAGATATAAATTTTTAGTTTTATTTTGACTTTGCGACCAATACTATCATTGATACATATGATTTTTTGAGTACATATAATACTAATTATCCAGACCATTATTTCATGTGAAGATGAATTTTGTTATGCACATTATTGAGTATTGTTACAACCTATTTTACCCTCATATGAGTCAATTGTGTTTGAATTTATACTTTTGACCAAGTTGCAAAATTTGTACCCTTGTTTGTGAGCCTTTTAGAGAAGGGACGTTGGTTAGCCCTTTTTTTTTAATGTCCCTCCCTCGATTACTAGTCTACATTCAGGGTTTGAGACACTAATTCTCCCTATGCAACCAATGTCCGAGTTTCACTTTCTAGAAATAATAATTCACGAGGAGATTAAATCAAAGGTTTAAATTTATGACTTTGCTAGGGGTGAATTATTATATAAGTTTCCTAACTTATATTACCCCTAAACATCCAAATTCATTGTCTGATGGAGGTCTAAAGGCTTATATACTTGTTATATCAAGGGGAAAGCTCGATCTAGTGTTTATATTATAGCACGAGAGCTCTGTTCTTTTAAGAGGCTATCCTTCTAGGAAGAGGAAACTAGGTTGCTAGGATGAAGGAGAGGTTCATCATGTGCCATTGAGGCATAGTATTTTCATATGTTTTTTTTTTTTTAACAAGAACGGGTATGGATTTCTATTAGAGTTTGGCCAAAATGCCTTTCACCGGTTACATTAGGTCGGGCATAGCCCTTAAAATTTCTTCCACTAACTGATCATAGGCCCCAAAATTTGGGAATCCACAGATTTTACTCGAGACTATCGAGTTTATCTCCGTTATTTTCCCTATCTTAAATAGACATACAAACTGTTTCAGTAAAATGCAGAAAAACATAGCAAAATTTATGGTATGGAATCCAACTCCTCACTTCCTTCTGTCAAGAGGAAGCCTGCGGGAAGTGGAACTGCCCTGTTGGCTTCCAAATCAACATCCTTATTATTTTCCCTCAGAACATGAAGAAAGGATGCAGTCCGGAAAGATTTCACCAGAATTCTGATTCTTGAAATCACTCTTGCCAATCTGATATCTGCTGGAGAGGAATCCTCCACTAAGACTTTGATAATGGACTAAGAGTCTCCAATGATACTGACTTCTGAAATACCAATAGCCTTTGCTTGCTTGAGACCTTGCAGAAGTGCCAAGGCCTCAGCTTGCATGCTAGTAGACTGCCCTAATCCCCAAGCGAACTTTGTCACAATTATGCCCTCTTTATTTTTTATAATTCCTCCTGCCCCAACCAATCCGGGGTTGCCTTTCGCTGCCCCATCGAAAAACAAGGAGTATCTGGATTGCCTGAGGAGAAGATCTGATAGATCATTCTCCTTTCCTCTGAATTGCCACTCTTTTATGTCCTTGTGCTGCCTTATATCGCCAGAGAAATGGAGATCCAACGAGGCACCCCATTCTAAGTCTTGTTGGCTTAGATTCAAATCCGGCAAATGTTCCCCCAGACTTTCTTTCCATAGAATTTTTATTTTAATGATGATGAACTGCGAATTTAAGCTTTCATCTCTGAAAACTCTTCTATTACGCTCAAGCCAAATTTGCCAGCAAACAAATTTCGGCAAGGAGAGCCATGCAGCTTTAAAATTTTCATTCTTTGGGAGCGTTTCTGGATAGAGATTTCGCCAGTTTGCAAATAGGTCAGTGATAGACATGGGTAAGATGAATTTAGTTTTCCAATAGCTCAATAGGCCTTGCCAGATTTCTCTTGAAAATTTGCAGTCTAATATGATGTGCTGGGCGTTCTCTTCACTGTCACAACATAAATGGCATCGAGAGGGACCTTGGAACCCTTTCGTCTTCAATCTATCAACTGTTAAAATCCCTCTGTGACATAACAGCCAACAGAATGAGTCAACCTTTGGCATGGATTTGAAATTCCAGAGCCCTTTCCACACAGCAGGATCAGGAGGGACGTTAGGACGATCTTGAAGGCTTTTATATCCCTGCGCAACTGTGTACAGCCCTGGGGCGGCTCCCCAACCGCGGGCATCCTTCTTTCCCACGCGCAGAGGCGCCTTACCATTTAGCAGAGACAGGAGGAGATCACGAGCGGGAGTCAGCTCTGGAGGAATGGGAGGAAGACTCCAACGCAGCCAATTGCTGCCTGCCCACTGGGAGATGTCCCAAAGAGTTACGTAACCTGCATTTTTCAGCCACAAACGAAGCACATGCAGAGAGAAATGAGACGATAAAGGAGGATACATCATGATGCAATCGTCCCATATCCTAATTTCTTTGCCGTTGCCTGGAATCCAATATGCTTTGTCTCTGATTAAAGGGGATGCTTTGTGGCAGAGTTTGATCAGATGCGAGCCTGTAGTGGGCAGAGAGGTGTCCAGGCATCTCTTCCTCTTCCCCCTGAAATATTTCCTCCATAGAGCTATTTGCGCCCAACCTGGGTGTGGTCCAATGATCCTCCAGAAGATCTTGGCTCCCATGGCAATGTTTTGGAGGCTGAGGTCTTTGAAGTTGAGGCCTCCTTCAATCTGAGGCTTGCAAATTTTCTCCCAACTTACCAAAGGGATTTTCCTGTCATTTTTATTGCCCCCTTTCCAGAAGAACTTATGAATGAAGGCTTCCATTTTTTTGATGATGCCTGAAGGTGCAATAAAAACAGAGAATTGAAAAATGGGGAGGCTACTGAGAACGGATTTGATGAGGACAGTTTTGCCGGCAAGGTTTAACCAAGAGAATCCCCAAGCTTGAATTTTGACCTTAAATTTGTCCAACAGAGGAATCCAGTCTCTGCTGTAAGCCATTTTACGGAAGATGGGAAGGCCCAAATAAGTAAAAGAGGACCAAGAAAGGGAGGCAGAAAATCCAAGGATTCTGGAGATGGCAGAGAGGGTGGAAGCAGAGATATTCCAGCAAAAAGCTTTACACTTACCTTTGTTTAAACAGCTGCCTGTAGCTTCACTGTAGTCGTCCAAGACCTCCTTAAATCTTAAAGCAGATCTGGCAGAGGCAGCCCCTAACAAGAGGGTATCATCCGCAAACAAGGTGTGATTTAAATTTTTAACCCCTTTGGCTATATTGAGCCCCAAGATCTCTTGGTCAACCAATTTCTCATCAAGGTAGAAACTCAGGACAGAAACATGAAGGACGAAGAGAAGCGGAGAGAGGGGGCAACCCTGCCTAAGCCCTCTTGAGGCTTTAAAAAAGCCAGCTGCTCTCCCATTCACCAAGGGGGCGATCCAAGGATCGACAATACAAGCACGGATCCAGTTTAAAAAGCCCATTCCAAAGCCAAATTTTTTCAGAACTTCCCAAAGAAAGCTAAGTCTGACCCGATCAAAGGCATTTGCTAAATCAAGTTTAATTACCATACCTTTCTCATTGCGAAGATGGCTTGAGTGAATTGCCTCTTGCACGAGAATGAAATTGTCAGCAAGCTGTCTCCCCTGAACAAATCCGCCTTGGTTCTCTGGGATGATGACTGGGAGGATACCTTTCAGCCTGTTGGCAATTACCTTTGTGATTAATTTATATCCAATATTACAAAGAGAGATGGGCCGGAACCGATTAAATTCTTTAGCACCCTTTTCCTTGGGAATGAGGGCGAGAAAAGATGAATTGGTGCTGCCCCCTATTTTCTGGAAATTTTGGGATTTCAAAATCATTTTGTAGAGGTCTTTCTCCACAATCTGCCAGCAGGATTGAAGGAATCTTGCAGTGAAGCCATCCGGGCCTGGGGCTTTGTCCGGCTCCATGTCAGAGAGAGCATATTTTATTTCTTGTATAGAGATCTTCGCTTCCAGCTGTTGATTCATTAAAGGAGAGATCCTAGGGGGAACCGCCTCCAAAAATTTAGAGTTTGGGTCGGTCACACCCTCTTCTCTGTACATGTTTTGAAAGTGATTGAAAGCTGCTCTCTTTATGCTCTCAAAGTCTTTGTGTGTCGAGTTACCATCCTTGATTTCTGCAATAGAGTTGAAGCTCTTTCTGGCTTAAGCTTGTTTGTGGAAGAAGGCAGTATTTCTGTCTCCCGCTTTAAGCCATAAACTCCTAGACTTTTGTCTCCAATGCTCTTCCTCCGAGAGGCAAGCTTTATGGAAGCTTTGCTGAAGCTCAACTTCCTTATCCAATACTTCTTTAGTGATTTCAACATCTTCGCTTTGGGCATGATGCTGGGCAAGAATGTCTTGGGCCTGCCTTCTCTCTTTTGAAGGGGAGGGAAGACATTTGGCCCAAGATTTAAGAACAACTTTCAGTCTTCTAAGTTTTTCCTCCCAAATGAAGAAATGTGAACCTTTCACTGGCGTTTTCCAACTGTCCAGAACCAGATTCAGAAACTCAGGTTCCTTTACCCAAAGAGGATTGAACCTGAAGGGAATGGGGCCAAGATCATTGTGGCCCAACATCTCAAGCATAATGGGCTTATGATCAGAAACACTTCATGGGAGTATATGCAATCTAAATTCTAAGCCCAGCAAAAGGAAGGAACTCTGCACCAAACATCTGTCAAGTCTAGCAGCAATGTGACCAGGACCTATTCTTTTATTGGACCAAGTGTACTTACCATTTTCTGGGGGGATATCTAGCAGATCCTAGTCCTGCATGAGGTCTTACACCCACTCCCTTGCAGGGTCTCTTATGATTGTGCCTCCTCGATTTTCCTCCATGCGCAAGGTAAGATTTAGATCACCTGCAACAATGATGTTTTCCAAGTTTTCTGACTCCGATAGATGCCTGATGGAGTCCCAACACTCCCTTTTCTCCCCTATATTTGTTGGAACATAGACATTGAAAAGACTAAGTGCCTCCCTCGAGTCCAAAGGTTGGAGCTTCAAAAACAACCAATGGGTGTTGTGTAGCTCGGTGACCAGCCTATACTTGAGAGGATTCCAAAGAGAGCCCAGTCCCCCAGAGGCTCCCCGTGCTGAAACTGCTTGACCGCTACTTCCTTTCCAGAATTTTTTACTGATTTGGAGAAACTCAATGTCCTCCATTTTGGTCTCCTGGATCAGAAGAATGTCTGGGGCTTCTCTTCTTATAAGGCTTCTTGTTGCTTCTTCTTTCACTTTGCTCCCCATTCCTCTGCAATTCTAGGAGACAATCTTCATCATTTATTTTTATGGTGAGGGGCTCCCTTGGAGCCTTGCACTTGATTTTTGATCATCTTCTTATTTTTGCCAAGGAGTTTCTCCAGAGTGGGCTGACTACCCTGAAGCTTATCTTTATAAGTTTCTTGGTCTCTCTTTTCTCTAGCAGATTTGCGGCCCCTTGCAGATATTCTGACCGATGTCTGCGTCTCTCCTATTTCTCCATCCTCCTCAGACTCCTCCGAGTCATGCTCCTCCTCGGAGGCTTCTGTTTGCTTATCCTTATTTCTTGCCGTGGCACTTTCTTCAGGACTTGTTCCTGCTGAAGTCATTTTCTCTGAGGGTTTATCCTGCCTAGCTTCTTCCCGAGAAGTCTCTTCTGTAGAGCTTAAGAGCTCATACCTATTTCCTTGGCTTTTTGGCGGGGGATCATTCTGGGTGGAGGCAGGCTGGGAGCCTTGAGCCCTAGTCTTCTTGTGAGTTGTCTTTGACCTCTTGACTTGGTTCCAACCATCTTCCTTTCCTTTCTCTGCTTCCCCTTTGTTCAGGCACCCTCTTGCAAAATGGCCATAGACGTGACATTTACGACATTTGAAAGGGAGCTGCTCGTAGTCCAGCACTTGCACATGCGTCCAACTGCCAACCTTTATTTTGATGGCCTCCAGAAGTCCCACCTCTAAGTCCACCTCGACACAGATTCGGGCGCAATCATACTGATCGTTGTTGTTTGCTCTATCAATGAACTTTCCCAAAGCATCTCCAATGTGCTTGAGGGAATCCCAGTTCCAGCAGTGCACGGGAAGATTAGGGAGCCGAACCCAGATAGGAACTGCCGTTGGGACATCCACGGCTGATCGAAGTCAGGGGTCCATTTATTGAGGTAGCGGCCCTGAGGTCCCATGAAATAGGGCCCATTCCTGAAGATCAAATCTTTGTCCTCCTTTGTGTTGAACTCGAACAGGAAGTAGCCTCTACCCAGAAAATATGGGGTGACTTTGTTCTTGATCAGCGGACTCCAATTCTTAACGACCCAATTTTCTGTCGATTTTGGCGAGGGCCGAAGGCCCGTGAATTGACCCACTAGGGCTCGATCTGCAAGGGACAAAGCGACCTGGATCGGACCCTCAGGAGGGAGGTTTACCTCAGGAACATCGTCGAGCTTTTTGACGAACTTAGTGGCTTCGACTTCTTCTTTTTGGGCAACGAAGCTAGCAGAGAGGAGAAGGCAGCTTTAGCATCCGGGGGCGGAGCATGCGAGGGCCCGAGGGGCGAGCCTTGGGCCTCCATGGCAGAGAAGGATAAATCAGAAATAACACACCCGATCCGCACCGAGCAAGAACTGGAGGCGAGGCATCACAGGCCCGAGATGAAGAAGAGTCTCCAAGGCCGAGGAGCAGGTCCAAGCAGAACTGACGAGGGAGGAAGCGGCGCTGCGAGACCCTGCAGCAGGATCTGGAGGGAAAAGAAGGATCCGAACAGATCCGAGAGACCCAGAGGTCAGGAGGACCAGGGTCAGAGGCGAAGACGGCCAAGAGGGGCGAAGCCTGCGACTCGAGTCGCGCAGGAAAGCGTGTCGCGAGCGAGTGCAGCCTAGGGTTTTTTCTTAATGTTGTCCAAAAAAAAAAAAAAAGGTCGTGGGTTTGGCCCGGAACGGTTAATCTCTCGCGGCGAGCCACGCCCTCGCTCAGGATTTTGCACAGGACCTGTCCGTCTTTACGAGAGCGACCTTACCACTACGCCGCCTCCACAGACCTTATAGTATTTTCATATGTTATTTTGATTATACTAGAGAATTTATTCCATTCCTCTATCTTATTGATATTCATGTTCTTTACATGTTGTTCATGTATGAATCATCAACGATGATTATTGTGCTAACATAACCTTGTAGGAAGATATTTGGTTATTGATTGTTGGTTGTGTATGTGAAAGATCTTGGCTTGGAGATTAGAGACTAGGAGATCTAGTGTCCCTCAAGTTGGCTGCACCAACTAATTGTTGTGTCTTCACATGAAAGGTACAACTTCCCTTCTCCTCTTGTGATTTAACTTATGGCAGCATGATTAGATGATTGCTTGAATCAATTTGCACACACATTTGTCTAATGAGTCTAGGGCAAGGCTTTTGGAGAAATATCTCTTTGTGGTTGTGTGATTTCAATCACAACAAGTATTATGATAGATTATATTGATAGATTGGTATTAGATGTTGATACTGCTATATTTTCCAAAACTCGTGGTACATATATTTTAGGATGTTTAATCATCCATGATTAGATATTACTAATGATTTTCTAAGTGTGGTGGGGGACCACGATGACACATGTACGCATTATTAAGTAGTGATTATAGTTTGATCATTGAATGATTTTTGATATTAAATTAAATTATCAATGACTAATATGCTTACAAAATACTGATGCCATGTATAGTGATGTAGGCACATGGTACGTTCTTGCCGAATTACTTACATGGTTAATGTGAATGTACAAAGAAAATCGGATATTCTTTGGAGAGGTGAAACAATTTCTCTAATTCCACCAACCAACACTCCAATCATGGCTTAGGTTGGAAAGTGTAGGGAACTTTCACCTTGAAGTTGCACAATGTCGTGAGGTTGGACAATTTATTCAGTCACTCATGAGGTATAACTAAGGGGCACAAAATAAGGTGAGCATATTAATCCTTAGTCACCATTATTCTCACACTAAGAGCAACCCTAGAGTTACTGAATATCTCCATCGTTGCACTGATTTTACCCTTAACTAGTCTCATATACTTGAAGGGAAAATGTTGTGGCCCCCTTGGAATTATGTGAGGAAAAATTTGAAGGGAACAAACAACTTAGAACCTTTCGTATCATGAAAATAAAAAGGTAATTGGAGCTCAAAACAAATGATTAAATACATAAGTCTAATATGAAAGGATGAATGTAAAACTTGTTTAATGAGATTATTAATTTAATAAATATAGAATGCTTAGGAAAAAGGGTTAAGAATAGTATCTAGTAATATTTAAATGATGAGGACATGGATGAATGAATGAATGAATGAATTATATATATATATATATATATATATATATATTAGAAAATAATAAAATTCATGAACATTTAAGGATAGGTGTGCATAACATAAATATAACCTAATTAATAAATGGAAATACTATTATTCATGAGAACATTTTATGTGGAAAAAAAAGAACTCGAATCTCAATCAAAATTTGACTTATGAGGAAAATAAGGAAGGTTAGAAACACAAAATGACACTTATATAGCTAATTGAATTTAAAGAAATAAATGTGCACTGAAATATGAAATATGGAAAAGGATAAGGGACAATTAAGAAAAAATTTAAGAAACTTGTCATGGATGAGGGAAATAGGTCTTTTTAAATAAAATAAGAAAATGAGATGCATGAGAGCTTGGACAAGAACTTGACACATGGGTAGGTAAATAATAAGAAATTTTGGGGATTATGAAAATGTTAGTTTTGTATTGGAAGAGAGTTAGTAAATTCTATAAATATAAGACTAAATTAAGAGGAAATTACCTTATGCGCCCTAATGTTGAACAATTATCCTAATGAAAAAATTTATATTGAGTGACTAGTTTGAGTTTTGTTTTGAGTTTGGTAAGTGGATATTTTGTATAGTAGGAACCTCTTGAGCTTGGTGAAGCTCTTCTCCACATTTATAGAGTTATCCATTCCTTCTACAACCCCATTGTAGTTTAGGGGTCCGTGGGGAAGGGGGGTATCCAAGCAATAGACAGGGAGGTTCATTAGTGTTTCGACAATGTTTGGTAAAATAAGGGAGCTCAAGTTACAAGGAGACGAAGTTGCTGGACTACAACACGATATTGGAATGGCCATCCTTTAGTGTTCGGTACTACTGAAGCATTTAATTTGTAATTACTATTCAAAAATTGGTTAAATTTCCTTAAATAGTTTTATGAAGAATTGATATTGAAGAGAACTTTAATTATTAAATTTATGAAAATTTTTAATCTTGTAATAGTTGTTGAAAACTTTTAGAAGAAAATTGTATATAAAGTTTGGTTTGTCCAACGTTTTGGGTGGACACTCCAGTCATCATCAAGAACTAGAAATCTTGATGATGATCAAACAAGTGCCAAGGAGCCTTAAATAGATAATGACAAAAAGTAGTTGTTACATGACAATTACTGAGTTAATGGTCAATTTAGGGATAAAATTTAATTAAAAATAAAATAGGTTCAATAGTTGTATATTAGTTCTTAAATTATTGACTTAAAGGTTGAGAAAATATGATAAGAAGTTTTATTGTTGTTTCCATGTATTTTATTGAGCATTGTCTAAACATTCTATGTTTTGAGATTTTTGGCTAGAATTCGATAATTTTTTTTTAGCCCATGACTTAGATTGTACAAAGTTTACAACTCAAACTTATGATTCCAAAAAATTCGTACTAGATTCTCGACAAAATGCTCTGCAAAACATAAACCAAATAAAATATAAGAATAAAAATAAAAAATTATCTTTCACTGACCCAAAAAAACAATTCTATTTTAAACTTACTGAAATATCGACATGCTGAATTATCGTCATTGTTGAAAATACTAATTAAACAACACCACATAATAGGTTGTGACTTGCATTCCAAAACTTCTATATTAAACAAATAGTATGTTGTGAATTGCATTCCAAAACTTCTATATTAAAAACATATTTATTTGTGTATAATAAAAATATTGAATTTTCACTTGTGTCGAATACTTTATGTGTGATTGATAAATCAATCGATATATTTGTTGTAACATGCATCGAACATATCAATAAATTTAACCTCAGCTTTCCGGTGATCATAATTAGGATCACTCCACCAAGTTTTAATTGCCAAATATTCACGCCAACATCTATTCCTTGTAACCCTAAAGAGATTAGGAGTACGAGGGTAGCAACAAAATTAGGAATGTTATTTAGGTAATCCTTGTGATAGTAATTTTGAAAGTATAATCAAAGTGTACATTTATATAAAAGTATATTTGAAAGGACAATTATATTAAGTAGAAAAATTTAAATAAGATTTGGATCCAAAAGGACATAATTCACTCAGCGTAAAGGGTAAAAAAACTAACTCTCAAGTAGTTCCAAGATTAAGAGAGGATTATAAAAAATATCTAAAGAACATTTAGAAAAGCAACCTCTTCAAACATAGTAGTAACTAAAGCAACTTTCTAATTGAGTCTTATGATATGTACTTCTCAGTTAATAATTATTTAGGATTTCATTTCAAGGTCATTTTGAATGTCAAGAGTTATTTTTTGACTATTTTCTTTTTTTCTCTTCGAGGTCTTTTCATTTACATGGTCCATGGGAGACCAACTCACTCCATTTGAACAAATGCATTTTAATGTTTTTGGATAGTATGAACTTTTTTTAAATATTTGAATTTGAGGTTCTTTTGACTTTGACTTATAAGCTTAAGATTGCAAGTGTATAAGTCCTTTCATCTTATCAATTTAAATGGAATTATTATGTTAAATTCTTTGTAAATATGGTATGTTTCTTTTCATCTTGCTGGATGACATGGTGTGTTTTACTTATTGATTGCTAGAATCCAATCTTCTCACAACCTTTTCTTTACTCTCTATTCTTATGATGTGAATATCATTTCCACGAGATTATTTTTTTTTAGTTTTCACATGCAAACCTCATAGATAAAATATTTTGCTGTGATATTTATTCCCTTTTCTTTCCATGAATGAGATGATGTGTTTTACAAGTAAATATTCTATATGAGAGCTTCATTGGAAGATTTGTTGGTGTTTTCTCTTTAGCACTCACTCATTGCATTCATTTGAGGACAAATAGAAGAATATTCCATATATTAAGAGATGAGCACCACCTCTATAAAAATGATGAGATTATTTCTTGTTCTCCATACTTTTTAGGAAAAAAGATCAACACCCATATTAAGTTAGCAAAACAAGGCATGAAGTAAAGCTTAGCAACACACATTTTATTTTCTTCATAAAAACATCAAGCTAAAGGAATTAATACATGTTTCAAGCTTTTCCAAGAATACCTAATTTTGATTGCACCTAACAATGAAAATTTGATCACCATAGTCTTGAAGGAATGATATTGTTCATGTAGTAGCACATTCCAACTAAATAATCCACCCATTCGAGTGTTGGGCCATAAACAAAAAATCCATATGGTTTTGATGCATGCTACATATCTAGGCACTGACAAGTGTGATACATTCAAGATGAAACGAATTAAATGAATAAACCTTTTCAACTCTCTGATATATAGAAAAAAATGGGTTGGTGGATTAAAAAGAGTGGCCGTGACATCAACATGCACCAACCTTCCACAAGAGGAGTCAAAATGGAGGAGTTTTTCTTCAAAACCATGAAGCTATCTATCCTTTGCAAAAAATATTCCAAGTGAAACACAAAAACTCTTCCCTCCATTTTTGTTGCTCACAATGATGAAGTGAGCAAACTTTGGCATGAGTGATTTGGTCACTTAAACTATCGCTCTCTTCAAACTCTATGTAAGGAAAATATGGTGACAGGTCTTCCTATGGCATCTTGCCGAGATGGTGTTTGCTCCAGATGTGTACTTGGAAAACATCATAGGGATAGTTTTGACAAACGTGCCTCTCGGAACACTTCAGCCCCTTTGCAGCTTGTGCATAATGATTTATGTGGTCCACTTCCTGTTGTTTCTTTCTCTGGTTGCAAGTACTTATTAACTTTCATTGATGATTTTTCTAGACGAACTTGGGTATACTTCTTAAAAGTCAAGAGTGAAGTTTTTAACATGTTCTTGGCCTTTAAGGCCTTTGTTGAGAAATAATCTGGACATCAAATTCTTAAGTTAAGATCAGACAATGGAGGAGAATATGTTAACAAAAAAATTATCAACTTCTACACTGATCATGGCATTCAATTGCAACATATTGTTCCATATACTCTACAAAAAAATGGTGCATCGAAATGAAAGAATTGCACCTTAAAAGAAATGGCTAATTGTATGCTTCAATCTAAAGGACTTGGTCTCAATTTTTGGGCAGAAGCCATTAACTATGCAAATTACATAGTAAATCGCACTCCTACTAAGGTTTTAAAGAATATAACTCTAGAAGAAGCTTGGAGCTCAATCAAACCAGATGTAAGTCACTTTTGTGTTTTTGGAAGTGATGCTTGGGCCCATATTCCAGATGCAAAACATAAAGCCTTAAAACCTAAGAGTGAAAAATGCAATTTTGTTGGATATTCTGAAGATGTCAAAGGATATAGACTTCTTCAACCAAAATCCAAAAATATAATCATTAGAAGAGATGTAAAATTTGATTAAAATATATTGGCCTGCGAGCCTAGTTCGGCGAGTGTGCCACCTTTGGCCTGCGAGCCTGATTCGACATATGTGCCACCTATCTCTCTCTCTTCTATTTTTAATAGAATTCCTTCTAGTTCAGATGATGACAGCGAGGATGACAATCCTCCTCCACCTCTTGAAATTTTTCCTTATACTCCACCACTTCCAAGATGGGTCTGCTCTACTTGGGATGCAACAGGTTCTCTTGTAGGTGACCCTGCCAGTCGATGACGTACACGTTCTTAGTTCGAAAGAGCCTCTTCCTTATTGGCTCAGGTTCTAGAAAAACTTGATCCAGAAACCTTTGAAGAAGCCTCTGGTCATCCAGATTTGGATGAAGCTATGAATGAAGAGTATCGTTCCTTATTGGCAAACGATACTTGTGATCTTGTTCCTATTCCAAAAGGAAGAAAACTTGTCAGATGGAGATGGGTTTACAAAACCAAGTTTGGACCAGATGGAAAAGTGGATAGACATAAAGCTTGTCTTGTTGCTAAAGGATTTTCACAAGTTGAAGGCATTGAATATACTGAAACCTTCTCCCTTGTTTCCAAAATGAATTCTATTCGCCTTGTTCTTTCCCTTGCTGCCTCCTTTAAATGGGAAGTCCATCAAATGGATGTTAAATCCGCCTTCTTACATGGAGATTTGCATGAAGAAATCTACATGGAACAACCCCTTGGCTTTATCCAAAAAGACTCCAACCTTTTTTGTCGCCTTAGGAAGTCTCTCTATGGTCTCAAACAAGCTCCTCGGACTTGGTATGCCAAAATGGATAGATTTCTATTAGATAATGGCTTTTCTAGGTGTCATTCTGACAACACTGTCTACACCAAGAAAGTGGGTAAGTCCTTCACCATCCTTTTTCTTTATGTTGATGATCTTATCCTTACTGGTAGTGATCCAAACCATATAAACCATGTGAAGTCTAGCCTCAAAAAGAAGTTTGAAATGACAGACTTAGGACACTTGCATTATTTCCTTGGTCTTCAAGTCTTGCAATCCAAGGAAGGCATTACCCTCTCTCAGTCCAAGTATGCCTATGATATTCTACACCACTTTCACATGGAAGACTGTAAGCCAGCCCCTTCTCCCTTTCAGTCTGGAGTCAAGCTTTCAGTCACTTGTACTACCCCTGAAGTTGATGCTACCTTATATCGTCAACTTGTTTGCAAAATTTTATATCTAACCCATACTTGTCCTGACCTTTCCTTTGCCGTTGGTCTTGTTGCTCGATTTGTGCACCATCCTCATGAAAGTCATTGGAAAGCAGCTAAAAGAATACTTAGATATATTCGAGGTACAGTTCAATTTGGGATTCATTACAGTGCAGGAGCATCTCTGTTGTTGATTGGTTTCACTGATTCTGATTGGGCTGGTGACCCTGATGATCGAAAGTCGACTGCAGGATATGTATTCACTCTCGGTTCAGGACCTCTTACTTGGTCTTGTAAGAAACAAAGTGCCATCTCTCTTTCTTCAGCAGAAGTAGAGTATCGTTGTGTAGTTGAAGCCAACAATGAAGCCATGTGGCTTCGTCAGATCCTGCTTGAATTTGGTGTCCATCAGCAACATCCAACTACACTTTGGTGTGATAATCAGAGTGCCATTCAGCTATGTAAAGATCCAGTTCAAAATCAGCGTATGAAACACATTGAACTCCACATACACTTCATCAGAAAGCTCATTTATGATCGTGTTCTTGAAGTGCAGTACTGTCCAACCAATGATCAAGTAGCCGATATCTTTACAAAGGCTCTCACAGAAGCGAAGTTTACCAAACTTTGATCTATGCTTGGAGTTCAGGGAAGTTGTCATTAAGGGGGATAGGCTCTAATGCCTCCTTCCTTCTCCTATTGTGTCACTTTTGTAAATCCTTCAATCCTATCCCAATTTGTTCTTAAGGGGGGATGTTAGGGTATTTCAACACATAGGAAATAGGCTCCTTTTGTGTCACCTTTGTAAATCCTTCAATACTACCCCAAGTTGTTCTTAAGGGGGGATGTTAGGATATTTCGACACATAGGAAATAGTTAAGAATAACTTAGTCTAGTCTAGAGTTAGGTAAAGTGTGTTTCTTTACCATGTACATTTGTAACTTATAATCCGATGGTCACGATTTGTAGTGATCCGACGGTTATCTCTCACCTCGGTATTAACGACATTTGATCCATGGCTTAACACCCGATTGGTCCATGATCTCTATTTAAAGAGCATGGATGGTCATTTGTTCGGTAACCGTTTATGAGAGAAACATATGTAACTTTTCTTTTTATATTAATAAATTGCCTGAAGTGTCCGCGTTGGCTCAGGCCGTGGACTGTTTCCCTTTTTGAGGGTTTTAACCACGTGATTATACTGGTGTACTGATTTGTGATCTGTTTGTGGGCGGTGACCTTTGGTTCTTGATCTAAGGAACTTACCCTGTAAATTCCTACACCCAAATCCTTATAGTCACTATTTCAAAATTGTTGGGGTCATAAAGCCCTAACTAGGGCTTGAAGACTATTAGAACTTCTTTCTCTCATGGTGGTGTCCTCATTGCTAAGTAGTATTTTTTATCTTCTTAGTTTTCTAACATATTAAAATATTTGTAGACTAACCATGGGGTGTCTAGTGACACACCAACCATTAACCAAAAAATGTTTCTCTTTCATTGATGTCAATAGAGGCATATATATTGGTCAAAACCAATATTCAATTGTTAATATTTAATAACTACC
Source organism: Pinus albicaulis (assembly GCA_034641835.2). NCBI lineage: Eukaryota > Viridiplantae > Streptophyta > Pinopsida > Pinales > Pinaceae > Pinus > Pinus albicaulis. Next base: position 648,135,427 of record CM076569.1, on the reverse strand, counting down.
ATACTAACCTTTGAGCCAGTGAACCCCTCATCCAAAAATAATTGAAGCAAGAAAAGGAAAAATGATTGTACCAATGCCACCTTTCCTATCATGTTGGCCAAAATAAAATCATTTAGGACCTAATTAAATAAAAGTTTTTGTTGTACACAACAAAAAGATTGTAATTTTGACGTACTACAAACACATGCTCACTTTTCCAATAAAAATCATGATCTAACATACTATGTTATCTACCAAGTTCACTTGAATGTGAGACATTCCATTAGACAAATTTCATTGGGAACCTACTATGTCATGCCTCTCTTACTCATTCTTCTTTATTCTAACAAAAGGATTACAAGGGTTGAAAATTTAAGCTATTTTGTGTGACACCTCTCCTAGGCACTATAGTTGTGTTTATGTGATCCCTGTCTTAGGCATCACAATTGGCACTATGTGACACGCTTAGAGCTTGTTATACTTGAATGTATGCTTTAAATTTTATGATTAACTAATGCTTAGAATTTTATTTCATGGTGATGTTTTCATTGGACATATTTAAATCTGCTAAATGTATTGATATTGCATGTATTATACACATTGTTATTTATAATAGGTGAATAATGATGTATTCATAAGCTAGCTTTATGGCCTACACTAACTAAAATTAGATGTTGGGAGTGATTTGAATGATAGTTTATTAGCTATTAAGGATGATGCATAGTTGAAAAAGGGACCTATTTGTCAAGCCTATTATTCCTAAACCTAAAATGACTATAGGGTACCTCTGTGAATATTTAATATGCATTTATATTTAGTTTAAATGATTTATTAGTGTAAAGTCCTTTTATAGTTTTTAGATCAGGGCCTAGTGATGAGACCTTGGAAGGGAACCTCTAATGAAACATGTCCATGTGTAACCTAACTTGAGTTTGAATCTAAACCTATTTAGAGAGAGGATTAATTCCCTTTAGATGGTTGAACTTATTTTCATGGGGGAATTGGAAACAATTAATTTTAGGGAATTTTGTTAAATAACGAGAGTTTCCTTATGCTCTGTTCTTTATCAACACATAAACCTTTTGAAAAGTCTTGGAAAGGTAAGGTTGGAGTTTGGATTGTTTTGATACTTTATAATAGTTTGTGTACTATCCATTTGTTTTTTATTGGTTGGTAGAAAGGTAGAGAATACCAACTTGAGGGACAAAGGAATTTTCAATGTCCTTGGTTGTATTTGTTGTATTTGGGAGCATTATTATTATAGGTGATACATAACGTAGAGGTGAGTTGAAGTCCTTAAATTTTAATATCATAGCTTGAGGGTTGAAGGTGCCAAACCACATAATATCCTATGAACAGAGTTTTTTACATTCTTACTAGGGGCCTTTTGCCTAGTGTCAAGACTATGCCCATGTGCAAGTCCTATCTTCGATTGCGTTATTGTTGTTCTCTTAGTTCCTCTTATTTTAATAATCCATTTGGTTCTAGGCTTTAACTATTAGTGTGAATGAACCCATTTTCTAGTTATTGAACTAAAGGCCCTTACACGAGGGGCACTTTCATCATTTCCCATCATACAATTGATTAAGATGAAATCTTAAAAGTACTAGTAATTATGTAATTCCCGTTTTTTTTTTTGGGTCTAAAAGAGACTTGGTTTGCAGGAGGAAGGGAACTTCTATGTCATTTAGATACATATAAGTATTTATTTTTTGTTTTATAGCTTTCATTATTATCTAGTTATTATCTATGCCTTGCCTTGAAAAATGTAGAAAGAAAGTGCGCTTCAATTATTTTTTTTACTTTGAAATGTATGTTAAAATTGACATTAAGTTTTAATTAAATTTCAGTTATTTATCTCTTTAGTAACAACCCCACATTGATGTTATTAGTGTAAAAACATTACAATTTATATAAAACAGTTAATTATTCAAAATAATAATTTGTAATCATTTGAAATGATCAAAATTTTAATTTTTTTATTGTGAAAATTTCACAAAAAATAAGGTGAATAAGTCCAATAACTCCCATATGAGTGAACAAGTTAAACAACCACCCCTCTTTATGAAGCATTGAGACACATTGAAACATTGCCATATTCACTTTGAGTAGCCACTTCTATATTTATGAAGCCTTGAGACACATTGAAACAAGTAGCCACCTCTATATGAAATAAACATTGAAACCCATTGAAACAATATCATGTTTACCTTGAATAGTATGATTTAAAAAAATGTTATAAAATAAGGTTAACACTTTTAAACCAAACATTTTAGACATATCTATGATAAGTGATATCTTGTTGTATGTTGTTTTTGTTATATTAACATGAAATTGAATTTATGCACATCATTTAGCTATGAAACACTTAATCAAGAAGGCCCACTCACATCTTATTATGGAAAGTACATCAACATGGCTTGTGTGAATGATTGATTTCCTTGCACCAACACATCCATCCAATAGGTACATACTACTAAATGATTATTTATGAATGCAGAATCTAGGGACATTAATGCCAAACTTTGTTTGTTTAATTATTTAATCTAATGTACCCTATCCATGACATTACCTTTCTTGTGGTGGCCCCGGTACCTTTGGTGCAATTTATTCCCACGAGGTATGCCTAGTGGGGACAATGCAATTCGATATGCCATGTGGTATGTCCTTATAACTGGTTTCAAATTGTGTTTGATCTAATGACTCACACCGACAGTCATCTAGAAAGATTCTACTTCCACTTATACCCAACGAGGAGATAAACTAACGACATGTTAGAATAATGGTTCACTAATAAGTAATGAATTAGTTTTATTTATTATATAGCATTATACTTATGATGGTAAGTAATAATTGACAACATATAATGTTCAACCTCGTTTGAGCTTTAACATTGTTAAAGCGTAAGAATTGATAACATACAAGGTTTAACTTCGTTCGTGTGTTTATAATGTTAAAGAGTTTGGTGGTGTTTTTATGCAATATATGGGGGAAATATTTTTGATCTTATTGTTCGGATCAAAGTTGGTCTGTTTCTTATTGAAAGCATGATTATGTTTAGATATATGATATATATGAAGAAGTTTTACAATATGGAATTCAAGAGGCTTCTAAAAATTGCTTATAATTTTAGTCAAAATTCTCACCTTCGCCTCAAGCGCGGGTGGCATAAGGATGCCCAATCTTGGCTCAACCATTGGGGGATAAAAGAGGAGTTCATCATGGGAAGCAAGGATAGTGTCAAAGACACTATTACCTCCAATTTTAAGGATAAGCTGTGGGGTGACAAGAAGCCAGAGGGTAAAAGGAAGCTAAGATACTATAAGGAAGTAATCAACCCCATCCTTGATAACTAGAATTATCTCTCTGTGTTGACCAATGCTAAGAAAAAAATGAACATCGCTAGGATAAGAACTAATTCTCATGAGCTTCGAAGTGAAACCATGTAGTGGTCTACTCCCAAGGCTCCTTGGGACGATATAATCTGTCAGATTTGAGATACTAAGAGGGTGGAAGATGAAAAACTCTTCCTTTTAGACTGTCGACTCTTACTCACATCTAGTCTTAATTCCCCTACATCCACTGCACATCCAATCTTCTTGACTTGTTAAGTCAGCTCAACTATAGTGATTTTAGAGTGCTTATTTCCTTTCTTTTTGATCATAGAAACAATATAATTAAGACTCACAATTAGATTCTTTTTCTTTTCTTGAGGTTCGATAGACTGCATTCGTCTTATTGGACATTAATCATCATCATCATCATCATCATCATTAATAGTTTTTTATCAATGTAAAAGAACATGAATATATATATGTAAAATTAAAGGAATTGGCAACTGAGTTGGTCTTGTACTTGCGTGATGCATAGTCGATTCTAACCACTACCACTATACATTTGGGACCTATAACTTGTTCTCCTCCCCATAGACTAGGTTATTTATAGGGGATTGAACCTTGGATCTCTTAGTTTACACAAATTCATATTGTTTTGATCACCAATTAAATTACCACACAAAGATGAAAAAATAAATATTATTATAATAAAAGTAATTTTTTATAAATTCTATAAAAAAATTGAGTATTAATACATTCTCAAAATACTATAAAAATAAAATAATTAGTCATTTTTATAATTAAAACCAAATTTTTTTTGAAAATAAACACATTTTCTTTTAAATTGTTCATCATATAACTACATTAAATTTTGATTTCAAATTTGTGTTAACTTACCTATCTTGTTACCCTTTTAATTTAAGCAACCTACAATAATATCGAAAAACTTCTATTAAACTTTTTAAACCTAAAAACAAATCATACAAAATTCCAAATATTCTCATAATTTATTAAAAATCCATTAAACCAAATTTTATCCTATTAACAAAATCATTATAAATTCATAAAATATCATTTCATTTATTATAATAAAAAACATTTAACAAATTTAGCTAAAAAATTCCATACATAAATTAATAAAAACACAAGTGAAAGTGACTAAAGGCCTATGAGCCAAATCAGTAATGATAACAAATGGGCCATAAAGTTCACCTCGATTTTCCATGGGTGACACAATCATTGACAACGCTGAAATTGTGACACAATCATTCACAACGCCGAGGAGGTAAAGCTTACCCATCTCCTACCTCATAATCTCCACTTCCATGTCTCCCACCATGAATTGACTGGATACAACATATGATAGCAATTTAACACCTAAAGTTCTATACAAGCAGTATTCTGCTTTAACTACTTCACTGTAACAAATTACATAAAACATAGATGTTATTTTTTTTGGGATTAAATGTAAAAATTATATATATATATATATATATATATATATATATATATATATATATATATATAAATAAATAGTAAATTCCATGGAGGGTATATTCTTTTGACATTTCACACATTTATGGCCTCGATGGGCACACCACAAATTATTGAGTTAATGGTTTTTACTTATGACATTTTAATTTGTGAGTTAATGGTTTTTACTTGATTGAGTCTGGTTTTTTTTTTTTTTTTTCCTCCAACCCTAATTTCTTTATTAATGTAATAGGTTCTAAAGGCCTTGTAAGTGTTATAATGAGTTAATTTAATAAATAAAATCTATAAGTGGTTGATCCACATTATAAAAAAAAGATCACAATTAGTTATATTGGTCATAGGTAATAAATAAAGTAGTTAACTCGTATTATGCAAATGACTACAAGTAGTGAAGGTTTTGGGTCTCAAGAAGTTATATATTGTCGAAGATAGTAAGGGAAGTTTTGTCTTGTGTTGCGTAATAGAGATTTGCTCTACTGGTGGTTGCCCCCTCGAAGAGGCAAGTGAACAGTGTTGTTGCAAATCTTAATAAAATATTCCCATTGTGATTATCTCATTGTTTTATTTTATGTGTTATCTCTCGTATATTTCACACTTCTAATATTTTCTACAGGTCAAACATACTACAAGTGAAATCAGAGCACTTTCCCAGGCCAGTTGCACCATCAATTTTAGCAAATATTTTTTAGGCTAGAGATGCGTTCCGACATATTTAATTATAGAGATATGTCGTTACGTGCGTCAACCTGCAGTTGGGGAAGCATACACGCAAGAACTACAAGAGGTGGTCATGTCTATTGGAATCCCTTGTAACCCCTGTTGGTACCCCTTTGAGTAGTAGCACATCAGATAACACCTGTACATGGATCACACTTCCATGTACCTATGGTATATTGGAAGCCCCCCAAGGTTATCCTGAAACCAATCTTAGATAAGTCGTTGGCCATCTTGCTGTTATAGTACACCAAGAACAACATTCAAGGAGATTACTCGCACATACCAATGGTAGTCGGGAAGTACGACTAAGGGCACAGTTGATCCTCCTTAGTTAGCGCTCTGAAAGATTGGGCCGAGTACTATTGTTGGACCCTTGTCTTATATTCCGGTATGTAGCACCTAACACTCTATATTTCCACAGTTCCCTCATTTCATACTGATTGGCTGTCAAATTTTGTACTATCCAGAAGTTGGGGTTTCTATCGCCATAGTCTTAATTAGTTGGGACATCCAAATTCCTAAACATTTTGCAGTATCCAACAATTCCTACACATTTTGAAGTATCCAACATCTTTAAACTATAGAGATATGTTGTTACACGCATCAACCTGTGGTTGGGGAAGCATACACACAAGAAATGCAAGAGGTGGTCACATCTGCTAGACTCCCTTGTAATCCATGTTGGTACCCCTTCGAGTAGTATCAGAAAACAACTGTACATAGATTGCACTTCCAAGTACCTCTGGTATATCGGAAGCCCCCTAAGGTTACCCTGAAACCAACCTTAGATAAGTTGTCGGCTGTCTTGCTGCTATAGTATACCAAGAACAACACTTAGGGAGATTACCCACACATACCTATGGTAGTTGGGTAGTATGGCTAAGGGCACAATTGATCCTCCTTAGTTAGTACTATGAAATATTGGGTCGAGTACTATTGTTGGACCCCTGGCGTATATCACGATCTGTAGCACCTACCACTCCTTATTGCCATAGTTCCCTCATTTCTTGCTGATTGGTTGTCACATTTTGTAGTATCCAGAAGTTGGGGTTTCTGCCACCACAATCTTGGTTAGTTCGGACATCCAAATTCCTACAAATTTTGCAGTATCCAAAAATTTGGTTTTTTGTTGTTGTAGCCTTGATCAATTAGGACAACCAAATTCCTACACATTTTGCAGTATCCAACAATTTGGATTTCTGTTGCCGTAGCCTTGATTAATCGGGACAACCAAATTCCTACACATTTTTCAGTATCCAACAGTTGGGGTTTGTGCCGACGTAGTATTGATCAGTTGGGATTGCCAAATTCTTAAACAATTTGCGGTATCAAGATTTTGGGATTTCAGCCACCACAATATTGATTAGTTAGGAGAAATAGTCCTAAAAACATATTTAAAAAATGTTTGGTGGTCCCAAAATTTCACTTGCAAGAGACCTAGCCTCCAAGCTCTAGGATGATGAGTTGGTCAGAGTGATACCATCTGCCAGCAAGAACCCATTTTTCCTATAGTACCAATTTTTTCCAAGGTGCTTTTAAGTGAACTACATCAACATACTCCTTGTCTCACACCCATTGCAACCATATTAATATTAAGTATTTTTTTTGACCCAGGAAACTGTATGGTAACTACAAGGGTTTAAGCTAGGGAAAATCTCCAGAAAAAAGTGGAAGACATTCGAAGCAAGCCTCATCGCCAAAATAAAAGACATAGTTAAAAAGGCCTTGGACCCCATAGTACCATACATCAAGGGCAAAGACCCCATGGGGAGGGAAATCATGCTGATGGAAATCTAGAATGAGAATCTAGCCACCATAAATATCAAGGGTATTATAATTTCCATGGGGGTCACCATTCTAGCAATAGGACACCCAAGATTAACATGCACAAATTTGACGGTTCTAACCCGCAGTGTGGGTGGCACAAATGGAACAATATTTTCAACTTAAAAATATCTGGGATGATGAAACCAAACTACATGTGGATATTTTATTTATACCAAGAACACTGGTAATGGTGGCAATGGAATAAAAAATGCTACACAGGAAATCCAACTTAGAATATGTTCTCTAAATCCATTTGTGCCTATTTTGATAAGGACTCACACTTTTTGGGTCACCTCATGAAGCTCAAACAAAATAGCATATTCTGTTACTACATCACTGCACTTGAATAGATGTCCATCCATATCGAGCGCCCAAGGGACACCTTCTATATGGAATGTTTAATCAGTGGCCTCAAGGAAGCCATCTAGGAAAATGTTAGAATGCATCAACCAACTACTTGGTTGGATTCCCTCCACAAATAATTAGATGCAGAAATTGCAATTAATGCCCAATATAATCGTCCTTCATTCATGTCAAATGCACGTCCTGTTATCACTCAGTAATTTCTCTAGGTCCAAGAGAAATAGTCTGAGGTAACCACAAACCTACTTTGGAAATCTAGGATCTAGCCTTCCTAAATTTCAAAGAGGGCTCTCTCTTTATGATTTAACTTTGTTTTTGTTTTAATGTTTTAGGCTAGTTATGATAGTTCAATTTGGTTTTGGTTTTGAAATGTTTGGTGGAAAATAAGATTACTTGAAGACAAATTAAAGAGGGATATACTAGTCCATTGGGCTATGGAGTCAAAGTCTAGCAAGCAGAACTAGAAGGCAAGGCCAAGAGGACGCTAATGTATTCAGGGCAAGGTAGATAACCCTAAGAGATTTGGATAGATTGTTTTGATGAGATGGCTTGCTTTGGGATAAAGGGCAATGAAGAATCCTTTGATCCGGAAAAAGAGGAAGGAGGCAGGGGTCAAACGGGACTAGGAGCAATTAAGAATTCCTAAATCCGGAAATCAACAGAAAACATTTAAATGATTAAGTAGTTAAGACAAGGAATTCTAACACTAGTTCTGAAGTAATAATCCTATTTAATCATTAAGATTGAACAACATATATGAAATGTATGTAACTCAGAAAGGAAACGATGACAAGATAGATGCACTTTACTCTTCAAATTATCGCATGAATCCTGAATTATGAAGTCCAATTGGCTATTTTCCAGACTGCTGCTTTGAAATCAACACATGTGAGCCTCTAATGTACCAGAAAAATGTCTATAATGTTCTTAGCAATTTTATTCTACACTAAACACTTCATAAACTGAAGTATTTATACAAAATGTTTATTACAAAATATCCTAGAGAAATCTAGGAATAACTCTAGGAAATAAAAATATCTTTACACATTAGGAGGGACAGCTGCTTAACAACTTAGCAAGCTATCCTCTTACTTAGAAAAAATAGAACTAACATTATCTAATCAAAACGGGTTTTGGACTAGGTGTTCATGCTTCCTGGCATATTTGGAAAATATATCTTTGAAGATTGCTTGATTGATACTCTTTTCACTTTACACCCTTTAATGCTGTCTTTATTCCTGATACTCTTTCACTCTGTTCATCTATCATTTTACTACTTGTAAAAAGAGAAATTACAGTAGTAAAAATTTGTTGGCTGTTGCTTTTTCTTATACTCTTTGACCCTGTTGTTTAACCTGATACACTTTCAACTGATATATTAACCTTTTGACAGCTGTAAAATGAAATTTTCATTGTGGTAGAAAAATTAATTCACTGTCATACTTGGATTTCCCTTTTACCCTTTCACTACTGTAAAAGATACTTATCAGCAGTAGAAAACCAAAATCACATAAACTGTTTTGTTTTTCCTTCTCAGCTTCACTGTTTTACATCTGCCTTTCTTCATTGTTCTGCCTCTATGCTGTTATAACAAATCTGTAAACTCTTGCCATTGCTGAGCACTTGGTATCTTCATATTTTTCAACTTTCTGTAGCTTTCATCTGCATCAGTGTACTTTGCAAAATTTGGTTTGACCATGAAAAGATGTTTAATCTCATTTTGTAGAAAAAATAGATTTTCAAAGTATTGTAGAATCACTTTACCAGTGGGAGAACCTTGTGGCAAAGGCTTGTTTACTTGCTCTTTAGCATGGTCCCTTATCTTCTTATTATAGTCTGTTTGGACCATCAGTTTCTCATTAAAGCCCTATATGTCTGGGAGGCTAACTTTCCTCAACATTGTATATTTTGTCAAGAACTTTGTTATTGATAAGTTCATGGTCTCACACTTTTCCTCCAAATATTTCATTATGTTCCTTTTTGTTAGGACTCTCTTGATTTGAAGTATTATTTCTGTCCTATCCTGTATTTTCAGCTCCTCAAGTTCATCTCTGTTTTTGTTGTTCAAGAATGCAATAAGCTTTAAAGCCTGAGATGGTTTATTTGCAAGTTCTTCCTTTGTTTTTTGAATCTCTACTTGTGCTGCCAGAAGTAAATCCCTTTGCTCATATATAATTCGAATTGATGGCAATTGGAGATGGATGCCTTCAATTATATTGGTCCAGAGGTAGTTCTTTATATAGGAAACCTGTTCACTAAAGTTCACTTGCTTTTGTAAAGCCTTTACCTACTCTTCAAGTCTTTTTGCCCTTTGTTCATGTCCCTTTGATGTAATCAATGCATTCCTGTTAGATGATTCAAGAGTTCGAATGGTTTTTTTTTCTTTTTCAAATTGTTTATCTCATTATTTTTTTTAGGGACATCTCCTCCATGGCTTTTACTATATCTGCTGCTTCACCTGCTTGATGTACCTGTGTAGTGGATGATCCTGTGGCTGAAGTATCAATAGATTTCACTGACACTTGTTACACTGAAAATTTTCATCCTGACATTCTGCTGTGTGTATGAGCTCATTATTACTCATACTTCTCCCTTTTGCAAGTCTAACATATCAGTTCCTCATGTCAAGCCTTGAAAATCAGAAAAAATTCCTAAAAAGTCTCCTAAACTTTGGTGTTGCACTTTCTGGCTATCTTTCCTGCGGTCCCACACCCAATGTTCATCTTTCCTGCATTTCTGAACGCACTTTATCTTTGTTATAGGTGCGGACCCCTGTAAGATTAAAAAGGCGCAAGTAAATCCTAAAAAGCTCAATAAAAGTGAATTTTGGAAGCTTCTAGAATGGATTTTGCGGTGGCAGAACCGCTTGTGTGAGGTGCATGAATCCCTTACTTTATGGAGCTAACCCCTTGATGTGAGGAGCTTATCCCTTTGAAGGAGGATTCTATCCCTTCATACTTGGAACAGAAAACTTCTTCTTTTCCACTATAAAAAGAGGCATTGGGTAGCCTCAAAGGGAGTTCAAGCTTTTAGAATATTTGAAGTTAAGTGCTGTTGAGATTTAGACTCAGTTAACTAAGACTTTTGTGAGGAGAGATTACATACCTCTATTTTTCTTGGTTGGAGGAGTGCAGAGCTTATCAAAGTAAAGGAGACTCCTGCTTCGGACCCCGGAAAGTCCTGTGCAACATCAAGGCTCAGGTTGTAAGGATTTTCTTCTTTTGAAATTAATACAAATATACTCATTTTTCTCAATAAGCTTTCAATCAATGGTTTATTTCATAGATTCCTTGATCACTATGATAAACATGGTTTATGATGATTTCTATACAGGTGCTATGTAATACTTTGCTTGTTTGTGACTGCAGGTTTACGAGGAAAACTCCTTCAAGCGCGCGAGGGACAACAACGACTTCAAACAAGCACTGGACAAACGGTAAGTCCTTAACACCTCTATAGAGCTTTTTGTAAACCTTACATGCTTAGAGAAAGATTAGTATGTTTGGCTGTTTGTTGCTAGATACTTTTAGTACTAGGGAGATCGGTCTTGTCCGCAAGACGTTTTAATCCTCCAACAAATTGGCGACTCCGCTGGGGAAAGAACTTGTTGTTTTTGGTTCTCTTTTATTTTGATTTGAGGAAACGCTTTCTTGGTTTTTGATTGATTGACATCTGCCTGGGTAGCTTAGGTTTTCTCTGTTTTTGAAAATTTTGGAATCCTTTAAGTTTTTCTCTAGTTTTTCCTGGGACCGCACTTTGCCTTGTTTTCACAGTGCGGGCAGTTTCGCACTTTTCCTGTGTAAACAGTGCGGGACCGCACCTGTGATATCTTGGAGCCTGCGGACCCTGTTAAAGTTTTGAAAAACTTCAGATTTCTTTCTTTAGTTTATCTTGATTTTGATTTTCAGTTTTTGTTTTCTGCCCAGATTTATGATTGTTTCTGTCAAAAGCTTTCTGTTAATGAATCTCAGCAGTATTGGTGTTTTGATGATTTTCTAGAAGTTTTGCGTTTTGGATTGCATTTCACTTGGTCTTTGTAGCGATTTGAAGCATTTGACATTTTGAAGTACCTCAGATTACCTTGGTCTTTTTAGTCTTGTTGCTGGATACCTGATTGTGAAATCATCCTTTATTGAGAAATAGAGTTATCTGTTTCTTTGCAAATCTTCGAAAATAAACTTTGTTATTGGTTTTTGAATTTCATTTTTTAAATAAAAACATAATTGAGTGTTTTCGATCTCTTTGTTATTCTGGACGAATAGATCCTTAGTTTGCTGAACAACTAAGTAAAAACATTCTTCAAAAAATCTTAAAGCTTTTATTCATTTAGATTATTAAAATTTGTAGTTTTGAGTGCTATTAAACTTTGTAGATCTCGAAATTAGTTTGTAGTTTTGAGTGCTTTTAAAATTTCTAGCTTTCTTTTGAAGAAAAATTGTTTTGTAGCTTCGAGTTTTTGGAAAGTGAAAGGATTTTTATTGTGAGATTTGATAATTTATTGGAAAAGACAAAAATATTTTCTTTCAAGTATTCTTTATGTTTAAAGAAGGAATTGTTTATTAAAAGAGTTGCATTCTCTAACTTTTCCTTAATTAGAATTTCATTGAAAGAAAACAATATGATTATCATTGTTAGGTGCATTTTTAGTGTCTTTTGGAAATCGAGTCTTCACACCATCAGAGTTTCATTTCCGCACCCATTGACTTAAGAAACAACTCTTAAAAGTAACACTTAATTAAAATTCACCTAGCAATCTTTTTATTTTCTAGGGCTCTTATCACCAACATAGCTTAGGCTAGTATCTTGGAGTAGGGAGTAGTTAACTCTCCAAGGTAGTAAAAACAAACAAGTAGACAAATCTTGCGGTAGGAGATAAATCCAATTGTAATTTGTATAATCTGGGAAGCTTCTCTTAAAGAAGTCAATCATGAGATCATGTCTGAACCTTTGAGACAATCAATTCTGTTTCATTGGGGAAGATAGAATATTTTACGCATATTACAAATGGTAAACCTCGAATTAACCATTGTCGAGGAGCCTGGGGTCAGTTTTCGGTAAACCTCAGATTAACCATGTCGAGGAGCCCTCAAGGGGATTGAGCTTGCTACTCTGCCCTTGCGCGTGAAATCGGATCGTAGACTTTTCCCCCAGTTATGTTTGTTACTATTGGTAACCTTGGTGTCTCTTATCTTAAGATTATTTCCTAAGGTGACGGTGAAGGAAAGATCTCACTGTACCTGGAGTAGACGTCGACTAGACTCACTTGGACGCTCTGGGGGGTTCTCTTCACACGAGATGGTTTTGTGAGGAAACTTGTGCCAGTCTGTTTCATTAAGCAGGTTGTCGAGGTAACTGTTCCAACCACCCTTTCTGTGTTAAATTTCTACTAAGTTGGATTTCATCACCAACTAGTGTTTTTAGTATGGAAAGTTACTGTTTTTGTGTGGTTTGAACTCTTATATTTTTAAGCGTGCGATTCAGTTGTTTGTTTCTTTAGAGACTTTAGGTGTTTTCATTGAAATTTTATTTGTTTGCGTGTGATTAGTTAATTCTTAATCATGGCGGAATTGCCGAGACAATCCTGGAGACTACAAGTGAAACCCCCTGAATATTCACCAAGTCATCTTGAAGGGCTTCGTGCTCTGGTATCATCCAGTAGTGGTAGGATTAGATCAATGGAAATTGGAAGTTCATCCATAGTTGTCCATCCTGATCATCAAATGCCTACAATAGAATACATTCAAGAACCGATTTCAGTTCCTGAAGTTACTGGCAGTATTCCTGCTTCCAGTGAATTGGCTGACGAACCTGAAATCTCTGAACCTGAAACTGAACTTTCTGTTTTAGAAACATTCTCAGGATTTATTTCACCAACTTCTAGCGATATTGGTTCACCTAGGGTAAGAACTATTGTCACTGACGATCTTCCGACTGGTCTTATTTCCATTGAAGAACTTACTAATCCAGACGAAGATATATCTCTTCCTGACTCCCCTCAATCCTTAAATATTAGGGAGCATGAATCTATTTTCTATAGCCCTATTCGAACTAGTGCTTGGTATCTATCTTTAACAAACTTTTTAGAGAATTCGGGTCTTGCTTTTCTCCACCTCGAGTTCGATTTCATCCTACACCCTGAGGTTACTATCTGCCATCCGTTATGGCCGGAGAGTCATCCATGTTTTCCCAAACACCAGAATCATTTTTATATGGTGGTCCTTATGTTCCTTCGGGATATTAGGCTATGTCTGGTACTTTCTCAGGAGCAGCTCCTCAACCCATCAGACAAATGTTGTCATCTGGTAATAGTGATGTTAAAACTGAAATGTCGAACATAGCTCAAATCTATATGATGTCTGGTAATATTCTGAATCCTCAACCTCAAGGCAGTCAGTTACCACCTGGAGGGCCAATATAGGGAAATCCGTTACCGCCTGGGGGGAAACCTCAAGGTAGTCAATTACCGCCTGGGGGGCAACCTTCAGCTAGTCAATTACCGCCTGGGGGGCAGCCTTCAGGTAGTCAGTTATCGCCTGGGGGGCAACCTTCAGGAAGTCAGTTACCGCCTGGGGGGCAACCTCAAGGTAAATTTTTCCCAGGACCAACTGTGGAGTCATATTATTTTGGGGGACAACCCCAAGGGCAGTACACACCTCAAGGGTATCAACCTTCAGGACAGTATGTGCCCCAAGGTCAACCTCAAACTCAATATGCTCCTCGGTTCATATCAGCAGCTTCAGTACGCGCCTCAGGGTTATCAACCTCAAGGTCAGTACCCAATTCAAGGTTTCCAACAGCGTTCTGGTAAGCCATCTATTCAAGGAACCGAATATGTACCACTCACTTATCAACCCTATGTTCAACTAGGTTATGGTCCTTACGTTCAACCTTCTGCGGGGCAATACCCCAGAATGAATATGGTGTGGGATCCGTCCCAATATCAACAGCCTATGCAGCCTAATGTACAGCTGCCTTATCAACCTGGACAGCCTTTAATTACTAGTCCAACTCAGCAACCTGTCCAGCCTACTATTCAAACTCCTGCACTTGGTCCTGTTCAGCAAGTCGGTCCTAGTTCACCTAAGACTCCGCCTCAAACTGCTGCAACAGCTGCTACGTCTGTTCAACCTGTAACACCTGCTTCTAGAGTATCTGTAACCCCGAGTTCTTCTATCCCTACCTCTGTGCAAATCCCTCAAGTCTCTATACCCGAGCCAGGATCTTTGGTTTAGACTTTGCTTCAGATGCCTACGGGACAAGCCAGTACAAGTACAGTTGTCACAAGTGAACCGCAATTGACGTATCAACTGTACCAGGGATAGCCGCAATTCGGTCCCTATACACAAAATCCAAACTATCAGTATCACCCGTACCCTGGCTATACTTATCAACAACCTCAACAACCCCAGTTCAGTATGATTAATCCTGGTTTTCTAGGAGGTTATACAATTCCTAATGCTAATTCGATTACTACTTATCTTGGGTATCCACCTTCTGGAACTACTTTGGCTACTCAAGGTTTTCACGATCCTAACCGTCAGTTACCGTTTATCGCAACTTTGGATTTACCTGATTTGACGCGCCTTACAAATGATCCGATTTTCTATTATCAGTGCTGGCCACCAATGTCGCATAAGTTGCCCAGTGATATAACAAAATTCGAAGGTAAGTTAGGAGAGGATCCAACAAATCACGTCATGAATTATCACCTTTGGTGTGCGTCTAATTCAATCATTGATGATTCGATTCGCTTACGTCTTTTCCAAAGAACTCTTATTGGTCTTGCATTCAAATGGTACATTGAGTTACCACGAGGCTCGTTTCATAATTTCAGTCAGTTAGAAACTGCCTTCTTGACTCATTTTCAGTTTCCGGTCAGATACGACAATGGCACGGAATTATTAACTTCGCTGAAACAATCCTCGTCTACGTATATTTCTGATCATATTCATGAATGGCGACGTAGGAGACGTTTGGTGAAAGTTTATATTCCAGATCAAATTTTGGCATAATGGTTTATTAAATCATTGTTACCTAAGATTAATGAAGATGTAGCTAAGGCTGGTGTTGTTACTAAAGAGCAAGTAATTGCTCAAGCTCAGTACCTTGACCTCGTTTATACGCAGTCAGGTACTTTACATGAAAAAATCCCAGACCTTCCAAAACAAGGTCAAATAGCTGCTGCTCCTTCAGGGTCTCATGCCGCTGACGGTATGATTGGTATGGTCAATACTAAAAGCAAGAAGAAATCTTCAAAGAATTATTCTCCAATTATAACTTTACCTGATTCCCCGAAAGGAGAATCTTCCACCGAAGTTTCTACTGATATTAATGTTGTGGAGACATCTACAGCTAAATCTAAATTCGGTAGTAAAAAGAAAGGGAAGAATAAAAACAAAAAGAATTCGAAAGAAAAAACTGATAAAAATGAATCCAATGACGAAAAACGTAAACCACGTTATCCTTGTTACATTTGTGACGAAGATCATTTTACTAAGGAATGCCCACATCGGGCCGAGGTTGTGAAATTCGTCAAAGGTTCACAACCTGCTGTCTTGAAGGATCCCTTTCCGACTCAAGATAGTAAGATGGTTGGTTCTACTTCGACCGCTTCAGAAGAGCCTATTTTGATGATGTCTCATGTAAGGATTGCGACGCGATCGCAAGATTATGGTACTAAGAATCCTGTTGATGGTAAAGAAGCAGAATCTTCTAATGCAAATACATCAACTACACCTCCTCTTATTTCTGGTCTGCTACAGATCGAGAAACCAAATCCAGACTTAATAATCAAACCGCCTGCTAAAGGTGTTCTTTGTAAATCAGCTTTCAATCCACATGCGAGAGCTGCTCAGAATTACAACATTGTTGAAGACTTAGCTATTTCTCCTTCAGCAATGTCAGCTTTGGAAGTGCTGCAATCATGCCCAGCACAGTGTAAATTGCTTTTGTCTGCTATAGGAGCTGTAGATATTCAGGATTCTAATCTTATAATCTTCAATTTAGAAAATAGTACGCCTCGTCTACCTCATCAGATGGCTTTCGAGATACCAGTGTTAGTAAAAAACAGACCGATCTATCGGATTGTGATTGATGAGGGAGCTTCAACGTGTATTATGTCGATTCAGTGTTGGAAATCACTTGGTTCTCCTACACTTAACCAATCTCCGACGATTCTTAAGGCTTTTGATGGTCGAGGTTTCCACCCTTTTGGTATTTTGCGGGATTTACCCATAGGGGTTGAAGGTAAAATTGTAAATCTAGATGTGGAAGTGGTTGATGCCCCTCTTGATTACAACCTTCTTCTGGGTCATAGTTGGTCTTATGCTATGACTGCTATTGTTTCTTCGGTCTTCCGACTCATAAAATTTCCATATCAAGGAAGGATCGTTACAATAGATTAGTTAACTTATTTTTCTTCCGACCCAGCCTCTACAGAAACAATCCAGCATGTTGGTAAAGCGACTATCCGTACAAGGATGTTGGAGTAGGTTTGATTAAAGATTCTAGTTTGTTAGGAACTTTTTCCATTCCTCCTCCTAACGTATCGCCTTCTGTTGCAACTATTCATATGATTTCGTCAAACTCTGTTATGTTTGATGATCCTTGGATCGTACCTTCCGAATCCGAGTTAGATTCAATTGATGGCATGATGCCTTTGAGTCCATTTGAACTTGCATATCAGGCTGTATAGTTATTTTCCGACCCCTCTTCAACTGAAATTGATCCAGTGAATGGGATCCATGAGGAATCACTTTCTATATCTAGCTCAGCCACAATGACATTTCCTGAACCTGTTCATTCTAATGAGCAGATTCGTGAATTATTGTCTGTTGACGATTTAACATGGGAAGATCTACATCATCGATCTTCGTTTTTACCTGAACTAGATCATTTTTAAGATGATTTCACTTCAACTTTTACTGCTGAATATGTCAAAGAACCGCATAATCCATTGAAAAATCCTGATTCTGAGTTAAATTTGGAAAATATTTCTCGAACGATTCCAATTGACATTTCAATAAAACCTGGAATAATTGAAAACATTCATATAGGTGCTTCCTGTACTGAAGAAGAAATTCAAACTTATAAAGCCCTATTTCAAGAATTCCGTGATGTGTTTGCCTGGTCTTATGAAGAAATGCCAGTAATTGATCTGTCAATTGTCGTACATGAAATCAAGACTCACCCGGATGCCAAACCTGTCCGTCAACATCTACGTCAAATGCATCCTAGATAAGCTGCTGCTATCAAAGCAGAGGTTGAAAAATTACTTCGTGCACGTTTTATTTATCTGATTCCCTTAACGGATTGGGTATCTAATATTGTTCCTGTGACTAAAAAACAAGGAACAATACGAGTATGTATCGATTATAGGGATATTAATCGAGCTTGTCCTAAAGACAATTATCCAACTCCCTATATCGATCAAATAATCGATGATTGTGCCGTCAGTGAAATGTTTTCCTTTATGGATGGATTTTCAGGGTATAATCAAATAAACATACTCCCTGCTGATCAGCCAAAAACATCTTTTATTTGTCCGTGGGGGACATTTGCTTACTGCAAACTACCCTTTGGATTGAAGAACGCTGCAGCAACTTTTCAAAGGGCAATGTCTTATGCGTTTCATGACATTAAGCACATTGTGAAACCGTATCTCGATGATTTACCTGCTCATTCATCACGCAGGGTTGACCATCTTACACATTTACGTGCTATCTTTATGAGATGTCGGCATTATCAGATTCGGCTGAATCCACACAAATGTGTTTTTTGTGTTGAATCGGGTCGTTTACTGGGATTTTTTGTCTCAAAAGCAGGTATTCGCGTCGATCTGTTGAAGGTCGAAGCTATTGTCAAATTGCCTCCTCCTTCGACTTTACGCCAACTCCAAAGTTTGCAGGGGAAAGCAAACTTTTTACGTCGATTTATTCCTAACTACGCCGAGATTACAAAAGGTTTTACCCGGTTTCTAAAACGGAACATTCCATTCTTTTGGGATGAGATCGCTAATCGATCTTTTGATGTACTTAAACACGCGTTGACCCATGCACCGTTATTGCATCCTCCCAACTACAACCAGGATTACATTTTATATCTCGCCGCTTCTCATTCCACCATTGGGATGGTGTTAGTTCAGGAAGACGAATCTCACACTGAACATGTGATTTACTATCATAGTCGAAATCTGCATCCGACTGAGATTAAGTATTCGCATGTGGAGAAATTGGCTTTGGCAGCTGTTCAAGCTGTCCAACGATTTCGACATTACATATTGTTACGCAAAACTACGGTAATTTCTGATTGCAACCCTATGATGTAAATTTTAACCAAGCAATTGCTAGGGGGCAAGTATTCCAAATGGATAGTCATCCTACAGGAATTCGACTTGGAATTTGAAAAATACAAGGCGAAGAAATCCTTAGTCTTTGCGGAACTAATGTGTGATTTCCCCTCTACTGATACTGAAACTGTGGCAGAGCAACCCATTGCGAACGAATCTCTGTTTCTTATCAGTACTCTTGATCCATGGTATGGAGATATTATTGTTTATCTCCAAACCCAATCTTTTCGGCCTGAAATATCGCGGTCTCAGCAACGGAAGATACGTTTCCAATCCCAACAGTATAATGTTATTGGTGATACAGTTTATCATCGTGGAGCGGATTCTGTTTTCCGACGCTGTCTTATTCATGAAGAAGCTGAAAAGGTTTTAAATGACTGCCATTCTCGAGCATGTGGCGGTCATATGTCTGTGTATACCATGGCCCAAAAGATATTGCGCGCTGGTTATTTCTGGCCGTCATTATTCAAAGATTGTATTTATGCAGTCCGGAAATGCCACAATTGTCAACTTTTTGATCGTAAGATGTGTGTGCATCCTACTCCTCTTCATCCCATAATTGCTGTTGGTCCTTTCGCAAAATGGGGTATCGATTTTATTACATGTAACCCTCACTCGGCCGGGGGGCATGCATATATTATCTTAGCAGTAGATTATTTTACTAAGTGGGCCGAGGTGATGCCTACATTTTCGGCTAACGGCAAGACTGCTGCAAATTTCGTATTTAATCACATAATTGCTAGGTTCGGTGTTCCTCAAGCCATTATTACTGATCATGGAAGCCATTTTCGGAATGTCATGATGGCTGAACTGACATAACAGCTTGGCTTGCGCCACAATAGTTCAACTCCATATTATCCGCAAGCCAATGGTTTGGTCGAAGCCATAAATAAAGTTTTAGTCACCATGATTAGACGAATTATTGGTATTCACAAGACGAATTGGCATTCCATGTTATTTTCAGCACTTTGGGCATATCGAACCTCAGTCAAAACGTCAACTGGTTTCAATCCCTTTCAACTCGTTTACGGTTTGGAAGTTGTGTTGCCGATTGAATACGAAATTCCATCTTTGAAATTAGCCATAGAGTTACTCCCAACTACGTCTGAAGAGGAGAAACGTTTTTTGTACTTGGCTCAATTGGATGAGAATCGGAGAAACGGTGCAATAGCAAACAAGGCTCATGTCAAAAGAGTAAAAGCTCAGTATGATAGAAGTGTTACCCCTCGAAATTTTCAGAAGGAGACCTAGTCTTAGTTTATGATCAAGCCAACGATAAGCTAGGGGCTGGGAAATTCGTGCCCATGTGGCATGGTCCTTTCATTGTTAAGCGAAATCTGGCAAAAGGGGCTTATGAGCTGATAGATTTTGATGGTATCCCTTTAGATAAGCCCAGAAATGGGTTATATCTAAAGTGATATTATGCTTAAACCTGGTGTGGAGATCTTTTATTTTTTAGGTTAGATTTCTTTACTGCTGGTGTGTCTTAGATTAGAAAGGTGTGCCTAGTTTAGAAGTGTGTTTTATCACTATTCCTGCTTATCTGAGTTTTACTCTTGATATTGCAGATGTCGACGTCTCTTCAAACCTACATTGGTTTTGTTGATGGCGCTTGTCGTAGTACACGGAACATTTCTTCCGCAGCTTGGGTTATCTATTCACCCTCTGACGAGTTAGTTTCCATGCATGGGGTAAGCCTTGGTCAAACAACGAATAACATTGCCGAGTATAGTGCAGTGATTGAGTTATTATCTGAGTCCATATCATTTGGGATTTGGAGTTTGATTGTGAGGTTGGATTCTGAACTTGTTGTATTACAGCTTAACAGGGTTTATGCCATTAGAAATCCAGTGTTGTTATGGTTATTTTTAAGAGTTTGTCTCTTGGAACGTGAATTTGACTACATTGAATATCAACATATTCCAAGACATTTAAATACATTAGCAGATGCAGTTGCTTCTAGTATGATAAATCGACATTTGCAGTGATCAAAACAGTAGAACAAACAACATTCATAAAATGTACGCATATAGCCGGTAAATAGTGATATATATAATAGGATAGAAGTGTTTTCAAAAAATATACATCGTCTTCGATCATAGGTTGGAAACACTTTATGATTGGAAAATAATAACACAAAAAGTAAAAAATATGAGTCTACAACACGATCATCCCATCACTGATGGTGATCACGATAAGAAACCACTGCCCGAGCCACCCTGCACAGGAACCTCCTAAAAGGTCCTGGAACACCAATCACGTATCTCTGCAATCTGAGTGGAATATCATCTATGTATGTCTCCAGAATATCTAGAGTCAAACACTCTAGATGATGCTCTAAATCAGTCAAGACTTCTGCTGATTGGCCTGCTGGAGCTGGTGCGGCTGCAACTGGTTTTCTTCTTTCATAAGGTTGGAGATGGGATGGTCGCCGTGGGCCCACATCTGTATTCAAAAAATTGTTGGTTATTATTTGACAAGACGGTCGAAAATAAAATTTTTAGAAATTAGAAATTGTTGAAGAAATATTTATACCTGAATCATCCCACTGTTCCCCTGCTGGGAGAGTCATCTCTCGGTCGCCGCGGAAATCCATCCCGACGTATGGAAAGTACTCTATGACAAAAATTTGGAGATCCAGCCAACGAAAATATGAAGAAGGAAATCGAACAATCTCAGCGCCCTCAATACCGTGACGGGCCATCAGTGCGGACCAACGAACCATCCTAGGTTCTCTAAGTCGACCGGCATCAACAGGGATACTCTGTGGAGCTAGCATCGGAATCCTCTCTAGAGCAAAGGAGACGACGATGGATCCATATCCAAAGTTATTCAGTTTCCCATTTTTCGCTCTAGTTAGTTGGTCTTTTATATTAGCCAACACAGCGTCACACCAGTTGAAAATGGTGCCGCGAAAACAGTCCACAATAATGCGCATCTGAGAACCGGTAGCTACATGAAATGTTGCACTCCTGCACAACCTGGTAACAGTAAATGAAATAAATTTTAGCTCGGGACGGATGATAGTTTTTATATCAATCCGTTTGTCCCTGGGGTCTGCTTCATCATTACAGAATTCTTGCCAAAGACTAGCGACAGTCTGGCCACCTGGCCTAGTCCCAAACAAGGAGAGTTGTTTGCCCCTCTTGGACAAACCAGTCAGAAAATAAATGTCCTCCAGCTCGATTTCGAGCCGGTGGCCGCCAATAACGAAACACTGGTCATGCACGTTCCACCTATTTACCAGCCATGTCAGGAGCTCTACCTGTGCTCTCATGCCTTGGATGGCCCAAAATTTATATAAATCGCATGCTCTTAATCTTTGCATTGTCGGCATATGGAGAATTGCGGCGTCATCCACGTCCTCGTGTTCACGTTCTCTCCAAATCAACATCTTGTTAATCCTACAATACATAAAAATATAGATTAGAACAATATAATTTGAAAAATTTTGGGCAGAAAAAAAGAAATTTGAGTTTTAAATTTAAACGCGCGGGGACCGCGCTTTACCTTCGTAAACAGTGAGTAGGAATGCATGCGCTCTGTAAGGAAAGTGCGGACCCAAGACTTTTTTCCTTGTAGAAAAAAGTCGGGGTCCGCAGGTACCATGTGTGTCACCTGCGGACCCCCGCGGGCGATTTTCGAACCATGTTTTTCCCTTAAAAAAAAGATTTAAAGCCTAAAAACGAATTGTAAACGGATGAAATGAAAGATTAAGAGGTCGTGGATTACCTGGGTCTGACGGTTCTCGATTTCAACAGACGAATTTTCCAGAATATTCACAGGAACTTTTTTACCCAAAAGCTTCTACTTTTCACTCTGAACTTGAACGGTAAAAATGAAGTTGAAAAAGTTCTTTTTAAGAGTTTTTTCGAATAGATGAATTTTTAATTTATTTATTTTTCACTTTAAAAAGGGTATTTTTGAAGCATTTTTACTCATCTTAAACAGGTATGTGTAATGTTTCAAGTTTTTGTGCAGAAATTGGATTTTTCAGGAGAATTGATCATTTTTCAACAAAGAGCATACTTTTATCACTTTTTCGGACTCTTTGAAAAATTCACGAAAAAGCGGAACATTGGAGTCCTCTTTTAAGCCATTTTTAGACTCTCTAAACATGAAAAGATCGCCGAGTACTTGATTGTTCGAACTCGTTAAAGTAAATGAATGATCGTCCGTTCAGTATAAGTTTACCCCTTTTACGGACTGAAATGGACTATTTACGAAAAAGGTATACGTTGACTAATTACGGTCAATAGAGTTCTCTCCCGCATTATTTTATCCTTTTTCGGGCCTCAGAGACTAAATTTACGAAAAATTACATCCATGGAGTTTTCTTAAGTTTTTTCTTCTGACTCCCTAAAATTGAAAAACACCGAGTTTCTCCTATACTGGACTCATTAAAATTTAACAGTAAAGGACCTATTCAATTTCAAACAGGAACGAACCACTCCTTCTTAGGGTTCGAATCTTAAACTAAGTTGGACTCATCCGAAGGATGAGCTTATAAACAAGCAAATGTTATCCTCCTCAAGCTTGTCAAAAATAAAGAGGTACTTACCAGAAATGGTGGGGGAAAAGAGAGGAAAATGGGCGTGTTTGTTGTATTTTGATTCTTCAAAAATTCAGTCAACCACTCTTGAACACGACACTTCCATTCACCTGGGTTGGGAAATCCTTTGCCTAACAGTTAATCAAACCTCATTTGAAAGTATTCATCTGGTTTCTGGGTATTATCTTTGGGTCAATTGTCACCAAGCCATCTGCAGTGTCGTTATGTGTTCAAGAGAACAGTTCGAATAAACCATTCATCTGCAAAATATCTGTTATCCATTTTGACCATCCCTGAGTCAGTCCTTGCTAATATATTTTCAAAACTTGATCTATGATTTCGTGTTGTGGGCTTCCCTACGACGGATTGCTTTCTATCGAAGACAACTCATTATCTGGGAAGTTGATCTAGAAATCGTCAGTACCTTGAAATTTGCATGCCTTAATGGCAGGTTTCTCGCTTTCGACGACGGGTTACATCATTGACCTTCGATCGAATGATTCCGTGAGATGTTCAACTTCAGCTCATTCATTCACATTTCATGGATTGTACTGGGTACTTTGAGAACCATTGAAATTATTGGTGGTTACTCTCACACTTGTTAACATTTTACATCATTTACTGGTAATCAAGTGGTTTCTACCATGTTCGACTTCGACACATTCATTCGCATGGATAGAATCGTACTAGTTCAAGATGCGGAAATCAAGACCTTGGATCTAGTTTCTACCATCCAGGGTGCGAGGAATTTTGTTATCATTTATACAGTGGACTATTTATAAACAAATGGCTGCGTCCATACTGTGTTCACACATGTCTATACTGTCATGTACTCAAAATCATTCCTGTATCAGAAAAGTTGAATCAATTTTTAGTTATTTTAATCCGAGTATGGGAATGCCTACCTCAGTGATGATATGTATACATATATATTTTGCATTGAATGTTTTTACAGGTGCTGACTGGGGTGACCACGGGATGATCCTTGAAATGATAAAGTACTGCACTCTTCATATATGACAGACTTCAGCATCATCTATTCCAGACTTTGCACTTTAGGGGGCAATCTGTTACACTAAAAATTTTCATCCTGACATTCTTCTATGTGTATGAGCTCATTATAACTCATACTTCTCCCTTTGCAAGTCTAAACATATTAGGTCCTCATGTCAAGCCTTGAAAATCAGAAAAAGTTCCTAAAAGTCTCCTAAAATTTGGTATCGCACTTTCTGGCTATCTTTCCTGCGGTCCCGCACCCAATGTTTAGCTATCCTGCATACCTGAACACACTTTATTTTTTGTTATAGGTGCGGACCCCTGTAAGATTAAAAAGGCGCAAGTAAATTCCAAAAAGCTCAATTAAAGTAAATTCTAGAAGCTTCTAGAATGGATTTTGCGGTGGCAGAACCACTCTTGTGAGGTGCATGAATCCCTTACCTTATGGAGCTAACCCCTTGATGTGAGGAGCTTATCCCTTTGAAGGAGGATTCTATCCCTTCATACTTGGAACATAAAACCTTCTCTTTTCCACTATAAAAAGAGGCATTGGGTAGCCTCAAAGGGAGTTCAAGCTTTTAGAATATTTGAAGTTAAGTGATGTTGAGATTTAGACTCAGTTAACTAAGACTTTTATGAGGAGAGATTGCATACCTCTATTTGTCTTGGTTGGAAGAGTGCAGAGCTTATCAAAGTAAAGGAGTCTCCTGCTTCGGACCCCGGAAAGTCCTGTGCAACATCAAGGCTCAGGTTGTAAGGATTTTCTTCTTTCTAAATTAATACAAATATACTCATTTTTCTTAATAAGATTTCAATCGATGGGTTATTTCATAGATTCCTTGATCACTATGATAAGCATGATTTATGATGACTTCTATACAGGTGCTATGTAATATTTTACTTGTTTGTGACTACAGGTTTACGAGGAAAACTCCTTCAAGCGCGCGAGGGACAACAACGACTTCAAACAAGCACTGGACAAACGGTAAGTCCTTAACACCTCTATAGAGCTTTTTGTAAACCTTACATGCTTAGAGAAAGATTAGTATGTTTGGCTGTTTGTTGCTAGATACTTTTAGTACTAGGGAGATCGGTCTTGTCCGCAAGACAGATTAATCCTCCAACAACACTGTAGTTTCCAGTGGCACTTTTGGTGCTAAGTGTTTTGCTAATGTAGATGGGACAACAATGCTAACAGTAGGTATAACTATGAAAATAATCCTTTATTCAGTTTGCTATAGTTTAATTTTCACAAATAAAGGGAAATTGAGCAATTGTTGGAAAAGGATTATCTTCAAAAAGTTGCTTATTGCTCAATTTGGGCTTATCAGAGATAAAACTGGATTTAAGACAGGAAACAAGGTTTCCTGAATGGTACAAATGTGGAAAAGAAGTTATTTAATCAATCTGTAGGCCTTTACAATTCTTCTGTGTTCGGAATTGGTCTTCAAGGGTTAAGAGATGAAGTAAACTAAGGATTTTTGACTTTGAAAGGCTGATAGAGGAATTCAGGCTTGCTGGAAAAAAATGGCGAGGGTTTGGCCTATTTTTGGGCAATTTAAATGGTTAATTCTCTTATCTTAATCTCTTTAAGTTCACAGATGGTATAATTTTGAAGGTTTGTAGGTCAAAATATCGAGAAATACCTCTTTTGCATGTATTTGATGGGCGAGAGGGTTTCTGGTGGTATCTTCAGTTGAAACTGGATCGCTTGTTGCAGAGGATGGCTTCGATGATCTCCAGATATTGAAATAGTGATTAAATTCAGCTTCGGGACAAGAAATCACTCAAACAGGGGTTTAAAGCTTTAAAACAGTCGAGCAGAAGTTTTAACCAGTCGGGACTTGCATAAATACACATAATAATGATATATGAAAGGCTTTAATATAAATCATTATGCATGTCATTTAATACAGGTCTAATCCAAGGTAGGAGGTGGATTTGTTTTTCGAATGCGAAAAACAACTAGTGGGTTTCGTGTTGGATATAAGTGGTAAGTGGTTTCATGCCAATTGAACACGATTGAATCACATTTGGCCACGTTGCATCGGGTGGTTTTATGATACAACCTATTTCGCGTGATTTTGAAACAACAGTGATCGATCAGTTTCGGAGTGTGAAACTGATCGTGCACCGTTAGATCTTTTTTGACAATGTGAACGGTCAGGATCATTTTAAGAGCTGCGGCGGAAAATCGGGTGGGACCTAGGCAGTTATTATGAGTCGGGAAATGTTATATGAAATAAAACTTGGTATATTTATATGATTTATAAAAAAGTTTCATGCATGGGAAGGATATATGGCGCGGGGTTAAGATATTGAGTTTATACATATAAACTGAGTATATATATATAAGGTAGAGTGCATGATGTGGGCTAATAAGGGTTGACTGGGGTTAAAGATATGAATATAGGGCGGCCTGTGGAGGGTTTTAAACCTTAGGTTAATTT
The DNA here is from genome assembly GCA_034641835.2 of Pinus albicaulis. NCBI lineage: Eukaryota > Viridiplantae > Streptophyta > Pinopsida > Pinales > Pinaceae > Pinus > Pinus albicaulis. The sequence goes on along the minus strand of CM076569.1, from coordinate 648,108,367 downwards.
TTACATAAAACGTGGGGTTTTATATAATGAAAAAAATGGGAAAGGTCTCTTTTATCTGGGGTTGAGTTTATGCGGGAAAGGTAAGTAAATTATAAAGGCACGATGAAATGAAACCTTTATAAATACTTAGGGTAAAATGAGGTTAGTAGGATAATATTTTTTTGCTTAGACATATATAAAATATGTATAAAGCGCTTTTTGTATATTTTTTTTTTATTATATAGTTTTTAGACTTTTTGAATGGTCTAAAACTATAGGGGGGCGGAATATTTGAATATTGATAGTTTTATGCTAAAATGATATCTTTGGGATTTATTTTCACATGTGGGTAATTACTTTGGCATAAAAGCTTGTAGTAGTGGGTTTTTAGGGATAATAAAATAAAAGGATTTATAATAATAGGACAAGGACTTTTTATAGGGATTTAATAAATAAATTAGAAGTTAATATGAAAAAAGGGACAATGACAACACCAAATTGTAATTATATAACATAAGCAAAGTGATAATATAACAAGCAAAAAGCTTAAATTATTTACAATTTAACCACTTTAACTTAGAATATAATACTTTTGGAGGGTTTTTTTGTTTTTATGAACGAAGGGAATTAATCAAAAGGGGATTTTCTTTTCATTAAGTAAAAGGTCTTGACTTATGAATTTTGAAATGTAAATGGATGAATTTAGGGTTAATGATGACAATTAGGGATTAACATAGAAATTCAACACTTTTAACTTAACAGTCATAGAGGCTTGGGTCCGGCCCCAACAGAAGTCAGAGAAATGCTCTGAGCCTCTTTGACTAAAAGTTTAGAATGCATAATAACTATAGGGGAAAGGAAATCAGTAATAGTTTCTCGGTGAAAGATATATACAATGATTTTCCCACTTATTTCTACCTACCCAACTTTTAATCTAACATTTTTTTCTTCCATTTTACAGGTGCATTTGAGCTAACAACCTTGAACATTTTATTCTTTCGAAAGCAATAAAAACTATCTAAATCTACCTTATATCATCCGAGGGCTCAGATTAAACTGATGAGCACCTCTTTTTCTCTACCTACCTACTAATTAGTCAGGATTAAACTGTTTGACTAATTTTTATTCACTATTCTACAACAATAAAATTGAAACATGACAAGTCAAGATTAAACAGTTCAACTCATCATGGATTATGGCATTTATTGACACTCTGCCATAATCATCAGTATAAAGTAAAAGTTAGTGGCATTTGGACTTGCACACTTTCATGTTTTATTTCTTTTTTCTTTGGGGTATATTATTTTTTCTAAGTCCTTTGATTTTTCTTTTAGGACTTTTAACCTCTTTTTGATATTTTGATTTTATTTTTTCAAAATATGGGAAAACAACTTGCAGAAAGCAAGGTATGTACATATTTACAAGACTATCAAGAGTCAATTCAAAATTATGAATCCTATATTTATAGGACCCTAACATCGGCTTCACATGGGGATGGCATCTCCTTGTGAGATGTCAATAACACCGTCGACTAGTAGCCTGATCCTTTGAGCCAATCCAAAACATGAATTTGCTTTGTTATAACATATCTGTGACTGAAACTCTTGAGCTGAATTTAGTCCTTTTTCTGCAAACTGAAATCTGATTTGAAACTAAAAGAACATATTGAAATTGTCAAATGAAATGATAGATCTTAAATATCTTTAGGACCTTTTCCTTAGCTTTAAATCTTAATGAATTATTTCAAAACTAGCTGAAAACTAAATACTGAAAAAAAAAATTCTCAGAGCTTTGACCTTATTTGCATTCATTTACCTACTCTAATCTACTGTTAATTTTGTTGAATAAGGTAATACAAAAATGCCAATGAAGCCAGTCAAGTAGTTGTAGAAATGAATGGATAATTTGACTGATTTTCATCAAACTTGGAAGCATAACTTGATCATGTGTCTTCATAATCAAAGATATGATGTGTAATGGAAATTGGTGATCTATTTGATCGTCATAGATCAAACATGTTTGCAGACTTGAGCTAAAAATAGTTTCCATATAATTTGCTATAGGATCATCAAAAGCATAATGTATGATTTGTGCTTCAATGCTTTCAATGACCAATTGATTAGTTATATTCTTAATATTAAATCTTGAAACTATTTCTTCAGTCTTGTGCTTGAAAGAATAATCATCCTCAATCCGCAAGTCAAAAGGTAGAACAATTTCCTCTTGCTTAGGAGAAGGAAGATTTTCCAAGAATTCTTTAGAATCTTGGAAATTATAGGACTGAATTTGAGAATGCAAAAGTTTAATTTAATTTTCATTTTTTTAAGAAATTAACTCAAGAACACATATTTTAAGTTTAGGAGAATATTTTCTTGGTTTCAAAATAAGAAAGACAGTTCTTAGAAAATCCTCATCAAGCTGAAATTCTAATAAGTCATCCCTGAATTCATTTAAAATCTGATGAGATGAAAGGTTTGCCATAGACCCTGCCATCTTATATCACCATTAATGATTTTGAATATGGATTATTGGTTATGGTGTTTCTTCTGAACTTTGAAGTTCTGGATCTTGGACAATGGAGTCGCCAGGTGGATGATTTTAACCTTTATATGTCTGATCACTGTACACCATCATAGATCAGATCTGAACCTGTAAAATATTTCTGAAGAAAATGTTAGTCTTCCCCAATGGAGTCACCATTATGTTATCACTCAGTAATTTCTCCAGGTTCAAGAGAAATAGTCCGAGGTAACCACAAATCTGCTTTGGAAATCTAGGATCTAACCTTCCTAAATTTCAGAGAGGGCTCTCTCTTTATGATTCAACTTTGTTTTTGTTTTAATGTTTTAGGCTAGTTATGATAGTTCAATTTGGTTTTGGTTTTGAAATGTTTGGTGGAAAATAAGATTACTTGAAGACAAATTAAAGAGGGATCTACTAGTCCATTGGGCTATGGATTCAAAGTCTAGAAAGTAGAACTAGAAGGCAAGGCTAAGAGGATGTTAATGTATTCAAGGCAAGGTAGATAACTCTCAGAGATTTGGATAGATTGTTTTGATGAGATGGCTTGCTTCAGGATAAAGGGAAATGAAGAATCCTTTGATCCGGAAAAATAGGAAGGAGGCAGGGGTCAAACGGTACTAGGAGCAATTAAGAATTCCTAAATCCGGAAATCAACAGAAAACATTTAAATGATTAAGTAGTTAAGACAGGGAGTTCTAACACTAGTCCTGAAGTAATACTCCTATTTAATCATTAAGATTGAACAACATATATTAAATGAATGGAAGTCAGAAAGTAAACAATGACAATATAGATGCACTTTACTCTTCAAATTATTGCATGAATCCTGAATTATGAAGTCCAATTGGCTATTGTCTAGATTGTTGCTTTGAAATCAACACATGTGAGCCTCCAACATACCAGCAAAATGTCTGTAATGTTCTTAGCAATTTTATTCCACACTAAACACTTCATAAACTGAAGTATTTATACAAATTTTTATTACAAAATATCCTAGAGAAATCTAGGAATAACTCTAGGAAAAGTAAAAGATCTTTACATATTAAGAGGGACAGCTGCTTAACAACTCTAGCAAGTTGTCCTCTTATCTAGAAAATATAGAACTAGCTTATCTAATCAAAACAGTTTTTTGACTAGGTGTACATGTTTGCTGGCATATTTGGAAACTATCTCTTTGAAGATTCCTTGATTGATACTATTTTCACTTTATACCCTTTAACACTATCTTTCTTCCTGATACTCTTTCATGATGTTCATCTATCACTTTACTGCTTGTAAAATAGAGAAATTAGCGCTTCAAAAATTTGTTGGTTGTTGCTTTTCTGATACTCTTTGACCCTATTGTTTAGCCTAATACACTTTCAACTGATATATTAACCTTTTGACAGCTATAAAATTAAATTTTCACTGTGGTAGAAAAATTAATTCACTGTCATATCATTTCACTGTCATACTTGGATTTCCCTTTTACCCTTTCACTACTATAAAAGATACTTATCAGCAGTAAAAAATCAAATCACATAAATTGTTTTGTTTTTCCCTCTCAGCTTCACTATTTTACATGTGCCTTTCTTCATTGTTCTGCCTCTATGCTGTTATAACAAATCTGTAAACTCTTGCCACTGCTGAGCACTGGGTATCTTCATATTTTTCAACTTTCTATAGCTTTCATTTGCATCAGTGTACTTTGCAAAATTTGGTTTGACCATGAAAAGATGTTTAATCTCATTTTGTAGAAAAAATAGATTTTCAAAGTACTGTAGAATCACTTTACCAGTGGGAGAACCTTGTGGCAAAGGCTTGTTTACTTTCTCTTTGGCATGGGCCCTTATTTTCTTATCATAATCTGTTTGGACCATCACTTTCTCATTAAATACATGGATGTCTGGGAGGCCAGCTTCTCTAAATGTTGTATACTTTGTCAGAAACTTTGTTATTGATAGGTTTATAGCCTCACATTTCTCCTCCAAATTATTCATTATGTTTCCTTTTGTGAGGAATTTCTTAATCTGAAGTATTGTCTCAGTCCTATCCTGTATTTTCAACTCCTCAAGTTCATCTCTGTTTTTTCTATTCAAGAATGCAATAAGCTTTAAAGCCTGATATGGTTTATTTGCAAGTTCTTCCTTTATTTTTTGAATCTCTACATGTGCTTCCAGAAGTAAATCCCTTTGCTCATATATAATTTGAATTGATGGCCATTGGAGATGGATGCCTTCAATTATATTGGTCCAGAGATAGTTCTTTATATAGGACACCTGTTCACTAAAGTTCACTTGCTTTTGCAAAGCCTTTACCTGCTCTTCAAGTCTTTTTTCCCTTTGTTCATGTCCCTTTGATGTAATCAATTCATTCCTGTTAGATGATTCAAGAGTTTGAATTGGTTTTTTTTTTTTTTCAAATTGTTTATCTCATTATTTTTTTTAGAGACATCTCCTCCATGGCTTTTACTATATCTGCTGCTTCACCTGCTTGATGTACTTGTGTAGTAGATGATCTTGTGGCTGAAGTATCAATAGATTGCACTGACACTGCAGTTTCCAGTGGCACTTTTGGTGCTAAGTGTTCTGCCAATGTAGATGGGACAACAGTGCTAACAATAGGTATAACTATGGGAATAATCCTTTATTTAGTTTTCTATAGTTTAATTTTCACAAATAAATGGAAATTGAGCAATTGTTGGAAAAGGATTATCTTCAAAAAGTTTCTTATTTCTCAATTTGGGCTTATCAGAGATAAAACTGGATTTAAGACAGGAAACAGGGTTTCCTGAATGGTACAAATGTGGAAAATAAGTCTTTTAATCAATCTGTAGGCCTTTACACTTCTTCTGTGTTCGGAATTGGTCTTCAAGGGTTAAAAGATGAAGTAAAATGAGGATTTTTGACTTTGAAAGGCTGATAAAGGAATTCAGGCTTGCTGGAAAAAAAATGGCGAGGGTTTGGCCTGTTTTTGGGCAATTTAAATGGTTAATTCTCTTATCTTAATCTCTTTCAGTTCACAGATGGTATAATTTTGAAGGTTTGTAGGTCAAAATATCGAGAAATACCTCTTTTGCAAGCATTTGACGGGCGAGAGGGTTTCTGGTGGTATCTTCAGTTGAAACTAGATCGCTTGTTGTAGAGGATGGGTTCGATGAGCTCCAGATATAGAAATAGTGATTAAATTCAGCTTCAGGACAAGAAATCACTCAAACAGGGGTTTAAAGCTTTAAAACAGTCGAGTAGAAGTTTTAACCAGTCGGGACTTGCATAAATACACATAATAATGATATATGAAAGGTTTTAATATAAATCATTATACATGTCATTTAATACAGGTCTAATCCAAGGTGGGAGGTGGATTTTTTTTTCGAATGCGAAAAACAGCTAGTGGGTTTCGTGTTAGATATAAGTGGTAAGTGGTTTCATGCCAATTGAACGTGATTGAATCACATTTGGCCACGTTGCATCGGGTGGTTTTATGATACAACCTATTTCGCGTGATTTTGAAACAACAGTGATCGATTAGTTTCAGAGCGTGAAATTGATTGTGCACCGTTATATATTTTTTGACAATGCGAACGGTCAGGATCATTTTAAGAGCTGCGACAGAAAATCAGGTGGGACTTGGGCAGTGATTATGAGTCGGGCATTGTTATATGAAATAAAACTTGGTATATTTGTATGATTTATAACAAAGTTTCATGCATGGGAAGGATATATGGCGCGGGGTTAGGATAGTGAGTTTATACATATAAATTGAGTTTATATATATAAGGTAAAGTGCATGATGTGGGCTACTAAGTGTTGACCGGGGTTAAAGATATGAATAGAGGGCGGCCTGTGGAGGGTTTTAAACCTTAGGTTAATTTTTACATAAAACATGGGGTTTTATATAATGAAAAAAAATGGGAAAGGTCACTTTTATTTGGGGTTGAGTTTATGCGGGAAAGGTAAGTAAATTATAAAGGCACGATGAAATGAAACCTTTATAAATACTTAGGGTAAAATGAGGTTAGCAGGATAATATTTTTGTGCTTAGACATATATAAAATATGTATAAAGCGCTTTCTGTATATTTTTATTTATTATATAGTTTTTAGACTTTTTGAATGGTCTAAAACTATAGGGGGGCCGAGATATTTGAATATTGATAGTTTTATGCCAAAGGGATATCTTTGGGATTTATTTTCACATGTGGGTAATTACTTTGGCATAAAATCTTGTAGTAGTGGGTTTTTAGGGATAACAAAATAAAAGGATTTATAATAATAGGACAAGGACTTTTTATAGGGATTTAATAAATAAATTAGAAGTTAATATGAAAAAAGGGACAATGACAACACCAAAATGTAATTATATAACTTAAGCAACGTGATAATATAACAAGAAAAATGCTTAAATTATTTATAATTTAACCACTTTAACTTAGAATATAATACTTTTGGAGAGTTTTTATGTTTTTATGAATGAAGGGAATTAATCAAAAGGGGATTTTCTTTTCATTAAGTAAAAGGTCTTGACTCATGAATTTTGAAATGTAAGTGGATGAATGTAGGGTTAATGATGGCAATTAGGGATTAACATAGAAATTCAACACATTTAACTTAACAGTCTTTGAGCCTTGGGTCCGGTCCCAACATAAGTCAGAGAAATGCTCTAAGCCTCTTTGACTGAAAGTTTAGAATGCAAAATAACTATAGGGGAATGTTGAAGATTGCAACAAGAAACAGTGAAGGAGGCATCCTGAAACATCATCCTTGATCATAGTTGGAAAATAATCACCTAAACTAGGTGGGGCCCACACGGGTGATTTTTTGCGCAAAGTCTATTTTTAGACATGTCGATCATAATCTATGAGTTGTAGGATGCTATTTGTGGATGGTTGGTCAAGTTGGAAAAATAGATGGACTTCTATTTTTAGACATATTGGGCGGAGTCTATTTTTAGATTACCAGTCTAAAAATAGATATGTAGAATATTATTAGCTCTTAATAATATTTGGACTCTAAACATTATCTTATTCTCTTGGAGCACTTCAGTTAAGTGCACAAATGTGGCACATCAACTGACAGAAGGAATTACGCTATTCCTGAGGGTTTACTGGAGTTAATGCATGGAGGACTTCAGTTATAACTCATGTGATAGAGTTTGGTGGAGTTGGAGAAGTAGTTGGTGGAGTTGTATTTAGTTTAAATCAGTTAGACTCAGTTGAGCTAGTTGTATCTAGCCTAATTGATTGATACACTAGTGAGAGTGGTGTAAATTAATTAGTTAATTAATTCACTAAATAATAACTCATTAATCAACTGAATAATACATCAGTTAACTACAGTGCATGGCAGTTTCAGTGGAGACCAGTGGAGAGATAGGTGAAAGAGCAAGTGTGACTATCAGTTGTGACTATAGTGTTGCATTTTTTGCACCACATATTCATTGGAGATGCCAATGAGGATTTCGTGAGCAAGGATGGAGCAATTCGAGTTCATTCAGAGCCATTCTTCAACAGGGATTGCACAGTAGAGGTAGGCTAGCAGGTGGCAAAGATCGATGCATGGATTTGCAAGATCGGGCTTGATTAATGTGTAGCAATTGTATTGTACTGAGATCTTGATATGATCAGCTTTGTATGAGGATTTTTACATGATATCTATGGAATATATTATATACATATAGTTGGGGTTTTCATCTTCAGGCTTTCCCGTTAAACAACTGTGTTAATGTGTGTGAATTTTTATTGTTTCATGTGTGCATTGCAATCTTGATTTAATTTCCGCAAATGATCAATGGTGGAATATATTCTGTATTTTTCATTAAGTTAAAATAGTGTGAGATCAGGAGAATATTGGACATATAACACATAAGTTATATAATTTCTACATGGTATCAGAGCAATTGATCATTGGGGCAGATTGCAATTTTTGAAGCGGTTGAGTTTTGTGGTGGTGGAATTCGAATTTGCTGCAGTGTTTTCTTGGTGTCGAAGTTGAGCATTCATTGAAATGTCTTTAAACGGATTGCGATTGGAGTATGCCCTTGATGGGAGCTCGAATTATATTGCATGGAAGGACAGGATGGAGGTGGTGCTGGATGATAATGGGCTAAGGGAGTTCATCGATAGCGATGTTCCTAAGCCGGGTTCTAGCGATGCAGCCGCACTTGACGCATGGAAAAAGAAGGTAGCAAAGTGTCGAAGGATTCTGTTGGAAGGTGTGAAGGACCACATTGTGTCCAACCTTCATGGTAAAGCCACTCCATTCTTAATGTGGAAGGCTTTGACAGACTTGTTCCAAAGCAGAAGTGACCAGAGGAAGTTGGCACTTAAAGACAAGCTCAGAAAAATAAAAATGGAGAAGAATGACACTATTCCGGTATACTTGACAAAGTTTGTCCACTGTAGGGATGAGCTTGGGATTGTAGGAGTTAGTGTGGATGAAGAAGACTTGGTGAGCTTGGCTCTCCTTAGGCTTCCGAAGAGTTGGCATAGCTACGAAGACTCTGTCAATGGACGGGAGAAACTACCAGGATGGGAGCGACTTTGGTCGGATCTTGTGCAGGAGGAGATAAGACGCGATACCAGGGATGGATCTTCATCGAAGAATGAAGATGAAGAAGATTACGCTTTGGTGTCCAAGGCAAAGAAGAAGAAGGGGAAGAAATTCCATTCTATATCTGAGGTCGGTGAAGATGGAAAAGAGCGTGACATGTCCAAAGTGAAGTGTTTTCACTGTCACGAACATAGGCATTTCGCCAAAAATTTTCCATAGAAGAAGAAGAACAAGCAGGCTGCTAGAGCTGCAGCTTGTGAGGCTCTTGCCTCGCAATTTGAGCTTGAATTCTCATTGATCGCATGCATGGTGTCTAGTGCATTGGGATCGGGGTGGTACTTTGATAGTGGTGCTTCCTTTCACATGACGGGAGATGTGAACCTTTTCAGTGACTTGGTGGAGAAAGATCTCCAGTTGCATGTTGAGTTGGGCGATAATGGACGATATAGTGTGACCGAAATTGGTACCATTACCTTTCATAGTGAGTAAGGTAAACTCATTCTTTTACAAGATGTAGTGCATGTTCCAGGTTTAAAGAAGAATTTAATCTCAGTCGCAATGTTAGAGGATAAAGGCTATGATGTTGTCTTTAGTGAAGGAAAAGTTTTCTTTCGGTACAAAGCAACAGGACAAGTCAAGAAGGTTTGGATTTGAGCGAAGAATCTCTATAGACTTGAAGTAGATGGGATTTCTATGGAGCTTCCTAATATTGGGAAGTGCAAGAAAGACATGCAATTGAAGCTTGAGAGGGAGCAGGATTTGCATGCAGGTAAGAGTGAACCTAGAGATGTGGAGCAGCCACAAGATGAGGATCATGGAGTGGGAGCAACCACTCATGCAGAGAAATTTCGTGCCAGATGGGTAGAGGGAGTGCATGCAGCTATACCACCAGGTGAGAGGTGGGGCAACATGCATGGATAATCCCAAGAGGAGATTTCTGAGCAGGATTCATTGAGATGGTGTGAATCTCATGAATTTAACCTGGCTATGAGGTGCCCATAGAGAAGCAGTAGCAAAATCAGTTGGATTGATGCAGGCAGATCAAAGTGACAGTGTCAGATACTGGAGCACGGTTCAGAGTTGACAGCAAGTGCAGAGTGCATGGGTGCAGAGTTCAACAACGCAGTGGTTCCTGAAGACATGTGCAGTTGGTACCAGCAAAATTCGAAGACTTTGATGACAGATGCATTAGACTTATTGATATGTTTGGAGCCTTTCATTTTCGGAAGTGTTGGAGCAAGAGTTGCAGAGCAGATGCATGGAGTTGCAGGGCGCTTGCAAAGGTTGCAGGGCGAATGCATGGAGTTTCATGTCGCATGCAAAGACATTCCTTTCTTTTTGAGAGGGAGTGTTGAATATTGCAACAAGAAACAGTGAAGGAGGCATCCTGAAACATCATCCTTGATCCTGGTTGGAAAATAATCACCTAAACTAGGTGGGGCCCACACAGGTGATTTTTGGCGCAAAGTCTATTTTTATACTATGTCTATTTTTAGACATGTCGATCATATTCTATGAGTTGTAGGATGCTATTTGTGGATGGTTGGTCAAGTTGGGAAAATATATGGAATTATGTTTTTAGACATATTGGGCGGAGTCTATTTTTAGATTGCGAGTCTAAAAATAGATATGTCGAATATTATTAGCTCTTAATAATATTTGGACTCTAAAAATTATCTTATTCTCTTGGAGCACTTCAGTTTAAGTGCACAGATGTGGCACAATAGCTGACAGAAGGAATTACACTATTCCTAAGGGTTTACTAGAGCTATTGCATGGAGAAATTTGGTTAGAACTCATGTGATAGAGTTTTGTGGAGTTGGAGAAGTAGTTGGTGGAGTTGTATTTAGTTTAACTCAGTTAGTCTCAGTTGTGCTAGTTGTATATATTCTAACTGATTGATACACTAGTGAGAGTGGTGTGAATTAATTAGCTAATTAATTCACTAAATAATAACTCATTAATAAACTGAAGAATACATCAGTTAACTATAGTGCATGGCAGTTTCAGTGGAGACTAGTGGAGAGATAGGTGAAATAGAAAGTGTGACTATCAATTGTGACTATAGGGTTGAATTTTTTGCACCACATATTAATTGAAGATGCCAATGAGGATTTTGTGAGCAAGGATGGAGAAATTCGAGTTCATTCAGAGCCATTCTTCAGCAGGGATTGCGCAGTAGAGGCAGGCTAGCAGGTGGCAAAGATCGGTGCATGGATTTGCAAGATCGGGCCTGATTAGTGTGTAGCGATTGTATTGTACTGAGAGATTGATATGATCAGATTTGTATGAGGATTCTTACATGATATTTATGACATATATTATATAAATATAGTTGGGGTTTTCAGCTTCAGGCTTTCCAGTTAAACAACTGTGTTAATGTGTGTGAATTTTTATTGTTTCATGTGTGCATTGCAATCTTGATTTAATTTCCGTAAATGATCAATGGTGGCATAGATTCTGTATTTTGTATGAAATTAAAATAGTGTGAGATCAGGAGAATATTGGAAATATAACACATAATTTATATAATTTCTACATGGTATCAGAGCAGTTGATCATTGGAGCAGATTGAAATTATTGAAGCAGTTGAGTTTTGTGCTAGTGGAATTCGAATTTGCTGCAGTGTTTTCTTGGTGTCGAAGTTGAGCATTCATTGAAATGTCTTTCAAAGGATTGTGATTGGAGTATTCCCTTGATGGGAGCTTGAATTATATTGCATGGAAGGATAGGATGGAGGCTGTGCTGGATGATAATGGGCTGAAGGAGTTCATCGATAGCAATGTTCCTAAGTCGGGTTCTAGCGATGCAGCCGCATTTGACGCATGGGAAAAGAAGGTAGAAAAGTGTCGAAGGATTCTGTTAGAAGGTGTGAAGGACCACATTGTGTCTAGACTTCATGGTAAATCCAATCCATTCTTAATGTGGAAGGCTTTTACAGACTTGTTCCAAAGTAGGAGTGACCAGAGGAAGTTGGCACTTAAAGACAAGCTCAGAAAAATAAAAATGGAGAAGAATGACACTATTCCGGTATACTTGAAAAAGTTTGTCCACTGCAGGGATGAGCTTGGGATTGTAGGAGTTAGTGTGGATGAAGAAGACTTGGTGAGCTTGGCTCTCCTTGGGCTTCCGAAGAGTTGGCATAGCTACGAAGATTTCGTCAATGGACGGGAGAAACTGCCAGGATGGGAGCGACTTTGGTCGGATCTTGTGCAGGAGGAGATAAGGCGGGATACCAGGGATGGATCTTCATCGAAGAATGAAGATGAAGAAGATTGTGCTTTGGTTTCCAAGGCAAAGAAGAAGAAGGGGAAGAAATTCCATTCTATATCTGAGGCTGGTGAAGATGGCAAAGGGCGTGACATGTCCAAAGTGAAGTGTTTTCACTATCACGAACATGGGAATTTCGCCACAAATTGTCCACAGAAGAAGAAGAAAAAGCAGGCTGCTGGAGCTGTAGCTTGTGAGGTTCTTGCCTTGCAATTTGAGCTTGAATTCTCATTGATCGCATGCATGGTGTCTAGTGCATTGGGATTGGGGTGGTACTTTGATAGTGGTGCTTCATTTCACATGACGGGAGATGTGAACCTTTTCAGTGACTTGGTGGAGAAAGATCTCCAGTTGCATGTTGAGTTGGGCGAAAATGGACGATACAGTGTGACCGGCATTGGTACCGTTACCTTTCAGAGGGATTTAGGTAAACTCATTCTTTTACAAGATGTAGTGCATGTTCCAGGTTTAAAGAAGAATTTAATCTTAGTCGCAATGTTAGAGGATAAAGGTTATGATGTTGTCTTTAGTGAAGGAAAAGTTTTCCTTCAGTACAAAGCAACAGGACAAGTCAAGAAGGTTTGGATTTGAGCAAAAAATCTCTACAGACTTGAAGTAGATGGGATTTCTATGGAGCTTCCTACTGTTGGGAAGTGCAAGAAAGACATGCAATTGAAGCTTGAGAGGGAGCAGGATTTGCGTGCAGGTAAGAGTGAACCTAGAGATGTGGAGCAACCAAAAGATGAGGATAATGGAGTGGGAGCAACCACTCATGCAGAGAAATTTCGTGCCAGATGGGCAGAGGGAGTGCATGCAGCTATACCACCAGGCGAGAGGTGGGGCGACATGCATGGATAATCCCAAGAGGATATTTCTGGGGAGGTTTCATTGAGATGGTGTGGATCTCATGAATTTAACCTAGCTACGAGGTGCCCATAGAGCAACAGTAGCATGATCAGTTGGATTGATGCAGACAGATCAAAGTGACAGTGTCAGATATTGGAGCGTGGTTCAAAGTTGACAGCAAGTGCAGAGTGCATGGGTGCAGAGTTCAACAACGGAGTGGTTCCTGAAGACATGTGCAGTTGGTACCAGCAGAAGTCGAAGAATTTGATGACAAATGCATTAGAATGGTTGAGATGTTTGGAGCCTTTCAGTTTCGGAAGTGTTGCAGCAAGATTTGCAGAGCAGATGCATGGAGTTGTAGGGCGCTTGCAAAGGTTGCAGGGCGAATGCATGGAGTTGCATGTCGCATGCAAAGACAGTCCTTTCTTGTTGAAAGGGAGTGTTGAATATTGCAACAAGAAACAATGAAGGAGGCATCTTGAAACATCATCCTTGATCCTAGCTGGAAAATAATCACCTAAACTTGGTGGGGCCCACACAGGTGATTTTTGGCGCAAAGTCTATTTTTAGACATGTCGATCATATTCTATGAGTTGGAGGATGCTATTTGTGGATGGTTGGTCAAGTTGGAAAAATATATGGACTTCTATTTTTAGACATATTGGGTAGAGTCTATTTTTAGATTGCGAGTCTAAAAATAGATATGTCGAATATTATTAGCTCTTAATAATATTTGGACTCTAAACATTATCTTATTCTCTTGGAGCACTTCAGTTAAGTGCACAGATGTGGCACAGGAGCTGACAGAAGGAATTACACTATTCCTGAGGGTTTACTAGAGTTAATGCATGGAGGAATTCAGTTAGAACTCATGTGACAGAGTTTGGTGGAGTTGGAGAAGTAGTTGGTGGAGTTGTATTTAGTTTAACTCAGTTAGACTCAGTTGAGCTAGTTGTATCTAGTCTAACTGATTGATACACTAGTGAAAGTGGTGTGAATTAATTAGTTAATTAATTCACTAAATAATAACTCATTAATAAACTGAAGAATACATCAGTTAACTACAGTGCATGGTAGTTTCAGTGGAGACCAGTGGAGAGATAGGTGAAATAGCAAGTGTGACTATCAGTTGTGACTATAGTGTTGCATTTTTTGCACCACATATTCATTGGAGATGCCAATGAGGATTGCGTGAGCAAGGCTGGAGCAATTCGAGTTCATTCAGAGCCATTATTCAACGGGGATTGTGCAGTAGAGGTAGGCTAGCATGTGGCAAAGATCAGTGCATGGATTTGCAAGATCGGGCCTGATTAGTGTGTAGCGATTGTATTGTACTGAGAGCTTGATATGATCAGCTTTGTATGAGGATTGTTACATGATATCTATTACATATATTATATACAGATAGTTGGTTTTTTCAGCTTTAGGCTTTCCCGTTAAACAACTGTGTTAATGTGTGTGAATTTTTATTGTTTCATGTGTGCATTGCTATCTTGATTTAATTTCCACAAATGATCAATGGTGGAATATATTCTGTATTTTGCATGAAGTTAAAATAGGGTGAGTTCAGGGGAATATTGGACATATAACACATAAGTTATATAATTTCTATAGGTAAAGGAAATCAATAATATTTTCCTGGTGAAATATATATACAATGATTTTCCCACTTCTTTCTACCTACCCAACTTTTAATCTAACATTTTTTTCTTCTATTTTGCAGGTGCATTTGAGCTAGCAACCTTGAACATTTATTCCTTTGAAAGCAATAAAAACTATCTAAATCTACCTTATATCATTCGAGGGCTCAGATTAAACTGATGAGCATCTCTTTATTCTCTACCTACCTACTAATTAGTCAGGATTAAACCATCTGACTAATATTTATTCACTATTCTACAACAATAAAATTGAAACATGACAAGTCAAGATTAAGCAATTCAACTCATCATGGATTATGGCATTTATTGACACTCTGCCATAATCATTTGTATAAAGTAAAAAGTAGTGGCATTTGGACTTGCACACTTTCATGTTTTATTTCTTTTTTCTTTGGGGTATATTATTTTTTCTAAGTCCTTTGATTTTTCTTTTAGGACTTTTACGCTCTTTTTGATTTTTTGATTTTATTTTTTCAAAATATGGGAAAACAACTTGCAGAAAGCAAGGTATGTACATATTTACAAGACTATCAAGAATCAATTCAAAATTATGAATCCTATATTTATAGGACCCTAACACGTCCTACACCTGCTAGTGGCCCCATCAAACCCTTAAGGTGAAAAAAGTGTTGTCAAGAGAAATGGCCAAAAGGATAAGAAAAGGACTACATTACTATTGTGATGAATAATATTCCTCATGCTACAATTGCAAGGAACCATTTTTTTTTGAAATTGACACAATTGAAAATAGATCAGTCAATGAGGTCCAGGATAATGAAGTGTCTCAGGAGGATGCAATGGAATTCCAAGATACTACAGTAGATACTACAAAAACACCTAATGAACCAGTTATATCACTCCATGCATTAGTAGTTATTTCCTCTCCACAAACACTTAAAATCAAAGGCTTTATTAAGCATCGATTGGTGGTGGTATTGATTGAAATTGGAAACATGAATAATTTTTTCCACAAATGGGTTACTGAGGTCATGCATTGATTTTTGCGGGAAGTATCCAATTTTTAGGTCCTTATAGCTGATGGGGGGACCATGAAATGCGAAGGATACGAGAACATACATATTCAGATGGGGACTATCACCATAAAAGACACATGTTTTCCATTGTAATGGGAGGTTGTGACATCATCCTCAGAGCCAACTAACTTCGAACACTAGGTCCCATTACCATGGAATTCCAAGCACTATATACAAGTTTCAAATAGAATGGACACACTCATATGCTCCGTGGGCTTCATGTAGGTGCTCCTACTATAATCTACTCACATAGAATGGAGAAGTTTTTAAGAAAGGGACACCATGGTGTAGTTTCTCAATTCAATGCAATCCAGGCCATTGAATCAAACCTTTCTAACACTTATCCATATCTGAAAAAGGTGTTGAATGACCATCAAAGGTGTTCTAAAAACCAAAGGAGCCACCCCCTTATTGAAGTGAGCATGATCATAACATCCATTTGATTTCAGGTATCCAACTGCCCAATGTCCACCCTTATAGGTATCCATTTACAAAAAATAATGAGCTTTAAAAGATTATTAAGGAACTACTAGAAGCAGGCGTGACTTGTCCCGACACCTACCATTATTTTTCCCGATATTCATGGTCTTAAAGAAGGATGGGGAGTGGCGCATGTGTCCCAACTTCAAGGCCATCAAAAATATCACCATCAAGGATAAGTTTCCAATTCCAGTAGTCAATGATCTCCTTGATGAACTCCATGGCACATAATTATTTACCAAGTTGGATCTCCATTCGGGCTATCGCAAAATCAAAATGAAAGTACCATACATTCCCAAGACAACTTTTAGAAGTCATGAATGTCATTATGAGTTTTTGGTTATGCCCTTTGGTATTTGTAATGCACTGTCCACCTTTGAAATTCTCATGAATCATCTTCTCAAGCCATATCTGAAATTGTTTTCCTAATCCTTTTTGATGATATATTCATTTACAAAAAAACATGGGAAATACATCTTCAACATGTTGACTAGGTACCGCAACTTTTGAAGGATAATAAATTAGTTGTCAAGTTGTCCCAGTGTTCTTTTGGAATGGAAGATGTGGAGTAATTGGGGCACATTGTGGGCCGCGAAGGAGTACAGGTGGATCCAAAAAAAATTTAGGTAATGAAAGATTGGCCACAACCTTGGACCTTGAAAAGTTTGTAGGGAATTTCGGGTCTCTAGGATACTATCAAAAATTTATTAGAGATTACAAATGCATTTCCAAAACCCTAACGAATCTTCTCAAGAAAAATGAATTCCTCTAGATAGAAGAAGCTCAAACCAAGAATTTGGGTCAATATAATTATGATAAAGAAATGATTGCCATCCTATATGCAATAGACACTTGGCAACCATACTTTCTTTGATGACGTTTCTAGATCTGAACTAACCGTCATAGTTTGAAGTATTTTTTTGGAGCATTGATTATCCTCTCCATAATAAAATAAATGGCTTACCAAATTGTTGTGTTATGATTATTAGATAGTCTATAATAAGGGTCGAGACAATATTTTGGCCAATGCCTTGTCACAATAATTTGAGGAGGAAGACACTCTCTTAACCATATACTTTCCCATAGAATATTGGATTGAGGAGGCATGGAAAGAATGGTTTTCCCATCCATGTCTTTACCAACTAATCCAAAGGTTACAAACGTATCCTCACCCCAAACGGGTTACACTTCGTAGGAATATATTATTCGATATAAGGATTGTGTGGTTCTCTCCTCTAAATCCACTCTCAAACCACAAATCCGAGAAGAGATGCACCCTCACCCATCACAAAACATTTGGTCTTTCAAAATAATTATGCTTGGGCACGACACTCCTTCTTTTGGGAGGGGATGAAACAATACATTCTCACATTTGTCACTAAATGTGATGTCTTTCAATGAAAAAAAAAGGAAAAAATGAAGATACCAGAAACCTTATAACACTTTCCACTACCTGCTTCTATATGGACAGATGCCTTCATGAATTTCACTACATGTATCCCTTAATCAAGCAACAAGTCAGTAATTATGGTGGTAGTGGATCAAATCTCCAAAGATGCCCATTTTTTTGCCTTAAAACACCTGTTCACTCCATATTTGTTGGCTTAATGATTCATATTTATTCAGGGAAAAAAATAAAATGCACATTTAAACATAAACACAAATCTATAGTGAAAACGGAACTTCAATTCATTATTTACAAAATATGGAAATTTTTTACATGCAAAATGGAAATAAAATAACTTGGGTGATGGTAGCTTAACTTTTATAAGAGACGTGTCAACTACATGTCTCCGAAATATGTTAAAATGAGGCTCGTACGCCTTTTTACTACTGAGAAACAAGGGAGAACCCTAAACATCCAAAAAATAACCCTAGGAGATGAAGCATCGAAAGTTTATGGGCCCTGTTGGTGTTAGTTGGTACACCAACTTCCTGAGGTCTTAAATTTGGCATACAATCTCTGTTTTACCTTTATACAAATTTATACTATAAACCCCTACCATAGGCTACATATTTTCCCAATTTCCAAAAAAAAATCATCGGTTAGGGCGTCAAAATGCCTCCGAAATTTTAGGACTTGAAAACTGCCAAAAATATTAAACTGTGCTACAATTAAGGAAACTGAATAAAACAATGCTAGGGGTCCATGTGGAATAGGCAGGTGGCCATAAATATCCACCTAGGTCATTAAATTCTTCATGGATCAAATTTTCAAATTGCATGGCAGGACTACTTTATTATTTCTGATCGCGATCCCACCTTCACTAACAAGTTTTCACAAGAGTTTTTCACACTACATGGCACACAAATTCAAATGAGTACAACATATCACCACCAAAAAAATGGTCAAACTATAGTGTTAAACAAAATTTTGGATACCTACCTATGGTTATTTGCTTTAGATACACAACATCAATGGGTGCAATGGTTTCCTTTAGAAGAATGGTGGTATAATACTAATTATCATGAATTAACCAAAATGACACCATATTAGGTGGTGTATGGAAAATCCACCCCTTCGTTAACTTCATATATTCCAGGATCTTCCAAAGTGTAGGCCATTTATAATCTGCTTCAAAACCAAGAAACCACTCTCGCTTTTCTAAAGGATAATCTCCATCAAGCGCAAAACCAAATGAAGCAACAAGCTGACCAACATTGCTCATAAAGGTATTTTCAAGCGGGTGACCAAGTATTTCTTTGTAATATTCCAAAATTTGCATGCAACAAATTGGAATATTAATTTTTTCTTATATCATCTAGGAGATGAATAAAATGGGTAAAAGGCCCATGAGTAGGAATAAAATCCCTCATAGTGTGAAAGGGATATATGGAGCAGCTTTATTTTTCACCTTCTAATGTGAAAAGGGGCAATTGCATGAGGACAAGGTCAAGTTTGACCAAGTCAACAACGCTGCCTAAGAGGTGTAGCTTGCATGAGAAGACAATGCAGTTTGACAGGGAGGAATATTATTTGTGGAAGAAACCCTAATGTGTGGGGTCTGGGGCAAAGAGACATCCACTTGCATAAAGGGAGGAAGAGGCAGCCATAGTGGGACATCTTTGAGCATTTGATCATTTGTTTGATTAGACTATTTGCAGTCTCCGGCTGTTCAACTGAGTTGCAGTGCTGCTTAGCATGAGGGATTCCTGTTTAGGATTTCCTCTCCTTCTTGAGAGGCCTCTTGAAGGATTTCACTTCATTTCTCCACATCTTGGCTCAAGGCCAAAGCCACTTCCATCAGTCACTGCATTATTTCTGCTGAAGTATAACGTAGTGTTGCTGGGTGTTGCAATGGAGGGTTCCACAACACCTTTCCTTAGCTCATCTTTCAGAGGAGGGAGCTCCTATTCCTCTGGGAGGTGAATGAAGGAGGTTTATAAGCTGATTGTACATCTTTGGCACCAGGCCAAGCATTCTTTATCTCCTACAACGCAGTCTAGTTCCTTGACTGCGTTATTTCTGAGCATATTTGCAGTGGGGGTTGCACCACTATTTTGGAGGGTAAGATCTTCAGCGATTGGATCAGCCTTTCATCTGAGAGATCCATTGGATGATATATATTCACCATATGCAACATCTTTAGCTATCTTCATCCATTTCTATTTTTTGAGTTGCAGGTGCTACCCAGCAACTCTGACATTTTTGCAGATTTTCTATTCTCATGTATATTGTAGCCAATCCTTCCAAGGATTATGTATTATCATTGTATTAGTGTTTTAAGGGGTTGAGAGCTTTCTCCCCCATATTTCTTGAGCTTGATATTGTCATATCATTATACTTTCATTTTGTATGTTCCAGTGTCTCCAATGAACTGTGTTATTTTAGCCTTGTGACATTCTTGCATAACAGTGCATCTCTATTGTCATGTACATGTATCATTGAGGCTTTAATTGCCTAGTTGGAGTGATTGTTCCTTTAAGTATTGTATACATTCTTTGCTATAATAACAAAGGAAAGGCTATTCATATCTTCATGTGTGCTGGCTCATTAGAATAACGCTGCTACTCCATTGTGTGTTCTTGTATAGGTTGCAGCCCCTTCATCGGGCACTTTTTGAGGACATCTAAGTGTGGGAGATCTGTTTAACCCACTTAGAGGGATTTATTTGGAGCCTCCTCTTGGATTCAGCACTTAGATACATTGATATAAGGGATCCAAGTCCTAGTTTCAATCCCTGTAGTAGCCATTACTGGAAAATTCATTTTCCAGTCATGCCTTGCTAGCTGTTCCAGATTTGGAATATTACAGTGGTATCAGAGCACCTTTCTTGGCTCAGCCTGTGAGTCTAAGCCCAAGAAGATCAAAATATTGGAGAGGATTGGTTTTATCTCATCATATTTCAGATCCATGAAGAACCTCCCCAAGGAGGATAAGCAGAAAGAAGAGGAAGAACCCTGCACTTCCTATTCTCATCGAGAAGGAGACAGAGAAATAAGCAGGAAAAATACTCCATATTTTGGAGGAGAAAAATAAAAGGGGGATAAGCTTACAAATATTCTTCCCAAATCTGTACATAACATTCATGAGTATTTCAAGAAGATCTGGAGGGATATGTATGAATAATATCCAAGAGGGTTTGGATCAAAAGCAAACTCTAGATGGTCACATGAGGAGTGTGAGAAAACAACTACACACCCTAACACACAGCACAGTCACATGCCCAGGATTGCCGGAAGAGAGATGGAAAGAGAAGAAGAGGTTGCTAGGAGGGAAAACCTTAGTGATGTCTTGAAATAGTATGAGTTTCAAACTCAGAAATTTCGAGATCATCTCAGTTTTTCAAAGTTTTGCAAGATGAAGGTGAATGGAAGAGAGCAGCAGGATATATTTCATCTATCTACCTTTGAAGGTTCACCTACATGTTCAGCAAAAGCTTGGGTGGAGGAGTTAGAGACCTTCTTGCAACAACACCAAATTATTAAAGATGAAGCCATCAAAGTTGCAACGCTGCATATGAGAGGTAAGACCTATGCCTAGTGGATTTTTGAATCCTTTTCTTTGAGAAATGTAAACATTGCATCCTATGCTAGTTTCACTAAGGCATTAGTGAAAAGATTTGAAATAAGGATTCATGAAACACACATGTTGGGACCAAACAAGAAAAATCAAATAAAACCCCTGGATGAGAACGCAGTACCATTTTAGAAAACCATGGGGAAGGCTGAAAACTTGCACCATACTTTGCCGGAGGAGAAACTTTCTTCTCAAACTTTTGGACGAGGGAGCATGGAGATCTCTTTTTCAAAAAGGGATCCAATAATTGGAGGGTTGCCCATTCATGTTGCAGAGATTGAGGGCAAAAACGCTGTCATATCTAGAGATTATCCAGTGCCTCATGTAGAGGAAGGAGGAGCTCTTGCTCCAAGTAGAGGGATGCTTGCATATTTTCAAGGAAGTCCCCAGGATCTCATGTGTGGAGATCAAGGCACAACTCATGTTCTACATGTGCCTGTTGAGATTCAACAAGATGATGAGCTTAGTGAAAAGAGTCGCCTTCACTAAGTGGGCCCGCAGGCTATTTTTGGTGCAAGTCTATTTTTAGACATGAAGATCATATTTTAGAAGTTGCAGGATGCTATTTGTGGATGGTTGATCAAGTTGGAAAAATAGATGAAATTATATTTTCAGAATATTGGGCGAAGTCTATTTATAGATCGTCAATCTAAAAATAGATGCATGTCGATTATTATTAGGTCTTAATAATAATCAGACTCTAAACATCAACTTATTCTCTTGGAGCACTTCAGTTCAATGCATAGATGTGGCACATCAGTTGAAAGAAGAAGTTACGCTATTCCTAAGGGTTTATTGGAGCTAATGCATGGAGGACTCAGTTAGAACTCAAGTGGCAGAGTTATGACACAGTTGAAAGAAGTAGTTATGGAGTTTTATTCAATTTAACTCAGTTAGACTTAGTTGAGCTAGTTGTATCTAGTCTAAATGATTGATACACTAGTGAGAGTGGAGTGAATTAATTAGTTAATTAATTCACAAATAATAACTCATTAATCAACTGAATAATACAATAGTTAACTACAATGCATGGCAGTTTCAGTGGAGACCAGTGGAGAGATAGGTGAAAGGGAAAGATATACTATCTGTTGTGACTATAGTGATGCATTGATTGCATCACACACTCAGTGGAGATGCCAATGAGGATTGCGCAGTCAAGGATGGAGTAATTGGAATTCATTCAGAGCTATTCTTTAGCAGAGATTGCACAGTGGAGGAAGGCTAGCAGGTGGCATAGATCGTTGCATGGATTTGTAAGATTGGGTCTGATTAGTGTATGAAGATTGTACTATAATGAGAGCTTGTGATAAGCTTTGTATGTTTGTATGAGATTGTCATATGATCTCCATGTTACATAATATATAGTTGGGGTTTTCAACTTCAGGCTTTCCCGGTTAAAAACTCTGTTATGTGCGATTGAATATTTTTGTTTATGCTTCACATATGTGTGAAGTTAATTTTTCCGCAAAAGATTAACAAGTGGAATAGATTCCATATCTTGCATAAAGTTAAATAGTGTGAGATCAGGTGGATCTTGGACATATGCATGCGTAGTGCATATAATTTCTGCAGTGCCATTGTTGAGGAGGTGTGGAACCATGGAGACACAAGGAGAAGGTAGGGAGAGGACCCAACATCATGAGATGAAGAGTACACACCCCTATTCATTTCTAGAGGTTGATGCACCTAAGAAGGTGATTGAATTTCACAGTGGAAGCATGGACATATTTGTTCATTCATATATGCATACACCTCTTGATGAGGATGTCTCATTGCATGGAGACATTTTGCCGAGGAGACCACTAGATCAATAGAGGAGGATGGATGCTTCACTAGTTGAGGCACCACTCAGTGATTTCAGAGGAGTGGGAACCTTGGGAGAGCTTGATACATTGCTGGGAGTTTGGGGTAGACTCAAGGAGAGAGAGAGCATTCTCTCAACATCATCAGTACCCACTTCCATTTCAGATTCTGCGCTGTGGCTGAAGCAGCAGGGGAAGAATAGCAGCCTTCCAACTTGCATCTTTGGCGTGAGATATGTCAAAGAAGAGGGCAGCCATATGATAGATGTTATTCATGAGAGTTCATAACGCTGTCACTATGGAGGTTAGATCCATATTGGAGCTCCCAGCTATTGGTGGATTATTCCAAGGATCTTTTTACTTGCATGATTTTGGAAGGCCAAGTGCATGAGGAGGGATACTCAATCTGAGATGAGGTCATCTACTATCATGGTAGGATCTTCTTTCCTAGAGTTTCCAAGCTCAAGGAGAAGTTGCTACAAGTAGCTCAGGAGGATTTCCTTTTCAGCCCCACTTGTTCTATGAGAGCATACCACACCATCATGGAGGGGTATTTTTGGATGGGCTTTGAAGAGTATATATATCATCATATGAGAAGATGCATGGATCAGATGGAGATGGAGGAGAGACATGACTCTTTGAGAGAGTTAGCACAACCACCTCTTTTCCATTTGGAGATGAGAGGAGAATCACTTATGAGCCGCCCCACTTGTATGAGAAGGAGATATGGTAAGGGAATTAATTATTGTTTACATGATTATTTGTATGATGTATGTATGCATCCCTTAACCATACATGTACAGGATGATGCTCCAAGGAGGAGCATTATTTTTTCTAGACCACATGGTTTAGATGAGGCCATAAGCATGATTGATGGCCATTCCCTAGGAGGACTTGGGGAAGAGATATGTTTTGGAGGACATGCTCACTGTACACCTTACATTATTCACTTCCTCCAAACTTATGAGGATATTGGAGTAGCAGGCAAGTGGTTGAGAAGCCACTTATTTTATCAGTCTCTATTGTAGTTGAGGGTCAAGATGCGTTGGTTGCATTTGAGGGACCATTTTCCTTCGCATTTGTTACACATGGCATCAAGCATGATTCTCATCTTTGCTCCCTATGGTTCTATTGTTTCTGTCTTTATGAGGAGCATGCTTGGGAAAGAGACACATTGGGTGAATGTGTCCTTTGAGGGAGAATACTCACACAATTTTTGCACTACATGTTCTAAGGGGAGCATGAGATATGATATGGTTACCTGAATAACACAGTTGCCACTTTATGAGGTGAGCCATATGATGGATGAGATGCCATATGATGATGACTTACAACTCATCATATATGGTGATATTTGGGCCAGCATGATTTGCAGCGTTGGAGGAGAGGTCTTTGGAGATCTAGTCCTCATCTTGCCACTTGCGGGAAAATTTATTACAACCCAGGATCAACAGACACTCTACACTTATCATAAGTGGAGAGATGGACAGTGTGGGGTAGGCTACATTTTCTACCATGTGCAGATTTTCATCCCACCTACTTTGCCGGAGCCAAAGGTGGATGACATTTTTCAGGAGTTGCCTAGTTTGGAGGTGACTCATTTTGCATGGCTTATAGCTTGGGGATGGAGGATCCATATGGGAGAGATAGTTCCCATCATATTTCAGATCCCATTCTTCATGGGAACCTCTAGACATAACTTTTTTATCCTCTTGAGTATTTCACCTTTACATGATGATGGCTTGATAGCTAACTTGCATGCTGAGGAGGAACAATGTGGAGGCTTGATTGATGAGATAACATCCCTTTCCTTGGAGGAGATCATCATACAAGGATGCTACAGGGAGAGGAGAAGAGAACTCAGTCTATCCTTGCACTTGCTTGAGGACAAGAAATCTTTGAGAGGGGAGGACTGTAATATTCCAAAATTTGCATGCAGCAAATTAGAATATTAATTTTTTCTTATATCATCTAGGAGATGAATAAAGTGGGAAAAAGGCCCATGAGTAGGAATAAAATCCCTCACAGTGTGAAAGGGATCTATGGAGCAGCTTTATTTTTCACCTTCTAGTGTGAAAAGGGGCAATTGCATGAGGACAAGGTCAAGTTTGACCAAGTCAACAGCACTACCTAAGAGGTGTAGCTTGAATGAGAAGACAACACAGTTTGAGAGGGAGGAATATTATTTGTGGAAGAAACCCTAATGTGTGGGGTCCAGGGCAAAGAGACATCCACTTGCATAAAAGGAGGAAGAGGCAGCCATAGTGGGACATTTTTGAGCATTTGATCATTTCTCTGATTAGACTATTTGCAGTCTCCTGCTGTTCAGCTGAGTTGCAGTGCTGCTTAGCACGAGGGATTCCTATTTAGGATTTCCTCTCCTTATTGAGAGGGCTCTTGAAGGATTTCACTTCATTTCTCCACATCTTGGCTCAAGGCCAAAGCCACTTCCATCAGTCACTGCATTATTTCTGCTGAAGTATAACTTAGTGTTGCTGGGTGTTGCAGTGGAGGGTTACACAACACCTTTCCTTGGCTCATCTTTCAAAGGAGGGAGCTCTTATTCCTCTGGGAGGTTAGTGAAGGAGTTTTATGAGCTGATTACACATATTTGGCACCAGGCCAAGCATTCTTTATCTCCTACAGCGCAGTCCAGCTCCTTCACTGTGTTATTTCTGAGAATATTTGCAGTGGGGGTTGCACCACTATTTTGGAGGGTAAGATCTTCAGGGATTGGATTAGCCTTTCACCTGAGAGATCCATTGGATGAGATCTATGCACCATATGCAGCGTCTTTAGCTATCTTCATCCATTTCTATTTTTTGAGTTGTAGCTGCTACCCAGCAACTCTGACATTTCTGCATATTTTCCATTCTCATGTATATTGTAGCCAATCCTTCCAAGGATTGTGTATTATTGTTGTATTAGTGTTTTCAGGGGTTGAGAGCTTGCTCCCCCATCTTTCTTGAGCTTTATATTGTCATATCATTATACTTTCATTTTGTATGTTCCAGTGTCTCCAATGAAATGCGTTATTTTAGCCTTGTCACATTCCTGCATAGCAGTGCATCTCTATTGTCATGTACATGTATCATTAAGACTTTCATTGCCTAGTTGGAGTGATTGTTCCTCTAAGTATTGTATACATTCTATACTATAATACCAAAGGAAAGCCTATTCATATCTTCATGTGTGCTGGCTCATTAGAATAACGCTGCTACTCCATTGTGTGTTCTTGTATAGGTTGCAGTCCATTCATCAGGCAATTTTTGAGGACATCTAAGTGTGGGAGATCTGTTTAACCTACTTAGAAGGATTTCTTTGGAGCCTCCTCTTGGATTAAACACTTTGATCTAAGGGATCCAGGTCCTGGTTTCAATTCCTGTAGCAGCCATTACTGGAAAATGCGTTTTCCAGTCATGGCTTGCTACCTGTTCCAGGTTTGGAATATTACATTCTTCAACTCCAACGTTACAAGAAAATGTATCTCAAAGAAAAAGGCTTCCAAAAATTATCTCCAAAATTTTATGGGCCTTATCAAGTGATTCAACGTATTGGTTCCATCACCTACAAACTAACCCTGTCGGGCACTTCCAAAATCCACCCCATCCAACCGCGTCTCTTTCCTCAAGAAGGTCGTGGAGCATAGTTGCAAGGTACAAACCATACTACCAGAATTGGATGAGGAAGGGTCTATTTGGATCCAACTGGAACATGTCATGGATTCACAGGAACAACATTTTCCCACCATACTATCAAGGAAGTCCCCATCTAGTGGAAAGACACCTTACCAGAAGATCCAAAATGGGAACCACCAACTATTCTCTAGAAATTTCCACAAATCCAACCTTGAGGACAAGGCTACTTTTGAAGGGTGAGGGCATATTAGGGTCAAAACCTAACCCATTTATTAATTTAATAATCCCAAGAGGCCCCATAAGAGTCATGATTAGGTAGTTTAATAAATAAATCTTGTAAGTATTGTAAATGGTTGACCCACATTATAAAAAAGGAACCAAAATTAGTTATAATAAGCCATAGCTAATAAATAAAGTGGGTAACCTACATTATGCAAGGGACGACGAATAGTTAGGGTTTTGGGTCTCAGGAAACTATATATTGTCGAAGATAGTATGGGAAGTCTTGTGTTGTTCTATGTAATTGAGCTCTACTCTACTAGAGGTTTCCCCATCGAAGAGGCAAGTGAACAATATTGCTACAAATTTTAATAAAATATTCCCATTGTGATTATCTCATTGTGTTATTTTTTGTGGTATCTCTGGCATATTTCACACTTATGATATTTTTTGTAGGCCAAGCATACTACATCGTCCATGGTTAATATTATGATTTTTTTTCTTCTCGCAACTAAATATAATTGCACTTAGGATAATTTGGGAATCCCTTCAGTCACAATTTTGGTTTTGGGTAATGATGTAGAATGTTTTAAATATAATAATTTTCTAGTATGTTATTTCATTTCAGCTTTCGATCCACTTTATTGCATGGTTTCCCTTGCTTTTCTTGGTTTTCATTCTACTTTGTGCCAAGGCCAACCTAGAATATAGATGAGTGGGTTCCATTTCCCTCAACATACTTTCTATGTGTGGTCAGACCCATTTTGTTCTTGTCTTGTTTACCAACTCCCATCATGTCATTCTCATATTAATCTTCTCACTGAACTCTTAGCTTCTACCTTTATTAGAGTATATTTTTATTTTGACATCTACTTCCCCAAC
This sequence comes from Pinus albicaulis, assembly GCA_034641835.2. Taxonomy (NCBI): domain Eukaryota; kingdom Viridiplantae; phylum Streptophyta; class Pinopsida; order Pinales; family Pinaceae; genus Pinus; species Pinus albicaulis. The sequence goes on along the minus strand of CM076569.1, from coordinate 648,080,484 downwards.
CTTGGTATCTATACTTAAAGTCTCTAGTAGCAAGGTATTCTAGAGATTGATAAATAAAAGGACCAGGTTTTTCCACGACCAATTGTTTGACGACACTACCAACATCCAAATGATGATCAATTAAATGCTGTTCTTCAGGTCCCTGATGCTCCCCACTGGTCTCCTTGTGTTCTTCAATTCTCAGATCCCAATCAATGATTTTCCACTGCTGTTTCGAATATGGAGTCTTGATGTCAGGAGTGGATATGTTGTCCGAAGGGTGGTGAGGTCCAGACACGGAAGGCACCGATGGCCCAGGATTTGATATGGTAGCTGCTTTATGTGGTCCTGTCTTACTATTATCTCTGTACGACATATAATTTTCATTTTTTTCCCTTGAGATCAGATCTCCAAAGAATATATTTCTTCCCAAATATGCAATCTTCTTTTCCTTCTTACGACCCGTCTTTCCTGTAGTTAATAGAGTGGGGGGTGTTTGTAGATGTTGATATCATCCTACTGGCACACATGGATGCTATGTGTATCAATTCATCCTATAAGTGATTTATTTTCTACAATGGTGAACCCTCTCAAGTTCATTAGAGCGATGCACAGGTTCTTACCTCTCGTCTTACCGCCCAACAACTGTATAAATGAAGACACCCTAAAGAAACACCCCAAAATTCACACTTCTAAGTGTCCTAGGAAGACATTGGTGAACCCACTCAAGTTTGTTAGAGCGATGCATAGGTTCTTACCTCTCGTCTTATCGCCCGGAAATTGTGTCGCTGGAGACATGCTAAAAAAAACACATGGAAATTGCACCTCTAAGTGTCCCAGTGTAGCATTGGTGAGCCCGCTCAAGTTCGTTAGAGCGCTGCGTAGGTTCTTACCTCTCGTCTTACCGCGCGACAATTGTAGATTGGGTACACTCTATCTTCTAACAAACAACTCTAGCTTATTGTTTCGTCACTACATCCCCGACATTGATGCCAAAATGTTGGGCTGTATGAATCACTATTAAATGATTAAAACAATACACATAAATTATCAATCCAAGGATGTATTTTATTTCAATGAAAGCCGCACTGTCTGTGTTGATACATCCAACTAGAAGCAAACCCAAATAAAGGAAATCGTTGCTAAAGTAAATGCTGGAAGGAAATCACTCATGCAAAAATAAAATGATCTACAAGACTGTAATCACACCTTAATTAATCTGTTCTAGCGCGCCACACAAAAATTACCTAGCTGGTATCTCTGATCTCACATGTGTAACAACATATAAAACATTGGAATCGAAGTAGATCTATTCATAGCTGAAACAGAAACAACAACACTTCTACTGACACATAAACAAAATAGAAACACATATACAGAGCTACCTTAGTCACTAAAATCCCTGTTAAAGAGGAGGGCCCTTCCTCCTTAGCGGGGCCCAGGTAGAGAAAGCACTTAATGGAACTAAATCAGATAATGCATGTAACAACAACATGATAATTTGCATTAATATGGGAAAAATTACAGAGCCAAAGTAATGCTTTTCTCCGCTCCCTCTCGACATCAAGGGCCGAGAACTATATAGTGGTTACATCTCAAAAAAATGGGGGTTGGATCAGCCATGAGAATCTTATGATTATCATGCTGATAAAAATATAATGCATATGGTTATAACCACTTCTTAATAAAATTCTGAGTGGAAAATTATAGATTACAATAAAAACCACCTAGAGACTGTTATCCAAAAATACAATACTTAATAACTTCTACATCTATCACGATAAATCACAACTGTAGCGTAACAACTAGAGGACATGTTAGCATCAGGAGTTGACGAGATCCAGTCAGCGGTACAACTGTAACAACAATTTGCCAGTGGGTCTGTAAGAGCATGGTGTAACAATGTCATGGTGTAAAAATCTCATTTTAACAAAACACCTTTAACTGCTCCTGTACGCCTCGTACTTGAGGGCTTTTGTGCTACAAATGACATCTAGAAAGACAAAAAAAGATCATAGATCTTCACATTCATCCTTAGTTAGTCATAAAAAAAGCACGATACATCATTGTTGTAGTGTGTTTGGTGCATGTATGTATGAAATCACACCAACTTAAGGGGTGTGGTTTACCCCGTTAAGTTATTGGTAATAGGCATAAAAAGAAGTGGAGTCAAGCAAGTTAGTGGAACAAGCTAGAATCAATAAGCATACTAAATAGAGAAAAAGCATGCATATGTAAACTAAAACTAAAAACAAATAAACAAAATCTCTGAAAAGAGTCAAAAGAAAACAATAATGCAAACGGTGTCTCTACGCCCCTCTTATTGAGCGCTGGTAGTAAGAAGAGTGAAAATTTACCCTCTTGCCAAAGGGCCCCTAGACAATGGTTATAGGTCCTGATGCAAGGATGTTTTTGTCCCAAGCTTGCCTCGGTGCGGTCTCCCTCTTTCTCTACTGTGTTGGACTGAACTTGTTGGATGGCCAACAATTGAGTCCCCTCTATCTTCAACTCCGGGTCACACACTGCTGGTATTGCTTGGGAAATTCTAGCCAACAAAACAATGTGATCACCCATTCTTCATCTCATGGTGGCCTTATATAGGAGATTTAAAATCCTTCCTTCCCTCTCTTGGTACATGGAGGATGGTGACCCAAGAGAGGGGTATGATTCCTTTGTGTGCTTCAAATATTCCATTGTGTGCTCACATAGTGTTTAAGGAGGTGTTCGTGGCTGTCCTTAGACAGCTTCAAGTAAGGAGTGACTTGTCCTTTGCTTTGTGTGGTCCCGGATAGTGAAATTTCGCCACTCTCAGGAATGTGCGTATATCGAGCAAAAATGTGCACAAAAGGCACTCTTCACGAAGGATTATGAGCGCAAATAACATTTAGGACTAGTTCAAATTTAATTTCCTCAGACCTTAGATATTTTTAAATACTTTCCAGATTCTTTAATGTCTTCTAGCTTTGTAAATCCTTTGGCCTGACATTAATTGATGACATATTCTGTTGTACGATTTTCCAGTGTTAACAGTTGCCCCCTAACGTGTGAGGTCTAGGAAGGATTGTATAGCCGAAATACACTATAGTTTCTTTTCTGTATCGTGCATAGAGAGGGAGAGAGACCTGCGTGAAGACTTGGAATTGAAAACACCCATGATCCAAGCTCTAAGTGTTGGAAATACTCGAGAGGGGGGTGAATCAGTATTTCTTTCAATTAGAGCATTAGTTAATCTTCAATTTATTATCGGTGTTTGTACAATGATAGCAGCAAACAAGAGGAACACAAATGCACACAGTTTTTAAGGTGGAAACCCACTCCGGGACAAAAACCACCTAATGCTTTTCTAATAACTCTTTAATATTCAACTCCAATTGAAAATAAAGCTCCAACTTCCTAGAATCTAGAAAAGCATTCTTCTCCAGCTCCCACTGGATGGATGCTCCAATGCCCGAGATTCTTCAGTAGTCAACTGAATGGATGCCCCAACACCCAATGAGCTACAACTCACCCTAGCACCACCTTACCACCCTATAGAAGAATAAAATAAGAATGGACTCCCGTACCAGGGAAAATGGTCCACTTTACAATGATATAGAATGATGTAGAAGAAGAAGATATACTAGAACATAACCCCAACTTTGACATAACCACCTAATGATGATCCTAGACCTCCCAACACTGCCTCTTCAACCCTTGGCAGATAGACACTAGTACAATTTGTACAATAATGTATTTACAATGACTAAGTACAATGATACCTTTACAATGATTGTATGCAATGCTGCCCACTTGAAGACCTCATATGATGAAATTATTGCTGCTATTATGCACCTTGGTTGCTGCTCTTGTCATGCTACTCTCTGTTGCACCTTGTTTTTCTTTTATGCCGTAGAAAGTCTGGTCCTTTGCAATCTTTGACAACACATGATCTAGCTTTTTCTTGCCTTCTAGGAGCTCGATATTGAATCTGGTGTATCTCTGTTATTTCAGATCCTCAACATCTTATTTTTGGTCCTATAGTATTCATCTGAGTCTTCTTTCCAATGCCACAGGTCTGACCCAATTTGGATTGTTCAAGAGAGAGTTATACCCAATTTCTCACACTGCCCTAATTATGGACTATTTCAGCAGAGCGCACTTGTACGACGTGCCACGTGTCACTGTTTATTCATTTGCTTCTAAAATTGATAGAGAGAAAATTAAAGACTGTGCACTATTCGTCAATTTTTACATCATTCCAATTTGATACTTAGAGAGAGAGTTATGACGAATTTACCAAGGTCACTTCATTGAGATGAATTTCAGGAGCCTGCAAAAGCCCTTAATTCCACAGATCATATCTCCAAAACAGTTATGAAACTTGATCTGAAATTGTTACTGCAGCTTCCTCATGATTTCGGCTTTTCCTCATAAAAATTTCAGCTTTTGAGCCTTCGTAGAAAAAAATTTAGAGCGAAAATTCCACGATGACCTGTTTCAGATGGCCGAATCCCTTGCCTAAGGAGGAAATGAAGATCACAATATATATGAATGCTTAAGTTGAGAGGGGATTCAACAAGTGAACGTGGGAGGGATTTTAGGAGCTTAGAAAATATTAATTATGACTTTTCAATGACCCATGCCCCAACCCCATGGGGTTTTAGCCCACTAACTGGGGGTACAAACTTCAAACATGAATATCTCTCAAACCGTGAAGAATTACATGGCGTGCCATATATCAATGGAAACATCTCGACAAGTAGAAACCATAAAAATCATTATTGACCCAGAATATATTAATTTTTTAGGTCAAAATTCCCATGCAATATTGGGTTAGCCCCTGGTGCTGCTTGGGTTGACATCAATGACAACCGCTGATCAACAATCTCCCCCTTTGGCATTGATGGCAACACAAGTACTCCCCCTGCGATCATGACACCTCTTCCTACAACATTCTCTCCCCCTTTGACATCAATGGCAAAGGGTAACTCCCCCTGAAACACAACCATCTTGCGGACCTATACACACTTCCACGCACGCTGACACACAACCGTCCTGTATACTTGTACGCACTTCCACTCCCCCTTTATATTCTGAAAAAGGAAAATCTAATGAGAACTTGGGAGAATCCCAAGCTTTTGACAAAGATATTCAAATGCTTCACGAGGTAAAGGTTTAGTGAAGATATCAGCAATTTTTTCTTTTGTACAAACATACTCAAGTTTGATATTCTTTTCAGCGACTTGTTCTCTAACAAAATGATATTTGATTGGAATGTGTTTTGTTTTTGAATGCATGACAAGATTCTTGGAGATGTTGATGGCACTAGTGTTGTCACAGAATATGGGAATAGGCTCACTAAATTGTACTTGAAGATCTTGCAAAGTTTGTTTCATCCAAAGGACTTGAGTACAACATGATGTTGCTGCAATGTATTCTGCTTCCGCTTTAGATAATGAGATTGAGGTTTTCTTTTTTCTCAACCATGATACAAGACAACCACCTAGATAGAAAGCTTCTCCACTAGTACTCTTACGATCGTCAACGCTTCCTGCCCAATCTGCATCTGTAAAGGCTTGAATAATGAGATTGTTACCCTTGGGATACCTCAAGCCATATTCTTATGTGCCCTTTAGATATCGAAGAATTCTTTTGACGGCAATAATATGTGATTCTTTTGGTGCTGCTTGGAATCTTGCCACTTGTCCAACTGCTTGCATAACATCTGGCCGAGAGGCTGTTACATATAGAAGGCTGCCAATCATAGATCTGTACAAATTTTGATCCACATCCTTAGATGAGTCATCTATGCTCAATTTGCAACCTGTTACCATTGGAGTAAGGACGGGTTTGCAATCTTCCATTTTGAATTTCTTGAGCATTTCCTTGATGTACTTGGCTTGACATATAAATATTCCTTTCTCTTGCTAAGATATTTGAAGCCCTAAGAAGTATTTCAGCTCACCAAGTAAAGACATCTCGAACTCACTTTGCATCTTTGTAGAAAAGTTCTTACTTAGTCGATCATCATTGCTACCAAATATTATATCATCCACATATACCTCAACAATTGTTAAATTATCTTTATCTATTTGTACATAAAGATTGCTATCAACGGTACCTTTCTTGAACCCTTGTTGACGTAGATATCCATCAAGACAAGCATACCATGCTCTGGGAGCCTGCTTGAGACCATATAGAGCCTTCTTTAACCTGCATACATAGTCTTCTTTTTGTGATAGTAGAAAACCTTCAGGTTGTTCGATGTAAACTTCTTCTTCTAATTCTCCATTTAGAAATGCTGACTTAACATCCATTTGGTAGACTTTGATTTTTCTTGAACATGCATAGGTGAGAAACATTCAGATGGCTTCCATTCTGGCAACTGGTGCAAATGTTTCGTCGAAATCAATTCCTTCCACTTGTGCATAGCCTTTGCAAACCAATCTTGCTTTGTTTATGGTAACCTGCCCATCTTCATTCAATTTGTTCCTGAACACCCATTTAGTCCCAATGAAATTTTTATCTTTTGGTCATGGAACTAATTCCCAGGTGTTATTCTTCTCAATTTGATCCAATTCTTCGTTCATAGCTGCTACCTAATGTTCATTCTAGATGGCTTCCTCAAAACTACTAGGCTCAAAGGTTGCTAGAAAAGCAACATGAGCTTGTTGTGATGAATGAAGCTGTCGACCTTCATTTATGTCACCAATGATTTGATTTGATGGATGGTTCTTTTGAATCCACTCTTTTGTTCTCCTTGGAGGAGCTTCTTGTTGTTGTTATGGTATATCTTGATGATCATTGTTTACTTCTTCCTCATTGATAGTTGCTTCTTGTTCTACAATTTTATCTGTGTCTTTTTCAGCCTCTGTCTCAAGTTTCAAAGATTCTAGATCCTCATCATTACTTGCTAGATCAAATGTAACATTTATGCTCTCCACTATCTTTTTTCATCTTAGATTATAGCATTTATAGGCCTTTATTTTGCATGAGTAACCAAAAAAGATACCTTCATCAACATGTGATTCAAACTTACCCAAATTTTGATCTTCTCTTTTGATATAACATTTGCTTCCGAAGATTCTGAAATATTTTACATTAGCTAGTTTTCCTTTCCATAATTCATATGGAGTCTTGTTGCAATTATTTCTGAGAAGACTTCGGTTGATAATGAAGACTGCCGTATCAATTGCTTGAACCCATAATTTTTCATCCAATTTTGAGTCCTTCAACATTGTTCTACCCATTTCCTGTACAGTTCTATTCTTTCTTTCAACAACTCCATTTTGCTGAGGTGTTCGTGTTGTTGAAAATTTCCTTTTTATTCCATTTTCGTCACAGTATTGCTGAAATAATTTGGAAGTGAATTCTCCACCATTATATGATCTTAAACACTTTATTTTCAAATCAGTTTCATTTTCAACCAACTCCTTGTAGATCTTAAAGCACTCAAATGCTTCAGATTTTTTCTTTAGGAAACTGACGGCTATCATCCTGGTATAGTCATCTATCATCAACATGAAATATAATTCTCCGTCTAAGCCTTTTGTTCTCATAGGACCACATAGATCAGTATGTATCAATTCCAATGGATGTGATGAAAAGTGTTCTTTTGTTTTAAATTGGACTTTTGTCTGCTTGCCATGCCGACATGCCTCACATAGTGTGTTGGAAGGTTTTGAGATTTTCGGCATTTCTCGTACTGCTTCCTTTTTTCTTATCCTGACAATATTGTCAAAGTTTATGTGACCCATTTGTTTGTGCCATAACCAACTTTCATATTCTTTAGCTAGTAGAAATGCTTTAGTTTCTTCATCCAGAACATATATGTCGTTTGGAGCTCGACTTGCTGTAGCCACAATTTTACCATACCTGCCTTTCCTGATTTCACATTTTGTGGAGTTGAATAGCATTGTGTGTCCTTGATCACACATTTGTCCAACACTGAGCAGATTGTGATTCATTTTTTCAACCAATAGAAAATTATTGGCTATAAAATATTTGCTTCCAAGAGTGACGGTACCTAATCCTATAACATTTGAAGATCCATCATTTCCAAAGGATATGGTTCCATCCTTCTTCTCTTTCAGAGATACAAATTTCCTTCTATCTCCAATCATATGCGTTGAGCAACCACTGTCAACATACCACACATCTTTCTTTTTTGAGCCTTCAGAGCGAGAGCACAATTATCAGTCTTCTTCTTCTTCCATGTTAGGTCATTCTGTGGCTTCGAAGATTCTTTTGGAGGATATTCAAGTCTGCAGTCTCTGGCTATGTGTCCAAATTTTTGACATTTGTAACATTCCATATTATTTCTTAAATTTTCAAATCTATTGATGTTTCGTTGAGCCCTAGGAGGTTCATATTTGAAGAATCTCTTGGAATTGTATTGGTTCATAGGGTACGTGCGACATTCTACAACTTTATGACCAAATTTTCCACATGAATAACAATAGCCATGAAAAATATGTTGGTACCTGGATGAAAATATTCATCGAGGAATCGTCTTCCAAGGATGTGCTTGCGAATCTTGTCCAATGAAGTCTTCATGTATGTCAGATCTCATAGGTTCATTGTATTTTGTTGTAGAAGGTCCTGCTTCCTCTTCTTTGTAACCGAGGCCAGTTCTGTCGTTGTAAGATCGTTGATTTTTGATGAGTTCTTCCAATGCCCTTGAGCTGTTGGCATAGTTTTGGATAGTTTTTCCCTTCTTCACTTCCTTACGCAGCGAGACTACTTCAGCTTCTAATGCTTCCGTTTCTTGGTTGCTTTCTTCCAACTTGTTTTGAAGTGACTCTTCAATACATTTGTGTTCTTCAACTTCAATTTTGAGACCTTGAACTTGTTCTTCAAGAGTGTTGGAATGGATCTTCTCAGCATTGAGCTCTTTTATAAGCTTGATTGCCTCCTCATAAAATTCTTCTATGGTCAACCCTTCTTCTTCATTGTTTGATACTTATTGTTTATTGTGCTTGGCCATAAACAATACTTTCTCATTGGCTTCTTCTTTTTTGTCACTTTCTTCATCGGATGATGAGCTATCTTCTTTAGAGAGAAAGTTCCTTTTGGATCCTTTATTTTTTCCTTGCTTGTTGAATTTCTTAAAGCCTTTCTTTCCTTTTGAGTTGCCATCACTTTTGTTTGGACATTTTGCTACGAAATGCCCAACCTCACCACAACTGAAACATATCAATGGAAGTTTATCTTTGAATTTCCCCTTACCAGGTTTTAGTTTTCTTGTAAAGTAAGCATATTCTTCATCTGAAAGACCTTCTCCATCATCTCCCTTTTCTTCACACTTGCAGGTGCATGTCATTTCAATTGAAGGTTGTTTGTCCTTATTGGTTTTCTTAGATGCAACGAATGCAGTTTCTAGATTTGAAGTACCCTCTTCTTCATCAAGTCTCATTTCATATGCTATGATAACTCCATGTAATTCCTCTTTGCTGAGTTTGTCCAGATTTGCACTGTATTCTAAGACCGATACCTTTGGGTTGAATCTCCTTGGTAACGTTCTAAGAATCTTCCGTATAATAGTCTTCTCGTCAACTGGCTCTCCCAATCCTTCCAGAGTATTGGTTATTTCATCAACGTATTGAAAGTATGCAGCAATGTTGCAATCTTCTTTCATTCCGAGTTGCTCAAATTTTGCTCTATAGATTTGAAGCTTTGCTTCTTTGACATTTGAGTCACCTGCATATATATTCTCAAGCTTGTCCCATACATTTTTGGCGGTTTTACAACCCAACACCTTATGATAAGTAGATTCAATAAGTCCACTAATAATAATATTCTTTACTTTTGCATCATTTACCAAGTTCTTCTTACCTTGTTCATCTGCGGTTGATGTAAATCCATTTTGAACAGTGTCCCATACTTCATAACCTTGCGCCAAGAGAGAGACCTCCATTCTTCCTTTCCAAAGAGCATAATTATTTTCATTGAATAGAGGTACACCATTCTTGGTATGCTCCATGACCTCCTTCCAGCTGTTAAACTGCTATTGAAGGAACCAAGCTCTGATACCAATTGTTGGAAATACTGAGAGGGGGGGTGAATCAGTATTTATTTCAATTAGAGCATTAGTTAATCTTCAATTATTATCAGTGTTTGTACAATGATAGCAGCAAACAAGAGGAACACAAATGCACACAATTTTTAAGGTGGAAACCCACTCCGGGAAAAAAACCACCTAATGCTTTTCTAATAATTCTTTTCAACTCCAATTGAAAATAAAGCTCCAACTTCCTAGAATCTAGAAAAGCATTCTTCTCCAGCTCCCACTGGATGGATGCTCCAACGCCCGAGATTCTTCAGTAGTCACTGAACGGATGCCCCAACACCCAATGAGCTACAACTCACCCTAGCACCACCCTACCACCCTATAAAAGAATAAAAGAAGAATGGACTCACGTACCAGGGAAAATGGTCCACTTTACAATGATATAGAATGATGTAGAAGAAGAAGATATACTAGACCATAACCCCAACTTTGACACAACCACCTAATGATGATCCTAGACCTCCCAACACTGCCTCTTCAACCCTTGGCGGATAGACACTAGTACAATTTGTACAATAATGTATTTACAATGACTAAGTACAATGATACCTTTACAATGATTGTATGCAGTGCTGCCCACTTGAAGACTTCATATGATGAAATTCTTGCTGCTGTTATGCACCTTGGTTGCTGCTCTTGTCATGCTACCCTCTGTTGCACCTTGTTTTGCTTTTATGCCATAGAAATTCTGGTCCTTTGCAATCCTTGACAACACATGATCTAGCTTTTTCTTGCCTTCTAGGAGCTCGATATTGAATCTGGTGTATCTCTGTTATTTAGGATCCTCGATATCTGATGTTTGGTCTGTTATTCCTTTGTATCTTCTTTCAGTACCACGGGTGTTAATTTGATTTCTTCAAGAGAGAGTTATACTCAATTTCTCTATTTCTCTGCCCTAATTATGGGTGTTTTAGAAGAGAGAAGTTGTCGTCATGCCATTTCACTTTTTTATTCATTTGCTTCTGAAATTGATATAGAGAAAATTACGGAGAAAAATGTGCGATATACGTCACTGTCGCAAGTCTCGAAATCCTATGCTCGAGGAGAAAGGGACATGGCGAATTTACGAGGTCACTTCTTTGAGATGAATTTCGAACTGCCAAAAACCCTTATTTCAACGAGATCATATCTCCAAAAATATTGCGTAACGATCGAAATTTTTATTGAAGCTTCCTTAGGATTTGGCTCGCCTCATAAAAATTTTAGCTTGTGAACCTTAAGTGAAAAATAGTTAGAACGAAAATTCCTGTGGCTGTTCAGATGGCCGAATCCCTTGCCTAAGGAGGAAATGAAGATCACAATATATATGAATGCTTAAGTTGAGAGGGGCTTCAAAAAGTGAACGTGGGAGGGATCTTAGGAGCTTAAAAAATATTAATTATGACTTTTCAATGACCCATGCCCCAACCCCATGGGGTTTTAGCCCACTAACTAAGGGTACAAACTTCAAACATGAATATCTCTCAAACCGTGAAGAATTACATGGCGTGCCATATATCAACGGAAACATCTCGAAAAGTAGAAACCATCAAAAGCATTATTTACCCATAATATATTAATTTGGTAGGTCAAAATTCCCATGCAATACTGGGTTAGCCCCTGGTGCTGCTTGGGTTGACCTCAATGACAACCGTTGATCAACACAGAATATGACCACGACCTAAGGGATCACTGTAAGCAAATAAAATTTACAATTCATATACAAATTTTCAATAGGGAGGGCATGGCCCATGCTCGTGATGCTGTGGCTAGTTAAGAAAAATTGACAGATTATATGTTTTGTATGTGTCACTATTATGGTAGTGATGTTGGCAGTTGTTGAAGATGACTGTTGACGCCCTCAAGGATATTTTCTCTTTGAAAATAGGTGGAATGTGGTACCCATATGTGTAAAATTGGTATGGCATATAGCTGTGCATTGCACGCATAGGTGCTGGCTGGGACCTTCCCATGTAAGCATTGTTGACAGAGACACTTATGGAGGCATGGGTCTTCGATGGATTTTATCAAAGTGCAATGGTTGTAAGGTACGATACCATATTGACATGAAATATTTTATCGTAGTCGAATGTCAGGAGGATTGATGACATCTGTGGACAATGATGTCTCCCATAGTGCCACCCGATGATTCCCCTTGTATGGAGAAGGGTGATCCAAGGTACCGCTTCCTTTTCGGAAAATAGGTGTCGAAGTTGACAAAAAGGAAGCCTCAACCGAACGAGGGGTCACTGAAATAAGGGGTCAGGGACCTAGATGTGATGGGTTTAACATAGGCATGTTGGCGAGAGATGGTTGAAAAATGATGATGGGGATTCAGTGGCCCAAGGTCGGAGTTTATTGAGCAACTTGGCGAAAGTCATAGTTATTTCCGACGGGGAAATCCCTGGAGTCGATAGGACTTCCAGGGTGGGTATAAACCAGCTATAAATGTTATGATGGCTTATGTGTGGGGGTGAAATAATCCGACCAAGGGTGTTTAGGGACTGCTACCATGGGAGAAAATATGAAATGATAGGGTGAAGGGACAAAGTGCACTGTTTGCGGTCTTTTTACACTTACCAAAAGAATAAAATAATGGGGTTTGGTTTGTAAAAAACACAGAGACGGGTACCCCAAGACAAGAAAGTGTTCGCTCACTGGTGTTGTGAGGAAGGTGTTTTGCTAGGGGTGGGCGTCCCATTGGTTGGTCTCATGTGTGGGGTTGATGAAGCGGATGAAAAAATATCACAGATGGGATTATGCTGGTGGAGATATGGTGGGCCAAATGCGAGGCATGGTGGTGCACTCTTGGTTTCCTTGTACAACCTGATCGTCTGAGAAGGGGGTTTCATATTATATGGTAAACTTGGCCTTATGAATGATGAATGGATGGGCATGAGGTGCTTCTAGGACTAAAGTGGTATGGCCATGGCGTAACTTTTGCTGTGGTTTATGGTCTACTGTGGGTGGCGAGAGCCATGGAGGGGAGGCTCTATCGATCAACGAGGATGTTTATCATGTGCAGGGTGAGGTGATGATAAACACGCTCGGATATGAGGACCCTATGGTTGATTTCTGATGGAGAAATGATGTCAGGATATGCAGAGTTGATTGGGACTCTATCATGCTGGGGGTAGAATGATACCTGCTCTGGAATTTTCAATAGATGGCATTGTGGATGGTTTGCGAGCTTTCTTGCATAAAAATCTACCTCAAGCGAAAGCATCTCTTTTATCAAATATCATTGAAAGTCATGAGCTTTAAAAAAGAAGATGAGAGAGGGCATACCTGCCAGCATTGAAAAATTAATTTTATGGGAGTACGATTATGTGGCATCGCCTCTGTTCATCATGGAGTGCTAATTGTGGTGAAACTTATGGTTTGCAGAATGGACCTTCTGATCTCTTGTTATATTCCTTCGAAGTTTTTGAAATGGGCGATAAATAGGTAAATATGGCCCTAATTCAATTCATTTGTACTTGTTGAGTTTCTGAGAGGTCAGAGGCTTCTGCGTAGCAGTTCTTGCCGTTGCGATCAGCCTGAATACTAGGGATTAGAGATACTATGCCTAGGTAGCCTTCATGATGTCTTGTACTTTAATTTTTACAGTTTGATGGTGCCGGGGTTCATACAGACTGAGTTTGTACGGATTCTGGGTGACTTTTACCCTAGATTGTGGGGGCAATTAGGGCAAAGGTCCATCCTCCTTACACATAGTTTCTGGGGATAAGTGCGTGGAAGCGCTTTGTTCCCCATTTTTGGCGCGCGCTAAGCACACTTGTGAAAAATACAAGTGCGTGCTAAGCGCGCTTGTCTGAGGGACAGGCACGCAAAGTCGAGGCTAAAAATATTTTTGTTTTTTTACCTATTTTTTGGTTTTTTCTTTGTACTGATGGGTACCTGTTTTTAATGACAGGTTATTGTGGAGGGAGCGGGATTGGCCCAAGCTCTGTACCGAGCTGGCTAGTGATGATGGGACACGCCGTCAACTGGCGCTATGGGGACTCCTGAAGTTCGCGGAGAACGAGCTTCTTTGGTTGCAAGATAGACTGCTACATTACGTGATCCATCACTGGCAAAGGAGGCACAATATGTTCGTATTGTGGGGGACACACCTGGTCATCTGTTGTGAGATGAATGTTTACTTTGTGACCAGGTTATTACCTCAGGGTGAGGCACTGGGATACCCACTCCCTGCTGGGAGAGTGGATTTGGAGAGATTTAGGAGACGCCACTGTGGTGCGGCGCTTCTAACAGAGGGATGCATCAACATTGAATCAATTACATATCTGGCAGAGCGATGTTATCTGGCAGTGATTGTGTGACTGGTAGGGTCGGTTGCTTCGCATCGAGCATCAGGTCCGCAGGTTGGAGTTCTACGCTGGTTGAGGTCCGGGCATTTTTCAGACTTTGCCCATTTTTGTTTTGACGAGATGGTGTTGCAACTGAACAAGGTCCAATGTGGATCTAAGTCATTTGCGTATGCCAGTATATTGTGCAGCATCATGTACGAGAAGGTAGTGCTATTGAGGCTTGTAGTGGCGGTGCCTCCTGGGGGGCCACGAGAGCCTCGTATGCGAAGGTGGGCTCTGGTGATTCCACGAGGTGGTGGTGGCATGGTGGGGTGTTATTGGAATGCCACGATAGAGGCCTGGTTTGAGGCCAATCCATAGATGTTCTTGCCATTTCCTTATGCAGGGATGGATTTCCAGGGGGATCCAGACATGGGTCTCCCTTATGGATATGTTTGGGGGCCAACATGTATGTTTTATATGTTTTCTGCATTTATTTGAGTATCTATGCACTTATGTGTTTTGTTAGTGACACTGACATCATTTTGGTTACTCGTGCAGATGTTGGTGAGGTGGGTCACCCCGTGGCTCGATTGGTGAGCCACGATCTTCCGTGATGACCTAGGGGTGGTCAGGAAGGAGGTGCTGCAAGTGGACCAGGTGGTGGTGCTAGCGGACCTGGTGGTGGTGCTGGCCCTTCAGGGGAGGGAAGCAACTCAACTGGTGGAGTTATTACGGTCGAGCGAGCTCGTGTCGATGTGACAGTGGCTCGGGAATATATGGCAGATGCTCGCATTACAGAATTGACAGCTTAGGTGTCAGTTCTTGAGGACTTCCGGGTTCGAGTGGACCACTTGACCCAGGGGATGCCTGCTCGAGGTTTCATGGATGACTTTGAGGAGGTCTGATTGGAGACTGTGATGACCCGCGAAAGGGACTATCGGCCTATTCTCCGTCGGGTGGCGATCATAGTTGCGACGATAGCTCCAGTGGTGGCACCGGGAGTAGTGGTAGGTCCAGGTGCCCCGCCTGAGGGGGCACCACCCTAGAGTATACTTGTACACAGGGAAAGCACCCATTATGAGGATGATTCCCTTATTTTTTGACGACTTTTGTATCTTTGGGCTGAACCTTGGGGGCCAGCGACACTATTTTGTACTGAGATATATACTAAGACATATACATTGTGACACACACACACACATATACATACGAGAGATATTTTTTGCAGCTCTACATGATGTTTCAACTGTTTCGGTTTATGTATGATGTTATGCTGATGGATATCCATATTTTTGGTTTTTATGTATGATGATTTATTTGAGATGCATTCTAGTTTAGGATGTTGTTAGCTATGTGATCAGATGTTTGGTTTTGACTCCTTGGTACATGTGTAAATGTGATATAGTCAAATTGTTTGTTTAATCTTTGTGCACACAAATATTTTCTAAACATATGTGTATCTCTAGTCTCAAATGTTTGTTCACTACTAACTGGGAATCGAGGTAGACATGCATATGGTGTATGCCTTGATGGAGGGCATCGCACATAATTCCGATGATAACATCATATTCTGCGTGATTGTTTGATGTTGAACCGATGCACACACCATTTGAACACAGGGGTGATCGATCAGGGTGATAATGACCCAGGCAGCTGCAACTGAACTTTGATACCATCATGATGCTCCATCAACAAATCCGAAATAGGGTTTCAGGTTGGTGATCCACGGTGGCACTTCGAGCGTCTTTTAATAAGTCTTTTGGTCAAAAAATTCCAGTGGTTGGGTTTTGTGTATTTTCACTCTAGGGAAGGGCCGTTGTGGCCCTTATGGTTGAAACGTCTTGAGGTAAAGGCTGTTGAAGGGGTTACTGAGGCATGTCCTGTCTGGTTTCGTCAAGATGTATGCCCCCAGTCAGAGGGAATGTTTGATGATGTAGGGTCCTTTCCACAAGGTTTCGAACTTTCCTGGCCCTAAGGCTTCTTTTTTGACATCATAACGGAGGAATAATTCTCCCTCAGTGAATAATCGAGGTGTGATGTGGTGGTCGAACAATGCTTTTACCCTTTTCTTGTGGGCCTCGTTGTGTTGCAGCAACTGTCGTTGACTTTCTTTGACAAGTTGTAGTTGTACTAGGCGCTGTTCTAGAGGCTGGGTATCATTGAGGAGTTCGATGGCGGCATGCCAATTTGGGAGCTTGTGGAAATTAATGCAAAAGATCAAGGTACCTTGGTCTTTTGTGACAGGAATAGAGTGGAAATCCTGGGACCTGGGGGTGGCTGCAATCCGATATCTGATATGCGATGATATAAATTATATATGGTGGATTGTGTCATCAGCATTCGGTGGGGTAATAATCTCTGTAATGGGGTTCTGCGTGAGCGCAAGGTTGGGTTCCCCCTTAGTATGGTCAATTTCCGGTAGGTGGAAATTGTGTCTGCCACAGAGGTGCCTGAATGTTTCCATTAGCGGGCATACCTCTGGTGTGTGATTTTGGCCAGTGCAGATGGTGCATGGTATCACTGGGCCAACATAGTAGATAGTGTGAGATTCTACACTACTCGTTGTTCCTGATGTGGATGCTTGGAAAGGGTCTGGCGTAGAAGAGGTTGTCTTCTGCTTCCATTTCTATATTGTTGGCTTGGGTGTGTCTACCTCTTTGGTGGAGTGTAAAATTAACATGGCTCTTGCCGCTCTCAGCTTGGGGAGATGCACAAATTTAATTGTATGGTGAAAGTGTGAACAAATCCAACAATGGATGTGCGTGATCTTCTTTTGGTTTGAGAGAAGTTTCTGAGGGAGAGAAGAGACTATGCAGAGACTGTTTGCAAGGGGCTTCAGTTCTCTGCATTGGTTGACTCAGTGGTCATTCAGATCACATAGTTTGCATGTTATATTAGGCTTGGATGGGGTCATGCTATGTTGGTGTGTGGTATTAATTTTTCTGTCACACCATTGTGGGGGTGGAGACATTGACCCGATGATGTACTTTTGATGGCATTCCCAGAGGTCGTCCAGTCTCTTCTCTATGGTATGAATCATGTCGATGGTGGGACGAAGTTGCGAGGCATAAGTACAATGCCACTCATAATGATTTCCATGACATATAGGGTAGAATATCCTTGATATGAAGGTTCTGTCAAGCATATTTTGAGGTCTGGCAGGGAACCAGTGCCATAATGTAGCTAAATCAGGATAATGGACAACCGCATGATTTGGAGTTTTGCATAACGTGCATGCTGGTCTTCTCTGTGGAGGGCGGTTAGGGGTAACTAGGGGTTCCCTAATTGGTCGCTCTTCGACAGATAAGAACATGATGGATCTACTCGTCACATATTATTGGGTTGTGGAGCTGTCCGTGGACTCTGCATCCATGTCATCTTCTTGGGAGAGGCAGACTATGGCAGAGCGTAAGCTAGTGAGGGCTAGCTGGAATTGGGGGATATAGTGACAGTTCTCCAAAAGGTGATTGTTGGTGCATAATGGACATGTGAATTGCGCTGCCCACAATCGAACGTAGTACACCCTTTCTATTGGATACCATCTGTGGATGAGTTCTAGGGCTGCGCACTCTTTGAGGAAGTGACCACGTTCATCGCATAGCGTGCAATGTATAACGGTCATGACCGGGGGTCTTTCTAGAGTGCTTTTTTCTTCCTGCAAGTATAGGATGGTACGAGGTTCAGTTTTGGATGCCTGGGTGGAGGGATCCTCTTGATAGGATCGCTCGATGGCCTGTAAGACATCCCTATATCGTGGGATCTCTAGGAAATGATTGGTGTAGTGCCCATAGTTACTATAGAGAGCGCATGCGTGATTGGTACGTAGTGCTTTGGATTTACCTTTGGTGGTTGGTTCCTTTTTACGGGAACACGTTGTCGCGATGTCTGTTTCGAAGCCAAGGAGTGGTTTTAATTCATCCAACTCCGGACAGATATGGGTAGTGTTATCACCAAAATCGTACCTGATTGGCTGCTGATCAGACAACTTCAGTGTAACTATTTTAGACCAATATTTTGGCAGAGGCTTATCCTCCTCAACTTGAGAGGGCGCTCTCAAGGGTTTATGATTTTTGATTAATGGATAGATGGCTAACTCTAATGTAAAAAGATAGAATAATATAACTGGTTGTATCACAGATTAGCAAACATTCATTAGGCCATGGAGTCAAGATAACTTTAGCAAAAATATCACAGTCTATCTAGCATGGAAGTCAAAGCATTTGGAGTTCAAGTCAGTGAGTAAAATTGTAGAACAGTGAAACACACAGTCAGTTTGTATATGAAGGAAGTTAGAGCATTATGAATGAATTCTAAGTATCATATACAAATGCCACTGCAAATAGAGATATTGAAGAATGCCATTAGAATAATAATGAACAAGAACTCCTCATGAATCTTGAGTTTTCAAAACAAAACTCTGTATTAAGTTGAAAAAACCAGTGACATACAATAACACATTCTTTGCTAATAAAAATGTCCAACCCTTTGCTAATTCAACCCCTTGGTCTTTAATAGACATATTACATCATAAGATAAGCTTCTCCACAAATAGACACATCTAATTCCTATCTTTGACACCTATCCTAACCATAAAACATGGTATTTATTACAAAAATAGCTGTAAACTGGATACATAGTCCTATTACAAATAGAATTAGAACTCTTTTAACTCTATTCAAAACAAATTTATCTAAACTTAATTACATAATTTGCCACCTATCTTCCCATTAAGTCGAATCTTGATGATGAGCTCCAACCTGTTATGACCATGATACTAATGATGTTGATTTCCTGCAATTTAGGAAACTGCTCCCCTGTTTTTAGGCTTAGGATCCTTTTAGTTTCTTGAGATATTCTGACCACTTCCAACTGATAATTTCGAGGCTAATTTATGTTAGGAACATGATTGAAATATGTCCCATGTCATCCCTTAGTTCCAACTGTTCAAAATCCACTTCAAACTCTGCAAAATAGTGAAACAAATCTGCGTTATGAAAACAACCCAGTTTTGTAGCGCTTTTTTGTAGCGCAGTATTTTTAACCTTTTTCCTTCAAACTTTTGGCTTCTTCTTTTCAGATTTATCTTCCTTAACACTTAACACAACTCCCTTAGCAATTTCAAGTGAAAATTCACATTTTTACCCTTCCAAAATTTAAGAGAGAGAGTGAAAAAGCATGCTACAACAGTTTCGTAGCGCATTTCACACATTTTGCATTGTTGGCGCTACGAAAATGCTGAGTGAGCAGTTTTGTTCAAAATTTAAAAAAATGAAAATTTTAAAATGTGCCAAAAATCCAAATCAACTTGATTCCAACATATAAAAAAAAAATATCAAGTGAAAAATACTTTCATAACAGTCTTCATGAGATTCCTTCTTCATTTTCAAAATTTTCCTATTTTTCCCTGAAAATTAGGTCTTGGGACAGAGCTTATATATCTTACCACATGATGTATTTTGATAAAATGAAGAAGGTTTTTGTAGGCCATGATGTTTTTAATAAAAACCTCTCTTGGTGTTTTGAAACACATCTCTTGCTGTCCAGAAACTGCCTTTGAAAAATATGTGTAAAACAAGAAAACTTTGTTTCTGAAAATAGGGCTTCAATGAAATCCTTTTATCTCCCAATTGACAAAACCTGTGAGAAATGTGAGAGAGGTGTTTGTAGCTAGGGCTAGGATGAAGACAAACCGCTTTTATAATTCCAAAAAACGTTTCCATTTGGCCAGAAACTGAACTTTAAGTTGACTGCTAAAAATTCATGTACAGGACAATTTAGTAACAACAGTTTCATAGCTCATTTTAATTTATCAATTTATCCCACCTCCTAATGAATTTTAAGAAAATAAGATAGGTTTGTATATTTAGATATTTTATGAAGAAAAACCTCTTTCATATTTCTAAGATTCATTTTACGTTTCTCAGAAACCGCCTTTGAAGTTGACAGCTACAAAACTGCGCTTTCGTAGCGCCTGTAGTGTAGTTTCTACATTTTGCGCTATGAAAGTAGCAGCGCTTTCATAGCACAAATCCTATTTTTTGAACTAGTGGCGCTACGAAACGAATGATTCTTGGATAATTGCAGAAATTTAACCCGAAACCTTAAGGATTGACCCCTAGATAGAAAATGTTAATATTTGATCATGGAATGGACCTCTAAAGACTTTATTTGAATCCAATGATGACCTTTAAACTTAAAAAAACTCTAACCTACCCTTAACCAAATATTAAAATGACTTTCAAACCCATTTTAGACCATGATCAAAAATAAAGTTGACACAATGATGTTTTGAAAATTTTTGGGTGATAACAGTGGCTCCACTTGGGATAGTGTGCCCCTGCGGTACACTAAGAACCAGTAGCTCCAGTGTTGATATCCATCCTTTAGAATAAAACTATGAAATTTTTCCAAGCTCCTCCTCAAGCTCTAATGGCCTTCACCTAGGGCTCAAGCTTGATGGTCACTGCAGAAAAACCAACTTCATACCTATTGAAATATGCCCATTCACTTTTGAGCTTATTCACATACTCCTACCTACCCTATCAGCTGCAACTCTCCACTTTAACTCAATCAACATGAAACTTCCAATGAAGCCAATCATTGATCTGATCTGACGCTTGAAACTCTTGACTGCACTTGAAACCAAAGTAACCATGATACTGAGATGACCAAGGCAATTTAGAATGTATATGATCTTCATAATGAAAATGAAACTGAAAAACTGGAGTGTAAAGCTCTTCCATGTATTCAGCTATAGGGTCAAAGAAGACATGATTAGTTTGATGATTCTCATAACATTTTGTAACTTTGGACAACTCATATATGCTTTGTTTAGCCACACAAGATTTCATTTGTATTCTATCCAACTGCTGTTCCAACTGATTCTCAAAGACAGTGTATTCTTGCTCATTCTCAAAAGAGAAAGGAAGCAACACCTTCTCTTTGTGTTCTATCATGGAAAGCTTTTGAAAAGACTGATCTTGATCTTGAAGCCTATAATATTGAAATTTATCCTCTAAAACTTCAATTTCCTTTTCAATGTTCTTAGTAACTTCATCCACAAACTGAATCTTATCTTTTGACTTGCATTCAAATGATTTCAAATTAGAAGACAAGGATAAAGAAAAATTTTCACCCACTTCTTCATTAATGTAATCATCATTTGATGTAGGCTGATGCAAGAAATGACATGAAGAATCAACTTTTTCTTGTACTTGAGGATTGTAGCAAGAATTTTCCAATATTTCTTCTTGCTGTTTGAAATGATTCTCATACTCCTGATGATCAAAGGATTGACAAGTCTGCTGCAAATTTTCCTCAAAATCAGAGGATGTGACATGATTTTCATAAGTAAACTCCTGCTGGTTTTAATTTGCATCCAAGGGAGATGTTATCCTTTCTTCTTGGTGTTCTTCTTGTTGATGAAAGGTATTGTCATGAAGGGCCTCTAAAAAATCCTCATCCATGAACTCATCATCTTCATAAAAATTCTCAAAATATTCAATAAAACTCTCAGAGTGTTTACAACAGTATTTGACCAGCAATAAGGAGGGATGAAACTCTTTATACATCTCATAAAATGTAATATGGAAATCAACAAGAGAATATAATGAACCATTTGGCAAGCTTTCATACCAAGACCATTCTTTTCCTTCTAAAGTGGCCATAAACATCTTCATGAGACAATCTTCAGGGAACTGAACCTTAAGACTGTGTACATGCATATGGAACCTAACCAAATGAAGAGCAGCATTGTCTTTCTTTTCATCTTTAAATATTGGAAGATCATCTAGCCATTCAACCTTTGGCATAGGATTTGGAAAACCAGGGATATGAGACCGATTCATAGGGGCATACTTGGAATTTATTCTTGCAATGGAACTCATATTGAAACTTCATCAAGCTACTGATCTTCAAGAAGTCGAGTCACCTTCCAATTTTTTATTTTATGTGTGGAGTGCTAAGGTAGATGCAGCCTCGAAAAGCTTCCTGAGCTTCTGCTACCTTCAGAAGTTCAGCTTCGGGAATAAGTAATCTTCAGGCTCCCGAAAAATGCACCAAAATGTTATCACCAAAATCATACTTGATTGGCTGCTGATTAGAAAACTTCAGTGTAACTATTTCAGACCAATATTTTGGCTGAGGCTTAGCCTCCTCAACCTGAGAGGGCTCTCTCAAGGGTTTATGATTTTTGATTAATGGATAGATGGCTAACTCTAATGTAAAAAGATAGAATAATATAACTGGTTGTATCATAGATTAGAAAACATTCATTGGGCCATGGAGTCAAGATAACTTCAGCAAAAACATCATAGTATATCTAGCATGGAATTCAAGGCATTTGGAGTTCAAGTCAGTGAGTAAAACGGTAGAATAGTGAAACACATACTCAGTTTGTATATGAAGGAAGTTAGAGAATTATGAATTAATTATAAGTATCATATACAAACACCACTGCAAATAGAGATATTGAATAATTCCATTAGAACAATAATGAACAAGAACTCCTCATGGATCTTGAGTTGTCAAAATAGAACTCTATATTAAGCTGAAAAACCAGTGACATACAATAACACAGTCTTTGCTAATAAAAATGTCCAACCCTTTGCTAATTAGACCCCTTGGTATTTAGTAGACATATTACAACATAATATAAGCTTCTCCACAACTAGACACATCGATTTCCTATCTTTGACACCTATTCTAACCATAAAACATGGTATTTATTACAAAAACAACTGTAAACCTAATATAGAGTCCTATTACAAATATAATTAGAACCCTTTTAACTCTATTCAAAAAAAATTTATCTAAACTTAATTACATCATTTGCCACCTATATTCCCATTAAGTCGAATCCTGATGATGAGCTCCAACCTGTTATGACCATGATACTGTTGATGTTGATTTCCTGCAATTTAGGAAATTGCTCCCCTGTTTTTAGGCTTAGGATCCTTTTAGTTTCTTGAGATATTTTGACCACTTCCAACTGATAATTTCGAGGCTAATTTATGTTAGGAACATTATTTAAATATGTCCCAAGTCATCCCTTAATGCCGGCTATTCAAAATCCACTTCAAACTCTCTAAAATAGTGAAACAGATCTGCGCTATGAAAACAACCCAGTTTCGTAGCGCTTTTTTGTAGTGCAATACTTTTAACCATTTTCCTTCAAAATTTTGGCTTCTTCTTTTCAGATTTATCTTCCTTCACACTTAACAAAACTATTTTAGCAATTTCAAGTGAAAATTAACATTTTTTCCCTTCCAAAATTTAAGAGAGAGAGTGAAAAAGCATGCTACAGCAGTTTCGTAGTGCATTTCACCCATTTTGCACTGTTGGCGCTATGAAACTGCTGAGTGAGAAGTTTGTTAAAAATTTTCAAAAATGAAAACTCCAAATCAACCTGCTTCCAACATATAAAACAAAAATAGCAAGTCAAAAATACTTTCATAATGGTCTTCATGAAATTCCTTCTTCATTTGCAAATTTTTCCTGTTTTTCCCTGAATATTAGGTCTTGGGACAGAGCTTATATCTCTTAATCCATGATGTATTTTGATAAACTGAATAAGGTTTTTGAAACACATCTCTTGCTGTCTAGAAACTTCCTTTGAAAAATATGTGTAAAACAGGAAAACTCTGTTTCTGAAAACATGGCTTCAATGAAATCCTTTTATCTCCCAACTGATAACACCTGTGAGAAATGTGAGAGAGGTTTTTGTAGTTGGGTCTGGGAAGAAGACAAAACTCTTTCAAAATTCCAAAACACTTTTCCATTTGGCCAAAAACTTAACTTGAATTTGACTGCTAAAAAGTCATGTATAGGACAATTTAGTAACAACAGTTTCGTAGCTCATTTTAATTTATCAATTTATCCCACCTCCTAATGAATTTAAAGAAAATGAGAGAGGTTTGTATATTTAGATATGTTCTGAAGAAAAACCTCTTTTATATTTCTAAAATTAATTTTCAGTTGCTCAGAAACCACCTTTGAAGTTGACAACTACAAAACTACACTTTCGTAGCACCTGTAGTGTATTTTCTGTGTTTTGAGCTACGAAAGTAGCAGCGCTTTCGTAGAACAAATCCTATTTTTTGAACTAGTGGCACTACGAAATGGAGGATTCTTGGCTAATTTCTGAAATTTAACCTGAAACCTTATGGATTGACCCCTAGATGGAAAATGTTAATATTTGATCATGGAAACCTCTAAAGACTTTATTTGAATCCAATGATGACCTTTAAACTTACAAAAACTCTAACCTACCCTTAACCAAATCTTAAATGAATTTCAAACCCATTTTAGACCATGATCAAAAACAGAGTTGACACAATGATGTTTTGAATTTTTTTTGGGTGATAACAGGTAGGGTGACCTATTACATCGCATATGGTGCAGACTGGTGATTCTTGCTGTATGGCGGGGGTCACCATCTTATTTTTCTCTATTCTCAGTTTTCTTGGCCATGATCATTGGTTTTGCAATGGGAACTTCTTTTGCAGGGGTGGTCTCGACTGTTTCTTGGATAGGTGTGGGCTCCTCGGGACTGAGGGGCTTCAACCTTGTGGCAGTAACACGAGTGGCTCTTGTTCCTGCAAGGGGAATGAGGTACCAAACTGGGATCGTCAACGATATGTTGGGTAACACCATTGTTGCCAAAACCTGTGGGAGACAAAGCCAACTCGGGGGTAGAGTAAAGGGGTTTGGGAGGCAACGTAGGCTAGAGAGGTTCCCGTGGCTGATGCCTCAGTGTCATTACTGCTTGTGTCTGTGTCCTGACTAGCTTCAGCGCTTGATGTGGATATCATGCACACCGTAGCCCCTGTGACATCGGGTGATGAATCAGGGATAATGGGAGGATCTCCTAGGTATGACCATAGAATGGACGATGGTTTGAATTAGCTGGGGCCATATTCTTGGTACCGTGAAAGCGCATCCAAGGATGTACCTACATAGGGTAGTATTATATCAGTGTTTGTTAGGGGATGCTTCTCGTTGTGCGTCAGTTGGTATACAGTAATGATGTGGTCCTTATGGGGGAACATCATAACGCGGAAGATGAAGGAGGCTATGGAAGAAATAACATACATGTAACTTCGTCCAAGGAGTATATTGTAGTCCAGGTGAGCATCCAAGACTTCAATGTATATGTGGACCATATTTCCGGCTAAACAGATAGGGAAATTTTGGTAGAGGCCGAAGGGGGTCAAAGGAAGAGCGTCATATGCTCAAAGCATAATTACTGAGGGTTTTAGTTTGGGAGATCCTAACTTCTGCCAAACATTTTTAGACATAATGCATGTGGATGCACCCTTATCTATGACACATCGGTGGATAGTGATATTCTGAACTGAAACTGGTATCTGGAAGGTGACCATGGAAGGAAGCCTAGGGTGGCTTTGTCTAGGTCAAAATCCATTAGGCGTGTATCGACATGGTGGATAGCGCCTAATGCGAAACATAGGGATTTCTGTTGTTTCGGGCATGACTGCAATAATTCCAGAGTTGACATAGAAGTGGGAGATTGTGCTAAATCTTCCGCAATGTGATAATTATGGGCTACTTTGGAGTGGTTTCCTACTCACCTATTAGGTCCCTTCTCCATCTTTGGCAATGGTTCTATAGGTATCTTTGAAATGGTCAAAGGTGGAGTTGGTGCACTGGTACTTGCCCCTGATGAACTAGTGTCTGGTGGGGTGTCGTAATTGTGATTCCGTGTTTGGAAAAAAATATCTTCTCCAGTAATGTAGATTTCATGGCTGCTTTTCCCAAAATCGTCTAGTTTTACTATTGAGTGCTGACCATTCCTTGGTGGGGGAAAGTTTCTTGCATCACAGCTGATTGCTGGGAAGATCCTCCTTGTCCTCGGTTACTCTATAGCTTCTTTAGCTCACGGAGATTGGGAAAATGGTGAGTATAGTGGCCGTACTCACCACATACGAACAATAATGGTTTGTTCGAAGAGGTGGCCTTTTTCTCTGCCATTGAGAATTGCTTGGCTCCTGGTTTTGACTTCGGTTGGAGTTGCCTCCAGCCTGGGATTGCGGTGGGAGTTGCTGGTTGTTTTCCCCCTGTCTAGGATTCCCTTTTGGCTTGTTTTTGGATTTTTTCTTCACCACGTTAGGAGGGTATTTCTCTTGGTTATATTGTTGTGGTTGGTTTTGGGATGGCTGCATAAAGTTCACTTGCGCATTGTTTTGCAGAGGTGGGTCGTGTGCTGGGGACTGATCATAACGCTGTCCCTGGTTTGCACATCGGGACTAAGTGAGAGACTTTCGATCATGATTTCTCTCCCCGCCTACCGGATCCCCCGAGCTTTCGCAGGGATATGGTCCTCCTTGGTGATACGCTTGCATCCTATTAGTCAAATTTTGCTGAGGCATATGATGACTTTGAAATTCGGGTTGAGACATGTTCTGGGTAGAACTATATGTGTATTTACTCACATTATTTGGGCTAGACTAGGTAACCTTGGGTCATTGATCCAATTAGCCCATCTGCATAGTTCAACACGCCTGGAAATTCTTGATAATTTTGCAGGTTCGGGGCATTAGGCAGGATGTTGTAAATGTATCCTGACTACATACAAATCAACTCAAGATTTTGGGCTTTGCTAATTGCGTCCTCTTCGGATGTGGGGTTTTGCTGTGCCACATCCTTTGAAATCTCTGTCGTAAGAGTTTTCAGAAATAAATTTAAGAGAACCCTCTCCTCGAGTTTAGATTTAAATAAAATACGACACCGCCTCCATTCATGGAGATGGTCTGAGATGTGGATGGTAGAGGTTTATCTAAAATGTGTCGGTAATTCCATTCCAGAGTCATGGTGAATGGGTAACTGAAAATATGTTAGGAATGCAGTAGTAAGGGCGCTAAAGTTTCCATGTGAAGTAGGGGGTTGCTCCACGTACCACTTCGTGACTACTCCTGTAAGAGTGTGTTGAAATAATCTCAAACGAATAGTGTCGTCAATGATTCTGTTCGATGAGCACCACAGGTGAAAGGTCATGACATGATTACTTGGGTCTTTCGCTTGCTTGCCTTCGAATTTTGGAATATTCGAAGGGAGCTTCGTGGGCATGGGAGGCCACGTAGGACTATGTGCGATGGCGTCATTCGTTAGCTTGGTTAAATTAGGTAGACTCAACGAAGCTAAGAAAAAATACTAAGAGGTTGACGCCATTGCAATGTGTAAAAACACAAAGTTCTAGCTAGGAAGAGGGTTAGTCTGCGATGTACCCTGCTGTATATTCGACTGGCTTCCCAAATGGGAGGCACTCCTCTGCCCTCTAGGTGTCGTGGGAGGAGTGGTGTGTGGTGTGGTGTTGGGAGACCAACTAGGGTTCCCAACTATGGATACCCCAATAAAGGGCGAACCAATAACGGTGGCAGTGTTCCGTCTTTGACGCTTGAATGGAAAAATACCTAGAACCCCTCTCGGTAATGGGCGAATGTCCAAATGATGCCTGGCTCGACGAGGTTCCGTTGGGACCGTTCAGGTGTCGACTAGGTTTGGTTTTGGTAAAATTTGAGAGGATAGAGTCTATGATAAAAGTAAAATTATCGTCACATACATAAAACAAGCGAAAATAAAATAAATTTCCCCTTTAAATTAATCTATGTGATCAAGCAATCAAAAAAGAGGTTTTTGTTTTTTTGTGTATGATACTCCAAATCGTAGAAGACCTATGGGTCCTCAACACACTCAAATGTAATTGGGCCTTGACAATATTTCTTGTGATTGCTGGCACAATGTCCCGTAAGAGGGTCCCGTGAGAGCTGGCGACGCCCCCAGTCAGTCGAAGAGAATCCACCAAGGTAATGGTAGAGGGTCTGGTGCTTGCCTGCACCATCACCTATAGGGAAAAGGATGCCCTAATTTTTAGCCACTAAGAACCACTGTCCCATGTGAGCGTTCGAGTCTTGGGATTCTTGGTATTCAGCTAACAGTACCGAATATCAGCCGGGTCAGGTTGCCCCAACTGATACCGCACGCACTGCGCCTAAGCCTAACCCCCTCTGAAACGGGTCTCTACCGTGCTCTGGTTTTCTTTTCTGTGGGCTGATAGGTGGATTTGAAGCTCCATAAATACACAAATTATATTTTTCAATATGAATTATGATCAAGGCGGCTTATTGGATGCCTACCCCCTTGATCCAACTTAAGCTATAAATTCTTTTGTTGCTCCTATGGGGAGAATTTAGTGAGTTTGGTTAAGTTAGTTTTAGGTGTCTTTGCTTTGATTAGTGGGTGAGTGTGTGTGAGCACAAAGTGGAAAAGCACATAGTTTGAATGTGTGGATATCAATGATCCTTTATGAAGTCCCCTATTTAAACTATGTTGTATTGTTCTTGGCTCAAATGAAAAACATGTGCGGATGATGGGCCGCTTTCAATTTTTCCTAGTTAATCTATGTGACCAACTATAGGGAGATGGAAAATTGTAAATAGGGAGCGTTCATATGCTTACCTAGGATCAACAAAGGGTGCAAAGGTAGAAAAGATTACTTGCTCTTCTATAAACAATTCAATCCTAGTCCCGAAATTCCTAGTGCAAAAATTGAACTAAACTAAAAACTTCTACACTAGAAAAAATAAAACTAGGTATGCATGCGTGGTCTCTCGCCACTTACTTGGGCTAGTTATCTAGGTGTGTAAGTACCAAAATTTGCAAAAAATAATTTTTTTTCAGAATGCAAGTTATTTTTCCCCCCTACTTAAACTACGTGTGAACTTTGCAAAAATTGACTTGAATTAAAACTAACACTAAGCCTACAAAAATCAGCTAAGAGTGAGCTTTAAGAAGCTGCGGGGTACCACAACTAGTGTTGGAAGGTGTATTAGGGGCTGCCAAGCACCTTAGGTGTTTGGCACACGTATGTACGAAATCACACCAACTTAAGGGGTGTGGTTTACCCCATTAAGTTATTGGTAACATGCAGAAAAAGAAGTGGAGTCAAGCTAGTTAGTGGAACATGCTAGAATCAATAAGCATACTAGATAGGGAAAAAAAATGCATATGTAAACTAAAACTAAACTAAAACTAAAAACAAATAAACAAAAGCTCTGAAAAGAGTCAAACGACAACAATAATGCAAACAGTGGCTCTAGGCCCCTCTTATTGAGCGCTGGTAGTAAGAAGAGTGAAACTTTACCCTCTTTCCAAAGGGCCCCTAGACAATGGTTATAGGTCCGGATGCAAGGATGTTTTTATCCCAAGCTTGCCTCGGTGCAGTCTCCCTCTCTCTCTACTATGTTGGAATGAACTTTTTAGATGGCCAACAATTGAGTCCCCTCTATCTTCAGCTCTGGGTCACACACTATTGGTATTGCTGGGGAAACTCTGGCCAACATAACAATGTTATCACCCATTCTTCATCTCATGGTGGCCTTATATAGGAGATTTCAAATCCTCCCTTCCCTCTCTTGGTACATGGGGGATGGTGACCCAAGATAGGGGTATGATTCCTTTGTGTGCTCCAAATATTCCATTGTGTTCTCACATAGTGTCTAAGGAGGCATTGGTGGCTGTCCTTAGGTGGCTTCAAGTAAGGAGTGACTTGTCCTTTGCTTTGTGAGGTCCTGGATAGTGACATTTCACCACTCTCAGGAATGCATGCATATCGAGAAAAAAAGGTGCGTAGAAGGCGCTCTTCACGAAGGATTATGCGCGCAAAAAATATTTAAGACTAGTTCAAATTTTATTTTCCTCAGACCTTAGAGATTTTTAAATATTTTCCATATTATATAATGTCTTCTAGCCATGTAACTCCTTTGGCATGACATTAATTAATGTCATCTTCTGCTATACGATTTTCCAGTGTTAACAATCATAATAATCGATGAAATGATAGAGCAATGAAAATAACGTGAAACAACACAAGTTAAGATAAAATGGTAGGAAAAAGAGGCAAAGATAGTCCTAGTGGTTATAGTCATGAGGTAAAATAGGGGAAACAAATGATGGAAAAGTGTGCAAAACTGGCACCCAACAGGAGCTTCCTGTGGGTTGTAGCCTGTAGAAAATAGATGGGAGTTGGAGCTTCCTTGCAAGTTGTAGCTTGCAGAATTGAGGTAGTATCCTCCTGTAGGTTGGAGCCTACAGAAAATTAGTAGTGAGAGGGAGTCAGAGCTTTCCTTTGCATGACAACAATAAAAAGATGTGGTTTTCTTCATTATGGGTTTCCACTTATCTCTGTTGTCTATGTGCATGATGATTATGTGTTGATATTCTGTATTTAGTCTGCTCAATACCTGCTGCTCACTTATTAAGATTGGTGTTCCATTATACATTAAGATAATTATAAAATTAAGGTGTAAATAAGTTTAAAAGAAAGTTTAAAAGTCCATGAATGCATTAAAATTATTCACCCCCTCCCCTCTCAATTTAACTAAGGGTTCAACAATTGGTATCAGAGCAGGTTCCTTATGTATCATTTTAACAACTGGAAGGAGATCCTGTGTCCCCAATATGGCTAGTCTAGAAGGATGCTCAACAAATAAATCCTCATTTTTTACTGGCACAAACTATGCTTTCTGGAAAATAAGAATGCAGACATACATAATGTCTCCAGGAATAGAAGTTTGGGTTGCTGTGGAAGAAGGATATGTTCCAAAGGATACTGACAGAGAAAAAGATGGCAAAAAAAATTTCATAGCCAATGCAAAATCCATGAATGCACTTTTGAGAGGTTTGTGTGAGTCTGAATTTATCAAGGTAATGCACAATGTGACTACCAAATAAATTTGGGATACATTGGAAAGTATCCATGAGGGAGATAAAAAGGTGAAGGCGGCCAAACTGCAAGCCTACAGAGCTAAGTTTGAAAATATAAAAATGAATGAAGAAGAATATGTAGCCAACTTCTTCTTAAAGGTTGTAGAAATTGTGAATAACATGAGAGCTCTAGGAGAAACCATTAAAGAATGTGTAATTGTACAAAAGATATTGAGATCTTTACCATCCAGGTTTAACCCTAAGGTTTCTTCCATAGAAGAAACAACTAACTGGGAAACATTGATCATGAACCAATTGCTTGGAAACCTGCCGGCCTATGAGATGAAACTTCCAAAAGGGAAGTCAAGTGTGAGGGAGGTAGCCTTTAAGGCGGATAAGTGCAAAGGAGAAAAAGAAGATACTTGCTCCTGCTTTGATGAAGAAGAGGCCAAATTCTTCAGAAGATTAGATAGAGGCACAGGAAAGTATAAAGGTAAAATTCCATTTAAATGCTTTAATTATGGAAGAGTGGGGTACTGTGCATCTAAATGTACTCATAAGAAAATGGAGAATCAATCAAGAGGGAAAGAGAAAACCAATTTCAGCAACAGGCCAAAAGGGAATAGATTTAATAGAAGATATTTCTATGTTCAACAAGACAATAGTGAATCTAAGAGCTCAAACGACCACGCCAATGAAGAGGGAACATCATAATTCATTCTGATGGCCAATGAAGTGCTTGAGGAATATCTCCTAGAATTTGAAGACGAAGGTGAGGTAGATCTTGAGGGGGAGCTAATTAGTGCCTTAGAGGAAATAGAAAGACTTAAAATCAAGTGGAGAAAATAGAAAGACATTCTCCTGAAATATGTAAAAGAAGAACCAAATTCGGAAAACCTCATTCAGTTGAAAGTAGAACTTGAAGAAGTTAATAAGGTGGAAGACATTCTACTAAAGAAAATTAAAGATAAAATTTAGGAGCAAGATAAATTTGAAGAAGAAGTAGTATGCATGAGAAAGAAATTAGAAAAAAATCAAAGGGAATTAGCAATGAACGCTCCATGAATGATAAGCTCTGAACAATTGGATAAAATACTAAATGCTCAAATATCTCCTCTCATAAAGGCTGGGATAGGTTATGAAGGAGAAACCAACAAATCCAAGATGGAAAATAACAAGAGTATCATCTTTGTAAAATATAGTGAAGCAGCAAAGAGGGAATCCACAGAATTAGAAACCATCAAGACCATGATATATAACGAATCAAACACAAACAAACAACAACCTCAAGTAACAAAAAAAGAACTGAATATACAATCAACTGAAAAAGACTCATATGATCCCAAGGATGAATTGAACAAATGTGGAATATGTCAAAGGATGTTTCTTCTTCCTGTGATGAGTTTCACTTACTTCACCTGCCACAGACCTGGACACATCACGACATACTGTAAGATAAAGCAAATCCAGTCCAACCAGCAAAAGATGCAACAAATGAAAATATTACCTCAAACAACTTTCTTCGCTTGAGACAACTACTACTTCCATGGTTATTGTTTTTATTGTAAGGGGTTCAGTTATAAAGTCATGGAGTGCAGAATGTATGGACAAAGACCGGTGTATGAAAACCCAAGGAGAATTATGAACAAGGGAGTATTCACTCGTTTACATAATCCATTCAGATATATAATCAAATGCTTTAGCTGCCATCAAATCAGGCACAAGTCTCACAAATGTCCTATAAAAAACGGTGGTCCATCTCCTTAGGAAAGTTATCAAACAAATAGCTGCATGCAGTGGAAAAAGAAGTTGAATAAGTGTGATCTGGTTCTAATAGCTCAAGATCAGAAAAGCCAATGGTATATGGACAGTAGATGCCCAAAGCATATGACTGGAGATCGAAGCAAGTTTATAAACTTTGATGAAAAGAAATCTGGAAATGCAACATTCGACAATGACAAAGCAGGGAAAATCAAAGGAAAAGGCTCAGTCAGTCTGAATAATGGAAGAGGAGAGGCTCAAGATGTACTATTTGTGGATGGGCTAAAAGAAAATCTGCTAAGCGCCAGTCAAATGTGTGATAAAGGCTGTGAGGTCCTTTTTAGAGCCCAAGATTTTGAATTAAGGTCTATCACCATAGGAAAGACCTTGATCAGAGGTGATCAAGTAGAAAGTAATGTCTATATAGTAGAAGAAGAGAATGAAGCATGCCACATAAGAAAACTTGATGAATCATGGTTATGGAATAGAAGATTGGGACACCTAAAATTTGACCACATCATCAGTCTGAGCAAGAAGAATGCTGTCAGAGATATTCCTGCAATAAAGAAGCCTCCAAATACCATATGTAAATCCTGCCAACTGGGCAAGAAAACCCGCACATCATTCAAGGCCAAAGATCAAATATCTACAAGTAGGCCACTTCAGCTTGTACACATAGACCTATGCGGACCTTAAAGAACTAATGCATCAGGTGGAGAATCTTATTTCATGCTAATAATAGATGATTTTACCAGATTGATGTGGGTGGCATTTCTCAAATATAAATCCGAAGCATTAGAAAAATTCAAGATCTTCAAGGCACTGGAAAAAAATCAAACATGATGCAAGCTAAAATGAATTAGATTAGATAGAGGAGGGGAATTCACAGACTATGATTTTGCAGACCTGTGCAATGAACATGGGATAAATCAACAGTTTACAATTATAGGTACATCTCAATAGAATGGAGTGGAAGAGAGGAAAAACAAGCCAGTATGGAAGATTGCCAAAGCCATGATGCAAGAAAGTAACATTCCCCAAACCTACTGGGCAGAAACAGTACACACAGCTGTTCACATTCTTAACAAAGCTCATCTAAGACCAAATTATGACAAGAATCCTTACGAATTATGGCATGGGAAACCGACGTTAATCAAGCACTTTAGAGTCTTTGGTAGCAAGTGTTTCATAAAAAATAATGATGAAAAACTGGGGAAGTTTGATGCAAGAGATGATGAAGGAATATTTTTGGGATATGCATCCAAGAGTAAGGGTTACAGGTGCTACAACAAAATACTACACAAAATCGTGGAAAGAATTGATGTGAGATTCAACGAATATCTACCAAACAGAACAAGAAGCATAAGCTGTGCCAATACTCCAGATGATCATGAAGTTGAGAACCAAGATAATGATGAACAAAGAAAGACAACAGAATATACTGAATTAAACTCAAAATTTCCCTCAATACACACTCAAAAGAACCATCCAGAAGATCAAATCATTTGGGACAAGAGTGCGGGAGTCCAGACTAGAAGACAACTAGCTGAACATATAGAAGAAGTATACCTAGCCATGCTATCGCAAATAGAACCAAATAAGTTCGAAGAAGCCAGAAAAGACAAAAACTGGGTAAATGCTATGAATGAAGAACTAGACCAAATTGAGAAGAACAATACCTGGGAGTTAATGCCAAGACCCACTAGGAAAAATGTCATTGACACAAAATGTATATTCAAGAATAAGATGAATGAACAAGGGCAGGTAATCATAAATAAAGCCAAACTTGTATGCAAGGGATATTATCAAATTGAAGGACTTGATTATGATGAAACCTTTGCCCCTGTATCCAGAATGGAAGCAATCATAATGTTTTTGGCCTTTGCAAGATATCATGATTTCAAGGTATATCAAATGGATGTGAAGCTTGCCTTCCTAAATGGAGATATAGAGGAAGAAGTCTACATGGAACAACCTGAAGGATTATCCTTAACAGATAAACATGAATATGTGTGCAAATTAAAGAAAGCCTTATATGGACTGAAACAAACTCCTCATGCATGGTATTCAAGGCTGGACAAATACTTACAAAAACAAGGGTTCAATAAAGGAGGAGTAGACAACAATTTGTATATAAATTCTGATGAAAATGAACTCTTAATTGTAGTAGTATATGTAGATGACATCATGTTTGGTAGCAAAAAAGATGAGTTAGAAAAATAATTTGTAGAAGAGATGAAATCAGAATTTGAGATGTCTATGATTGGAAAGCTCACCTTCTATTTAGGACTTCAAATTCTACAAAAGAACGCAGGAATATTCATTTCATAAGAAAAACACTTAAGAGAGTTTTGGTTCACTAAGATGACTGTTATAGGAAACCTCTATGCTTCTCATTCAATTTTCAACCCAGGGTAAGTCTTCTTATTTCAAGAGTGCAAGCATAGTATATGTAAGTGACATCAAGAACAACTAATCTATATTATCATGAAGAAGATTATCTAATTCTCGAAGTTCAATCAACTTAAAAAGAAATGGAATTGTAAAATGCTGCTAACTATTCTATCTAAATAAGCTTAGCGAGGGTAACCTATGATTGAACATCACACTAATGAATTGAACAACAGTCCTACTGAATTGAACAACAACTTCAACGAATTGAACACCAATTGCTTATCTAATTTTGCAATGGAATTCTCTTTGCAAACTAACTAGCTAACATTCCTCTACATTAAGCAACATGAGAAGTCCTATAGTACTGATGAAAAGATCTAATTCTTCGTGATATAAAGCATTGAACAAAAATCTTTCTAAAGCTCATAAAATAGATATAAAAGTGTTGAGAAAATGATGAAAGCATCTAACAGTTATGAAACAATTACTGTAATCTAGAAAGCCTGAGCAATAAACTATCTTAATGGCATAGGAAACTACAACATCATAGGCTTAGAAGTTAACAAGTGGAAATATATCTCACAGAACACATCAGATAACTGAACATAAATTCCGTAATTACAACACAGAGATGAGTACGGAAACTCCCAGGGCTGGGCCCAAACCACTAGAAGTCTAACGCGACGAAAAGCTCAGGAAATGACTATTCAAAATACCAAAATTCTTTATTAAATAAAAGGTTAAAACATGAATACGACTGGACAGTTCTATCTTGATATTTCTGTTACAGAAGATAATTCCTATTCAGCCTCTTCTTTTCTCGTCCATCTTCAGCCTTTTTAAAGGCGATTTCACTCAGTGGAATGGTCTTTTCCAAATGACAACCTGCTACTCATGGCTGTTGTTTGAGTTATTCGAATGTGTATTTGTCTTTCTGCCTTTTGCCAGTCCCTGGGGGTCATTGTGATTTCGTGCTCTCTGTCTGTCATCTATATTTTGGTCATTGTCGATTTAGCTGCTTTGTTTTCCTGTGAATAAAGATGAAATAAGTCAAATCCTTGTTGTTTAAACATCATTTTTACCGTTAGTCCATTTTTCCTGATTTTACATTAATCCTCCTTTCCTTCACTGTTAAGATGAGGAAAAATTCCTAAAAGTGTATGATAATTCGAATTAGTAAAGGTGGGGTGAAAAAGTACCTTAATTCTGGCCCAACATACTCCCCCGCTTACCTATTTGCAGGTCCTCGTGCAAACAAATGATTGAGGTGTAACTGGGTCAAAGAATAGGCAGGGTATACTTCTTCCTTATATGTTTTGAAACTCTGTTTCTGTCTTATTATTGAAAAGGCAGCGTTTGTGTGCCCTTATGGCAATTCGTAGTCATGATAATAACCCTCAGGGGGGGTACCAGATGAGAGAGAATCTATACCTGCACCCTATCCATGCAGGACCCATGTTGAAGACCAGATTGCCATATAAAAGGAATCTGGAGGCAGCTGCTTTGAACTTTCTGTAGCCAAATGGCTCCCTGTTTTTCACATTGTTCGTGGAGGCCATCCACCTTTGTTTGGCTACTACCAGAGCTACTTCCTGAATGTATTTGAAATAATCCTGCCCACGCTGTATAATGTATTTATGGATAGGTCCCAGCTTAGTCCTTACCCCCTTTCTTCACATGAAATTCTTGTGTTGGATGAAAAACTGCAGTGGTTTAGTAGGCTCGCCTCTAACCCACAGGTCTAGGCCATGTTCTCTCTTTTGGAAAATTTTATAGGATTTGGCCCACCTAATCTGGTTCTTAGAAAAAGAGAGGAATGTCTGGAATTGAATATCTCCTATAAAGGGACTAGGATTACTATCCCTGTCCTCCTCTAGGAAGAAGTTGTGCATGTAGAGTTCACACAAAAGGCATTGGAGTTGTTCATCTTGATCATTGCAGCAATGAAAAAATTCCTCTATAGTTTTGAAAGTTGTGGGCTTCCCTGCCCTGACGGCCTTCATCTTCACCAGTAAATATATTTCAACTAGAAATATGGCATAGTTGGTGGCTGGTGCCCTACTTGTTAGCACATCAGAGTACAAAGAGAAAATCATAGCGATTTGTTTCTTGGCTTGTTCCACTTGGTCCTGTGCCCTTTTTACCTTTTCCTGCTCTTCTCTGAGCTGAGAAAATGTTTCATCTTCTGTTGTAGAAAGGTTTGTGAATTTATTCAACAGTGTCTGATACTGTTGTGCAGGCACTACTTCCTTTTTTCACTGTGCTAACTCATGCTGTGTTCGAATTAATTCATTATACCATTTTTTATTGATAACTCTTTCAACTAGAGGAGCATAGGTAGGGGTTTCCTCCGTTTGGGTTTCCTTTTCTTCTGTGAATTCCTGCTACTTTGTACAGAGGCTTTGGTAGTGTCCACTAGGTCTGTCTGTACCTCAATATCATCAGTGCTTGCTAAGTCAGTCTGCATCTCAGCATCAACAGTGTCTGCTAAGTCAGTCTGCATCTCAGCCTCAGCAGTGTCTAAAAAATTGGTGACCAACTCTGTTTGGGTTTCTATGGTGGTAAATTCTTTCTTAGGCTTCCAGGCCTTGCTTACCTCTTTCAACTACTTCCTCAAATGTTTTACCATTTTCCTTAACCTTTTTCAGGTTCTGCTTAATTTATTAAACTTATTTTAAGCTAAATTTTCTTCTGGTCTGGTTTCAGTAGGGGATGGAGGAGTAGCAACCTAATTTTCAGGAATGGTGGTGTCAATTTCAGGATTGTCAGTGATGGTGTTTTCTACCTGTATTCCAGAGTTTACTTCTGCACAAGGGTCCCAGCTGGGTGAGACATTATTCCCCTTAGGCATTAGGGGAACCATTTCCATGCTTGCATTTTGTTCAAAGGGGATGGTGTCTCCTGACTGGTTTTCAGATTCAACTACCCCTTCGGCATGCTCTTCCTTATTCTCTCCATCACTTTCGAGAAAAGACAAGGCCCTAAAGCCTGTGATTCCTCTTGATGGGTTAATATCTCGGTGTGGCCAGAGTTGTTGGTAGTGGCAGATTGGTCTAACGGTTCTTCTTGCTCTTTAGCTTGCTTAGATAGGCTTCTAGTTTCATGGGATGCCCTCATTTTCTCCAGGACTCGAGCCATCTCTTCCTCATAATCTTGTAAGGGTATATTTTGAGGGTTTGAGGGTAGTGAGCGGGATGGCCCTACCTCCTCTAGGGATTCCCAGGTTTCTTGTTGTAAATGTAGTCTTTTGGATTGCCTTCGTTTGCTTGGTTTTGAAGTTGAGGTACGGGTCATTTTACTTCTAGGTATGTTCATTCTAGGGAGCTCAATTTCGGTCTCGACAGGGTTTTCCTCAGTTTCCTACACGACAGGGTTAACAAAGTTTTCCTAGGATATCTGCTGCTTGCCTAACTCATGCATGGTGATTAATTTGATTAAACTATGGTGACTGACGACTGCCTAAGGGTTTTTAGCTTTTATTATTCAAACAACAGTGTCGTGTAATATATAATTTAAGAAAGCAGACAGATTAACTGAAATATTTTGTTTAAGCATAGCTAATAATTTGAGTTGACGGGGTTTTACCATGTCTTGGTGTCCATCGCATGTGATGAATCTCTGGATGAATGCTGTTAGTTCCTGTGATGGTTGATGTAGAGAGGTAGGGTTAATCCCTTTCCCTTTTCACTCCAATGGTTCTTCTGGATCCTTGTATGCTGTGACTGCCTCTCATAAAAGAAGGTGTTTTTTCGGTCCATCTCTCTCCCTCTGCTGGTATTCCGAAAACTTTAGCAATAATATCTTGTGTGACCAATATAATCCTTCCCTTGAGCCTGGTCTATCCCTCTTGTAGGTTCTGCAGGAACTCAAATTCTATCTTTGTATCAAATTGTTGTAATTTGTGTAAATATGGCAGCCAGTCAGCTTGCTGGAGGATAGTACGAGCTGCATCTGAAATCGGGAAGTTTGTAGGTTCATTCCAAAGAGAGTTCCCTCCCATGGCTGATGTGTTTTCTTGAGCTAGTTTCTTCGTCTGTTTGTGTCCTCTTTTGGCCCTGTTGGTTAGAATGAACACTATATGCAAGAGAAAGGGAAATTGCAACCTTCTATAGGTAACTTCATACCTTAATTGCAATGATCCTTTGGTCTTATTAGCGTATCCAACGAAATTTGTGAAGGAAATTCGCATGCTTGATATTTATGGATAATTACACCCCCTCTCTCGAAGTAAGGGTGTCCACGTCCTCAAGTAAAAGAGAGATTTGATCAATCATGAATGCATACGGGGAAATGTTAGGGTTTAGTAATCATAGTCTATACGCGAGAATAGAGTCCATGGCTTTGGAGCTCAAGGAAAGAGGAGTGATTGAGTAATTATGAGCGCATGCAGTGTAAAGGTAAGAATTGGAAGTTATCATAAGTGTATCTCATGCAGAAGTGACCGGAGAGGTGAAGAAAGAAGTATAGCTATTATTATGATAGGATGTCCTTGTTTAATGGTAAAGTGTGACAAAAGCATGAATGAGATAGATAATGATTGGTTCCGTCATCCCGCGGTTCAAACATGCAAGCATAGCTTGTTTATAGTTACTTATGTGGTAAAATAGTATTATCACTAATTCAAGTAGTGGGTTTATGCTAAGAATGGAAGAAAAATAGGAGATAAGGTATATGTAAGTGTAATTGGATATCATTGAAACATACTCTCATACCATAAGCAGAGCCACTGCTACCAGCAGGCGTTCATAGCCTCAACACGGTTGCTATTTTAACCCAAAAAATGAGCCAGGATCCTTTATGTAAAAGTAGTTATTCTGCCAATTTTGTGGAGAGATCACCATGTTGGTATGATAGCTATATAGTCATAGTTACACTAACTAGAGTTGTAGCAGAGTGATCAGGTCGGCTCGTGATGAGACCTCCTATCCTTCAAGCAGTTGAGAAGGTCATTACCCTAGTGTGATGGACATTGTGGTCATGTCACCTGCTAAACTCTTATGAACATGGTGGGCTGGCTCGTGATGAGACCCCCTATCCTCTCTTAAAAATTTTCATATAAACATAGTACTTCTTTTTGAAAAGTAGGCATTTTGATTTATGAAGAGACTAATGTGCTGGTATGATGGCCAGATAGTCACAGTGCCATTCACTAGGATTGTAACAGAGTGATCAGGCCAGCTCGTGATGAGACCTCATGTCCTTCATGCAGTTGAGAAGGTCATTACCCTGGTGTGATGTCCATTGTGGGCATGTCACCTGCTAAACCCTTATGATCATGGTTGGTTGGCTTGTGATGAGACCCCCTATCCTCTATTTTAAAAATTTGCATGTAAACATAATATTTATTATTTATACATGAAGGGAGGCTCATTAACTCCTTAAGAGTTAGGGATGGTGTGAGAAGTAAAAATAATGCCAATACAATTATTACTCCTTATTCCTATTTATTTATGTCGAAGGGAAATACTACTCGAGAGTGTAGAAAGATATACCATTATAAGACTATGTATTGTGTGATAAAATATTTAAGCGGGGAATGGCTTAGCCCTTCATTTCATATATGTACCGTGTCAGCTTCCGGGTTAGAGATTATAGTGTCAAAGGATAATAATATTAGTGGTTTTACTGCTTTCCTCTTCTTCAGGTGCCAATTCCTACTCAGAGATGTCTTTTATAGCTAGGGTGTGGAATGAGGAGAGAATATCGACAAAAGAAAGAAGGAGCATGCTTCTTTAAAGAGAGGAAAAAAATCTGCTGTTCAATCCATTTGAACAACATCTGTTCAATTAGGTAGTTGTTCAAAGGTTTTAACAGTAAAACAAAAACGCAAAACATGGTTGTTCAATTCGATTGAACAACAACTGTTCAATTGGATTGAACAACATCCATTCAAAGATTTGAACAACAAGGAGATAAGAACGGAAAAACACGACTGTTCAATCCGATTGAACAACATCTGTTGAATTGGACAACATCCATTCAAATAATTTGAGTGGCAAGGAAAAATAAAAAACACAAAAACATGGTTGTTAAATCTAGTTGAACAACAACTGTTCAATTGGATTGAACAACAGCCGTTCAAAGAATTTGAACAACAAGGAATTAAAAAAAAAACACAAAAACACAACTATTCAATTGGATTGAACAACAGTCGTTCAAAGAATTTGAAGAACAAGGAAATAAAAAAAACACAAATACATGACTATTCAATCCGATTGAACAACAACTGTTCAATGGGATTGAACAATAGCCGTTCCAAGAATTTGAAAAACAGGGAAATAAAAACACAAAAACACTACTGTTCAATCTGATTGAACAACAACTGTTCAATTGGATTGAACAACAACCATTCAAAAGATTTGAACAGCAAGGAAATAAAAAACACA
Organism: Pinus albicaulis; assembly: GCA_034641835.2. Lineage (NCBI taxonomy): Eukaryota > Viridiplantae > Streptophyta > Pinopsida > Pinales > Pinaceae > Pinus > Pinus albicaulis. Next base: position 648,038,923 of record CM076569.1, on the reverse strand, counting down.
AAAACATGATTGTTGAATCCGATTGAACAGAAGCTGTTCGCTTCTATTCAACTGGATTGAGCAGCAGCCGTTCAAAGAATTTGAACAGCAAGGAAAATTAAAAAAACACAGGAGGATGAGAAAAAGGGTACAATTGTGAGTATGAAGAATGTATAATAAAATAAGAAACTAGGAATTGTAAGGAGATTATATACAATATTTACAAATGAAGGTAGAAAATTCTCATGTACTTGAGGTTGTGGGTTTGTCACCCCCTTCTGCCACAACTTAGACGATGGGATCGTTTCGTACCTGCTGGCAGAATGACTCCTTTGTGATAGGTTTGTGATAGAGGCACATTTTGTGCCCGTTGACTCGAAATGTAGAACTGGACCCGTCTATGGTGGTCAAGGTGAGGGTACCGTTGTTGTGTACTTCTTGAATTTCGTATGGACCGAGCCACCTTGTTTGCAATTTTCCTGGAAAATTATGGAATTTGGAGTCATAGAGAAGTGCCCAATATCCTTTCTGGAATGTATTATTTTTGATGAGGTTGTCATGCCACTTAGCTCGCTGTTGTTGTATGATTGCTGTGCACTGCAGAGCTAGTAGTCGTATTTCATCCAATTCATTTATTTGCTGGAGTATTTTAATTTGGGCCTCCATCAAGACAAACCCTACTTCCTGGGCTGTCCTTAGAGTCTTGACTTCGAATTCAATGGGGAAAATAGGCTCTCTTCCAAATACTAGATGATACGGAGAATATCCAGTGGTGTTTCGCCATGTTGTGCGATAAGACCATAGTGTCTCTGGTAGTCTAGTGGCCCAATCTCGGTGATGTGTTGATACTGTTATAGTAAGAATTTCCTCAAGGACTTTGTTGGTGCTTTCAACTTTTTCGTTCACTTGCGAGTGGTAAGGAGACGTGACTCTGTGGATGATATGGTGATTCTTTAGAGTGGCTGTAATTTTATTACCTACGAACTGTGCCCCTCCATCGGTTATCACTTCCCGTGGTAGACCATATAGCACAAATAGCTCAAACAAAAAGTTAATCATAGATTCTTCCATGACTCTTGGTAAGGCTATTGTATCCACCCATTTTGTTACGTAGCCCATGGAAACTAGTATGTAGGTTTTCTAGTTTGATGGCGGGTTGAACGACCCAACGAAGTCTAGTGCCCATCGTTTGAACGGTTCTATTACCAATTGTGGTTGTAGTGGCATTTCATCTGCTTGGCCTGGGCAGCCCATTCTTTGGCAACTATCGCAGGCTTGGACATATTTTTTTGCATTTTTTCACATTTTTTTGCAAAAGGATTGAAGTTCTTATTAATCCTTAATAATATTATTATTATACACCTCTCTATTTTTAATTGTGAAGAAACTAACTGGAAAAAATTAGCAATTGAAATGAAATACTGATTCACCCCCCTCTCAGTATTTCCAACAAGAAGAAGACTGAAGCTTGGCCTGATGGCAGAATGTGGAAATGCAACTCAATAACCTCTCCTGAGTGGGCACTCAAAGTCCCCTGAGGATGAGGGTGGTATTCCCACTCGGGAACACCCTTGTGTTAAACAACACAACAAACTCCGCTAAACAACTAAATAGTGAAAGAAGTCATACAAAACAAAAACATAACAATAATCAACATTCTCTCCATGGCTTCCATACCCTTCCTTATATGCTTGGTGAGCTTCCTTAACCTTGGCCCCACTCATTAAAGATTTTACTTCCATGCAAAGACTCCTCCTCCATAACCTCGCTGTCCCCACTAGCTCCACTCTCTTCTAAGGCAACACTGTTGATTTGGTCAACCTTGACCCATTCTACATGCATTGACCCCATTCACACCAAGGGTTGCTTTATTTAAGCTAGCTAAACTGATCCACATTAATACTGGAAGTGGTTTTATTCCTACTAAAGAGATTTAAGGGTCTCTTTGCCCACTTATTCCTCTATCTAAGTGGAAAAAAAAATTTAATAAAACAACTAGCTGAAAGCTAATTTGGAATATTACACTGGAGTTCTTCCAACTCAAAGAACCCTAGAAGCATGAAGAACATGCTTGACCTAGTTGACAAATAAAAAGGAGCATGAAACCCATGCTTCAAAAAGTATTTTTATTTTTATTATTATTAATTTTTAAAATAAATATATAATGACACAAATAAAATAAAAATTATGAAGTTGAGCATAGTTACATTTATCAACAACACTCCGCCTTCCCAAATTATATGGGGGATTGGGACTCTAGAATCGAGAGCTTCTCAACAATGTCGTGGGCACTAAGATGTGGTGGCGTTGGATTAAGGGAGGAACCGAGCTATGGAAATAAATTTGGGCTAGGAAGTATGTCTGGGTTCGTATCCAATGGAAATATTGATATTCGTCAAACATTTAGTGGGATCGACGCTATGGAACCTCGCTCGAAGGAATAGTCACCTTATCAAGGATCAATTCTTTTGGAAATAAAATACGACACCTATGTTTTGTTTTAGGAGGACATGTGGCAGAAACTTCCAAAGTTGGACAAAAACAATGGTTTATCAACAATAAGAGCAACTATAAGCTATTACAATACCATGACTGTTGCTATCTATTAGAGGCGTAGTAATCTCCAAGAATATTGGAGAATATGGAAGAATATAGAGGAGTGGTAGTTGGATGAAGCCCTGGAGCATTGGTAAACCTTTAGTAAAATTCTGTAGGAGAAAAGAATCAAAGAACCTCACTCCAAGGAATAGTCACCTTATCAAGGATCAATAATTTTAGGAAATAAACAACGAGACCTATGCTTTTTTCTTAGGATGACTTGTTGGATAGAAACAATGGTTTGTAAACAATAAGAGAAACTCTAAGCTATTATAATGCCATGATTGTTTCTAGCTATTGGAGGCATAGTAATCTCCAAGAATATTGGAGAGTATGGAAGACTATAGGGGAGTGGTAGCTAGATGAATCCCTGGAGCATTGGTCAACCTTTCGTAAAATTCTACAGAAGCAAAGAATCCTAATTTCCAGTAACCTATATAAACTAAGTTGAAGGATATTGGGTGCAAGGATATTTATAAATCAAGGAGGCATGTTATACTATGGTGGATCACATCTCTATACCTCGAGAGTTGGTATGGAAAAAAAATCTGGCAGTCAGACCTCTGGTCTTAGGTCTCTCATTTCCTATGGCTAGTAGGGTGAAAACAACTTCTTACATGGGATCATCTTTTTAAAAAAGGGTATGACCCTCATGGTGCCCAACTTGCCAAAATTAGGAGGAAAAAATGAAACATTTTTTGAATACACACCCATAAGTAGAGCTTTTATGAATTGATGTGGAAAGCACCTTTGGATACTTGGATTATTCATTAGGCAACACAGTTTGCACCATTGCACACTGGAGGACGTCCATATTCAAAAAACCAGTTGGAAATATAGTATAGATGTTAGTTTTGGGATTCCTCCTTTGGAAAATTTAGAAAGACCACAATAAAATCATTTTTAAAAATCAAGAACCCTTAACTCAAGTGATCTAGAAAACCACCAAAGGAAATATCCAAGAAACTATTCTGGTGGAAAGGTGGATGAACGATGATTGGAAATACAATAGGGAGGAAGCCATGATTCTCTCAAAACTACACATATCTACAAAAATGGTGTTCCAACAACCCCCATCTGATAGAAGATCCCAGATCAACTCCCCAACTATTTTCATCCCTCCTTTGGAGGGATTTTTCAAAATAAATTTTGATGGGGCCTCTAAAGGGACCCAAGACCTGTAGGATATGGTGTAAGCCTTAGGGATTCATGAGTAAATCCTTTGGGAATATTTACGAGATCTTGTGGATCCATGACAAAAAACGTTGCAAAACTAACAACTTTTGAGAAAGGGCTTCAGTTGGTTCGGGAGTTGGAAATTTCTAAGGTCCAACTGATATGAATATGTATGTGCTTGAGGATTGTATAAATTGCAAGTAAATTGAATGAGTTTTTGAGGTACTTCAGTTAAATTATTTAACACATTTAAACATTAATTTAACTTATAAATTGTAGAAAATAACATAGAAATAAAGCCATATCCTAGGATACATCTCCTTGTCTAGCTTCCAATGCTTGAACCTCTTTCATTATGCTCATAAACTAATGATTACAATGAGTTACAATGATCAAATGGCTTCAAAACATGCTCCAATAACTTCAGAGCTATAAAAAATTCCTGTTTAAACTCTTTCTTCTCCCAAAAATACCAAAAATTGAGAAAGTTATGCCTCTTTCTCTCTTTCCCCAAATTCTACAACTAATCTGCCCACAATTCGGCCCAAACCTAGCACGGGTGCCCCAAGCACAGAAACTGCCCTCCAAACTTGGCACAATTCTCGCTCGACGGGCTAATATGTAGGGCTGTTAGTTTGGCCAATAAGCCCTGGAAATATGCGTACGCGCCTGGTCATGTGTGCCTTCATAAGGCTAGTAGATGGCCCCCTCTGCTGTAGGTCTAATTGATGGTCACAATTGAGTGGTCACATGTGGCGGTCTACAGCGGAGGTTTATATGTTGGTGAGAGCTCACGGTAAGGGTTGGCAGTCCGATTAGGGGTGGTTAATGCCGCAGGGTTCACATGTCAGATTAGGAGGAGGTTACGGTTATGGTTAATGCCACATGGAAGGGTAGGGCCTAGACCCTGAACCTCCACCTGTGGTCTCATGGCACTGAGGTGGCCAAGGGCTAGGCCCTTGCCGGACCCCCCATGCCAAATGCGCAATATAAAAAAAAATTATGCCATTTTTCCACCATATATAAATGAGGAATACATATGGCTCAACGAATAATGCAGAGGTTTGTGTAATGCAGGTTCAATGGTCAAACCCGGCGAAGTCTAATTTAGATCCTTAACAAATTTTGGTGTCTCCCATGCTCCCATATGGCGAGCTTTGGTTAGGCCAGGTGGCAACCTGTGGTTGGCCATCAAAACAACCCAACAACCAATCAAAAACGATCCAGTCGTCCCAATAAGAAAATACCACTTGTTGAAATTTTATTGGCTCTTGAATCCCAATCACAATGCATAGTCATTAGGCCCAGTCAACTGTACAAACTGCTAACTGGGCAACATACATAACCTCTTGCCAAAATTTGTCTGTTTGAGAAAATGAACAAAACTCATTTATGGGAGCATACGGTGTCAGTTGTTCGTGAAACAAATTGTGCCAAATTCAAAATGATGAGATATACGCAAGCACAAAATTTTCATTTCATTCCAAGAACTTTCATTTTTGAGCATATTTTTGTGCACTAGATCACTCCTCTCCACTGGAATATTTTGGACACCAAAATATCACTTTCAGTTGTATAGTAGATGAGGGTAAAATTCCATCACCTTTAAAATCTTGATCCATTTGGCTTTACTTGGATTTTTTCCTTTGAGAATACCGATGCCCAACAATTCCGTTGCTACAACATGGAGGATAACCACACGGTCCAGACCTTGGAAGTAGCTCCTTTTCTGTTTGGTATAGTGGCTCTAATTGGGGATAATGGGACTAGTTTCCCAGAAAATATTTGATATGATGATGGGTTTGATATAAGGTGAAATGGAAAATGATTTTAAAATAAGACAAATAATCTATTTAAATAACAAAAACATGCATCTATTTAATCTAATATTTAACTTAATTTATACCTAGGATAACTTAACTCATGCGATCTACAAAGAAATATTAAAGATCATTCAATTGATATAAAATATGAAGCTGTTAAAGATAATTATTTTGACTAAATAGTTAGGAAAAATAATTGTGAAACTGTATCGCAGATATCAATTGATCATATACTCAATAAAGAATTACAACTGAAACATCATACAATAGTGATTTAATGAAAATTTGTGACTCAAATCTCATACATAATAAAATATAAGAAAAATTATTGCTAATACATAAACAAAACTTAATCATAAAGATAGAAATACCAGATATGAAAGGTTTTACTCATGAAATCATCAACATTGATCTGCTTCTTTTCAACCAAATACACTCTAAGAGTAAAAAAATGAAAATTTAGTAGAGTATGCTTCAATATAAAATAAAATCAAGATCTTGTTCCATATATTTCATCAAAACAATGACAAAAGTAAAAAAATTCAAGCTTTTGCAAAGTGTTTTGATAAAATCTTGGACCCCTCTCTAAATTCATGAGAGAGGTTTAAATAATATTACATATGTATCAGAAATATATTATTACATAAAATGCTGAGGAGGTTTCAAACAATCTCCCTCAGAATACTGAAAATAAAAGATAAAAACTAAAAAATATGATGACGTTCTTTGTTATGTTGATTGATCCTTCCTTGCCATTGAGCTTTTCATTTCACAGATATCCAACATTGGCTTCACCTGGGATGGCTGGCCGACTTTGGATCTTAGATGTCTCGTAAATACATCATCAGAGAGAGGTGGCACCATATTTTGAGTGTAATTCGTTAGACATCACAAATCCATCCATTGACTGCATGGTTTTCCTAGAAACTACCAATAAGATTCACGGTCAAGCTTAGATAGCTGTTTGACAACTTCAATTTGATTCTTGGCAGTGTCTTTCCACTATCCCTCTAATTTTTTGATATATGGGGAAACTCCAGGCTTGTATTCATTAATCATATTGATATTATGAAAGTTCTCATTTACAACTTCAATTATATTGCTCGCTATATCATCTGTTCTAGTTGTTGCCCTTTCTACTTGCTTTAATTGCATTTTCCAATATGTAAATAGAATATCTATGTGGGATTCTTCAATCTTTGGCAGATCATATTTTCTTCCTTCTTCAGACTTGTGCCGGGAAATAAAATCTGAAATATTTTTATCAACGTCTTCATACTCTAATCTTTGATCAACCACTTGATTGATTAATGTATCACTTGTTTCACAATATGGTTTTATCATTGCGATTCTTTGATATAATATTTCTTACTGTTTTGAAAATTGAGTTTTTAACTCAAGTGTATCTTTGATGAATTCTTATGTCTGAGGCTGATTTATGAGTTTATATACTTCATTTTTCATTTGATGAATCTGTGTATCTTTCTCTGTGATTCTTTCCTGGTGTTGTAACTTCATTTTCTAAAAATATTTATGAAATTGTATCATTTGCAGCTCTGCTTGTTTATTGATGTTATGTATTTCCTGTTCAATTTGTTTCTCTAATAGCTGAATTATTTCATATTTATATTTAAGAAGAAGACTAGCCTTATCCATTATAGCTGTTTCATAAGCACCTGCGAATTCTGTGTAATATTCCAAAATTTCATATGTTTTTTGGAATATTAGAGTTCTTAATAAACTTAATTAATTAATTAAATAAAAGGGTGGAGGGACCCATAAACCCCATTAATGAATAAAATCTAGTTTTGATGTGTGTATGTGGATATTTTAGATCTAGATCTAAATCATGGAGTAGTGGAGCAGCTTCATTAATGATAAAGGAGTGGAGATCATGTCTCATTTATGAGATAGATCATGGAGGATGAAGTAGTCAAATAAGATTGTAGATCTTTAACGTAAAATCATGAGGATATTTGAAGAGGTGAACTGAGATCATAGTGCATTCATAGTAATATCATAAAGCACTTATGATAAGTTAGTGGAGGAAGTGGTGCATCTAATGCACACATGATGGAGGAAGTAGTGCATTTAATTCACACATGATGGAGAGGTTGATCATCACAATTAGACATGATGGAGGACATGGAGAAACAATGAAGTCAATAATGGAGACTTATGTCCACATGTACAGTGCAGTTTAGAGGTGGGCCTAGGCTATGGAAGGCTCATAATCTATATAATGAAGGTAAAGGCACAATAGAAGGCACGACTTGGATTATTCATTTTATTTGATCTATTTAGATCTAGATTTGTCTTAGGACATTTCTATGCACTCTTATGATGTTTACCTAAGTCTGCAGCGTTGTTTAGAATAGGGTGTTTCCGAGTGGAAATCCCACCCTTACCCACGGGGGACTTCGAGTGCCTACTCTGGGAAGGCTTCTATTGAGCGGTATTCCTCATTAGGCAATGGTACCATCTTTAGGAGGTTGTTTCTAGAATTCCAGCTAGGAAACCAGTGGATGATTCATCCTTCAGTTTGTTCTTCAAATTTATCCTTTTAGGAGTAGCAGTTCTAGACACGGTATTCAGGCCATTGTATTTTACCTCCATGCAGCAACAACCCCCTCAAGGATTGCACAGTCTAGTCCTGTAGATCTTTTTGAGGAATTAATTTTTCAACATTTCAGCTGGAAATCCTTTGAGGGATCATATCCTCACATTGTATCCATTGTTTCCATCATTCCGGAGCTGATTTGACATATCTAGCAGTAGGATATTGAGCCTCCCTCTCTTACAACACAATTTTTTGAAGCTGTTGAGTGATCAAAAACTATATTCAGTGGAGGAGATTGGAATAGTTAGATCTTGAGCTTTTAACCTAAGGATATAGTGAAGGGATAAACCCTTCTTTCATAGAGCCGATTGCACATAATTGCAGCTATCGTATCTTTAGTTCATGCAGCAGATCTACATACCCAACAGTGTATATGTGCAAGCCCTATAAGGGTGAAGTTATTATATTCATAGATCTGATAAATCATTTCTGGGTTATCTTGGGTATCCATCATAGAGCCCACATATCTATTTTCAACATCATTAGAGCTCCAAAACTACCTATATCTAAATTTCTATTTTTTGGCAGTTGTTACCTTGCCATTTTCCATCAGGGACAATGCAGGTTTTTTTGGGTGTGGAGCCTGATTATCTTGTTTATTTTGTATCATAGTATTGGACCCCTGTACATTAATGGGGCGGAAACGCTGCCCATAATTTTTACGTTGCTTGGGGGGTCCCGGGGGTAGTTTGCGCTGAGCCCCCGCGAGGGGCTCGGGCAGCGCCCCCAAAGCTAAAAACAGATGTAAAATTGCCTTGCAAAAGTATAGTAATTTCTAGTCAATCTGGGCTGTTCATAGGTAGATGATCTGACAGTAGAAGTTATGTTTAGTTTAGGGTTTTTTTCCCTAGAAGGCAACCCTCTCGTATATATGAGGGTATTGTATTGCGACTGTGTATTGTATGTGTATTCTCAGAGCAAGAAACATATAGGGAGACTGTGAGAGAGAACAGATGATATTACAGCGGATCTGTTGTAGGTTGTGTCTCTTCATTTTTGCTGGATAATAGAAAGGAAGGACTCGCTGTTCGGGGTGGACGTAGCCCAAACTGGGTGAACCACGTATATCTATGTCTCTTTGGTTTTATGTGTTTTGTGTGCTTGTATTTTCCGCATATTTTATGTGTTGCATTGCTCTATAATATTTAATTTACTAACAACTAGTATCAGAGCCGAAGGTCTATTTGGCTGATAAAATCACAGGAAAGAAGGGTTCCTAGTTTGAGTGGGAGCAATGGCAGAAGATGGTAAATTTAGAGTCGAGAAATTTAACGGCCAAAACTTCCTGCTGTGGAAGATGCAGATGGAAGATTATTTGTATCAGAAATCTCTGTACCTACCATTGAGCGGAAAAACAAAGAAGCCATCGACTATGACAAATGCGAAATGGGATATTCTTGATAGAAAGGCACTCAGAACAGTATGGTTGTGCCTCGCGGCATCGGTAGCCTTCAATATTTCGAAGGAAACAACAACAGAGGGTTTGATTAAGGCATTGGCGAAACTATATGAAAAAACCTCGGCCTCAAACAAGGTATTTCTTATGAAACATTTATTTAATATGAAGATGTCGGAAGGTGGATCTGTTGCAGACCATTTAAATGATTTTAATACAGTTACCAATCAGTTAAGTTTTGTAGGGGTGAAATTTGATGATGAAGTTAGGGCTCTTCTATTTCTGTGCTCATTGCCAGAAATCTGGAATGGTTTAGTCATGGCCATTAGTAACTCTGTCTCTGGATCTAGTACTTTAAAGTTTGATGATGTTGTTAGTGCTATCCTTAGCGAGGAAATGCGACGGAAAAGCTCCGGTGAGACATCAGGTAATGCTTTGAGTGCAGAGTCTAGGGGAAGAAGAATTGAAAGAGGAAAGAGCTTGGGTTATCGCAGTAAATCAAGGAAGGGCAGATCCAAGTCCAGATTGGGGATAGTGTGCTGGAAATGTAGAAAGAAAGGACACCTAAAGAAAGAGTGTAAATCTTGGAAGGGAAAAGAAGGAGACGCACAACAAGAAAATAATCATGAAGCAAATGTGACAGGTGATGTGTTACAAGATGCTTTGATTATTTATTTTGAAAATGTTACTGATTCTTGGGTTGTAGATTCAGGGGCCTCATTCCATGCCACACCTGATAAGAAATATTTTCATGACTATGTTTAAGGAAATTTTGGACAAGTCTGTTTGGGTGATGGTAAACCCTGTAAAATTGTTGGAATGGGTAAAGTTCTTGTAAAACAACATAATGGAAACCAATGGCTATTAAAGGAGGTAAGGAATGTTCCACATCTGAAGAAAAATATAATTTTAACAATCCAGTTAGGCAGTGAAGGTTGTGTGACAACTTTCACAGATAAAACTTGGAAGGTCACCAAATGAGCCCTAGTAATAGCAAAAGGTGAAAAGGTTGGTACATTGTATTTATGCAATGGTATTCCTAACTCCGTTAATGCTTTAACTTCCAAAGGAGCAAATGCAACATTATGGAATCATAGGCTCGGACAGAAGGGGATGAATATTCTTCACTCAAGAGATTTGTTGCCGGGTATGAAGAATGTTGATTTGAATTTCTGTGAGGACTGCATTTATGGAAAACAAAAGAGAGTCAAATTTCTCAGAGTTGGTAAAGAAAGGAAGAGCGAAAAATTACAGCTTATGCATATAGATGTATGGGGACTTGCTCAGGTATCATCTCTTGGTGGCTCTAATTATTATGTTACTTTTATTGATGATGCAACTAGAAAAACATGGATTTATTGTATTTAGAATAAATATGATGTATTTGATACTTTCAAGAAATGGAAAGATTTGGATGTGATTGAGACAGGAAAGAAGTTGAAGTGTCTCAGATCAGACAATGGAGGTGAATATTGCAGCAAAGAGTTCGATAGGTACTATTCAGAGCATGGAATTCGCAGAGAGAAGACAGTTCCAAGAACACCACAAGAAAATGGTGTGTCAGAAAGGATGAACAAAACAATCATGGAGCGTGCAAGGTGCATGAGATTGCATGCAGGATTTCCTTTACAATTTTGGGCAGATGCTGTAGATACTGCTGTTTATCTAATAAACAGAGGTCCTTCAAGTTCCTTGGATGGTGGTATTCCAGAGGAAGCATGGACAGGTAAAAAGGTAAACTACTCTTTTTTAAAGCCTTTTGGTTGTGAGGCCTTTGTCCATATTAATAAAGAAAACCGAACAAAGCTTGAGGCAAAATCAAAGAAATGTACCTTTATTGGATATGGTGTTAATGATTTTAGTTATCGCTTATATGATTATGAAAATCACAAAATCATTAGGAGCAGTCATTTAATATTCAATGAAAAGGCCTTGTATAAGAATCAGTTGCAGGAAAAGAAATAGGAAAAAGAAAACAAAGAATACACAGTTCTTGATGAGATCACAGAAAAAGTAAAGGTGCCTGAACATAATAATAATCAACAACTACAACAACAACAACCGCCACAACAACAACATGCACCTCAAACACTTGAAAGTGGTGTTATAAGTTCTACAAGGATAAGTAGACCCCCTGAATGATACTCTCCTTCATTATATTATTTATTGTTGACTGATTCTGGTGAACTCGAATGTTATGAAGAAGCAATGCAGGTTAAAAGCAGGAAGAAGTGGGAGCTAGCCATTGAAGAAGATATGGACTCCTTAATGCATAACCAGACTTGGGACTTAGTCAGGTTGCCTGTAGATAAAACTACATTGCAGAATAAATGGGTTATCAGGTTGACGGAAGAAGATGGAGGAAAACAGAGGTACAAAGCTAGACTTGTGGTGAAGGGGTTTGCACAAAAGAAAGGTATTGATTTTGATGAAGTATTTTCTCCTGTTGTTAAGATGACTTCAATCAGAACTATTTTAAGTCTTGTAGCAGCAAAATATTTACATCTTGCACAGTTAGATGTAAAGACAACATTTCTCCATGGAGATTTGAAGGAAGAGATCTATATGGAGCAACCAGAAGGATATGAGGTCAAAGGAAAAGAAAAATTAGTGTGCAGGTTAAAGAAGATCTTGTATGGCTTAAAACTGGCTCCAAGGCAATGGTATCTAAAATTTGACAAGTTTATGTCTGAACAAGGTTATACTAGATGTCACTCTGATCATTGTGTTTATCTGAAAAGGAAAAATGATGGCAGTTATATTATATTGTTATTGTATGTAGATGACATGCTTGTTGCAAGGTCTAACATGTAGAAAATAAATGTGCTCAAAAGAAAATTGGCAAATTCATTTGCAATGAAGGATTTGGGAGCTGCAAAACAAATCCTTGGTATGAGAATAACTAGAGACAAGAAAAATCGCAAATTAACACTGTCTCAGAATGAGTACACACAAAAGGTGTTGAAAAGATTTAATATGCAAAATGCAAAACCAGTTAGTACACCTTTTTTCTAGCCATTTCAAACTTAATAAGGAGATGTGCCCCAAGACCCAAGAAGAAATGGAATATATGTCTAAAGTTCCATATGCATCAGTAGTTGGAAGCTTAATGTATGCAATGGTTTGCACAAGGCCTGATATTGCACATGCAGTGGGAGTTGTGAGCAGGTACATGAAAAATCCAGGAAAAGAACATTGGATGGCAGTAAAATGGATTCTCATATATTTGAGAGGTACCGCAAATCAAGCATTTGCTTTGGTGGTTCAAACATTTCTCTACAGGGATATGTTGATGTAGATATGGCAGGTGACAGAGATAACAAGAGAAGCACTACAGGATATGTATTTACTGTAGGTGGAAAAGCTGTCAGTTGGGTTTCAAAAATCCAAAGTGTTGTTGCACTTTCAACAACAGAAGCATAGTATGTTGCTGCTACAGAGGCTAGTAAAGAAATGATTTGGTTACAAAGGTGTATGGATGAATTGGGTAAGAAGCATGATATGGGCACGTTATACAGTGATAGCCAAAGTACCATTCATCTTGCAAAGAACTCAACATTTCATTCTAGGACTAAACACATACAACTCAAGTACCATTTCATACAGTTAGCATTGGAAGATGGACAGTTGAAGCTGGAAAAGATACACACTAGCCAGAATCCTGCAGATATGCTAACAAAAGTTGTAACTAGGGAGAAACTGAGAGTATGCTCAGTTTCAATTGGTCTTCAAGGATGACGATGAAGATGAGAAACATCTAGGTCCAAAGAGGAGTCATTGTCCAGAAAATGAAGCAATGGTGGAGTTGCTACAATCAGTCTCCAAGTGGGAGATTGTTGGGTGTGGAGACTGATTATCTTGTTTATTTTGTATCACAGCATTGGACCGCTATAGATTAATGGGGCGGAAACACCACCTGTAATTTTTATGCTACCTAGGGGGTCTGGGGGGGAGGCTGCGCTTTTCGGACCCCCCCCCTGGCAGGGGGTTTCGGGGGCAGCTCCCTTGAAGCTAAAAACAAATGTAAAATTTACTTGTAAAAGTATAGTAATTTCTAGTCAATCTGGGCTGTTCATAGGTGGATGATCTGACTGTAGAAGTTATGTTTAGTTTAGTTTTTTTTTTCCCTAGAAGGCAACCCCCTCGTATATATGAGGGTATTGTATTGCGGCTGTGTATTGTATGTGTATTCTCAGAGCGAGAAACAGATAGGGAGACTGTGAGTGAGAACAAAGGATATTACAGCGGATCTATTGTAGGTTGCGTCTCTTCATTTTTGCTGGATAATAGAAAGGAGGGACTGGCTGTTCGGGGTGGACGTAGCCCAAACTAGGTGAACCACGTATATCTGTGTCTCTCTGGTTTTATGTTTTTTGTGTGCTTGTATTTTCCGCATATTTTTTTTTTTGCATTGCTCTGTAATATTTAATTTACTAACAAGTTTTCCTTCCAACAGTCCAGCAGCTACGCAGTCCCTCTTATGGGATCATTTTAGGGTCATTCCAGGCCATCCCTTTGGCTCGAGTGTCTCATATTTCGAGCAATGTTGTACTTGATATTCACCTCCTATATAATAAAATGGCTCAACTTCTTTGTACATTCTAATGTTGTATTTAGATTAATTGTTTACTATGCTGCAATTCTTACATTGCGTTTTAGTATCAATGAGTTATTCCATTTTTAGATATTACAGTGGTATCAGAGTATGATCTTTGGCTCAGCTTGTGGACACTTCATCTTTTGCATCAAAAGAAGAAGCAGATAGAAGAGATCTATCATGAAGGAGGATTTTAGTTTTGCCACTCTTCTCTTTAGATCCTTGCAAGATATCTCCAAGGAGGTCAATCAAATGAAGAGGGAAAGGTAGAGGAAGAATCCAAGAAGAATATTGGATGAGGAAGGTCCAAGCACTTCCTTCCAGCAACAAATAATACCAGAGAATCATAGATCTCCTCATAGATCTACTATGGCCACTTTCTTTGAAGAAGGTGAATGGTATAGAGATGAATATAGAAAAAGCGTGGAGCCTGAGACTCATGAGACTCTCAGTTTATATCTTGAAGAGTACAAAGCACAATCTAGAGCATTCAAGGAGAATATAACTCTCCAAAAATTCTTCAAACTCAAAGAAGAAATAAGATCCTATAGAAGCAATAGAATAAAGAGGCACAATAGATTCTATTTGCCTACATTTGATGGATCTTCCTCAAGCACTGTTAAGGCTCAGAGGAAAGAGTTAGATGCATTCTTCAGGCTACATCATGTAACTGAAACATAGGCTATTCAGATTGCATCACTTCATATTCATGGTGAAGCCAATGATTAGTGGTTTGGTCACATGGAGCATGCAAAGGTGACTAAATATTCAGATTTCTTTCAGAAGTTGAGAAAGAAGTTTGATATGAGAAAACAAGAGATATGTCACAAATAGACATTTCCTAAGGAAGAAAAGGAGGACGTCATTCTTGTCACTCTGGACAAGGAGTCACTACATTCACCACCAACTACAAAAGTAATTGTATCCGGAGGAGAGAAACTTGCATCTTTGCAAGATAGTCTTAAGCTCTTGACATATAGAGTCCCATGCATGATTCAAGAGATGCATGAGGAAGAGGAGGTAGATTCCATCGCTGGTACAGTGATAGAAGAGGATCTATCACTCTTACTAGCAGTTGGAGACACCATTGTCCCGGTTGGAGGAGCTCTTGTGGTCTTGCAAGAGGTTCCCACACATCAGTTGATCCAAGGTATGCATCCAATTTCATCTCATATTGTATCAGTATCTCTTATTGAAACTGATGGGAACCTGCCATCAGGGCCATTGCATGACCAAGGATTAGAACAACATGCTGATTTGAAGCAGTAACATATCATTGCGCATAGGACCCTTGATCTAATCAAGGAGGAGATTAAGATCTATCCCAGTTCATCATTATTGAGCTACATTCAACCCTTTGAGTTGAAGTGTAGAGTTTCAGGAGATGGGATGAGTACGAGCCTATGTGCAATGGCTAACTATGAGTTTAGAATTCTGCCTTGCCATGAGATAGCACATGTGTCACCATGCAGATCTACAACATTGTCACTTAACAACAATGATAATGAGAGGGTACCATTATTATTGGAACATTTTGAAGGTAGCTTCACTCATGAAGCCATGGAGAGAAAGATGATAGATGGTAGACATATTGAGATGGGAAATGTTTTCCCCTTTCAAGATAACTCTTTCTCAATGAGCATCTCACATCTGAAAGAGAAACTTCTACCTACAGTAGATCCATAACCTTATTGGTTTTGGAGGGCCATTGATGAAGAGAGAATCTCATGGAGAGATCTCATTGGAGGTGTACTTCAACATATCATGGACTGCAAAGTTTTTCAAAAGTTTGAGGAGGTTGGTGTCCTACAATGGGAGGATACCAAGTTTTTGCAGATTGAGATCCATCATCCACATTGGGATGAATGGTTGATGATGTGGAGCAAGGGGTTGCCAAACCACTTTCAGAACTATGAGATAGGCTAGCAAGAAGCATGGCTGCGTTTGTTACTCTTGGGTGAGTATGGTTACTATCCAACATCACATATTTTCATGACCCATGCCTTGAACAACACTCATGTAATGAAGAAGGAGGCATAGCTATGCTAGCTGCTCTTGGGTGAGTATGGTTACCACCCACTATCTCATATTTCTTTGGCTCATCCTTGTGTATCAATGACAGAATGTAGCAAAATAAGGCATGTTCACTTTGGTTTTCCTTGCAAGAGTTTGGCCATCAGATGATATCTTACATGTTTATGTGTTTTGTATTGACTCTAATATGGCATAGTACTCTCATGATGTGTAATGGTGGAGTTGGTTTGTATTGGGCTGATATGACATTCCACATGTCAATCATTATGTTGTTACTCCATTATTTACATGATAATGTAAGGAGGTAGCAAGAGATCTTGTTGCTATGGTTACTTTTGGGAGAGTTTGGCTTGAAAAACTCCTCTTCTTTGCATAGTAATGATGGAGGATGGCATCAAGAGGCATTCCTCCGATTGCTCTTACTTTGAGAGTATGGACACCATACTTGGTTTGATGATGATGTGGTGGGGAAACAAGATGCATTGTTGCTGTGGCTTCTCTTGAGAGAATATGGCCAACCCACTTGGTATTTTGATGGTGTGATGTGGAAGTAAGGAGCATTGCTGTGGTGGTTACTATTGGGAGAATATGGTTTGACATCTTTTTCTACCCATATGTCTCTACTTATTCTTTGGTACAATGTTGGGATGATGCTTAGATCCAACAAGGCCAACTAGGCTAAGGATGGAGGCATGAAGAGCCTCTTTTTACTTCATGTAGCATGGGATGGAGGTATACTTTGTGAGTTGGCGATTTCCTTTTGTGGAAGGAACCATCTATATTTATGTATCTCATGTATTATGGAGGATGTTGGAGAAATTATGGTTGTCACTTGGAGCTTCATGATTGAGGAGGGACATCTAGGTACACAGTTAGAGGTCACTCTAGTCATTCTAGAGAGGCAAATTTTGTGCTGGGAATACATGACTCATTGCATAAAATGGGGAGACCTTCCTTGTGTGGATGACATTTGGAGGGGGACAAATTTCTCTAGCATCTACTTTTGCAGTTGCTTGAGGACAAGCAACATTTTTCTAGGGAGGACTGTAATATTCCAAAATTTTCACATGTTTATTGGAATATTAGAGTTCTTAATAAAATTAATTAATTAAGTAAATAAAAGGTTGGAGGGACCCATAAACCCCATCGATGAATAAAATCCAGTTTTGATGTGTGTATGTGGATATTTTAGATCTAGATCTAAATCATGGAGTAGTGGAGCAACTTCATTAATGATAAAGGAGTGGAGATCATGTCTCATTTATGAGATAGATCATGGAGGATGAAGCAGTCAAATAAGATCATGGATATTAAATGTAAAATCATGAGGATATTTGAGGAGGTCAACTGAGATCATAGTGCATTCTGTAATATCCCAAAAATAGGGATTTTCTACAACAATAAGAATACCCTAAGTTATTACAAATTCGGAGAGCTATAAGAAATCAACTCATATAGTGTATTAAAACACATAGCCATCATATAACAATCACAACAACAACTATGCCTTCATACAATGTCACTAAGTGGGGAAAAGCAGTAATATTGGCCCCAAAAACGTTATTTTCTAAAGATGGAGTTATAACAGTGGAAAGTAATGGTTGTGTCCCTTAGCATATGAAATATATGAATTTCATGTAAAATAGTTTCAGAAACAAATGCCTTTAGCCTAGTTAAACAGGCCTCCCATGCTCAAAATAACTTAAAATTGATAAAACCCCAAGACTGCAACACACATAAATTGCTGCATAAGAGACTGCGCAGTATAATGGAGATCAAACTCAAAAAATAGAGAGAAAAATCAGATCTTATATTAGATTAATCAATAAGGCATAAAAACAGAGATTTAGTCTCTTTTATACAGATCCAAGATGACCCGACAAGGGTTTCTTAATAGAAATGATATACAAGAAAGAACTACTCTAGATATATGGCTGAATCACATGGTGTAGCTGAATCTCTGCATAAAATGGCTGAACATGCAAAGAAATGGCTGTATATTCTTCCTCTAGCTCTCCGGAGAAAAGGCTGATCTTTCTCTTGGGAAACTAGCTCACAAAAATGGGGTTTTGACCCCTCCCACTGCACACCTTAAGAAATAACATAGGTTTCTAAAGGCACTGCATTTTTGCTGAAGGTAAATGCTTGGTCCAACACCAGGTAGTGGAAAATGTAGCTCTGAAATCTCCTCTTAGATTTCTTAGACAATATCTTCAAGAAAGAGTAGGGAATCCCCACCCGGGAAAACCCTTGCAGTAAGCAGTGCAGCAAAATTAGCTAAACAACAAAAGTATTCAAGAAGTCTAAATAGACCACATAAAATATCATCTCCAATATAACCCCTTTTTCTTGCCATCTTTTCCCTTTATATAGTTGAGTAGCTCCCTCACCAAGGGTCCCACCCCATTAGGAGGTTGCTTCCATGCAAAGGATCCTCCACCAAAATCACGCTGTCTTCATTAGTGAAGATCATCCCTTTAAAGCGCAGTTTGATTTGGTCAAGCTTGACTGGATCAATCTTGATGGGATCATCCTTGACTGAATCTTCATGCCTTGTCTCATTTCACACTCAATGTGTCTTTATTCTGACTAGCTAGATTGATCTTCATTCACATTGAGCTGTATTTATTTAGGATCCACTCTTTGAGGATAAATTCTGTTGAGTTGGTCAAACTTTACCTTGTCCACATAGTTTAGACCATGTTCACACATGTGGATGCTTGATCTGGTTATTTCATGATCCCTTTTCACACTGTGAGTGATTTTATTCCTACTTAAGCAAGTAATGAGCCCCCTTGCTCATTTATTCATTCAACTCAATTTTAAAAGAAAAATTAATATTCTTATTAGATGCATGCTAATTCAGGAATATTACAGTCTCCCCCTCCCAAATATTTCTTGTCCTCAAGTAACTGCAAGGGAGCTGCAAAACCTGCCCTCCTCCTCTTGTGGCCTCCTCATCCAACAATCTCCACCATTGTTTCAGTTTTGCTGTAATAATTCTGTCTCCCAATGGTTCCTCCCAAGTGTGCAAGTTGGCCTTTGGTGGATAAACCAAATGGCTCTCATCATGAAAGAAAGGAAGGTATATATGGAGACCTTCTTGTTGATCCGTGGCCTTCTCAAGATAGAAGTGATGGTCATCATGGGGAATTTCACCATCAATGAAGGACTTCCACCCCCATGCTATCATCCAAATGAAATGAACTACCTTCCATCTTGGTAATTCATAGCAAAGGTCCTCCCAACAACTCATGAGAGGCATGTCCCAAGTGCTCCACCCAATCATATGGTCCACATAATGAGGAAATAAATGATATACTATAGTGGCCATATAGTTTCCAATGCTCCCTTTAGAACATGTAGTGCAACCAAAGTGGGAAATCTCTTTCCCCAATGTGTCTCTCCTCCAATCATGTCCCCAAAAGTAAGAACATTTCCAGCATATGGAATCATGATTAGAATCATGCTAGCTATCATATATAATAAAGGAGAAGGAAAATAATTCATCATGTGCAACCAGTGCAATTTTACTCTTAGCTGCCATAGAATAGAAGATGACAAGTGCCTTCCCCAACACTTGTTTGCTGCCCCATCCTTCTTGCATGCTTGCAGAAGGTGCATCATATTTGGTGTAAAAGAATCAGACCATGAAGAATATAATAACTCTCCAAGATCCTCCAAGGAATGACCTGCACCAACATAGTTCATGGCCTTGAGTGGCCCATGAAACCCATCACAAATAATGCCCCCTTTTGGAGAAATGTCCTACAAATGAGTGTTAGAAAAATATAAGCATATAGGAGATACATCATAATATTCAGAAAGACAAGTTCCTCCATATACTTGTTTTACATCAGTGAGGTAACTCATGGATGAGTTCCCTCTCACACTCAAGGAGTAAGGAGGTGTAGATGATAACTCTTTCTAAGAGCTATGTTCCTCCCCATCTAGAAAATGATCTATGCACTTCTTCATATGAGAGTTCACCTCTTCTTTGAAATTCTCCCACATGAATCCATCTAAGATAGTATGGTATGCTCTGATGAAACCAGTGGGTTTGTAGAGCAAGATCTCATAGACTGCATGAAGTAGTTTCTCCTTGAGATTGGAGTCTTTGGCCAAAAATATCTGATCATGTGAATAAATGACTCCTTCAACTACCTTATACCTCCCATCCATTTCTTTCCCATTAAGAACCTTGCATGTGAAAATGTCCTTGGAGTACTCCATCAAGAGTTGGGAACCTCAATGAGGATCTAGGCTCCCCAAAAATGACAGCACTGTAGAAGTCTGAAATGCAGCCCCTGTCATAACATGGCTCTCCTCTTTGACATAATTGATGCCAAAGTCACATGTTGGAGTGCTACAAACTTCCTTTTGCTGCCTCCTTTGCAGCGGATCTTGTCCAAGACAAGATTGAAGTAGATGGAAGTCAACCTCCCCTTGGAAAGTCCTTGTCTTCCAAAACTTCCTCAATTTGGCCCATGCATGCAAGAGTGTTAATATCCTCTTTTCATGTTCAGAAATATCTTTTGTAAATGAGAATACCATGGGCTGCCCCAAAGATATGGATTTTCCATGTGTCCTCATGTCCATGCCATCATAGATTTTTGATTCCTCCTTTCTTAGCGCAGATAACTGAGTGGGTGATAGCAATGTCCATTTCAGAAAATTTCTTACCTCTTTTCCGAATTCATGAGAGACCCTATGCACTGTGCTAGCTTCTCCCAAGGCTCCTTCCTTAGCCAAGTATGCAAATGATGCCCATAGTTGAGAGAACACTTTAGTTTTCCTCCAATCAGGAGGTCTTTCTGGTGGAATGCCTCCTTGCAAAGAGGCATCAAGGCATAGAGTAGGATGTGGATGTAGGTGGACAGATTTTACCCTACCTTTATTGCATAGGTCCTCTTTCCTTATTTGTTCTTTCAAACTTTGAAACATAGAAGGATATATGCTCTTCATCTTGTGATTCCCTTCCTCCTCTTTTCCTCCTTCTATCCTCAAGCTCTCATCATTTGACAATGATGGTACATGTTGCTCATGTGTTGTGCCAAGAGTTCTATGTGTGATACCTTTTGGAACTCCCTACAAGAGTGAAAGAGATTCTCTTCTTGGAGAAAGTGCTCCATCCTCCTATTCATGAGGGGCTTGAGGTGCTCTTGTCATGACTGTGTTATCATCCCCTTCCTTCCCTTCCTCCTCTTCAATAGTTGAAGTTGCCTCATCTTCAATAATAGACCTTAGATCTTGGTCTTCTTTTGAAGAAGGAATCTTCATGTCTTCCTTTTGAGAAGAAAGCATTTCATCCAAAGGAGATCTTTCCCTTGGCAAAGTATCAAACAAGCTCACCTCCTCTTCAATGGTTTTCAGAAATGGAGTGGGGTTTATAGACCCTCCCACCTCATGCAAAAGCTTTTTTTGATATGGTTTGATAGTTTCAATAGAAGATATTTCACATGAAGTTTCATCAAACCTCTCTACTAAGCCTTTAATGAATCTTGCATAAGTAGATGTATTTGAATTATTTAAGGAAAATGATTCAAAAAACCACCAAGCATAGGCCTTACCATCAAAATGCAGCGCTACTACTTTGATGGCTTCAATTTCTGAAATTTGATGTTGTTGCACAAAGTTGTCTAGCTCCTCCACCCAAAATTTAGCTGGACATTTAGGTGATCCATAAAAATTATATAGGAAGAATCTACCTACACCATGCTGATTTCTCCTTGTGCTTATTTCTTCCTTGATCTTTCAAAACCCTTGGAAGTTCAAGTTATCTTTGAACTCCTTAGATTGAGCTTCATATTCCCGCAAATACTCTCCAAGAGTCTCTTTCTTTAGCACATCTCCTTTCTTCCTCTTCATGAAGAAGTTGCTGATAGAACGTGGTAGATCTAATGATATGGATGAGTGCTCATATTCATAAGATGAGAACTTATAACCTTCCTCTTGTATAGATCTTGTTGAGGGATCTTCATGTTTTTCCCTCCTCATTTCCTTGATGCCCTTGCTTCTACCCTGCAGATTTGGAAAGAGAAGTTTTGAGAACCTCCTTTCTCCAGAAAAAAAGGATTTTTTTTTATATCTCTTTCTGATCTTCTCCTCCCCATGAGAATACTCCATAATTAAGAACATAGGCTGAGCCAAGAAAAGAGCTCCAATACCACTGTAATATCCCAAAATTAGGGATTTTATACAACAATAAGAATACCATAAGATTCCAAAGTTGGAGAGCAACAATTAATCAACTAATATAGTGTATTAAAACACATAGCCATCATATAACAACCACAACAACAACTATGTCTTCATACAATGTCACTAAGTGGGGAAAAGCAGTAACATTGGCCCCAAAAACGTTATTTTATGAATATGGAGTTATAACAGTGGAAAATAATGGTTGTGTCCCTTATAATATACAATATATGACTTGCATGCAAAATATTTTTAGAAACAAATGCCTTTAGCCTAGTTAAACATGCCTCCCATGCTCAAAACAACTTAAAATTGATAAAACCCCAAGACTACAACACATAGAAATTGTTGCATAAGGGACTGTGCAGTCTAATGGAGATCAAAATAAGAAAATAGAGAGAAAAATCAGATATTATATTAGATTAATCAATGAGGCATAAAAATAGAGATCTAGTCTCTTTTATACAGATCCAAGAAAACCCGACAAGGGTTTCTTGACAAAAATGATATACAAGAAAGAACTGCTGCAGATCTATGGCTGAATCACGTTGTGTAGATGAAGCTCTGCATAAAATGGCTGAAAATGCAAATAAATGGCTGTAGATTCTTTCTCTAGCTCTCCGAAGAAAAGCCTGACCCTTCTCTTGGGAAACTAGCTCACAAAAATGGGGTTTTGACCCCTCCCATTGCACACCTTAAGAAATAACGCAGTTTTATGAAGGGACTGCATTTTTGCTGAAGGTAAATGCTTGTTCCAACACCAGGTAGTGGAAAATGTAGCTCTGAAATCTCCTCTTAGATTTCTTAGACAAGATCTCCAAGAAAGAGTAGGGAATCCTCACCCGGGAAAACCCTTGCACTAAGTAGTGCAACAAACTTAGCTAAATAGCCAAAGTATACAGGAAGTATAAACAGACCACATAAAATATCATCTACAATATAACCCCTTTTTCTTGCCATCTCTTCCATTATATAGTTGAGGAGCTCCCTCACCAAGGGCCCCACCCCATTAGGAGGTTGCTTCCATGCAAAGGCTCCTCCAAAAAAATCACGCTGTCTTCATTAGTGAAGATCATCCCTTTACAGCGCAGTTTTATTTGGTCAAGCTTGACTGGATCAATCTTGATGGGATCATCCTTGACTGAATCTTCATGCATTGTCTCCTTTCACACTCAAGGTGTCTTTATTCTGACTAGCTAGATTGATCTTCATTCACATTGAGCTGTCTTTATTTAGGATCCACTCTTTGAGGATAAATTCTGTTGACTTGGTCAAACTTTACCTTGTCCACATAGTTTAGACCTTGTTCACACATGTGGATGCTTGATCTGGTTATTTCATGATCCCTTTTCACACTGTGAGGGATTTTACTCCTACTTAAGCAAGTAATGAGCCCCCTTGCTCATTTATTCATTCAACTTGATTTTAAAAGAAAAATTAATATTCCTATTAGCTGCATGCTAATTCAGGAATATTACACATTCATAGTAATATCATAAAGCACTTATGATAAGTTAGTGGAGGAAGTGGTGCATCTAATGCACACATGATGGAGGAAGTAGTGCATTTAATGCACACATGATGGAGAGGTTGATAATCACATGTAGACATGATGGAGGACATGGAGAAACAACACAGTCAAACATGGAGACTTATGTCCACATGTACAACTTATTTTAGAGGTGGGCCTAGGCTATGGAAGGCTAATAATCTACATAATGAAAGTAAAGGCACAATAGAAGGCATGACTTGGATTATTCATTTTCTTTGATCTGTTTAGATCTGTATTTGTCTTAGGAAATTTCTATGCATTCTTATGCTGTTTAGCTAAGTTTGCAGTGCTGTTTAGCACAGGGTGTTTTTGAGTGAAATTCCCACCCTTACCCACAAGGGAATTTGAGTGCCTACTCTGGGAAGGTTTCTATTGAGCTATATTCCTCATCAGGCATTGGTGCCATCTTCAGGAGGTTGTTTCTAGCATTCCAGCTAGGAAACCAGTGGATGATTCATCCTTCACTTTGTTCTTCACATTCAGCCTTTTAGGAGCAGCAAATCTAGATCCGACATTCAAGCTATTGTATTTTACCTCCATGCAGCACCAGTCCCCTCAAGGATTGTGTAGTTCAGTCCTGTAGATATTTTGGAGGAAGGAAGTTTTCAGCTTTTCAGCTGGAAATCCTGTGAGGGATCATATCCTCACATTGTATCCATTGTTTCCATCATTCCGAAGCTGATTTGACATATCTAGCAGTAGGCTATGGAGCCTCCCTCTCTTACAACACAATTTTCTAAAGCTGTTGAGGGATCAAAAACTATCTTTAGTGGAGGAGATTGAAGGAGCTAGATCTTGAGCTTTTAGCCCAAGGATATAGTGAAGGGATCAACCCTTCTTGTATAGAGCTAATTACACATCATTGCAGCTATCATATCTTTAGTTCATGCAACAGATCTGAATACCAAATAGTGTATATGTGCAAGCCCTAAGAGGGTGATTTTCTTAGATTCATAGATATGATAAATCCTTTCTGGGTTAGCTTGGGTATCCATCATAGAGCCCAAATCTCTATTTTTAGCATCATCGGAGCTCCAGAACTGCCTAGATATAACTTTGTATTTTCTAGTAGTTGTTGCCTTGCCATTTTTCAGCAGGGACAACACAATTTTCCTTCTAGCAGTCATGCAGTTACACAGTCCCTCTTGTGGGATAATTTTAGGGTCATTCCAGGCCATCCCTTTGGCTTGAGTGTCTTATATTTTGAGCACTGTTGTAATTTTTATTCACCTCCTATATAATAAAATGGCTCGGCTTCTCTGTACATTCTCATGTTGTCTTTAGATCAATTTTTACTTTTCTACAGTTCTTACATTGTGTTTTAGTATCAATGCATTATTCCATTTTGGGATATTACATTGTGACAACCTTGTCAGGTTTTTTGATGGATCAATGGGGGTGTCTTTCACACAAAATCCATTGATTCATTTGCTGGAGTTGTTGCTGATGAATCAAGATTTATTTTCTTTTTCTGTCTTCTCACCAGTGCTTTGTGTGATGGACTATAAAATACATCTAAATGGGGCATCTCTTCAATTCTCAAAACAATTTGTGTTGTTGGGTAGGCCGAGATGATTTCAACACCTGATTCTAGATTTGTAACTTGAAAAGTATGTTTAGGAGTCTGCAGTCCATAAGTTCCTTCAATTTTTGTCTCTTTCTATTTTACTTGGAGCTTTTGTCTGAATTTATTCCATTATTGATCCAAATCATTTGTTATGATCATCTATGTGTGAACCTGTGTAGAATCTATTTCCAATTTTTCTCCAACCAAGGTCTCTTTGGCTATTTCTCCATTATTTTTCTATGTATCTTTCTTAAGACTTTCCTTAGGGTTTTCTTCATGTTTCTGAGATTGATGTTCAGACAGATCTGAGCCTTGAATTGAATTCTCAAGAGATTCTTAACTAGATTTGGGATCAAAATTTTCTTCTAGGCTTACACTCAGCATAGGCTCTCTAGTTTCCTCAATTTGTAATGGGTCTAATGGAACCCTTGTTATTATTTTATTTCTATTAATATGAAAACAATTGAGGTCAAATGGGGTTAATTTGATTGATGCCAAATGCAAGGTCTGTGAGAATGTCTCCGCCTTTTCAAATAAATAATCAAATTTATCTTTCTCGTGAATGAACTATCTGATTTTAACGATGGAAGTAAAGTCTTGGGAGACTTTGTTGGGATCATAATTTCTGCCTGGCATAGTAGCCAGATTCAAGCAAGAAATATTTTGTATTTCTTTAACTGCATGTCCAAAATAAAATAATGCAAAATAACCACATTGCACTGGAAAATTTGGCCAGATAGATTTCTTCATATCTTTGAGGGTTTTGGCGATACCTTCCCCCACTATTTGGTATGCGATATCTCTATCGAGTAACTTGTCAGGGACATAATGAGGAAGAACATGGGGAGCTGCAATACTCACAAAAACTCTGATATATGTAAATGTTTCTTCACCAAACCATCATGCCACCGATAAGATGTCTATATTTTCTTCTTTCGAAAGGCCGAGGGATTTTGTATAAAAAATAGTTTGATAGATTGGCAACATAATACTTTGAAAAATCTTATAAAAATGGGGACGAAATTGTGATTCCCATAAAATCTTATGATACACATGGATAAGAGTATGGTCTTTGAGAGTCCAATTTCAACCCATATTAGGAAATATTTTACAGAAACAAATAGCCTCCATCACGTATGCACTCATAAAAAAGGGAGGGACAATCTAAGTAGAGACAACTCTATACTGTATATATTTTCTAATGGCCATAGCTAGATTGTCAGACAAAATATTACTCCAATTCAAAACTGTGGCATTACAAACCGCATCAATTATTGGAATCCATTCCATAGAAACTTGGTACTATCAGCTTTCCAAAAAAGCCTACACATCATAGCAGCTACATAACTATGTGGAGCTAATAGAGGTGCAATTGGATACATACCAGTTTTCCCCCGTTTGAATTTTCTGGAGACAGAACTCCAAGTCTGCATGAAATCTATCTGGTCTTCATTTTCTTTCGTGAAATTATCAATTAAAGATTTATCATAAGAATTTTGAGGTTCCGACAGATGATACATTCTGCGCAAATTGTTTGAGGTAAATGACCCCATGACTTCTTGTCTTGAATCTTTGAATTTCTAGTTCGAGATATCTATAGTGTCAATAATCCACTTCACTATATTTGTGTATGGTAGGATTTTAGGCCTCACAACTATTTTTTGTAGGAAAGAACAAGCCGCTTCAAAATAGGAAGCTTTAGACGAGATTTTAGCGTCAACCATTGCTCTGATTTCCAGTACCTTTGGATCTTCATCCTCCAGTAGATTATACATAGCTTCACACGAAGTATTTCCACCATATTTGTTGCATGTAGTATCACTAAAGAGGGGATACATATCAGAGTCTTCGAATGTAGAAGCCTCAGCTGCATTTTTTACTTTCTTAGTCATCTCTGAGCGTTATTTCCTGAGATTGAGAAAATAGAGAAAAATGAATGAACTTAAAGCAAATATGAGAGCAGAAACTCAATTAAAACAATAAATTTGATAAGGATGGGACTTTTATTGCAAACACGAGTAAACAAATACAAATCTCCTCGAGCCTTTAAAAGAGTAAATGCAATTAATTTTTTATTAATTATGCATTATGGCCTGTTATCTCAAAATAAAACCCTGATAGGTTGCTAGTCAAGGAGACCCTGGGTAACTATTTCAAACCAACCTTTTAGTTGAGGCTTAGCCTCCTAAACCTGAGAGGGCTCTCTCAGTAGTTTAATGATTTAAAAATAAAGATCAGATGGCTAACTCTGTGAATAAACTGAATAAACTGAATAATTTGTTGTACTAATAATAAAAAAAACATCTATTGGGTAAATGGAGTCAAATGTGCTTTCACAAAACATAAAGATCAGCTTCATATGGAAGTCAGGGCATTTCAAGGTTTAAATGCATCAATAGAACAATAGGACAGAGGATAAACACAGTTCATGAACATATATAGGAAGTTAGAGCACCTTCAGTGAATTCTAAGTAATATACATTCATGCCACTACAAGTAATTTAAAGAGAAACATAATGAGACAATCAAACATCCATAACCCTTTCTGAATCCTGAGTGATGAAACAAAACTCTCTGTATTAAGATAAAAACACAGTTCTCTGATATCACAAAAAGTATGCTTGTTCAATGAAAATTCCAACCCTATGAAATTCGATTTCTTCCCTCTTATAGAGTGGTCATTACATCCTTGGATTCCTTCCAAAAATTTGAGAATAAATTTGAATTTGACACCTATCAACTTCTAAACAAACTTCGTTTACAAAATGACAATTAAACTGTCTGTCTTACAGTACTAATACAACTAGGACTAAAACACTATTTATTATATCTTAACAACCTTTAACAACCATATCTAATCATTAAAAACTATGCTTGACAGCTAGAATTCGACCATGATGTTGTTCATCTTTTTGTTGTTAGACCTGATCAACCTGCTTCTTATCCATTCCTGCAAAATAGGAGCATGTTTCCTATATAATAGCTAAATGCCTCATTTCTATCCATTCGAACCAACAGTTGAAGAACTGATGCTCAAAACATGTGGAAAATGTCTTATAACCTTCATTTGAATTCCACCTTCCAACTGTGCAAATCCCAACCTCCAAAATGGTGCAAAAACTGTCAATACTACTGCGCTACGAAACTGCTGAGTTTGCTGTTTTCTTTGCGCATACTTTTCCTTTTGAAATCATGCTTCAAACCTCCATTTTTATGTGCCAAACCCCATGAATCTTTATTGATATTCTCCATACACCTCCCACCAGCATCAAAGCTCATCACCAAAGCATTTTCACCTTTAAAAATTTGCAAAAATCTTTCAAATTGCATCCTACAGCAATTTCGTAGCGCGCTATGAAACTGTTGTGTGTCACCTTCAGCAGTTTCGTAGCGCGCTATGAAATTGCTAAGTCTTCACTTTTCACAGCTTCCTTCCAAAATTTTAGTTTTCAATCCTTTAATACTATATATTTAGGTGTATATCAACTTCCATAACCCATAAACATCAACTTTAAGCAGCTCCAAAAATGAGATATTACCACATAACCTCAAAAATTTGTTAAAAGATGACACTTACTGTTTGCACTTATTTTAGTTGTGGCTGATCTTCAAACTGTGCTAGCTGAATTTCCAAGTCTTCTACTCTCCTCTTAAGCCTTCTATTATTTTCCCTTATCTTGGTATTGACCATCCTAATGAATTTTTCTTCTTTGATTGCAGGTAGGGTCCATATGAAGAATTGAGCTTGACTATCAATTAATTCAGGGTTTGGATTTTTCTCCAACTCCCACAGTCCTTTAATCCTTTCAAATTTTCCCCTTTCTTCTGCATGCACTCTCACCTTTTTCTTCAACTTATCAATCTCATTATTTGCCAATCTGAGTTTGTCTTTGACATCTTCATAGCTGCTCTTCTCCTTCTGAATATTGAAAACCCTGTTTCTGTCTTCTTCAGGCATTGAAAATGATGTATTTGTAGTTTCTTCAAAAACATTAGCACTTTCACCTCCTGTTTGATCTATCTCCATGTATAAATGTTTCAACTTCTTGGAGTGCCTAGTTGAGGGTTTCTTAGGCTTAAAGATAAACTTTGCCACTTCATCCTGAAAATATAACATTTTGGATGTCTTCAATTTATTTGCTTTGCTGCCACCTGTATCCAGTTTGATGAAGTCTGCTTGTACTAGGGGAGACTCTTCAATGTCAATAGTTTGAAGTATATCATTCAAATTACCTCTTGACCCCTCTGTAACTACAGTCTTACCCTTTTCCTTTAACCTTTGACTCCTAGTCAATCTCATTTGATCTGTTTTACTAGTTGACTGCTCTAGAATTGTCTCCTTAACCAGAGTTTTCTTCTTCTGTGCGGATTTAGGAGTATCTTGGATTTTCAATGTTGTTCCTATAATTGGTTCTTTAACTTGTTTTCGGGGCTTAAGCTTAACAAATCTTCTTGACTTTTTTTCTACAGGGGCAGTAATATTTGATGGAGTTTTTTCTTTAGCTTGAGAACTAACACCTATTCCTTCAATCCCAATTCTACTCAAAAAGAGGAATTCAGCCCAATCTCTGTTTACTTTCTGTAGCTCATGTAAGACTATTAACTTGACAAAGCCATGGTGAAATAATGAGGTTTACATGACTCAACTTTCATTTGTAACTTATCAGACATCTTAGCCAAACTTCTAAAAAGATAAAAAGGTAAATCTAGAGATATTATCCCTGTGAAATGAGGCAAGAGTTTAAAGTGATAGGTATACACCTTGTGGTATATCCCTTCGCAGGTGAAGTACCTATGAATATTGTAGAGCAGATTGGAAAATGTATCTTTAACATAACTTCTTGGCACAACCTTGTTCAAGTCAACCTCTGTAAACTCTAGTTTTAGAAAGATTTTGCAGGGTACCATGTAAAACTGGAAGTTTTTAAACCACCTGTCTTCTCCCCTTGAAATTTCTATCACTGCTGATATCACTTCAGGGGAAATTGGTAAATTGAGGAATCCAATCTTTGAGTTTGATCCTGTGAAGTTTATGGAAAATTCTTTGGTGACTTGAGTGTGTCCTCCTTGAAGTTTTTCACAAAACCTCCATCAACCTACTTTCTTAAAGGCTTCTTCAACAGAATTGTCTCTTGTAAGGGCTTCTACACCTTCAGGTTCTGTTCTTAGGCAATGAACATACCTTTGACTCCTTCTTTCTTCAGCCATTTCTTCTTGAAAACCTTGTATTTTCAGAAATCTGTGATAATCCCTCTAAAAACCCTGTGTCTTCAACAAATTAGAAAATTAGCAATCAGAGCTTCCTGTTGAATTAATTGGCTCACTTGGTAAATGAGTTCAGCCTCGCTTGATAACAATTCTACCTCGCTTGATAATAATCCCGCTTCCACCAGCAATGAATTTCAAATTCACTTGATAGCAAGTTTTGAAAATACTGTTGAATGAGCGGCCTCGCTTGAATTTGTTTCAGTTCTGCCTCGCTTGAAATATAGTTTCATAGCCTCGCTTGAATTTTTTTCAGTGAACTCTAGTCTTTCACTACTAATTGCTTCTTCAAAACATAAGCATGCATGCACTATTGTCTTGCATGAGACAAATGAAGTCGAAAACGGCCAACTGTTTTCAAATTTGAAAGGACCAATGACAATCTGACCCCTAATCAATGACAAATGACCCCTAATAATTATAATAAATGGTTGCATGCATGAATGAGAACTCGTGGATGACACCTAATGATGAAAAACTTAACTATATTTGACATATGTGACAGCTCAAACGAAAAATTGAGAATCCACGATTTCGTAGTGCATGATTTGTAAATTTGGGTTTTTGCGCTACAAAATCACCAGTGTTTTCGTAGCGCAAAATCAACTTTTTACACTGAGCGCGCTACGAAAACGTGGTTTCGTGGCTTATTCATCAAATCTTCGAAAAAAAATTTAAAAATGGGTTTAAAAATATGGCATAAGATCTTTGAAGAATGAAACAAGGTCGATGAACATTGTTTGGTGATGGAATGAGACCTTTAACCCATGGTCTAGAGCTATTAAAAATATAAAAATGACTCTAACCCTCTCTAGCATTATGACTTAGGAACAAGTGTAACTGACCAAGTTTCAGAAAATTTTTATAGTGATAACAAGGCCTATGTGTGATTCCTTTCAGGACTTGTCAGAACATTGCATCGTAAAATCCGAACGATATTTTAAATTGATATGACTTAAATGTGATGTCGATTTTGCGATTGTAATAAATCACAATATCGTAAAATATCAATAAAATAAAGTCGCAATTATAATATCTCGCAACATCGCAATATTGCGAAATCACAATATCGCAAGAATGATATATCGCCGTGTCATAGTATCACAAGATCACAAGGTCGGAGTTATGCTATTTCAAAATTCATTTATGTTTTGCGATTTTTGATGCACGATGTATTTATTGACTCTTTGAGCGTCTTTTCCTTATATGAAGAATGTTTCAAGTGCTTTATTGACTTTAAGAAATATTTCAAGGGCTTTTGAGTTATAAAGAGCTCAACATAGCATTTGGTCTTACAAAGGGTTTTATTGATCACATTTCGATGATTTCGAGTAATGGTTAATTTGCATTACTTTTGGATTCTACGATTTGCGATAAAGCGAGAAGTGCTTGGTCCTAAGTGACTTAGCTCAATTCTTTAACATTTTATAAGGGAAAAATTATTACTTGCTAGTTTTTTAGAAATTTTTTTATCTAAAGGGTCCCCATTTATTATTACTGTTGAACTCAGTAATGGTAAACAAGAAAATATATAAGAATAGATAAGATAAGCATGATTTGCATTATAATTCATAAATATGCATATATATAAGACATTAGGTTACCCTTGGTTTCACATTCCAAGTGGTATTTTGGACTCCTTTTGTCCTTTCGTCTTCTACACCTACCCGTTCAGGATTAGGTGTCCAACATTCCCCCCCTTAATCAGAAGGGCTATGTGTGAATCCAAGAAGAGAGCTGTAATAAAAATTTGCAAAGTATGCATGACAACACTTAGGCTGAATGATCTCTTTGAGATTTTGGCATAAAGAGGTGGTTTAAGGATGACTACCAACACTGGAACACTTAGTGCAGCTCCTGGAACTCTTCCAAATATAGTAAGAAGCTTAGGTTTTTTGTTAGAGGAAGTGCTCCTCATATTTTGAAGAGGGAGACCTTCAACCTAGAAGAAGGGAGGTCTACAACCTGCGATGGTTTAAGGATGACCACCAACTCTGGGATGCTTGATGCATTTCTTGGAATTCTACCAAAACTGGCAAGAAGTTGAAGTCTTCTGCTAGGGGAAGTGTCCCGAATTCTTTGAAGAGGAAGAATATCAACCTTGCATAGATGGTTTAAGGCTTACAACCAACCAAAGGCATGCTCGTGGGAATCTGTGTCTCTGAATACAACTATGAATCTAGAATGACAAGTTGTGGCTCAAGCTCGCTTGAACTGCTGTGTCCCTGGCTATAACTCTAAATTTGGAATGAAAGGTTGTGGCTCAGGCTCGCTTGAATTGCTATGTCTCTGGCTACAAATCTGAATATGGAATGAGAGATTGTGGCTCAGGCTCACTTGAAATGCTATGTCTCTGGCTACAACTCTGAATCTGGAATGAGAGATTGTGGCTCAAGATCGCTTGATGGGGCTTTGAAGGTTGTAGATGACCACCATTTTCCCCCCTGTCAGGTACAAGGTGAGATGATGGTGAAAAATCAATTGCAAGATTTTTCAATACTCTAGAACAAGTTCTGACATATGAATTAAACATCTTCTTGGCTATTGATACCCATTGCCAAGAAGCGATCCATCCAAGATGAATCTTTGTTCTTGCAGGAGGCTTGTTTCTGAAGCATATGTGTGAAAAATGGGTGTGCCGAACACAATGTTTGCATGGGTAATATCGAAACACTGATCTTTCATATGGCCAAATCGATCACAGTGTTGGTATTTTACAATGTGTTGTTGCTACTGTGGAAGAGGAGAAGAATCTAGAACAATTGAAGGTGAACTATCATACAGAAATCTGGCACTCTGAAATTTTATGGGCTTGGAGTATTCCGAAATGTGAAAGGAAAACTCCTTGTCATCTCCAAGACCTGTTCTATGCTTGTTGTGGACAAGCTCTTCCCAAGGTTTTATGATGGGCTTGGGAAGTGCAGGATGTATGTTTTCTTCTGCATGCAAATCATCTCTTAAACAAGGAACATGATGGAAAGTCAACCTTAATGTTACTGATTTGACCATTTGCTCGTTGTTTATGGGTGTCATGATGCTTATGCTACTGTAACTCGTCTTGCTAAAGCTGAGACTCAAGCTGCAAAAAAACTAACTTTTATTGTGCATTATGTAGATAGCAATGGATATCAAAGAAAATGTATTTGTTGATGTTTTCCAACCCATCAACAGTGGAGTGTATTAAATTATTCAACATTTTATTGCATCATCAATCCTAGCCATCATTTTTTTTTAAAGACAAACTGTCAAACTATATTGTCAAATGCATATAGCACAATGCATGTAAAAGAAGTCCTTTACAATAAACTTTTAAGAAGGAATAATACCTTCAATTATTTCTTTCAGACTATTAATGCAAACAAAGATATCCCTAATGAAACAACGGATGAGAAATAAGACTTGAACTTCTGTTCAAGTAGGTAGAGTTTCGATTCAATTAATATTTTATAAGCACTTGTTTGATCTCTATCACTTTTCTTTATTCTCCTCGAATGGCCTCAGCTTAGGGTTGCCCTCTAAATTATTCTTATTTTGTTTTGCTGGCACCGCTCTTGTGACAGTAGACACCCCATCCATGAAATAAATTGAATTCTTTCGAAGAATGCAACTACCCAGAAACACCACCACCGATATATAATACACTACTATCTCGAGATAATTTCCAGTCCTCGAGCCAATGCAACAACTCTCATCCAAATATTCAAACGCTTTGGCCTCTTTGTCAAATATTTTGGTGGCTCTCGCGACTCACTCCCACTGTGCGCTCACGATTGGGGCCACATAAATCTGCATGGAGGTGGGACTACATGCGAGGTGAGTGTTGATGAGAGGGTGTAGGGAGTTGGAGCCAACATGAGGGATATGAAGCAGTGGAGGAGGTGAAAGGGGCACGAGAAGTGGAAGGGATGGGAGAGCGAATGGATGGGGCTGCAGGAGGTGGGAGCAGAGAGCGTGGAGAGGGCGTAGAGGGGAGGAGAGAAGAGGGAGGCAGAGGAGGTGAGCTGAAATAGGAGGGGTCAGAGGGTGATGGCAGCGTGGGAGGGAGGTGGTAGGGGCTAGAGGAGAGAGGGCATAGGGGTCGTAGGGAGGTGTGTGAGAGGCAGAAGATCTAAAAATGGCGCAGAAGATGGGGGTTTGTCTCAGAAGGAGGCAGACATTTAGATGATTCTTGCTGTCGATGTTCATCTCGGCAACAAAAAAAATGATTTTCAGATGGAGCGCTATGTGTACAAGAGGCATTATGATTGGATATTCATCATTAATTTAGGTAAGACTTGGGGAAAAGCTTCAACTCAATGCGAGGGTGATTGTTGCAATTGAAAACCCACAAGATATTATTATTGCGGGGAGCTGTGTGAGCCGACAGGGAGGGTGTGAGCAGGAGGCTATGGTGGCCACAATGGAAGTGGAGAAGGGAGGTCGAGAGCATAGAGAGCGAAGTGTGGGGTACCTAAAGCTTTAGTGAGCTGGCTCATAGTGCACTCCAAAGTCACAAAAAATTCAGGGTATTCCCCGCTCAACAATTCATCATCGAACTGGAGTGACTGGTTGCTCGTGGAGGCTGCACCCCTTTTCCCCAACTGTGACTATGAGAAATGGCTTATTTTCATGAACACTCCCAATGAGGATAAGGCCACTACAATATGAGACTGCTGAGCACTGGCATAGATTTCCAAGCCACGGGAGCAACGTATAGAAGTGAGAGAGCATATAGGAGTAGTGTATTACTGTGTTGTTGAGGAGAAGCTTCGACGTGCAAGAATGGAGACAAAGCCTGAAGTATTCTATTTAGAGATTAAATAAAAGGAATTGGAATTTCACTGTGGATTATTTCCAAGAGATGAGTGCATAATAGTAAGAAATATAGAATGCAGGGGGAAAAAGGACAAAGAAGGGGCCATTTCCTTTTTTTTTTTGAAATGATTTATAGAACTGCATAATAACAGAGACCGACACTATTCAAGGAGATAAAGAATGGAAAAAGCTAAGGAAGTGTCAGGGTTGATAGATTTGGCAGGGAATTGCAGGGTAGAAAACCTAACACATAAATGGTGAGGAAGAATACTACACAATTTGTGGTTGAGAAAATCATGGAGAAGGCCACACTTCATGGCTCTGATACCATGTTGAACTCAATAATGGTAAACACACAAAGAGATAATAATAGATAATATAAGCATGAGTTTCATTATAATTCATAAATATGCATATGTATAATACATTAGGTGACCCTTTGTTTCACATTCCAAGTGGTCTTTTGGATTAATTTTGTCCATTCGACTTCTACACCTACCCATTCAGGATTAGTTGTCCAACAATTACAATATTGATTATTATAAAAATAAATTGGGGGGTTGTTGAATAATACAACAATTGGCGATTAACTGGAAGAGCCAATTATCTCTGATAATTTTGAAATTTATAAAACGTTCAAAATAAAAATAGTTCAAAAAACATAAATTGAATGAAAATTAGATAAGTAATATTTTTCTGAATAATAAAACAAACTCACCTAATTACAATTCATTTAATATCCTCTTAAAGATGAAAATCCCTTTTCCTATATCAATCATTAATCAATTTAAGGATAACTTAATAGGATTTTGTAGATTAGCTTTTAAATGTACTCATTTGTCACAGGTAGAGCCTCTGCTACCATTGGGTGTCTATAGCCTCGACAGGGTTTCCTTTTACCAACAATGATTATGTGTCCCATCCATGTAAGAATACAATTTTTAGAGATAAATCCACAATTATATACTTTTTCTTATTTTTTCTTAAATAGTTATTTTAACCAAATCTTCTTTTTATTACTTAAAATCCATTGTCTTGGTATGGTGATCAAATGGCGACAATGCCATTCATTGGTTGTAGTTAAACTGAACAAGCTAGATCGTGATGAGACCACTTGTTTTTTGATTAAAATTATCTCAAGCCATTACCCTATTTTGGTATGTAATGTAATATTCCAAAAATTTAGCCTTCAGCTAAAGGGAATATTATAGTTTGTTTTATCACTAGGTATGTGAATAAGTGGGTGGGGAGGCCCATAAGTCTCCTTAGAAGCAATACAAACACCTCAAGTGTGAAATTAGACCTTTTTAGCAGCTAAATAAAGCACCTCCACGGGTGAACATGGGTTGGATCATGTTGATTCAATCAACTTTGACCAAGTCAACAACGCTGTTATGGAGGAGTGAAGAGTAAATGAGGAATAACGCAATTTTGGAGGGAGATTAATTTCATGAAGGAAATGACCTAATTGAGTGGGGCCAAGGGAAAGGAAGCTCATAATCTATATAAGGAAGAGGATGGAAGCCACATGGGATTATGTTTTTGGATTACTATTTTGTATATGGTCTATTTAGACTACTTACATTCTTCAACTATTTAGTTGAGATTGTTGTGATGTTTAGCACCAGGTGTTACCAAGTGGGAATCCCACCTCTTTCCTTGAGAGGCCTCTTGGAAGAGAATTGTATTTCATTTCCACATTCAGGTTTTCAGGCCAAGATACAAATTCTTCATCAGTGTAGTTTCTGTAGGTTATTGTGCTGTGTTGCTGGGTGCAACAATGCAGGGTTTAGAAACTCACTTTCTGAGCTAGTTTCTCATAGGAGGAATGATTCCTTTACTTGGGAGATAATTTTGGAGAGCTCTTGGAAATATTTCAGATATTTGGC
This sequence comes from Pinus albicaulis, assembly GCA_034641835.2. Taxonomy (NCBI): domain Eukaryota; kingdom Viridiplantae; phylum Streptophyta; class Pinopsida; order Pinales; family Pinaceae; genus Pinus; species Pinus albicaulis. Next base: position 648,001,435 of record CM076569.1, on the reverse strand, counting down.
ACTAGGCCAACTATTTCCCATCACTTACAATGCCGTTCCAGTTGGGAATTGCATTATTTTGGAGGGCATCTTCAATGAGGGATCTTCCTTTGGAGTGTTTTCCTATGATTGAAGGGTTCAACCTTTCATTGGAGGAGGCATTTGAGGGGATCTACATCAGATCTAATATATTTCAGCCTTCTACACTCATGTGCTTCAGTTTGTAGTGAATCTTCAACCCTTGGGCTTTAGATCCCATATTGTATAGGATGTATTTCTGAAAACCCTTTCCGGGTTCTTTGTAGGAGTTTATAAAAAGCCTAGATCTATATTGGGCATATCTTTTGAGCCATATAATAGCCCTACATATTTTGTACATTCCTTTGCTGTAGCAGTGCATTTATAATTGCGCTATAGTAGCTTTCTAGCATTTTTTATTGTGACAACAACTCAATTTTGGAAGTGATTTCTTATGGAAGGCTTGTTCCTTCATTGTATATGGTTTATGCCTCATTATTTGTGTTGATTTGATGATATAATACATGATTTTATGTCTCCATATTGGTCTCCAATGTCTATGAGTTGATTTGCACTACTATTTCTAGTTTTGTGTTCATGTATTGCTGCATTCTCCAATTGGGAATATTACAATGGTATCAAAGCATAATCTTGGCTCAACCTGCGCATTCAGCTAATATGTCACCATAAGGAGAATATTATCTTAAACAAGAGGAGATGTACATAGAAAATAGAGACATGAATCCATTTTTTGGAGGAAAGAAGGAAGAGAGGCTCTCAAATATTTTTCTTCAAACTATGCAGATCATTCATGGAGATATCAAGAAGATGAGAAGGGAGATGTGTAAGGAATCTCCAAGGGAGTTTGAATCTAAAGCAAACTCTAGAGTGTCACATGATGAGTGTGAGCATGCAGCCACACACCATGATTCACAGCGTAGTTATATGCCCATATTCACTATGAGAGAAAGGAAGGAAGAAGAAATGCTAATGGTGGAGACTCTTAGAGATTATCTGCAAGAATATGAATCTCAAACCAAGAGGTTCAAATATCACATCAACTTTCAAGAGTTTTGCAAGATCAAGGTGGAGAGGAGCAAGCAACATGATATGGATAGATTTTTTCTATCTACTTTTGATGGTTCACCTAAATGTTCAACTAGAGCTTGGGTGGAGGAGCTAGACACCTATTTGCAGCAACACCAAGTTTCTAAAGATGAAGCCATCAAAGTTGCAGCGCTGCATTTTGAAGGTAATGCCTATGCTTGGTGGATATTTGAATCTTTTTCATTAAAAAATTCAAATACTTGTACTTATGCAAGGTTCATTAAAAGGATAGTGGAAACGTTTGATGGAAAAAATTCTGAAACATCGTCAGTGGAGCCAAACAAACCAAAACAAAAAAAAACGTTTGCATGTGTTGGAGAAATCTATAAACCCAACTCCACTTCAGAAAACTATTGAAGAGGCTAACATATTGCATAATAATTTTCTAGAAGCAAGATCTCTATCTCATATTCTTGGACAAGAGGGCATGGAGATCCCTTTTTCAAAAGAGGATCCTCTTATTGAAAAGTTTCCCATTCATACTGAAGAGGAATAGAAGGCTGGGGGAAACAAGGTTGTCATATCTAGAGAATATCTAGCACCTCATGTAGAGGAATATGGAGCAATAAGAGGAATTCTTGTATTATTGCAAGAATTTCCCAAGGATCTCATATGTGGAGGTCAAGGCACAATCAATGAACAACATGTGCTACTATTGATATATTTTGAAACCTTGCAAATGAAGGGAGAAGGTAGGGAGGATGACCAACATCATATGATGAGAAGCACACACCCCTATCTATTTTAGAAGAAGAGGCAGACTGATTTGCGCAATGAGGACAGGGACAAAGCTGTCCATCTATATGTGCAGTCTACTCTTGACATTGATGTCTCACTGCATGGAGGCATTCCACTGTGAAGACCACCAGATCAGGAGATGATGAGAGAAATCTTACCATTGGGGTCACCACTCTTAGATCCCAGAGGGGTGGATATTTTGGAGAGGTATAGTACAGTGCAAGGAGTCCCGAGAGGACTCAAGGAGGAGGGAGACATTTTCCCAACATCATCATCACCCACTCTCATTTCAGATTCTGCGCTGTGGCAGGAGAAACATGGGAAGGATAACAACCTTCCAACTTGTACCTTTGGCATGGGAGATGTCAAAGAGGAGGACAACCATATGATATATATTCTTTGTGATATATCATCTGCGTCACTATGGACGATAGATCCATATTGGAAATCCAAACTGTTGGTGGATTATTCCAAGGATATTTTTACTTGTATGATATTTGATGACCAACTACATGAGGAGGGATACTCAGTCAGAGATGATGTCATCTACTATCATGGTAGGATCTTCTTATCTAGAGCTTCCAAGCTCAAGGAGAAGTTACTAAAAGCAGCGCATGAAGATTTCCTTTTCAGCCACACTTATTTTATGAAATCATACCACACCATCATGGAGAGGTACACTTGGGAAGGCTTTGAAGAGGATATGTATCAACATTTGAGGAGATGCATGGATCATGTGGAGATGGAGGAGATACATAACTATTTTTGGGGAATCATCACAACCACCTCTTCCCTCTTTGAGAATGAGAGGACATTTATCTATCAGCCACTCCATTTGCATGAGAAAAGCATATGGTAAGGGTACTGTTTGGTTGCATAGTGATTTATATGATGAATATGTGCATTCCTTAACCATATTTGTGTAGGACATTGCTTTAAGAAGGAGCATTATTCCATCTAGACTTCATGGTCTACTTGAGACCATAAGTAGCATTGATGATGGCCACTCCCTAGGAGGTCTTGGGGAGGTGATATTTTATGCAGGGTATGCCCAATTTTCACTATACTCCATACACTTTCTCTAAAGTTGTGAGGAGATTGGGGCAACAAACAAGTGTTTGGGGAGCCACACATCATGCCATCTTCTGATGTAGTTGAGAGTAAAAATGCACTGGTTGCACTTGAGGGACCATTGTCCTTCTCCCTTATTACATATGGAAGCTAGCATGATTTTAATCATGATCCCATATGCTGATGTTTTTCTTATCTTTGTTGGGAACATGTTTGGAGGAGAGACACATTGGGTGGATGTGTCCATGGGAAATGAAATTTCCCACACGCTTTTTGCTTCATGCTTCAAGAGGAGCACATGATATGATATGGCCACTACAATAGATCACTTGATTCTTGATGAGGTGGGCCATGTGATTGTTTTGAGGTAGACAAGGGATGCACTGCGCTGGTTCCATATGTGGAACTATGATCCACCTTCCAGTTGCCATGTGGCAGCTTTCTTTTATTTGTTTTTGCTTCCATATATTGATGATGTTCTTATGTTTATGGGAAGTTTTGTTAGGAGGTTGGTACAAGAGTTGGAGGTGCCCATTGGGAGTATTATTCTCCATACTTCATATGTTTCATGTTTCAGGGGAAACAATTGGAAAACCATGATTGCCACACTACATCTCTTGTCTTCATGTGGGAGGAGCCATTTGGAGAACTTGAGTTCTTGGGAGAGGCACTTCATGGATGTTTTTTTTGGTGGGGTAACTTGGGCCATTTTTGGAGGCCACAATATTTCAGCCCAATATCAGCAAAAACCACATACATACCATAAATGGAGAGATAGACTACTTGGGTGGAAAAATCTAATCTTTCCATGCAACTCCAATACATTGCATGAATAGGGGCTTCAAGATCTTTTTGATGAGCTACCTAAAATGCCTCATTTCATTTGGATGATAGCATGGTTTTGGGAGTTTCTCATTGGGAATGAAATCCCCTATGTTTGTTGTCACTCCTACCTTGAGGAGGCCATTGGACAGCAAGAAGGTTTCCACTTACACCTTCCACCTTTTCATGATGTGAGCCATTTGGTTTTGCATACTTGGAAGGAACCATTGGAGGGAAGATTTATTGCAGATTATCTTTAGCAGTGGTGGGGACTATTGATGAGGAGGCCACAAGAGGAGGAGGGGAGAAATTTTTCTCTCCATTTTCAATTGCTTGAGGACAAACAACATTTTGGAGGGGAGGACAGTAATATTCCTAAAATTTAGCCTTTAGCTAAAGGGGATATTATAGTTTGTTTTATCACTAGGTAGGTGAATAAGTGGGTGGGGAGGCCCATAAGTCTCCTTAGTAGTAATAAAAACACTTCAAGTATGAAACAAGACCTTTTTAGTAGCTAAATAAAGCACCTCCAAGGGTGAAAAGGGGTTGGATCATGTTGATTCAATCAACTTTGACCAAGTCAACAATGCTATTATGGAGGAGTGGAGAGTAAATGAGGAATAACACAGTTTTGGAGGGAGATTGATTTCATGAAGGAAATGACCTAATTGAGTGGGGCCAAGGGCAAGGAAGCTCATAATATATATAAGGAAGAGGATGGAAGCCATATGGTATTATTTTTTTGGATTATTATTTTGTAGATGGTCTGTTTAGACTACTTGCATTCTTTAGCTGTTTAGTTGAGATTGCTGTGCTGTTTAGCACCGGGCATTCCCGAGCGGGAATCCCACCTCTTTCCTTGAGAGGCCTCTTGGAAGAGAATTTTATTTCATTTCAACATTCAGGTTTTCAGGCCAAGCTACATCTTCTTCATCAACGCAATTTCTGTAGGTTATTGTGCTATGTTGTAGGGTGTAACAGTGGAGGGTTTAGAAACCCACTTTCTGAGCTATTTTATCATTGGAGGAAGGATTCCTTCACTTGGGAGATCATTTTGGAGAGCTCTTGGACATATTTCAGATATCTGGCACTAGGAAAAATATTTCCCATCACTTACAATGCTTTTCCAGTTGGGAATTGCGTTATTTTGGAGAGCAGCTCCAGTGAGGGATCTTGTGGCTCCTTTGGAGTGTTTTCCTGTGATTGAAGGGTTCAACCTTTCATTGGAGGAGGCATTTGAGGGGATCTACATCAGATCTGCTATATTTCAGCCTTCTACACTCATGTGCTTCAGTTTATAGTGAATCTTCAGCCCTTGGGCTTTAGATCCCATCTTGTAAAGGGTGTATTTCTGAAAACCCTTTCCGGGTTATTTGTAGGAGTTTATATAAAGCCTAGATTTGTATTGGGCATATATTTTGAGGCATATAACAGCCCTACATATTTTTTACATTCATTTTATTTAGCAGTGTATTTATAACTGCGCTGTAGCAGCTTTCCGACATTTGGTATTGTGACAACAACTCAATTTTGGGAGTGATTTCTTATGGGAGGCTTGTTCCTTCATTGTATATGGTTTATGCCTCATTATTTGTGTTGATTTTCTGATCTAATACATGATGTTATGTCTCCATATTGGTCTCCAATGTCCATGAGTTGATTTACACTGCTGTTTCTAGTTTTGTGTTCATGTATTGCTGCATTCCCCAATTGGGAATACTATATGCAGTATTGGTAATGTCAGTCTTATTGTTTCCCTATGAATATGGTAAGTAGAATCTTGATGAGACATATTATCTTGTAAGATTTAGTATGTTACTTAGGATTACACTTTAAAAAGAGAAAAGTTTACTGGATAGGGAGAATCATTGCCTCTTTAAGAGTTCTGGATGACAATTATCGAGTTAAGGATGCTTATCTGCAAAAAGTCTTTCACTTTGTTAAAGATATTTTTCTTGACTAATAATAGAAAAAAAATATTTTATAAAGTTGGAGTTTCTCAAAGAATGAATAATTTTGGTAGAAAAAATAAAACTTCAGAGAGATAGAACTTAATTAATTTTCAAATCTCTTAACTATTTTCTTAACAATCTCTATTTATAAAAGTGAAAAGTAAAAATATTTCAAGAAATTTTATTGCAAGGCCAACCATTATATTATTTAAATTTTATTTTCCCAGGGAAAGTAAATACAGTGATGTACATGGCATAGAAGAGGTTATCTCCTATGAGAAATATTTTTTCAAAATCTGCCCATTCACAGGCATATAATATTTCTTGCATGATAAATCTTGCAATAGAAATGTTGATGGACTGATTTTTTCTGCAATTTGAAATGGTGCAAGCCACATTCTTTGGAGTTTGGTATGCTTACCTTTTTCCTCATGTGATTTATCCCATTCAATACAATGTCTCCAAGTTGAAATGATTTTTTACTAACATAATTTGCATCAAAGAAAGATTTAACTAACTCTTGATGATGAGCATGGGTGATGTTTGCTTTCTCTCTCTCTTCTTCAAGTTTGAGAATTTGTGATTGCCTTAATTGTAGAGAAGAAGAAGGATTTTATTCAATAAATTGAACCAAGGCTAAAGAGGGAATAGCTACATTTGTAGGAAGAACAAGTTCTTTCCCATATACTAGATTAAATGGAGAAGTACCTATAGAGGCTTTATGTGTTATCCGATCTGCCCATAGAGAAAATGTTAACTATTTATGCCACTTTCTTTGACTATGATCAATAGTTCGTTTAATGATCCTAATGAGGTTTTTATTAGTTGATTCTGCTAAACCATTTCCTTGAGGATAATAGTTAGCAAAATACTTAAGTTTGAAACCTCTTTTGAGAGAAAATTCTATCATAGCATCGCCTGTGAAATAATATGCATTTTCGAACATCAAGGTAGTTGGTAATCCAAATCTGGTAATGATAAATTGATGAATAAATTTGATAACGTTCTCGGAATTGGTTACCTTTAGTGGAGTTTCTTCCACCCATTTAGTAAAGTAATCAGTTACTATAAGGATGTATCTATGTTTCTTTGAAGAGTGAGGAACAATCTCACCTATTATGTCCAGTCCCCATTGCTTAAATGGTTGTTCGATATTGACTGGCTATAATGGCAAAGCAGGTTTCCTTTTTCTTCCAGCAACAATTTGACAAGTTTTTCATTTCCTTACGTATTCATGTGCATATTTAAATAAAGTTGGCCAGTAATAGATATCATGCAGGATTTTATGTGTTGTTGTGTCTCCTCCAAATTTTCCACCAACTAATCCATCATGGAGTTCCCACAAAATCTTTTCTGCCTCAAAATTTTCAAGATACCTTTGCAAAGAGAGTCATTATTTTTTCTAAATAAAACATCATTGACAACTTGGTATTGATTTGATTTCAATCTCAAAGCTATTTTCCTTTTGTAACTGAGTTGCATAGGGGAATATCCATTTTTTAAATAAAAAATGATATCAACGTATTGAGATTATGTATCTTTGAGGCTTTCCTGAGATATTTGAACCTCATCAGCTGAATTTTTTTCTTCTATTAAGTTGGATGATCCAGTTAACATTATGCAAAAACCTTGACCTCTAAAAATTTAGTTGGTCTAATTTCAACATCATATTATTGCAGCAGTTACCGAGTTGGCCCTTTTTTCTCCTACTTCTCTTTGCATCAGTAATTTCCCCCCTGCTGAAAATGGAACTATGATTTTGGTATGAGTTTTAAGAAGATATGGTATGGAATTATTTATTGACTTGAAGAAAAAAAATTATTGTTTTCCCACAACAGAGTAATTTAATTCGTCACCTTGTAGATTCGAACTAAAGAATGATATGGGTGCTTCTATCTGTTGATCATTGAGATGTGTTAAAACAAAAACATATGATGTTTCTGATGCAAATGTGTATAAAAAAAAATTATTATAAAAATTTGGAGTTGTCAGGGATGGAGCATTAATAATAGCTTGTTTTGTCAAGTCAAAGGTTTCTCTTTCGTTGTGACCCCATTTGAAAACTGAATTTTTCTTAATCATATTTTGTAAAGGTAAAACTATTTGTGAAAAGTCAAGGAAAAACCTCTTTACAAAATTTATTTGTCCAAGGAAAGACTGCATTGATTTCTTATTATGAGGTAAAGGGTTTTTCTCAATTTCCTTAACCCTTTCCAGATCAATATAAATACCTTTCTTTGATACAAAAAATCCTAAAATCTTACCTTTGCTTAAGGAAAAATAAAACTTTTTTGGATTAAGCAAGATCCCATATTTCATGCATCGTTCAAATATATTCTTAAGTTCATTTAAATGACCGCTTCTCTTCTTGGAATAGATAGTGATATCATCCAAATAAATAAAAATTGATTTGTTAATGAGTCCTTTAAAGGATATATCCATAGCTCTTTGAAATGTGTCACCTGCATTAATAACACCAATAGGGATTTTTTGATAAGTGTACGTTCCCCATTTAGTTTTGAACGTATTTTTTAATATATCATCTAGATGAACTATGATTTGGTTATATCCTGAAAATCCATTAAGAAAAGACATGAGCTCATAACCAACTACTCACTGCAGGTACTTGTTCCATGGTTGGATATGGAAAGTTGTCTTTCTGACATGCTTTATTCAAATTTCTAAAATCTATGCATATGGGAATGCCACCATTCGTTTTCCTAACAGGCACTAAATTGGATACCCATTTTGAATGCCTAACATGATGACGCAGCAGCAGCGATGGAATTCAATAAACACCCACAATGGATCTTTACAACCCAATAATCGCTCCTTATTCCTATCGGAACCAAAGGTATATGAACAGGCGTAAAATATTTATTTTATCTTCGCGTTCCGATATAACTTTAAAACCCAATTGAAACAGCGTTTGAACGCCTTTTATAACAATTTTATATGTATCACCGCAACCCCAGATCTAGCGGATTCGACGGCGCGGATCAATTCGCAAATCGGCAGTCGGCAAGCGCTTTCAGCTTTTGGTGTTCATCGCAATTCCAATGCAAAGCATTCTCCATAGCTCCGATGCGATACCAATCTCCACAGCTCCGATGCGATACCTATCGGCGATCTCAAATCGCAATGGTTGGATGTCACCTCTTCAACCTTCGCAACTTCCACAATTCCGATGCGATGTCTATCGGAGATCGCAAGTCACAATGGTGGACGATAACACTTTCCGTAAGCGATCTGATATTCCCCGGACCCGATCTCACTTCAACCAAACTTTACAACTTTTCGTGTCCGTTTTCCATTGTTATATGATGCGATATACCATTTTTCCGGTCCGATGCAATGGGTTATACAGACCCGACGAATTTCAAAATTGATATATATATTATTTCAAATCGCTTAAAGGTTCTGCGAAGTATTTCTTTGCTCCAATTCTCTGTGTTAACAGGGTTTTCTGCTCGCGGACTCAGTTAAGGCAGGTTTGCGTTAACATGGAATTTTTTACAATTGAAATTAAAAAAAACACATACCTGCAACCATTTCAATCAAATACACAGAAATCCAATGCTCAAGCCTCCACAATTCATCATACGATTATACACACAACATAATTTGTATCCATAATATTCAGAAAAAATAGAGTTTCGCCTTGGCCAGATTACACAAGAAGATGACCACTATTACAAACTGTTACAAAAACACAATTTTTCCCACACTCTGAGCTCTCGCTCCACTCAAAGCCCTCTCCAATCTCTTGCTCATCAACATTTTTATCCTTTTATTATTAATTAGAATAATTCCCCTAAAATATCTAACAACAATTTCCTATTTTTTTAGAGATCTAACAAAAATCTGCTATTTCGTAGTTTCTCAGACACATCTATACTAACAAATCTTATCTCTAATCTAAAATAAGACAGTCTCTCACTTATTACAATAATAAATTATAACAAACTATTTGAGAAGACCAACCTCCTCAGTGAAAACTGATTTTGACCAACAGTCAATGAATTTCACCCTGTTTAGCCACAACATGTGAACAAGTCTTCACATTGTTGGCTAATCCCGATGCTCCTGCATCAGACTTCCAGGGAAGAAAATATTTGTCCTTCAAACTTTCAGGACTTACTCCATATTTTTGTAGTTCAGCTGCTGTTAACCAACTGGAATCTTCCATTGGCTGCTCTTTCCACTTGATTAGATATTGGAAATACGTCTGCCCTCGAGTTTTCTTGGATATTCTTTGATCCAAGATAGCCTCAACTTCTTTCTTGGATGCTTTTGGTACCTGTTCCTCCCAATGCACGGTTTGAACTTCATCTCCCGTGGCTTCATTTTGAAACTCGGTCTCTGCCTCTTTGAATGGATATAAGTCTGCAACATTAAAAATGGGGGATATTCCAATCCCTTCTGGCAACTCGATCTCATATGCATTGGCTGAAAATTTCCCTTTAATTTTACAAGGTCCTATCTTCTTCATTTTCAGTTTATTATAAGTTTTTGTAGGAAATCTCTCTTTCCTCAAATATGCCATGACTAAATCTCCTATTTGAAACTCTTTTTCTCTTCTTTTCAGATCTTCTCTCTGCTTGTATCTACTGCTGTTTTCTTGTAATTTACCTTTGATTTCTTCCTGTAACCTCTGCATTTGTTCAGCAAAATCTTCAGCACTTGCACTCCTGGCTTCCTGTTTTCCCAAGTCCCTAAGCTCATATACTCCTCTATGATGCATTCCAAAGACAATCTGAAATGGACTCCTTACAGTGCTTCGGTTTGGTGTATCATTGTAAGCTAATTCAGCTTGAGCTAATGCCAAATCCCACTGTTTGGGATTCTGATGCACCAAACTTCTTAGTATATTTCCCAAGCTCCTGTTCACTACTTCAGTTTTTCCATCTGTCTGAGGATGGTACACTGAACTAAAACTGAGTTTAGTCCCCAGTTTCTTCCAAAGTGTCCTCCAGAAATTCCCTACAAATTTAGTATCTCTATCTGATACAATACTTACAGGTAACCCATGCAATCTTACAATCTCTGAAAAGAATAAATTTTCTATGTGTGTTGCATCATTAGTTTTCTTACAAGCAACAAAATGGGCCATTTTAGAAAATCTGTCTACTACAACATAAATAGAATCAGTTCCTCTCTGAGTTTTTGGTAAACCCAGAACAAAGTCCATACTAACTGCATCCCATGGTCGATCTGGTATGGGAAATGGTTGATATAGTCCTGTATTCTGACTCCTTCCTTTGGCATATTGACATACCCTGCATTTCTCAACAAACTTTTTAACATTAGTTTGCATTTTGGGCCAGTAATAAAAAGAATTTACCTGAGCGAAGGTTTTATCTTGTCCAAAATGACCAGACAACCCTCCACTGTGCTTTTCCTTAATTATGTTCTCTCTCATGGAACATTTAGGAATACATAACTTGTTGCTTTTAAATAACAGGCCTCCTTGAATAAGGTAGTCCATCCATTGAATTTTGTTATGGCTCACTGGATTCTGAACTGTTGTGTAGATGTCTCTAAAATCCTCATCATCCTTGTACATTTCCATCATTTCTTCAAAACCTACAACACCCACTTTAAACTCTTGCAAAAGAAGACTTACCCTGCTCAATGCATCTGCTACTTTATTAGACTTACCACTTTTATGTTTTATTACAAAAGTGAAACTTTGCAGAAATTCCACCCATTTGGCATGCTTCTGATTTAGCTTTGGCTGGTTATTAATAAACTACAAAGCATGATTGTCTGAATATAAGATGAATTCCTTTGGCAGTAAGTAATGCCTCCACTTTTTCAATGCCTACACAATAGCGTAAAAATATTTATCATAAGAAGAGTATTTCCTTTTCACATCATTTAGTTTCTCGCTGAAATATGCTATCGGTCTTTGCTCTTGGCTCAGTACCGCACCAACTGCTACTCCACTTGCATCGGTTTCTACTTGAAAGACTTTCTCAAAATTAGGCAATGCTAGAATTGGCTCTTCTGTTATCTTCATTTTCAGCAGATTAAAGTTCCTTTCCGCTGCTTCTGTCCATTGAAATGGTTGGTTGACCTCCTTGATTGTCTCAAGGATTGGTGCACAAACTTGACTAAACCCTTTTATAAATTTTCGGAAAAAACTAGCAAGTCCATGGGAACTTCTTACCTCAAATACACTTCTAGGAGTAGGCCAGTTCCTGATTGCTTGTACCTTCTCTGGATCCATTTTCAAGCCTTCTTTGGAAATCACAAATCCTAAGTACACTAGCTCTTCTTTCATGAAGCTACATTTCTTCAAATTGATTAGTAGTTTTTCCTTCTATAGAGTTTTCAGAACTAACTTTAGATGTTCTAAATGCTCCTCTTTAGTTTTGCTAAAAACCAGAATATCATCAAGGTAAACAACGACAAATTTACCTGCATACTCCTTCAAGACCTCGTTCATTAGTCTCATGAATGTACTGGGTGCATTAGTGAGCCCAAAAGGCATCACTAACCACTCATACAATCCACTATTTGTTTTGAAGGCCGTTTTCCATTCATCGCCTTCCCGAATTTTGATCTGATGATACCCGCTTTTCAAATCTATCTTAGTAAAGTACCTGGATCCACTTAAACAGTCCATTAAATCATCCATTCCGGGCAAAGAAAATCTGTACCTGACTGTTATCTTGTTGATAGCTCTGGAATCGGTGCACATGCGCCATTCTCCTCCCTTCTTTGAACTAAGTACCGTTGGCACAGCACACAGGCTCAGACTTTCTCGAATCAACCCCTTGTTCATCAGTTCCTGTACTTGCCTTGCAATCTCTGCGTTTTCCTGGGGAGTTAGTCTATATGCAGCTTTATTGGGTAGACTCGCTCCTGGTATTAAGTCGATATGGTGGCTAACACTTCTAATCAGTGGTAATTCATTTGGTAATTCATCCAAGATGATATTCATAAAATTATTTAACACAGCTTGAATTTATTCAGGAAAATTGTTTAAATTCGTAGAGGTTAAGATTACCTTGGGCCTTCCTACGATAGCGAAATGCAACTCCTCACTTTTATCGTCCTCCTGTAGTAGTTCTTTACCACTTATCAACATGATACTATTTTCAGGCAGTCCTTTATGAACATCATTCTTTAATGGCAACAACGTGTGTTTAATTCCGTCCTTCTCTATGGTATATGTGTTCCTTCTCCCATCATGAATCGCTTTCCAATCAAATTTCCATGGTCTCCCCAATAATACATGACATACATCCATGGGCATTATGTCACATAGGATCACGTCTTTGTATGTGCCGATTTGCATTTCCACATTACATTGCTCTGTCACGATAACTTGATGGCCCTTCTGTAGCCAAGATACTTTGTAAGGCGCAGGATGTGCCGTCCTTGCTAACCCAAGCTTTTCCACCATCTCTATGGACACAATATTGTCAGTACTCCCACTGTCAATTATAACCTTACAGCACTTACCATTTGATTTACATGTAGTTCTGAACAAGTTCTTCCTTTGTGCAGGTTCTCCAGTCTCCTTTTCTGATCTAAGAAAAGTTCTTCTAAGTAGTAGTGATTCACCTTCTTCAGGTGGTTCCTCTTTCTCCACAAGTCGAGGTGGTTCTGGCTCTGCCTCAGTCACATTTGCACCCCTCTGGCTTGCTGATTTGTTATGAGGACAATCCCGCGACATGTGTCCCCATTCTCCACAGGTATAACACCTAACATCTCTTCCTCGCCCTCTTCCTCTGGGCGCGAATCTTCCTCTACTAGATTCACCCCTCTGTGGTGATCTGCCACTTGAACTTCCTGTTTCATGCTGATGCTGTGTTCCTCTAGATCTGGCAGCTCCTCTACCTCTCGCTGAGCTCTTTCCTCTGTTCCTTTGACTCTGTCTCCTCAATATTTTCTCCTCTTCCTTCAGACTTGCTTGATAGGCATCCTCAACAGTTTTCAGACTTAACAAACTAATCTCATCTTGTATTTCATACCTTAACCCGTTTACATATCTAGCTATTTTTTCCAAATCATCTTCTACATGCCCCGTTCTGATACTTATTATATAGAATTATTCTGTATACTCCTTAACAGACATTCCTTTCTGCTTCAGATTTTGCATTTTCTTAAAAAGATTCAAATGATAGTCTTTAGGCAAAAACTTGGCTTTCGGTTTACTTACCATTTTATCCCATTGCTTGATCTTAGATTTCCCTTTCCTCATTCTTGATGTCTGTACCTCGTCCCACCAGATGGCTGCATGACCTTTCAATCTAGTGACTGCAAACTTCACCCTCTTATTTTCCTCAACCTCTTCATAGTCAAAGTACTGATCTATGGATTTGATCCAATCCATAAGCTCCTCCGCATTCAGACTCCCTTCATACATAGGAATTTATATCTTGGGTTTGCTTCCAAATTTTGCCAGCATCTTGAGGACTTTGGCGGTTTCATTGTCTTCTTCTACTTCTTCCACATCTGCATCAGATTCTTTTGAAGAAATCTCGGCACCATCATCAGGCGCTCTTCTTTGGGCTGTCTCCATTGTCTCCATTCGTGCACACAAATTCCGCACTTCCTCTAACAAAATTGCATTTGGTTCTGGTCTTCCTCAACCAATTCCTCTTCTTGGTGGCATCTTCGCTGCAAACACCTCTTTCTTCTACTCTGATACCAAAATTTGACGTAGCAGTAGCGATGGAATTCAATAAACACCCACAATGGATCTTTACAACCCAATAATCGCTCCTTATTCCTATCGGAACCAAAAGTATATGAACAGGCGTAAAATATTTATTTTATCTTTGCGTTCCGATATAACTTTAAAAACCAATTGAAACAGCGTTTGAACGCCTTTTATAAAAATTTTATATGTATCACCGCAACCCCAGATCTGGCGGATCTGACAGCGCGGATCAATTCGCAAATCGGCAGTCGGCAAGCACTTTCAGCTTTTGGTGTTCATCACAATTCCAATGCGAAGCATTCTCCACAGCTCCGATGCGATACCAATCTCCACAGCTCCGATGCGATACCTATCGGCGATCACAAATCGCAATGGTTGGATGTCACCTCTTCAACCTTCGCAACTTACAAAATTTCGATGGTGGACGATCACACTTTCCGTAAGCGATCCGATATTCCCCGGACCCGATCTCACTTCAACCAAACTTTAAAACTTTTCGCGTCCATTTTCCATTGTTATATGATGCGATATACCACTTTTCCGGTCCGATGCAATGGGTTATAAAGACCCGACGAATTCCAAAATTGATATATATATTATTTCAAATCGCTCAAAGGTTCCGCGAAGTATTTCTTTGCTCCAATTCTCTGTGTTAATGGGTTTTTCTGCTCGTGGACTCAGTTAAGGCAGGTTTGCGTTAACATGGAATTTCTTACAATTGAAATTAAAAAAAACACAAACCCGCAACCATTTCAATCAAATACACAGAAATCCAATGCTCAAGCCTCCACAATTCATCATACGATTATACACACAACATAATTTTTATCCATAATATTCAGAAAAAAATAGAGTTTCGCCTTGGCCAGATTACACAAGAAGATGACCACTGTTACAAACTGTTACAAAAACACATTTTTTCCCACACTCTGAGCTCTCGCTCCACTCAAAGCCCTCTCCAATCTCTTGCTCATCAACATTTTTATCCTTTTATTATTAACTCTAATAATTCCCCTAAAATATCTAACAGCAATTTCCTATTTTTTTAGAGATATAACATAAATCTGCTATTTCGTAGTTTCTCAGACACATCTATACTAACAACTCTTATCTCTAATCTAAAATACGACAGTCTCTCACTTATTACAATAATAAATTATAACAAACTATTTGAGAAGTCTAACCTCCTCAGTGAAAACTAATTTTGACCAACAGTCAATGAATTTCACCCTGTTTAGCCACAACATGTGAACAAGTCTTCACATTGCTGGCTAATCCCGATGCTCCTGCATCACATGAAATATGATTTTGGCCTTAAGGAGTTTATTCAGCTCCGATTTGATTTGATTCTCAAGGTTTGGATGAATTTTACTTAGTTTCTATTGCACTGGTTTATCATTAGAGATCATGGGTATGGTGTGCTGTATAACAAAGATATCATAAGTTTTGATATAAGAATAATTCCAAGAAAATATACTTATATATTTCTTCAACAGTCGAATGAATGATAATATTTAATTAGAGGATAGATCGAGACCTAGATTGATATTCTGAGGCTTGTCACCATTTCCAAGTTTCTCTCATTCAAATTTTAGAGTCAAAATTTGAATTTTGGAATTAGTTACCTTTTTAAATCTGTCTTTGAGATCATACAAATATTTTAATTTGACAACAACTTTGGGTATTGTATTTTCATCATCAACGTTATGTTCTAACTGAATGTCATGCTCATTTTCATCTATGATTTGGTCATCGTATGGCCCTTCTGATGTTAGAAAATTTAAATATCATAATCATTGTTGAAGACTCACCAATTCGTGACATTATCGAGAATAGATGGCCTAAAAATTAGTTCAATGGAAAATATATCACGACTAAAATCCTCAGATGGTATGAATTTTGATGCAACATTAGCTAATAGATCAACACTAGCATTTTGCAGTCTCGGTACAAGAGAAATATTAAATGCCAAAAAATGAGATGTAAGATCTTGGACTAATGTTTGATAATGTCTAAGATGTCTAGAAAGGCAATGGATAGTATTTATTACCTTTCTAATGATAATTTTCGAGTCTCCAAAAACCTACAGATATTTGATGTTGAGGTCGATTGCTTTGTATAATCCTTGAACCAATGCCTCATATTCTGCATTATTATTTGTACACTCGAATTCTAACCTGCAAGTTAACATGGTATTTTATCCTTCTAGGCTGATTAGAATGAAACCATCTCTTGCACCATCGTTATATTTGGAACCATCAAAGTACAAAGTCCAAAACATAGTTTTAAATACTGGTTTATTTACAAAAAAATTGCACTAGGAAGCATCTGTTTGTGGAAAATTTTCAATCCATGAGATGAAAAAATTATCCAGATAGGGATACTTTTGTGCATTAAAGTTCCCTAAAAATGATTCAGCCAAATAATTTGCAATAATGTTGTTATTGAATGCTATTGGTTCGTTATCACCTTCAAATCCAGCCACTGTATGTTTAAGGTGTTTTTCTCGATCAACTCGAATTTGATTTGGCTTCCCATTATAAGGAAGCCACATGTGAAACCATTATGTAGAAAAATATCCATGGATTTTCTCAGACCAGTCTCTACTTAGAATTAGATAGTAAAATTCAGGAATGTCAATGACCAATATATCTATTATTTGACAGACTTTGGGATTTGATGAAAGTCTAATGTTGACTGAGTTTATTTCTCCTAATACTTCTACTTTAGTTTTGTCAAGCTATACTATATGGACAAAAGACTTTTGAGGAGTGATGCTCAGCTTAGCACATAATGCTGTTGGAATTATATTGGAAGAGGCTCTTGAGTCAATCAAACAATTATGAAGGTTTTTATTTAAAATTTCGTAAGTTAAGAGGAAAGGAGGCATATGTGAATTAGATCTGTCACCAATCATGATGAAATCTGTATGATTGACTTTGTTTGAAGAAGTTGGGGGATTTCCCATGCCTTTAGCAACCTTATATACAAAAACTATAGGTAAGGGTGAGACATCAACTACATTTAGTTCTCTAAGTAACATTTTCTGTTGTTGTTTCAATATGCTAAGTTCATGTAATGAAATGTTTGACCTAGTTTTCTTCATATATTCCACAATATTATATTCCATGGTATCAATGACTACCAAGGTCTTTAATGTAGATGGAATATTTGATGGAGATGGATTTGGCTGTGAAGTTTTGGGAGGGGAATTTTTACTGCTTGCTTTTTCCTTAGTAGGAGGAGTTTGAGTTTTCAGCTTTTGATTCAAGTGAGTTGTATCAGTAGGTCCTTTGCTTCTGGTGCTAACGGGTAAATCTTCTTGTTCTTCTTCACTTGGAAGAATAAAGTCCCAAATCCCATTTAGTTTGACTATTTATTCATCTCCAGTGTCTTCGTCTTCATTTTCTTCTTCCTCTTCTCCTAAGTCAGACTCAACATTAGATATGGTATTTGGTGGCTGAGAATTAGAAGACTGATTTCTTCTAAAAGGTATGAACAGATTTTTTGCAGTAGAAGATTAAACAACTTGTTTCTTCATTTCAAACATTTCATTAGACATATTCTTTAGCACTTTCTGAAGGCCTTCAAGATCAAAATGATGTTTTAGGAATTTCTTTTTAGAGTCATCTTTGAAAGACACTTTTCAGATTTTCTGTCTTCGTGGGATTTTTTCTTTGCAAGAGCAACTATGCGTTTTTAGATTCTAATTGTTTGATATCTGTGAAAAATACAAGCTTGCATTATTTAATATTTATATTATGAAAGTTCTCATTTACAACTTCAATTATATTTCTCACTATATAATATGCTCTAGATGTTCTGTAAATAGAATATCTCTATGGGATTCTTCAATCTTTGGCAGATCATATTTTCTTCCTTCTTCAAACTCTTGCCAGGAAATAAACTCTAAAATCTTTTTATCCACCTCTTCATTCTCTAATCTCTGATCAACCACTTGTTTGAGTAATGTGTCGCTTGCTTCACAATATTGTTTGATCATTGAGATTCTTTGACATAATATTTATTACTGTTTTGACAATTGAGTGTTTAACTCAAGTGTCTCTTTGATGAATTCTTCTGTATGAGGCTGATTTATGAGTTTATCTACTTCGTTTTGAATTTTCTAAATCTATCTATCTTTCTTTGTGATGCTTTCCTGGTGCTATAAATTCATTTTCTCAAAATATTTCTGAAATTGTATCATTTGCAACTCTGCATGTTTATTGACGTTTTGTCTTTCCTGTTCAAGTTGTTGCTCTAACAACTGAATTCTTTCATATTTATCTTTAAGCAGAAGACTAACCTCTACTACCTTATCCATTATGTTTTTTGCATAATAACCTACAAATTGTGATAGCCTTGTCAGGTTTTTTGATGGATCAATGGGGGTGCCTTTTCACACAACCTCCGTTGATTCATTTTCTGGAGTTGCTGCTGATGAATCAATATTTATTTTATTTTTCTGTCTTCTCACCAATGCTTTGTGTGTTGGACTATAAAATATATCTAAAGGGGGCATCTCTTCAATTCTCAAAACAATTTGTGACATTGGGCAGGCCGGGATGATTTCAACATCTGCTTACGGATTTGTAACATGAAAAGTTTGTTTAGGAGTTTGCAGTCCAAAAGTTGCTTCAATTTCTGTCTCTTTCTGTTGTACTTGGAGCCTTTGTATGAATTCTCCCATTCTTGATCCAAATCATTATTATGATCGTCTCTGTGTGAACTTGTGTAGAATAAATTTCCAATTGATATCTAGCCAAGGTCTCTTTGGTTGTTTCTCCATTATTTTTATTTGTATCTTTCTCAAGAATTTCCTTAGGGTTTTATTCATGATTTTGAGATTGATGTTCAGAGAGATTTGAGCCTTGAATTGAATTCTTAGGAGATTCTTGATCACAATTGTGATCAAAATTTGGTTCTAGGCTTACACTGGGAGTAAGCTCTCTAGTTTCCTCAATTTGCAATAGGTTTAATGGAGCCCTTGTTAATCTTTTATTTCTGTAAAATATGAAAATGATTGAGGTCAACTGGGGTTAATTTGATTGATTCCAAATGAAATAACTGTGAGAATGTCTCAGCCTTTTCAAATAGTTCATCAAATTCATCTTTCTCGTGAATGAAATGTTTGGTTTTAACCATGGCAGTAAAGTATCGGGTGACTTTGTTGGGATCATACTATCTTTCTGGCATAGTAGCCAGATTCAAGCAAGTCATATTCTATATTTATTTAACTGCATGTCCAAAATAAAATAGGGCAAAAGAACCACATTGCACTGGAAAAATTATCCTGATAGATTTCTTCATATCTTTGAGAGTTTTGGCTATACCTTCCCCCACCTTTTGGTATGCGATGTCTCTAGCCAGTAACTTGTCAAGGACATAATAAGGAAGAACATGGGGAGCTGAAATACTCCCAAAAAATATGATATAGGTAAATGTTTCTTCACCAAACCATCCTGTCACCGACAAGATGTCTATCTTTGCTTCTTCTTAAAGACTGGGGGCTTTTGCATCAAAATAATTTTGATAGATTGACATCATAATACATTGAAAAATATTATAAAAATGGGGATGAAATTGAGATTACCATAAAATATTATGATACACATGGATAGGAGTACGGTATTTGAGAGTCCAATTCCAACCCATATTAGGAAATCTCATACAGAAACAAATAGCGTCCATCACGTACGCACTCATAAAAAAGGGAGGGATAACCTGAGTAGAGACAACTCTATACTATCTATATTGTCTAATGGCCATAGCTAAATTGTTGGAAAAAATATTACTTCAATTCGTAACTGTGGCATTAACAACTACATCAATTAATGGAATCCATTCCATAGAAAACTTGGTACTATCAGCTTTCCCAAAAAGCCTACACATCATATCAATTACATAGCTATGTGGAGTTGATAGAGGTGCAATTGGGTACATACTAGTTTTCTCCTGTTTGAATTTGCTGTAGGCGGACCTCCAAGTCTGCATGACCTCTATTAGCTCTTCGTTTTCTTTCGTGAACTACTCAATGAAAGATTTATCATAGGAATTTTGAGGTTCTGACAGATGATACATTCTGCACAAATTGTCTAAGGTAAATGACCCCATGACTTCTTGTCTTGAATTCCTAAATGTCCTATCGTAGCGCTATTTCCTGAGATTGATCAAAGTGAGAAAACATAATGAACATAAAGCAAAGAAGAGAGCAGAAACTCAATTAAAATAATAAATTTTATAATAATGGTGTAGGTTTTAACCCTGTACAGAAATTATCTGCAAACGAATCTTAAAAAAAGAAAGTAAACAATAGCAAGAGCATAAAAAATAAAACAAATATACACATAGATTTTCTCATGGATCCCAAATCAGGACTACCAGCTTGATTTTTCTTATATTCCTTTTAGTGTTACAACACACACACACACACACACATATATATACATGCCAAAGCATACATAAACCCCAATCCATTAACCCTGGATTAGAACATAACCGTAGTTCCCTTGACCGGATCTACAAAATACGAGGGGTCGAAAACCATCATGACCCAAAACCATGTGCAAACCCATGCAAAAAACCATGGGTGAGGGCCGCCCCCCTTGTGACAAGGGGGGCTTTTAGAACGCCCCCAGCGTGCATGACTAATTGTGGAAATAATATAACACATACCCAACATTCTCCCACTTGTTGTTTTCTTTTCGCAGGGGGCCACAGGAGAGCTTAGTCATTAGCCCAAGTATACAACACCCATTGTTTCTCTACACCAATAGAACTTATGAGTGCTCACAGACTTCGTCAATGCATCAACAACATTCTTCAAAGTGTCCACCTTTACCAGCAACACCCTTTTATCCTCAACCTTATCTCTCACAAAGTGATATTGAACATCAATGTGCTTTGTCTTTGAATGATAAGAAGGGTTCTTAGCTAAGAAAATTGCACTTAGGCTATCACAATATATCCTTATAGCCCGCTGCACCAACTCCATACTTGAACACAATCTCTGCAACCAAACTGCTTCCTTGCTTGCATTAGTGGCTGCCATGTATTTTGCCTCTATAGTTGAAAAAGCCACTACAGACTATCTTTTACTCATCCAATTGACTGCACCTCCAAATAGGCTAAACACATACCCACTTGTAGATCTTATTTGGTCCAGATCTCCAGCCCAGTCTTCATCAACAAAACCAAAGATGTCCAAAACTATGTCCAATCCTGGTCTTCCCTGGTAGCACAAACCATAATCACTAGTGCCACACAAATATCTGAAAATCTGCTTCACTGCTATCTAATGCTCCTTCCATGGTTTTGACATAAAATTGCTCAATACTCCCACTGCATGTGCAATGTCTAGTCTAGTATAGACCATTTCATACATCAGGCTACCCACTACACTTGCATATGGAACACGAGACATATCCTCCTCTTCTTCTTGTGTCTTGGGACACAATTCAACAGACACCTTTACACCTATAGGAACAAGAACTTCCACCAATTTACTATTGATCCGGATTTATGCAGGAATGCAACAGAATACACATATAGCCATAGATATAGAGATGTAGTAGAAATAATGCTTCATTTTATTAATTAAAAAAATGATTGAAATAAACAGCTAGGGCGCTGGTAGGTGTATCTCTGAGAAGAGATGTCATGGCTACAGGCCTCTGAATTGTGTTAAAATGAGAAATAATGGCAATGAGCGGTGAGGGCACTGGTAGCGTATCCCTTAGAAGAGATGTGATGGCTATAGGCCTCTCCACTGTGGTACAGAACTAAAATGATGGGAACAAATGAGCTAGGGAACTGGTAGCGCTTATCTCTGAGAAGAGATGTGTCGGCTACCAACCCCTGAGCTATGTTAAAATGAGGCTCGAAGGCCTATTTATTTTTTAGAAGCAATGTAAAATCTGAAACGTCCAAAAGCCTAACCCTAGGAGATGAAGCGCCAAAACTGTGGGTCTCGTTTGGGTAAACTGGGGTTTCAACTTCCTGGGGACGTAACTTTGGCATCCAATCTCCATTTGACGCGCTCAATAGCTCATTAGAAAGATCTATCCGAGGACTAAAACTTTTGAGTGACTCCCCATTTTCGCAAAAAGTGTGGTTTAGGGCCTCAAAATGGCTCCAGAAGTTCAGGACCTGAAAAGTTGCTATAAATAGTAAGTTGTGCTGAAACTTACAAACTGAAATAATTGATGGTGGGGGTTCAAATGGACCCGGTGGGTGGCCGCCAATATCCACCTAGATCATTAAGTCCCCAAAATGGCTCTGGGAGTGCAGGACCCGAAAACCTGCTAAAAATAGTAAGTTGTGCTGAAGTTGAGAAAATGAAAGAATTGATGCTGCGGGTCCAAATGGAATAGGTGGGTGGCCACCAATATCCACTTGGATCATTCCTCCATCCTTAGGAAGAAATGGTCTCCATTGCGTTAAGTTCCTCCAAGGGGGGGGGGGGGAATTTTGCTGAACTTAGTGTTGGATTTGTCCAGGATGTCGCAGACCTGTTAGCGGACGTGCTGGATGTAGATTTGCTGCTGGTGGGCAGCCATTGAAGGATCTGGGAAAATTTATCCATCATCGCGTTCCTCTGCTTCTCGAGGGCCTCCTTGAGCAAGATTTTGATAAGATCTCCTACTCCCTCGTATTTCTTTCCTTCCACCATGGGGGGTCGTCAAGGTTGCGAGGTCGAACTCCTTATACCCTGGCCGCGTTGGGGACATGAAAAGAAAAATAGAGAAAGAGCAGACCACTCTGATACCACTGATCCAGATTTATGCAGGAACACAATAGAATACACATACAATGATAGATACAGAGTTGTAGTGGAAATACTGCTTCATTTTATTAATCAAACAAATGACTGAAATAAACAACTAGGGCGCTAGTAGGCATATCTCTAAGAAGAGATGTGGTGGCTATAGGCCTCTGAACTATGTTACAATGAGAAATATTGGCAATAATTGGCAAGGGCACTAGTAGCGTATCCCTAAGAAGAGATGTGATGGCTACAGTCTTCTCCACTATGTTACAGAATTGAAATGATGGGAACAAGCGAGCTAGGGCACTGGTAGCACTTATCTATGAGAAGAGATGTGTCGAATACCAGCCCCTGAAATGTGTTACAATGAGGCTCGAAGGCCTATTCATTTTTGAGAAACAATGTAAAATCTGAAACGTCCAAAAACATAACCCTAGGAGATGAAGCGCCAAAATTGTGGGTCTCGTTTGGGTAAATCGGTGTTTCAACTTCCCAGGGACGTAACTTTGGCATCCTATCTCCGTTTGACGTGCTTAATAGCTCGTTAGAAAGATATATCCGAGGAATACAAATTTTGAGTGAGAAACATTGGTCTACGACACATGTTTCTCCTCATTTTCCCAAAAAGTGTCGTTTAGGGCCTCCAAACGGCTCTAGAAGTTCATGACCCAAAAAAATGCTATAAATAGTAAGTTGTTCTAAAACTTAAAAACTTAAATAACTGATGGTGGGGGTTCAAATGGACTCAATGGGTGGCCACCAATAGCCACCTAGATCATTAAGTCCCCAAAATGGCTCTGGGAGTGCAGGACCTGAAAACCTGCTAAAAATAGTAAGCTGTGTTGAAGTTGAAAAACTGAAAGAATTGATGCTGCGGGTCCAAATGAAATAGGTGGGTGGCCATCGATATCCACCTGGATCATTCCTCCGTTCTTAGGAAACAATGGTCTCCATTACGTTAAGTTCCTCCATGGGGGGGGGATGCTGGAGGCTTTGGTGTTGCTTTATGGGATATGTAGACTTATTGTTGGTGGATGTGCTGGATGTAAATGTGCCACTGGTGGGTAGCCGTTGAAGGATCTGGAAAAAATTATCCATCATCGCGGTCCTTCGTTTCTCGAGGGCCTCCTCGAGCAAGATTTTGATAGGATCTCCTGCTCCCTCATCTTTCTTTCCCTTCGCCATGGGGGGTCGTCAGGATTGCGAGGTTGAACTCCTTATACCATGACATCGTTGGGGACATGAAAAGAAAAATAGAGAAAGAGCAGAGCACACTAATACCACTGACCCAGATTTATGCAGGAACGCAATTGAATACACATATAGCCATAGATACAAAGATGTAGCGTAAATAATGCTTCATTTTGTTAATCAAACAAATGACTGAAATAAACAGCTAGGGTGCTGGTACGCGTATATCTGAGAATAGATGTGGTGGCTACAGGCCTCTGAACTGTGTTACAATGAGAAATAATGGCAATGACCGGCAAATGCACTAGTAGTGTATCCCTGAGAAGAGATGTGATGGCTACAGGCCTCTCCACTATGTTACATAACTGAAATGATGGGAACAAGCGAGCTAGGGCATTGGTAGCGCTTATCTCTGAGAAGAGATGTGTCAGTTACCAACCCTTGAACTGTGTTACAATGAGGCTCAAAGGCCTATTTATTGTTGAGAAACAATTTAAAATCCAACACGTCCAAAAACCTAACCCTAGGAGATGAAGCGCCAAAACTGTGGGTCTTGTTTGGGTAAATTGGTGTTTCAACTTCCCAGAGACGTAACTTTGGCATTCGATCTTCGTTTCATGCGCTCAATTACTCGTTAGAAATATCTATCCGAGGACTACAAATTTTGAGTGAGAAACATCGGTCTACGATCCATGTTGCTCCTTGTTTTCCCAAAAAGCGTCGTTTAGGGCCTCAAAACAGTTCCGGAAGTTCAAGACTCAAAAAACTGCTATAAATAGTAAGTTGTGATGAAACTTACAAACTAAAATAACTGATGGTGGGTGTTCAAATGGAATCGATGGGTGGCCACCAATATCCACCTGGATCATTAAGTCCCCAAAATGGCTCCGGGAGTGTAGGACCCGAAAACCTACTAAAAATAGTAAGCTGTGGTGAAGTTGAAAAATTGAAAGAATTGATGCTGCGGGTCCAAATGGAATAGGTGGGTGGCCACCGATATCCACTTGGATCAACTATCCTGCATATTGAACCTCTACAATATTGTATCCACATACTTCCTCTGGTTTAACCAGAGCTTCCTCTTTGCCTAATCTCTCTCAATTTCCATGCCCAAAATATAGTTTGCAGCACCAAGATCCTTTATGTCAAATTTGGAGAACAATTGGGTCTTCAAATCTTGGATAATTTCTTTGTCATTTACAATCAACATGATATCATCCACATACCAGACCAAATAAATAACATTATCACCAAGTAATTTAAAATAAACATAGTGATCCTCTTTTCTTCCGGTGAAGCCAAGTCCCCATATATAGGTATCAAATTTCTAATACCACATCCTTGGTGACTGTTTTAACCCATACACAGAATTTTTTAACCTGCATACCAGTTCTTTCTTACCCTTCACCGCAAATCCTTCAGGTTGCTTCATGTAGATCTCCTCTTCTAGATCCCTATGAAGAAATGATGTCTTCACATCCATCTGTTCTACCTCAAAATCAAATGTAGTAGCAACATATAAAAGTAATTTAATATAAGTAACGTTGGAAATAGGAGAAAAAATATCCCCAAAATCAATTCCCGACACCTAGGAATAGCCTTTTTCCACCAACCGAGCTTTGTATTTCTCCACCTTGCCTTCTACATTCATCTTCTTCTTAAACACCCATTTTCTCCCGATGGGCTTCCTTCCAACCGACAACTCCACCAGATCCCATGCCTCATTTTTGTGCAAGGATGAAATTTCATCAACCATGGCCTTCTTCCAGAGTTTTCCATCCTCTGAATCCACTGCCTCCCTGAACGTTTTGGGATCATCATCAGTGATAGTTAAAGAAAAATTTGAACAGAAATCAGATGGACTAGACCTTTCTGGCTGCCTTTTTTCCTGAATCGATCTTCTCACAACTGGAGTTTGTGGCTCTTCCTCTTCTAAATCTTCTTCTGTTGTAGAGTCTGATTCAACATCCTTTAGTTCAAACTCTATCTTCTCAGGTTCCTCTGGTAGGAATTCATGTTTAAAAACATCTTTCACCTCTCTAAACACCACATCTCGGCTATACACAACCTTCCTTGTTTCTGGGTTCCAAAGCTTGTAAGCGATTAAGCCATCCTTATACCCAATAAAGATGCACCTTTCAGATTTATTATCCAACTTGGTCCTTTTCTCCTTTGGAACATGTACATATGCATCAAATCCAAATACCCTCAGATGTGAAAGAGAGGGTTTCTTACCGGTCCATACCTCATGTGGAGTCTTATCCTCCAACGCTGATGAAGGTGATCTGTTAACTAGGTAACATGAAGTCTCCACTTCCTCTGCCCAGAATTCTTGTCCTAACCCGGTACCACTTATCATGCTTCTTGCCTTTTCCATCAACATTCTGTTCATTCTTTCTGCAACTTCATTTTGCTAAGGTGTGTATGGATTAGTATTCTATCGTGATATACCACACTTCTTACAAAACTCTTCAAATTCCTTCTTGCAGAACTCTCCACCATTATTAGTCCTCAATACCTTTATCTTCTTCTCTGTCTGGTTTTCCTCTAGAGCCTTAAATTCCTTAAATCTATCAAAGACTTTAGATTTATCCCTCAAGAAATATATCCATGTATTCCTTGAGAAGTCATATATGAATGAAACATAGTACACAGACTTTTCCAGTGATGGAACCGACACATGTCCAAACATATCAATGTGCACAAGCTCTAATATCTTGTTTGCCCTCTTAGCACGAGAAGGAAAACTCACCCAATTCTGCTTCCCATATACACAATGTTCATAGAAATCAAAATCTAGAGAGAAATTAGACATACCTTCTACCATACCATTTCCATGCAGTATCTGAAGGCCCTTCTCTCCAATATGTCCAAGCCTTTGATGCCATAGCATGGTATTCTCTCTAGAGACTGCTAGGATTTCCGCTCCACTTTCAGGAACCACAGAACTATTGCACCCATTAATAATAGTGCTACCCTAAATCTTGTATAGATTTCCAATCTAAACTCCCCACATTAATACTAGTGCTCCCCAAACCATCTTGAAGGTATATTTATCGAACACTGTTTTTACACCTGCATAATCCATATTGCTTATAGAAATCATATTTCTGGCCAATGCAAGAATATATAGAACAAAAAGAAGTGTTATAATCCTTCCACCTTGCAGCTTCAGTTTGAATTTTTAACGTCCGATGATTCTAGCCTTCCTATCATCCCCTAAGAAGACATCACCACCATCATACTTCTCATACTTGCAGAACCACTCCCTATGGGGAGTGAAGTGAAAGGATGCACCTGAGTCAATCAACCATTCCTCTTGATCTACATGTGTAGCCCACCTTCATTTGAGGTGGTTTTTTCCTCTGCAGAAGAAGCATAATTAGATCCCTTTCCTTTCTCAGGAGCTTTAGATCTGCAATCCTTTTTGTAGTGCCCTTCCTTTCCGCATTTCTAGCACACCTTCACAAAATTTTCTGGAGATTTAGACTTCCCTCTAGATTTATATCTCCCACTCGAAACCTTATTCTTGTTTCTGTTCTGGGACCTTACTTCTACAGATAAGGCATCTCCATTCTGGCCCTCCATATTTCTCAGTCTCATTTCCTCCGACAGCAAGGCTGAGACAATGTCATCAAAATTCAAGGTAATTGTATTGCTACCTATTACAATAACTAGATTGTCCCATGAATTTGGTAGAGAACACAACAAACTGATGCACTTATCTTCATATGAGATTTTAATATCAACAAATAAAAACTGACTTACCACAGTATTGAAAGCGTTTAGATGCTCTGTCACCGAGTCTCCATCCTTCATCCTCAGGTCATACAACTTTTTCCGCAGGAATAATTTATTCATCAAAGACTTAGATTGGTGCAAAGTCCCTATCTTGTCCCACAAAGCCTTCGTCGTAGCTTCCCTAGATACATTCAACGATACTGAATCTGAGACACACAACTGTATTGCGCTCTTTTCCTTCTGATCCAACTTATTCGAGTTTTCATTTGACATTGTCATTGGTTTAGTACCTGGATCTACAACGATCCACTGATCTCTATCCACTAGTAGATCCTCCATCTTGAGCTTCCACAACTCAAAACTCTGACCATTAAATTTTTCAATATTTATCTTTCCACTACTCGCCATATTCTTTCACCGCAAGAATCGATCCCGCAGATCTCCCACTGAATAGCGTATACCACAGGCCTGAGAAAAAAACCCTCAGCAGCAAAGGTGTCCCCTTGAAGCCGAAATTTCTCCAATACCAAATGTAGGTTTTAACCCTGTACATAAATTATCTGCAAATGAATCTTAAAAACATAAAATAAACGATAGCAAGAGCATAACACATAAAACATATATACATAGATATTTTCCCTTGGATCCCAAATCAGGACTATGAATTTGATTTTTCAGTATATTCCTTTTAGTGTTACAACACATATATATACATGCCAAAGCATACATAAACCCCAATCCATTAACCCCTAGATTAGAACATAACTGTAGTTCCCTTGATCGGATCTACAAAATACTAGTGGACAAAAACCATCATGCCCCAAAACCATGTGCAAACCCATGCACAAAACCATGGGCGGGGGCCACCCCCCTGTGACCCTCCTGCTACGCCCGACGCAATGTACAGGGGGGGTTATCGCCCCCCTGTGACCCCCCTACGTGTACGAATACTCGTGGAAATAATATAACACATACCCAATAGATGGGAATTCTATTTCAAACACGAGTAAATATATACAAATATCCTCGAGCCTTTAAAAGAGTAAATGAAATTTATTTTTTATTAATTATGCATTAAGGCATACGTTTGATTCCTTTCAAGTATTTTCAAAACATCACATCACAAAATTCAAACGATATTTCAATTTGATATGACTTAAGTGCGATGCGGATTTTGCGATTGCGATAAATAGAAATATCACAAAATCACAATAGCGCAAGATTGATATATCGCAACATCGCAATATCGTGGAATCACAATAGCGCAAGATTGATATATTGCCGTGTCATAGTATCACAAGATCACAAGGTTAGAGTTATGTTATTTCAAAAGTCATTTATGTTTTGCGATTTGCGATTTGCGATGTATTTATAGAATCTTTGAGCAGATTTTTCTTATACGAAGAATGTTTCAAGTGATTTATGGAATTTAAGAAATATTTCAAGGCCTTTTAAGTTATAAAGAGCTCAACATAACCTTTGGTATTACGAAGGGTTTCATTGATCGTGTTTCGCAGATTCCAACTAATGGTTAATTTGCGCTACATCTGGATTCTGCGATTTGCGATAAAGTGAGAAGTGCTTGGTCCTAAGTGACTTAGCTCAATGCTTTAACATTTTCTAAGGGAAAAATTCTTACTTGCTAGTCTTTTGGAAGAAAATTTTTCTATAGGGTCCCCATTTATTATAACAATATTTATTATTATAAAAATAAATGGGGGGGTTGTTGAATAGTACAACAGAGCCCCACACAAAGATACTCCACATTCCCTCATTTTGAAGTCCTTGCTACTTTTTCAAGAATGGTATCTTGTTGTAGTTATTCAAGGTATTCAGAAGATAAATCCTCAATAGAAGGAATTTTGACATTCTCTCCTTGATATTCAATCAAAGGAGGCTCATACAACCTTAAATTCTCAACATTAATAACAAAATAAATTTTTAGATATGAAGGAAAATCCAACCTAAAGGCATTATCACCAATTTTGTCTAAAATTATGAAAGGACCATATCAAATTGGTTTCAGTTTTTTACCTTCTCCTTGAAGCCTTCTTTGCTAATGTGAAGCCAAAATTCATCACCGACTTGGAAATTGTGATCTACATGTTGCTTGTCATGCCTTGTTTTGTACTTGACTTGGCTCTTCTCCAGCTGTTCTTGAATTGCTTGATGTACCAATTGGATTTTTTCAATGGATTTTTTAGCTTTGTCTATGTCACTATTACCATCAATAGAAACATAGTGTCCAAAAATAATATTCAAAGGAGAATTAAGCAAGTATCAAAACATGTATCAAATGGCAATGTTTGAGTTGAAGAGTGCTTGGCCCGGTTGTAAGCATGCTAAATATAGTGCAAATGTTCATCCCACAACTTAGGATGCTTGGTGCAATAACCATGAAGAAGATGTATCACCGTCCTATTCACCACCTCTATTTTACCATCTGTTTACGGATTACATGTTGTACTCTTTTTCAATTTGGTGTCCATGAATCCCCACAAGCTTGACCAAAAATTCCCAACAAAGCGAGAATCTCGATCACTAACAATGGATGTGGGAAATCCAAAATGAACCCATACATTCTGAAATAATAATTGAGCAGTTTGTTCAAATGTAATTTTCTTTTTACATGGAATCAAAATACACATTTTTCCGAACCTATCCATAACTACATAAAGATAATCATAATTCCTTTTTGATATAGGAAGTCCTCCAACAAATTCCATAGAAACACTCTCCCATGGTACTAGAAGTGGTGTATACAATCCTAATTTTGTATTGCTAGGATTACTCACAGTACGCAATGAACATCCTTTAATAAAACATGACACACTTTCAAGCATACGAGGCCAATAACAATACCTTTGTAGTTGTGCCACTGTCTTACCTACACCAAAATAACCAACAATAAGAGAATTATGTGCCTCTCTTATGATGTTGACTCTTTCTCCTTGTGGAATACAAAGCTTAACAAGATGGTACAACAATTTATCATTTCCCTTGACTCAAAGTTGCATATACATCTTGAAAATCACTATCTAAAGCATATTTTTCAATGTAGCTTTCATGCAAAATAAAATTATGCTTAAAAAAAGTAGCAGCACTAACAATAGACCTAGAAAACATATCAGAAACTTTTTTATATATACCTTTCTTATACCTTATTACCAAGTGTAATTGTTGAAGAAAACCCATCCATCGAAAGTGCCTTGATTATTGCAACTTTGTTTGTGATTACAAGTATTGCAATGGTTGATAATCAGTGTGAATGATCTTTTATTTACCCATCAAGTAGTGTTTCCAATTTTTCACACTTTGCACCAATGCATACAATACCTTGTCATATGTAGGATAACTAATCACTGCACCATTAAAAGTTTCCAAATGAAAACATCTAGGATTACCATGTTGCATGAGCACTGCGCCCGTGGCATACTCGCTTGCATTAGTGTGTATCTCAAATGACTGTCTCAAGTTTGGAAGTGCAAGTACATGAGCTGAATTGATATTTTCCTTCAATGCATCAAATGCATTTTACTGGTTAACTCCCCATTGGAAGACATATGTCACACTTATCAATGCATGCAATGGGTCTACGATAGAAGAGAAGTTAGCAATAAAATTCCTCCAATATTGGGCTTCTCCCAAAAAAATTCTTACCTCGATAATTATTTTGGGATTTGGCCAATTCAAAATGACATCAAACTTGGAAGGATCTATTTTCAATTTGTGTCCTCCAACAATATGACTCAAGTATACTAAAGAAGTTTGTCTTCCATATGTCTCCTTCAGTAATTATAATTTGATGATAGCCATTCCTTAAGTCCAGCTTAGTAAAATACTTAACATTTTTCAATTGATCATTAATCATCAATACTTAGTAAATCATCAATTCTAGGAAATGGGTAATAGTTCTTTACTGTAATATTGTTCAATGTACGAAATTCCACACACATGTGTCATGTTCATCCTTCTTTGGCACCAAAAAAATAGGTGACCTGCATGCCGAAGTACTTGGTCTGATGATTCCTTTGTCTAAAAATTCTTGAATTTTCTTTTTAATTTCTACACTTTCCATTGCTAACTTAACTCTAAGTTTAATTAATGCTTATTCTTTAATTAATGGAAGATAAGAGGGATTAGCGCATAAAGCGTTGGCCACCTCCACGCTTCCCCGGTCCCAATAACTACGCATTAATATATGTGGCGACAGTTGTTTTAATAAGTGAAGCTTGTGGCCCATTGGTAAGGCGTGTGACCAGTAGGAGGGAGGTGCAGGGTTCAAACCTCCTCTCATTTTACATGTTTTTTACACGAACTTTATGGACTTTAAGACTTAATCCACAAACTAATGTTTGAATTTATATGCGAACTATCATTTGATTAATGCAACTATGGTTTTGAATTTGAATATTCCGATGGGTTTGGACTTTAATTTAATTAATATATATATAATAAAATCATAATTAATTAATTAATTAATTTAAAAAACAAAATTTCCAAGCTTAAAAACATTAGAAAATTTACCCCCACATAAACTAAACTGGAAAATTTGAAAGTGCTGCTTGTCACAGTCTCATTGGTTGAAACCTGAAGAATATTCCTGAAGATTCCTTTTTGCTAACTAGGCTGCCACAACATCCCTATACTTGTTCTGCCCATTTTTTACCTGTTTTTAAAAGCGAATAACAAGCCATAAATCACTCATACGAACTCAGAATTTGATGAAATGAGTTTCATCGGAATCATGGTGACGAACTCTATCCGATCGTTCAGGTCTGAAGCATTTCTGAGAACTTTCATTTTATAGCTAAAATGCTAATCCCTGATCACAATACCATCTTTGAACAAGTGATACTTGTTTTCATGGCGATGAAAAATAACTTTTATATAATAATAAATGGGCTTCCCAAAACAATACCAAAAATATCAAATGTTACTACATCAAGTTCAACTTCATCAAGAAAGTTTGTTAATTTCAAATCTAAGTATGCATTTCCTCGTCACTTGTAAGTTTGAATTCTTACATATCCAACATCAAGGATAAGGTCTTAGATGAGGAATGGTCTCTAAATTTAACTTCTTGCGTAAGTCTTCGGAAATGAAATTTGCTTGTGAACCACTATCAAAGAGTGTATCAATTTTGGTATGCTTTGAAATGACTCGAATATGGAAAAGTTCAATTCTTGTTTTCTCATACTGAGTATCATTAGGAAAACTTGAAGAGCTAGTGCTTGCTATGTCCTTACCTTTCATTCCCATTGCTATGCTAATTTTTTCATCTCCCGAATCAGATCCTAAGTCATGTTATGTAGTTGCAGCTGTCTTTTACTTTCCTTTGTTGTTAAAATTTTTTGGTTTCATCTCATGATGAAGCTTCCAACAATGAGCTTCATCATGACCCTATTTGGAACAATTTTCGCATGTTAATTTTTCTCCTTCTTTATTGATAGATGCATTCTTCTTTCCTTTCCCTTTGAATTTACTCTTTCCTTTTTCTCCAGTTTGAAATGGATTTTTGCTACCCTCTTGTGAAATGTTTTTCCCTCTTGCTTCAAGGTGTGTTGCCTGAACACAAAGCTCATCTAAACTTGTAGTATTAAACATAAGGATAATATGCCTTAAATAGATATTTAAACCCCCAATATATTTCAACAAGATGTCTTGTGATGACGAATCTACACCTAAAATTAGAGATCTTCTAAACTCTTGGGGTGTAACTTTGCACACTTTGACCTTTAGTTGTGTAAAATTCTGCCAATCAATACTAGCCTTCTGCATATAAGCTAATGAATAAATTTGTATTCTAAGTCCAACAATAAAATCTATCCAAGAGGTTGAGACCTTACCATACTTTTTCATATCCTCTTGTGTTTTGGCTTCCCACCAAATCAAAGCAACAATTTCAAACTTTAATGAAGCCAACTGAATCTTTGCTTCATCATATTTGATGTTTTTAATCCTGCAATATAATTAAAGTTGATGAACCCAATTATCAAGTTTTTTCAGGATTAAATTCATCATTATACACAGGAAATTTAAATTTAATATCAAGTTTCAATAAGGGCGTTTTACCATGACCCTTTGGGGTATGTGGAGGTGTTTGAGTAAAGGTTGTTGTGGAAGAGGATGAAGATGAGGGTGAGGATGGAGGTGAAGATGATGGTGGATAAGAGGGTGGTTTATCACTATCTCCTTTTGAAGGCTTGTTGTCATCTCCTCCTTTTCCTCCAGAAGAACTCTCTCCTTTTGAAGGCTTGAAACTCTCACCCTGCAATCTTGAATTTCTCTCTTCATAGATAACTTTCACCATTTTAGTCATGTCAAAGAATGATTTTCTAAAAGTCTTCTCATCCTCTGACATATTATCAACTCCTCCTTCATGATACATGCTTATTGAAGCTTCAGGTACAATTTGAGGTAAAACATGTGGTGCAGATTATGGAGAATGTTCTCTCCTTTTCCTTGTCCCAAATTGAGAACCTGCACCAACAAGATTTCCTTCTCCTCTCTTGAGATTCAAACTTGTAAGCATCAGAAACACTCACAAATAGTTAAATCCTCACAATAACAAAGAAAACCAGTGCTCTGATACCAAACTTGATCTAATATGTATGTGCTTGAGGATTGTATAAATTGCAAGTAAATTGAATTATTTTTTGAGGTACTTAAGTTAAATTCTTTAACACATTTAAACATGAATATAACTCATAAATTGCAGAAAATAACATATAAATAAAGCCATAACAATAACCACAAAACAACAAGTGATGAAGTAGTTCACCCCTCCTGGGCTACGTCTCTTGGTCCAACTTCATATGCTTGAACCTCTTTCATTATTCTCATAAAATGGTTATTAAAATGAGTTACAGTGCTCAAATTGATTCAAAACATGCTCCAACAGATTCAGAGCTATCAAAAATGCCTGTCTAGCCTCTTTCTGCTCCCAAAAAGACCAAAAAATGAGAAAGTTATGCCTCTTTCTCTCTTTTCCCAAATTATGTAGCTAATCTCCCCACAATTCGGCTCAAACCTACCATGAGAGGCCCGAGCACATAAATTTCCTTCCAAACCTGGCACGATTCCTGCTCGATAGGAAAAATTGTAGGACCATTAGTTTGGCTAATAAGCCCCCATAATCTGCGTGCCGACCTGGTCATGTGGGTCTTCTTAAGGCCAGGGGCTGGCCCCCTTCGCTGGCAGTCTGCTTGATGATCGCGGTCAAGTGGTCACATGTGTCGGTCTTCAGTGGAGGTTTATTTGGAGGTGAGAGTTGATGGTAAGGGTTGGTGTTTCGGTTAGTGGGCGGTTAATACCGCGGGGTTCACATGTCGGAATAGGATGCGGTTACGGTTATGGTTAATGCCACGGAGCGGGCTAGGGCCTAGCCCCCGACCCTCCAACCACGGTCTCATGGTGCTATGGTGGCTAGGGGCTAGTCCCTAGCCCAACCCCCCATGCCAAATGTGCTATATAAAAAAACATTTATACAATTTTTCTGCCATATCTAAACAAGGAATACATATGGATCAATGGTTAATGCAGAGGTTTTTGTAATGGAGATTCAGTGGTCAAACATGGTGGAGTCTAATTCAGACCCTTAAAAATTTTTGGTGGCCCCCACGCTGCCATGTGGAAGCCTGTGGTTGGCCACCAAAATAACCCAACAACCAATAAAAAATGACATAGTCGGTCCAATAAGAAAATTCCACTTTTCAAAATGTCATTGGCTCTTGAAGGCTAGTCACCTTGCACAGTTAGCAGGCCCAGTCAACTGTATGAACTGCTGACTGGGTAGCCTGCACAAGATTTTGCCTAAATTTTCCTGTTTCAGAAAACAAACATAACTCAGTTTTGGGAGCATACAATGTTTGTTTTTCACGAAACGAATTACGATGGATTCCAAGTGATGAGATCTATGCAAGCACATAGGTTTTGTTCGATTATAAGAAATTTCATTGTTGAGCATATTTTTGAGCACCAGATCACCAACTCTCATGGGATTTGAGTCTCATCAGACATCTAGATCAAAATATCATCAATGGATCTCCCACCTCTAAATTAGTCATAAGTTGGCATCCAAAATCCCAAAATTCAAGGATCAGGGATATCATTCATCTCTTCCTATATGTAATCACTGCTCATACAATATGCTTAAGGAACAAGGTTGCAGATTGGTTGAAAAATTGGGGCACCCTTGAAGGCCACCAGGACTTTGCCTCTTGCTGCCATACAATAATAAACTCCTCTGATTTAGACCCTGGAGATATAGAAACAATTACATGATTGGTGGATGAGGATAAATATTTCCCATTGTGGGTGACTGACTTGGTTAGCATTCCATTTCAGGGAAATTCAAGCCCTCCAATGCAGTGGAAATGAATACAACATATGGTATGTACATTGGGATGGGTGGCCTATCGACTAAGTTTCTGGAGATTGTGTTATTTTTTATCCCCATGACGTGAGATATGGTGAGCAAAATCACCATTTAAGAGGTGAAAAGTTGTAGTTTGGAAGGTTTCACCTGCTTGGTTTGCTTGGTGGGCTTCTCTAGAGAGCCAAGCGAGGGTTTAGAAGTTGGTGTATACTAGAAATCAAGGGAAGTATTGCAATCAAAAGTTGATTAGGTGTTTATTTGTGATCCAGGGTCGGTATCAACAAGAAGATTGGTGTAATATGGTAGTCTTTTAGCTTCACTTGTCTCAACTGATAGGTGTCTAATCTTGCAGCATAAAATCTGCAACATGAAGACAATTGCGGAGGTAATTATGTCTTCTTGGGCTCTATTTTTGCTCCATGTTACTGTTCTTCTTGTGTGGTGCTCGAAGCAAAATGTATAGTGGGTTTTGACATTGTGGCCTACGGGTGGGCATTATGGGTGTAATAGTAGCCTCTAGATAGTGGAAAGAAACCAGAGTTACAGGGGTAATAGATCTCATCCCAACGTGGTAAAATTTATGAGGCTCACTCGAATGTTGATATTTCATAGGTATAGTGGGTGTCTGAGACAAGAGTGGGGTGCAAAGAACCAAGAATTTGTTGGGCCCCGACTTCAAGGTACTTTCAACCTTGGTCTATTTACTCCTCTATGTAAAAAATTCTGCCAAATATACATATTATCGGGGTTCTTAGCTCACCTTGGACCTTGGTTTGAGTCTATGTTTATGCCAAGGTCAGGGCCTGCAAATTTTAGTGTGTCTTTGCGAAGGGTAGTTAGCGAGCATATAAATTTCCCTAGGGTGAGGTTTTGGCAGAGGTTTCATCAGGTGAAGGCGGTTGAGATGATTCACCAATGTGGAAATTCCCATTGAGGTGGTGGTATTTTTGGTCAATAGGGTGCTCCGGCTGACAAAGTGGGGGTGATGAATGAGGAAGAGATGGGAGGTGTGGATATGGAAGGAAAGGTAGCACATGACCAATCCCCCTCTCTGGGTCATGTAGTACAACTGCACTCCCTTTGCACAATTTTTGATCAACTGCGAGATATCCAAACCAAATTGGACATCCTTTGTGAACATAAGTATGAAGACTGTTACATGGCCTACATTAATGACTTGAAGTATAGACAATGTAGAAATTCCTTGTAGATTCAAACTGCTAATTTTAATTTGCTAAAACAAGAGACTTGAATCTACTCTACCAATTGCATAAACCAATTTAAACGATAGTGAAATCAAGAAGCATACAAGAGAAATAATTCAATCAACACATTACACAATGATTTCCTGGGGAAAGCCACAAATGAAAACCCTGCTATCTGTATATTGCATTATAAGTTAGAAAATATGAGAAGATTACAATGCTTTGCTCAAGCCCGAGAAACCTTTACACTATCTTTATTTGTCTCACTGCTTCTTAGACAAGCCTTAGCCAATACTTAACCAATTTTCTTCTTTCCCAAGTCCCTATTTCCTTGCACCGTTTCCTTGGGAATTAGCCCCCTAATAATTAAAGAAATCCTCAATTTGAATTGTGCAATACATCACAGGCCTTCCTCTTACTACATGCACCACCTGTACATTTTGGAGGATTATACATCTGAAAATTCACTGCCCTTGAACTCTAATATCAACAGGGTAACTCATAGATAACACATGCATGAGTTATTTATGGCTAATTTATCAGTTAACTTTTTGATCATAGAGTACACACCCCACTACTTTACCTCCCACTAGTTCCTCCAATAGTTGGAACTAGTTAAACTAAATTAATTAATTACAACTCAAAATAAACTCAACTAGAGCTCCTAAAAAGTAGGATCCACTCTACATGACTCAAGCTAGACCATAAACTCAATTAACTAAACCAACTAAGTCAAACTAACTTAGTTAACTCGTACAAGTTGTCATGAGATGTGGAATGTGACATTTTTCTTCTAATTTAAATCAAGGGAAAATTAATTTAGAACCTTTCCTGGTGCCATTTTCAACACTCCCTCTCAGCAAGAAATGGATTATAAGATACCCCGATCCTGCCTCTATGGAACTTGAATTTCCCTCTTGAAAGTACGTTAGTAAATATATCTGCATCATGTTCCTCTATAGGAATGTACTCTAGCAACATGATCCGCCTCTACATACAATCTATGAGATGGTGGTACCGAATGTCGATATGCTTGGATTTATCATGAAAATTTGGATTCACCGAGACTTTGATACAACTGTGGTTGTCACAGTAAATCACTTTAGGATCCATTTTCTGACCAAATAACCCAACAAGGATCTTCCTCATCCATATAGCCTCACGATATGCTTGACTAGAAACCATGTACTATACTTATGTTGAACTAAGTATAACTAATATATTCTTCCTTTTCTACCAATAAACTGCTATTGACCCAATACTGAAGATCCCTCCCGATGTGCTCTTCCTGTATGATGGACTCCCTGGTTAATATGAATATGTGAAAACTTGCAACTTCACTCCCTTTTTATGTTTGTACCAAAGATAAAAATGAGTGGTGCCTCTGAGGTATCTCAACACATGTTTGGTTGCCTTACAATAGAGTTTGGTTGGCTTAACCATTGCTTGACTAAGCTGGTTAAATGCATAACACATGTCCGGTCATGTGTTCACCAATTACATAAGTGAACCCACAAGTTGCCTATAAATGGTAGCTTCTTCCACTTTTCCTGAAGTAGCATCTTCCTTCCTCCAATTTCTTTCTATAGGAGTCTCCATGGGTTTGCTGCTTTCCATGTGAAACTTCTTCAATATCTCATTAGCATACTTTCCCTGAGAGACAAATAGTTCCCCATCTCCTTGCAAAATTTCCAAACCAAGGAAATAATTCATAAGCCCCACATATTTCATCTCGAATTCTCTTCCCAAATCCTCTTTGCAATATTTTATCAGCTTCTTATCACCGGTTAGAATTAAATCATTGACATATAATAATATAATCAATAATTTACCTTTAACCACAATATGGTAAAGGTTTGCATCTGCTTCACTTTTGGTGAAAGAAAACCCGGTGAAATAGATGTTGATCTTGATGTACCAAGCATGACGTGCTTGTTTCAATCCATACAACGATTGCTTGAGTCTGCACACATGTGACTCTCTATCGAAGGTCTCAAATCCTTTCGGCTGCTCTATGTACACCTCTTCCTCAATAAATCCATTAAGGAAAGTTGTCTTCACATCCATTTGATATATCTTCCATCCCATCTACACTGAAAGTGCTAGAATAGATCTTATTGAAGAGTACCTTACTACTGGAGAAAATTTCTCTTCGTAATCAATTTCCTCCACCTGAGAGAATCCCTTGGCCACAAATCTAGCCTTGTGTTTCTCGACACTCCCATTTGCTACTTGCTTCATCTTGTAGATCCAGCTGGATCCTATAACTGACTTATCCTTTGGCCTTAGGACAAATTCCCAAGAAATATTCTTGATTATTTAATCATATTCCTCTACCATGGCATCAACCCATACTGGTTGCTGCATTTCTTCCTCGAATGAGGATGGCTGAGTCTCTACACTCTCTCTCATTAGAGCCATGTAGCCAGTGTACCAATATGGTGACCTACCATGCCTGTGCTGTGATGTGGGTGCTCCCACATTCTCTCTAACATCATGCATCAATCTTTCAACCTCTTTGGTGTGATTTATTCCATCTTTGGATGTCTTTGCATGAGTGGGTGCTTCCACTCTCCGATCCTCTGCTCATGGTTGCTTCAAAACATTTTGAGGTTCTTCCTTTGGAGATAAAATCTCCTCATCTTCATGCAACTGAAGCTACCTCTCAAGGGAACATCTCATGGCCTTCTCTTCATCGATCTTCACATCTCTATGAACAATTGTCATCATGTGAGATGGCAGGTACACCCGATAGTTGTGAGGTGTATCAATGTACCCCACAAATATGCCCAAATCAACATTTAGTTCTAGCTTTTTCCTTTCATCCTTGGAAATATGACAATAAACTGATGAACCAAATATCCTGAAGTGTTCCACATCTAGTCTCTTACTTGAAAAATATTCTTCTTGTGTACTCATCTTGAGAATCCGACCAGGACTCCTGTTTTGCAGATATACCGTTGTGCTGCATGCTTCATACCACAAGTGCAATGGTAGGCACTGATCATGCAACATCACCCATGAAACTCCCACAATAATTCTATTTTTTTCTTTCTGCAACCCCAATCTATTGTGGGTTATGGGGTGCTATTAACTCTCGTCAAATTCCTTTTGATGCACAAAATTTCTTGAATTAAATTGACACATATTCTCCATCGTTGTTGGTCCTAAGAGCCTTCAATTTCTTTCCTGTGTATTTCTCAACAAGTGCTTTGAATTCAAAAAAAATTGAGAACGTCTTGTCTTTATTCTACATGAAGAATATCTAACACTTATGTGAGAAATCATCTACAAATATCACATAAAAACTGTGCTTGTCCATGGAGGCTTTCGAGAACGATCCACACACATTTGAGTGAAATATTTCAAGGATATATTGTGCTCAATTGTCCTTATCACCAAAAGGTGTATTTGGTGTAATTCCCCAATGTAAACCCTTTGCATGTATCATGCTGCTCTAGTGAACCCTTGGGAATTCATTTAGAAATCAGTTGCATGATCTTTAGGGATCCATGGCGCGGAAAATCGCCAAGTCGCCTATCCCATAATTCACCGATGTCTCGGATCTGCACGTTCTCTGCTTTCGTGCTCAAAGTAGCACAATATTCTACATCAAATTTGTAGATGTTCTTCACCCAAATCCTTATCTGCTTCACTTGTCTCGTGGCTATGTGTCGAAGGAAATCCTCTCCTTCTCTAAATATCACATTATAGCCATGTTATTCCAACATAGAAACTGAAACTAAATTATTCTTCATACCTAGAATATACTTGAAATATTTCAATGTGAGAGGAGAACCATACTCCATTTGAAAAGTAACAGTATCGATTTCGATTGCACTATACCTTCCATCGTATCCCATATTGATTTGCATATGGAGGTCCTTCTGCTCCCAGTTGCTGAATAATTCTACCCAGATACCACACACTACCCATCAATGATGTCACCATGCATTCAATAAGGGTGAAATCCAACTTGAATTGTGAAGAAAGAGCTTCACCTACCACTCCTCCTGCGGGCTTCTTGTTGGCCTTATTGTGCAGACACTTCGTGGCATAGTGTCCAAACTCATGACAATTGAAACATTTAATATTAGACAAGTCCTTCTTCTTGCCTGCCTGACTAGAATATCCTTTGGATTTGGATTTATTCCCTTTCCCTTTCTTTTCCTTTCCATCCAAGGCACAATTATCCTCATCATGATGCTTGGATGAGGATCCATATCTACTGTTCTGCCTTTTCTCTTCATGCACCAAGATGTACCACAAACATTCCCACTCTAGTAGCTTCTCCCTCCCATTCACCGAATCCTAGTAGTTATGCCAGCTCTTGGGAAGGCCCAGAAGTGTTAGGATGAGCAGATCATATTCAAAAATTGTAACACCAACATTCCCAATATCATCCCTACATTGGGTGAACTTGATCAAGTAATATTTTATTGTGTCACCCTTTTCCATCTTGATTTTCCGAAGCTTTTCCTTCAGTGCCAGCTTCCTGTGGTAACTGTTGTTATGAAACAAGTCAGTCAAGGCCTTCCACATTGCATATGGAGTCTCCTTCCCATGGAGGTTCGAGAAAATATGATTTCGAACTCCTTCCAGTAAGATCCTTCTCTCCTTGGATACATTATTCTTCCATTCTACTAGAGCCTGTGCATTTGCAGCTGCTGGTTTCAGAACATTGCTATGAATGTACTCCTTCAATTTTTTGTCTTCCATGATTGCTTCCATCTAGTCCTTCCAAGAAATTTAATTCAATCTACCCTCAAGGTCATACTCGAGCCTCAGACCATAGAATGACATCCTGATCCTACTCCTAGCTCTAGATAATATATCTGTAAAAATCATTCCTCCTGTAAGGATAAAATCATATTCTTCTCTTCTATATTGATTTAAGCTCCAATACCATGTAGAAATTCCTTGTAGATTCAAACTTATAATTGTAATTTTCTAAAACAATAGACTTGAATCTACTCTATCAATTTCGGAAACTAATTTAAACGATCGTGAAATAATGAAGCATACGAGACAAAGATTTCAATCAACACATTACATAATGATTTACTAGGGGAAGCCATAACTAAAAATTCCACTATCAGTATATTTCATTAGTCATAAAATATGAAGATATTACAATGCTTTGCTTAGGCTCAAGCAACATCTACATTATCTCTATCTATCTCACTGCTTCCTAGAAAAACCTTGGCTAATACTTAACCAATTTTATGTTTTCCCAAGTCCCTATTTCTTTTCACTCTTTCCTTGGGAATTAGCCCCATATTAATTAGGGAAATCCTCAACTAGAATTCTGCAATACATCATAGGATTTCCTTTGACTGCATGCACCACCTGTACAATTTGGATGATTATACAACTAATAGTACATTTCCATTGAAATTGAATCTCAACTAGGTAACTCGTAGATAAAAAATGCATGCATTATTTATGGCTGATTTATCAGTTAACTGGTTAATCACAGAGTATACACCCTATTAATTGACCTACCACCTCCAATAGTTGGAACTAGTTAAAATGACTTTAACTCAAATAAAATGAATTAATGAATTACAACTCAAAATAAACTCAACAAGGGCTCCTAAAAATTAGGATCCACTCTACATGACTCAAGTTAGACCCTCAACTAAAATTAACTAAATCAACTAAGTCAAACTAACTTAGTTAATTAGTACAAGTTGTCATGAGGTGTGGAATTGCAATTTTATTCTAATTTAATTCAAGGGAAAATAAAATTAAAATCTTTCTTGGTGCCATTTTCAATAG
The DNA here is from genome assembly GCA_034641835.2 of Pinus albicaulis. Taxonomy (NCBI): domain Eukaryota; kingdom Viridiplantae; phylum Streptophyta; class Pinopsida; order Pinales; family Pinaceae; genus Pinus; species Pinus albicaulis. Next base: position 647,958,006 of record CM076569.1, on the reverse strand, counting down.
CCAGAATGAAACCTTGGAGAAGTTGGCTTCGGTGAGATGTAGCCAGTAACACACTAATGAGAGAATGAACGAAATTATGACATAATTGAATCACATAAACTTTCATGTCCATGAAGGTCACAATCCTGTATCAGTTCGAGGTGGTCAAGTTTTACATCCCCCTCCTTGATATAAAAATTGTAGGTTGTTTTTTATTTTTGTATGTACTTTGGAAATTTTTACCATTTTGTCCATGCGTTATAGACAATGAATGGACACATCTCTTATGTTTTTGTTCGACTCTCCTTTCTAACAAATCTGGTCAAAGTGAAATGAGGAGAGCTATAGGCTATCAGAATGTAAATTGTTTTCCTCTAATAATATAATGAAATTTTTTTGACTGACAAAAAAAAAGATATATATATATATATATATATATATATATATATATATATATATATATATATATATTAATATTATATAAGCTGGGTAGGACTACATATTCATCATCATGTCCAAATACGCCACCCCGATCCGGATGAGAAATTGAATGGATGACTTCACATCAAGGAGTTCTTTAACAACACACTCAATCACCGTCTATCCGAGACCCTAACTTTGTGGAAAAGGTATATATTATTTTAATTAAAATATTATATATATATATATATATATATATATATATATATATATATATATATATATAATTTTCATTTTAAGTTTAAAATAAAATCCTATGGAAATTTTATTATTAATGGTTGGATGTACATTTTTTTTTGCTGAAACCAATTAAATGAAAGGATTATGCATAACTTTAATACGAAGGAGGAAATTGTTATGAAACTATCGTCACAATTTTTTTGGGAAGTTATGCTTTAGTTATTAGATATTTTTGTGAATAAGCCGTCATTACTCAGTTGAGGGGGGAGTTTTTTTTAGAGACTAGAGGATGGTAGGCTTGGGAGATGGAACTCATTTCGAAGCCCTAACTTACCTGTTGTAGTGGCATTTTAAATTGTGAATGTGAGAATTTATTTATGTTTTTATAATTTATTTTTTTCTTCTCTCTATTTGTTCTTGTTTATTTAGGGTTTATATTTACTGTAAAAATATGTAAGATTGTTTATTTGAATTGATCGTACAATGAATCTTGCATACATAAGTTGATTTAAAGCTATTAAATACATGTTTTTTAAGTGGTTTGAACTATATTTGAGGAATATGTTGTAGGTTGAAGTCATAATGATACATCCTATCTATGCTTCACTTACACATTTAATTCGAATATCAATACATACTAGTTTTTTTAAAATTTATTTATTGATATCAGTGATTGATTAAGAATGATATGACCTAATCACATTTTTAATCTTTCACATGTAATATTTATTTCTCCAATATATTTTATTTATAAATAATTAAATCAATATTCTAATTAACTTGTTGTAGGTTAATTTATATGGGTACCTCATATCATATAATTTTAACAACACCTCTCATTAGATACAAATAAACCAACATGTTTTAATTTAGCTTCTTACTTTTTTCATTGTTTTCAAATTTTATTTTATTTGTAACCCTAATGTCATGTATGGATTATGATACATTTTTTAAACCTCATATTTAGTCATAAATGATATATTTATTTTAATAAGTTTTGATTACTATGAGCCTAACCACCTTGATTTCCTTTAACTTTCTTTATATTTAAATCTCTCTTTCATTTATAATCTGGCCTTTCTATTTTCTATTGAATTTTTTTTATCTAGTTAACATTAGACACAGGGAATACCCCTTGAGGTGAAGGCATGCCAAATCTTTTAACTTGAACCAGGAGGATTCATATTCTCATTGAATTTGTTCTTGGATTTCTCTTAGTCAATATTTTATTTTCCTCGTAATTAAATTAATGGTAAAGTCTAGGACCTACTAGTGAACAAGGTCACAACAACACACACCTTTAAGGGTTTCAAGTTTATGTTTCTTATTTATCTATTCACTTGGAGACTACTTAATTTGATTGTTAATTTAGTTTCAATGGATTTTTCATGGAATTCCTTACACTTTGCTTTGTTAAAATTTTCTGACATTGCACGTTTTCCACATGAAATTCCAAACATAAAGGTATGGGATACCTACCTACCTCACTACTTTCGAGAGAGTGAAGATTATGATTTGACACAATATCTTAACAAATTTCACAATTTCATTCCAAATATGGGGGTTCACCATGAGGATGTACTCATGAATTTGTTCATGACATCAATGGAAGGTGATGCCCGAAAATGGTACAAAAGTCTTCCATCTGGTGGAATCTCTTCATTGAAGGATTTCCATATAATGTTTAGTGAGTATTATAATGTATGTATCTTGCAGGGTTGCTTGATTTTGATTGTTGTGATTGTTATAATGATAATAATTTTTAAAACCAATATGATGATAATGATAAAGATAACCAATGTGATTTGAATACAACTCTCAAAATATTCAAATATCAACTTCTATATTACATGTTGATGAACAATATCTGTTTCCATCAAATCTAGAAAGTCATGAAAAATAAACTTCTCATTCTTTAACAGAAGATCATGGAATGCATTTATGTTTTAAGAAATTTCAAGATTCTATAACTTCTGATGATTTTAATTCATTTTTTGTTCCATGTTTAAAAGATAATAATAATGATATTTATAAAGGAGAAGTTACATCTGAAGTATTTGATTCCACATCTAACCAATTAGAAATTATGCCACATATACCTGAAGGTGCTCAACACAACTAATCGATAAAAATATTCTTCAATCAATTGATCCATTTTTCAGCCATTTTGTGATGCCACAGGGAAACTAACATGTGGTTTTTTTTTAAACTATTTTGATTCTATTTCATCTAGTTTTCATGTTGACTATTCTCAACCACCTATTCATGACTTTTATGGAGAAGAATTGAATCATGAACTAGGTCTAGATTTTAATTCTTGTTTTGAACACATTCTAAATACTTCTAATATTTATTAAAATGAGGACTATAACAACATAACTCAATACACATATTTGCAATATACTTTAGAATAAACTATTAATGATAGTTATCAGGAAAGTGAATTTGATAATGAAAATGAAATTAACATTAATTATTATCCTTTATCTCTTCCTGGTTGTCACAACTATAATCAATTTAATAGTTTGCAAGACGAGCATGGTTTCAATTCAGAATTTACAAATCATAAATCTTATAGAGAAGAAAATCTAATTTTCCCATGAATTTAATAGTGATTCCTTTTTTTTTAAATTTTGAGATTGTTGAATTATATAATAATAATAATTCTCTTCACCTTCCAATTCTTATTTTTCCATCTTTTTCATAGCATGCTAAGAAATTGGATTATGATATAGTAGGTATTAATTTGAAATATAGAAATGAGAAGGTAGCATATTCTTTAAGGGTTTCTAATAAGGAATGATCTAAAATACCATGGAAAATCATATTTCCATGGGAACAAAGTTATTGAAATTTTAGAAAGAAACGAGTAGGGAATATATGAAAGGCCCTCTTATGAAATGCTTGCAGAAAATTTTATGCTTCAAAGGATTACTCAATTTAATTTTCATACAGAATACTATGACTTCGTGGAAAGTTGGATACAAGCCACAAATATAGTTTTTTTTTAAAACAAAGTATCGAGTATAAATGGGGCCTTCATTTTGAGGGCCTCTCCAGGATTGATTTAAGATCAAATATTATGGTATCTTTAAGAACTCTACCATTGTTGTGAACTTGAGGTTATGAGGAGGAGCTCTCAGAGCCATGACTCAAAATGGACCAGTTTCCTACAAGGATGCAACAAAAAGAAAGGCCCCACTTTATGCTGCTTAAGCGAAGATTAATGTACCCATAGATCTAAGCCGAATGACTCTAGGCCCCTACATTGTGGAAAAATTAGATAAGACCCCAATAATGGAGATAAAAAATACAAAGGTAACTTATTTTTTCATATTTGTAGTCTAAGGCCATCATTTTTAGATTTAATGGATTCTGGCCAAAACTTGAGGCACTATTTCAATGGGTCAACACCTCATGGACAAAAAAAATGTGATATTTTCTTATGTTCTAAATGATTTTTTATAGTACAATTTCAATCTCAAAAGGATCTGGAATTTGTCTAAAAAATTGGGCCATGGTTTTGGGGGCAATTCAGGTTATTTTTCTCTCCATGGTTCACAAGTTTTGTTGCTTCAACTATGGTGGTCAGAACCATGCCACTGTGGGTAAGGTTACCAAACCTTCCACTTCCTTTTTTGCATCGCAAAGTTCTTGAAGACATAGGAAATGGAGAGAACAAAAAATGACGTCTTTAATTTTGTCGAAATCTGTGTAGAGATAGACTTAAGTAAGGGACTACCATATTACATAACACTAAAACATGAATACTTTCAGCGGACATAAGTTTTATACTATGAGAACACGACATTTTGATGTCGACTATGTTTTTAAGCTAACCACTTACATAATACATATCATTTGGTCAAAAAGGCTCTGACAAATAAAAAAGGGCAGTTTAGTAGGCCAAAAGGATGACATTTTACTGAGCCTATCCCCACTGATGGTGAAGAGGAAGAAACCATTGAGATACAATAAGAACAATCAGTTAAAAACTTGAATTTGGCCAACAAGGTACACATTGTAGGTGTGGATGATGTCTTTGCCACTCCACCATAGAATAAGGCAACTAAAAAATCACCTATGGGTCCAGATCAGTGGACCAAAAGGGACATTCATGGAGGATAGTTTGGAGGGATCCAAATATCTACATGTTTCTGTAGGCTCAAATTCAAGAAAAAATCAACCTCCTGAGACATCAGTATCTACCTTGGCTCTTGTTCGAGTTGGTGTCTATATTGGGGGATGGAAATAGGTTCATAAGAAAAAAGGAAAGAAGAGGAAGTCAAATTAGTGTTATAACTCTTGATTTTCCACTTTGTACTAAATTTTATTTTGTTTTCCTTTTTGTTTGACAATTTTCTTTGGGCCATATATGTTTTTTTCTCGAATGCTTTGCATATGTCGACCATATGGATCTGGGTAGTTCCATTGAATGCACACTTGTGTGTATATACACAGTGTGTTTTCTTTCTATATATGAATGGAAGTATGAGTCTCTTTCTCTGAAAAAAATAAAAAATAAAAATAAAAAATAAAAAAATATCAAATATGGTTACATAATCAATTTTTTAATTTATAAGGTAAAATAAGAAATTGAATTTTAATATTTTTATTACTTTTAACTTTTTACAGACATTACAACCTCTCCCCAATATGAGGATCTATATTACTTTTAATTCCGATATATTGACCCGACATGTAAAAATGTTTATATACTTTCTTACATTACACCTACAAATCTCCCCAATAGTGGTTTGAAAATGATTATATTATTATAAAAAGAATTAATATATACATTTAAAAAAGTGTGTAACAATATTTTTAATCATGGAAATTACTATGGAAATTCTTAACTTGTAAATAGACTTTGTCACAATATCATGGGATAATACCATGACTTAATAATACAACCTGCCCCAAAAAACCATAACTCATGTTCATGATACATGTTTAGATAACAATATTTTTAATTAACCAATTTAATTAAAAGGGAACAAAGGGCATACTTACTTTTAAGATAAATCTCAACCTTTCATTTGTGACTACTTGGCAAGAATATCATCCACTTAATAATTATTGACAATTAAATAAAAATTATAAAATTCTATTCCAAAATAAAAAAACCTATCACTATAATTAATAAATTTTAAATAATGTTTTGAAACATATTCCTTTCATTAAGACACTTTAATGAGTTGTCTTTAAGTACGAAATTTTGGAGTTTCTGACAAATTTCTGGCAGGAATCTCATAAAAAAGAATTGTAGTCAAATCTTGATTTGTATTGTTTAAACTAGTTTTGGTTGCATATATGGATTCAACACCCTAGAAAGCCCCTAGGGAACTTAGATTTTACAAATTTAACCCATCAAACTTGTGATTTCAATGAATCCATGCCAGATTCTAGATAAATTACATCGAAAAATAAATTGGAAAACTTTTCAAAATGTCTCACATATAGACAATGGCTCACTTTAAAACTTGCCTGTAACACCCCTGTGTCGTAAATATTTAACTTTACTGCCAGTTACTTATTTTATTGTGTGCAACTACCGTAATTATGACTTAGAGGAAAATTAAAGTGAATTATAAATGATAAAGATTAATTGTTATTTTTAAATACAAATTGAGACAAGTCTTGAGAATTCTTGGGAAAAGACCCTAAATGAATTCAAAACCTCCACACAGTTATGACAATTACCACCCTCTCGTCTCTCTTAGAAAATAAAGGATCTCATGGAAAAATACTAAGGGGTTCTTTTGAGAGCATGAGAAAGAGTTAGGGAGAGAGAGGGGAATTTCCTGGCCAGGACGTTGGAAGGTAAGGCAGGACACTGCCTAAGGAGTATTATTGAGCTGGACTTGAGGCAGTGGAAACTCCAATAACAAAAAAAAATCTTTGTGTTCTAGGCTAGGTTGGACCTTGATGCTTGAGAACTGATAGTGTCAAAATACTGTACTGGAAGGTGTTGTGCTATTCAACAACCCCCACTATTTTAGAATAGTTGCCTTAGAAAAATAATGGAGGTCCTTTTATTTTTTTTTAAGACTAGAACAAATAAAACCCCTAAGTGATTAATTGAAAAAGAAATATGAATGAAATGGGTTAAAAAACGTTGAGTATTCATTTAAAGGACACTTAAGCGGAGAATGTTAAGAAAACATGAAATTAAATCTCAATCACAAAATCCCAATATCGCATAAAAGGCATATGGCTTCTAAAAAGCCACTTTAAACAATTTGCGATGCAAAAGAAAACAAAACAATTTAATAAAGGAAAAATTGTTTTTGCTGAATGATATTCCACGAGAAACAAACCGCGAGACCCATTGCCGCCACATAATTAATCGAAAATCACATTTCACATTTTTATCATGACAACCTTTAATCCATCTTTCACATTTCCCCAATGCAATATACTCCATCGCATCACACTCTCGCTACATGACTAATTCTTCCCATTGTTCATTTCCGCCGAAATTGCGATTACGATATCACAATCAACGAAAGGTAGCTAATCAACATTCTAAAAAGGTTCTCACACGAATAATGTATGTGATGCAAAAATATATCGTTTAAATGCTTGAGTGATTGCGTGGGCACATCAACCCATGCTTTCCATTAATGTCATAACTTAAATGGTTTTAACAGCTTGTGCCTCCAAAATTATTTGACCGCAAGAGTATTGGATTTTTTTATTATCCCGCTTGCCAAGTTTCATTCACCCATTATTTCCATTATTACATTAATTTCCTATTTGTAAACAATATTTTCCATTTTTTACTTATCATTCTTGATTGCTCACAGGAAAATCCAAATAAGCAGAGCTCCTCAGAAATGTCAAAGGTTGCGAAGAAATCCAAAAAACCCATGGCTCCTACAAATCCTACAACTATTACTAGTGAAGTAACATATATGCTCCCCTTATTCACCGACATGAAATGCGCGTCAGAGAGTGGTTCTTCCTCTTGGGAAGCAATGTACATGCTATTTGAAGATGAGAAACCTCACAGGGTTGAAAGAGAATCCACTACAGATGCTTCTGATTCTTCAGAAACTACTATAGAAGATGTCACCAACTCTTTTCTGCATCAGATTGATACATGCCCCAAAATTTTACTATATAATAATATGGTAAAATGGATAATTGAAAATTTCAATATTGGATACAGAACTTTCTTGACAAGCAGAGGAACAATGATATGATATTTCAAATATGAATATTTGAAGAGAATGTACCAAATTCCAGACCCGGAGAAGGTCTACGATAAATAATTTCTATCACAATTCTCCAAGGAGAATGAACTAAAGTCGAACCCCATCAAGCAGTGGAGGAACAACCAAAAAAAGCATAAAAATGATTATAAGGGTATGTATACCACTAATTCCCTTGTTATTACTTATTGTTATATTGCTGCAATAATGTCTAGACTCTTCGACAAGCCCAATAGCACTAAATTCTCAGTTGAATGGGTTCCCCTCATGGAAGCAGTTACAAATTCTTATATCATTGACTGGGGAACCATTTTTTCCAATAATATCGCCACCTAGATTCTTGAATATAGAATGAATTGTTCCATTTCATCCAAGATATTTCCCCCATTTTACATGAGTTCTTAGATTATGAATGCTATATGTTTTACCTCAGATTTTCCAACCATGGGTTGAAAATGAATTACCCAAGACCCTCTTCCCATTCATGTATATCATAGTATTTTACGGGAATCAAAATATGAAACCCATTTCTACAAAATCTGCCATGGAGTAATGTTCACATTATTTCAAGATGAATCTAATGAAAAGGCCCCCAGATTATCCAAGGAAGCTCAAGCATAATTTTCCACCATTGGAAAATGATTCAGTGAATAATTTTTTACTTATGTCAAAGTCTTCAGAAGCTTGGCTTGACCAAATGTCTTACCATTGTATGTTCTAGATAAATTCTCATAAGAGAAATCACTTATAATATTGTTGGTAATGGATTGACTGAGTTTTTTAAGGAAGCCAAGAAAGCTTCGTGGCCCTATTTTCCTATTCACTGTGGTGTCTACTCATTAGAAAATTACAAACATGCAGGGTTAGAGGTCAATCAAGTCCAGTTCTTGAAATTGTTTGCAATTTCAAACAGGAAATATGACTTGAACCAAGTTTCCAATGATTTCACAACTCAAGTGAAAATAAAACCATTTGTGCATGAAGATGATGATTTTGATGACTTTATTGAGTCAGTCGACACTTATTCTGCAGTTCAGAAATTAGCAGTATCATGCCTCAATCCACGAAAATTTTCAAAGTTCAAGCATTAAAAAAATAAAATATTGGAAGGTATTCCTTTAAATATACTAGAGGTATCCCAACCCATCTCACAGAAGGAGCAACAAAAGAAAGAGCAAGAAAAGGAGCAGGCACCTAAGGATACTGAAGTCCTTAGAAAAAAGGAATAAGATAAGTCTTCTGGAGTGCAAGCCAAAGATCTACAATTTCCAAGTGATTTAAATGATGTTTAGAAGGAGTTCAATCAAAAACCTCAAGGAGACTAGGAAATGGTGATCATTTTTATACAGGAAAATCCTCTCTGCGGAGGAAGAGACAATCCCACTAGCCCTAGAGTGGGTCTAATAACAACAGGGTAAAATTAGAAACTTACTTTCCTAGATTGTAAATGCGTTCAAATTGCGAATAGATCACCTACCTCAATCTGATGCTAATTCCCGTTTGGATCCCCTGGTCCTTCTTGTTCCGTGGTCATATCTTCGCCGCTAAGGGCTTGGTTACCTGCACAAAGGATCAAAATGACAGCGAACGTGAAAGCATAAAATATATAATGCATATACAACTTACTTAGTTGATCAAGGAAAACTAAGAATCCAATCACTCATTAAGACAAGAATGGAAAGCATGAACCAATCATATAATATTAAAATAGAGAGGGGGAGTTAAAGCCTGCACCTTGATGCCGCAACTCTCCTTTGATGAGTCTTGATTCAGGGACGTCTCCAAAGCGCTCTTTCAACTTGATGTGAGGGAAAAAGGTCTCAACTCTCGCTCGATGTCTATAGTGACAAAATGTCTCTCTGTTGTTATCTCTATTATAACTAGCAGATATATGGGAGATTTATCATTATATAGCAAAGGAGGAGGGAGCATTGATCCAATTTAGGTGGGGAAATGGGTTATCCCTTTGGGTGGTTCCATTTTTGTAGGAACAAAGAGGCCAAAGGGAGAAACTCAGCTCTATCCTCATGAACCAGGTCTCTTCCACGAGGCTTCTAGATCTCGAAGCTTCACTTCTATTTTTAAAATACTTCCTAGGAGGGGATCAACACGAGTATGAGCTTCATTCCAACATTGATCGACGCAACCCTAGAACAAAAAGAGACCATCGGCGTGAGAAAGACACAGAGAGGGCATGTCACTCCAGATAACTAGGTTTACAAGGAGTTGCTTCAAGAATGGTCAACATAGAGTTTGTTCATTGTGCTGAAGAGGATATGAAGGCATATTTTCATGATGGAAAAAAGGAACAGGGGTCACCATTAAGGGTCTCCAGGATCAGGAATGGGGATACAGGTATAGTGACAAATTATTGTGTAACAATCATTGATCATCGATAAGAAATGGAAAAACCTCAAAGCAAAAGTCTGAACCTGTTCACTACTAGGTCAACTGATAAATCACTTAACACAAAACAAGTGGAATTCATCTTGGAATACCCTACCTCAAAGATTGTATTGAAAAATGAAGAAATTCCACTCTTAGATATATTTTATAGTCCCAGATATAAAGTTGTCATGAGCAGGAAGAGGAAAATGAGGAGAACATAACAAACTCAAATCCTTGTTCTCGAAGATGTCCCCGTGGAAGTATTTTGGAAAGATTCGCAAGTAGATCCTTCTCACGATCTAACTCGTTGACTCATTTTGCAGGAGCCTATGCATACGCCAATATAGACAAGGCCACCTAATCTCAACAGTTAGTCAAGGAAAATGATGAAATAATCCTCCAATTGGAACAAGAATTACAATAAGAATAGAAGCGTGTCAATCAACAATTACAAGTACAAGTATCACAGCTCCAAAAGAGCCTAGATCAATTAAAACGTCAACACCAATCTGAAATTGGTACTAAGGATACTCAGATACATCAATTGAAATTTATTGTTTAGCAATTGAAAGACAACCCCAAAGTAGATGAATTTAAGAAGGAAGCATTGGAATTGAATACCCTGTTGGCCCAACAACAAGTTGTTTTCTGCCAAAAATTGTCTAGTATAATTGAATTACATGAAAAAAGAAATTCACTGATGAATTGAGTAGCGGACCAACGAATGAGCTTTGATGACATAGATTACAAAGTTTCACAGTATGTCACCTGGCAAGATACTACTGAAGGCCAAAAGGACAATATTCCTAGGATTGAAGATTCCAAAAAGGAAATTTTATTTACTGATTGGGACACACAATTAAAACAAGCTGAAAGGGAAATTTGCAAAGCTAGAGATGTTGCTAACAACATTGTTGAAACAGTTAGCCAGAATCTCATTGCTGCTAATAATATTGATAGATTCTCTCCTGGTTCTCTACCTATTGTTAAATATTTAATAAGACAATGGTAGGAAATGTCCAAGGTAAAAGAGGAAAGCATCAGAAAATTGGAGAAGCTGGACTGGGAAAATTATTGAAAGTATTTGGTTAAGCCACATAGCCAATGGCTAATGTTGAGTTGTATAACAAATACTTCTTCCTACATGATGCCTCCACTTTTCAGATGCAGTTTATACAGGACATCTATGGATCAGGCTTGGCCAACCTCCTGAGGTTCAACCTATGCTCAACATACTTCAACTGAAGGAACGAATGACTAATGAGACAAAATTGCAATCATGAAGCGAGTCACCCCACTAAATTTTGTTTCTATTTTTAATTTCACTTAATTTAAGGAGATTTGTTTAAACCTCCCCAACTCTTTATGTAATTACTATTTTTGAACTCTTTATTTTATTATATAAACCTCTTCATGTATTTTAAGAAGGGGTATTGAAATTTTGAAAAGAAGAATTTACAGAATTCACACTTTTGTACTATTAAAGTTTTCTTAATAGAAAAGGCTAGACGAGATACTGTTTTTCAAATGAGCAGGGTTAGCATATATATGGTATTTTTATCTTTATGTTAATTTTCTGTTTCAAACGAGAAACAATTAATTTTTATTATGGTGTTTTGTTATATGTATCTTTTTAACACAGTATAGCATTAATTCACTTCTGAAAATGTTTGATTGTCAACTTTTTATACATATTCAATACATGCAATAAATAGATGCGATACATTCTTATTCAATTGATTTAATTAACTATTTAATTGAATAAATTATCTTAAATTGTTTTTCATCTCTCTAAGTGTTTGTATAATCTTTATTTGCATTCACTGAAAGTTCATCTCTTTAAATCACATAGAAAGATAATTCATCCCGAGGTATATATATATATATATATATATATATATATATATATTTTAAGCTTGTTATCATCCTCATCTATCAAGTTACAGTCAGTTAAAATATCACCCATGTTTCATTGGGAAACTGGTCCCATAAATCGAGTCGGAGCCACCTGTTGTAGGGAAAACCCAACACCCAGCCCACCTCCCCCTCCCCCCAACCCCCCCCGCATTTTTGAATTATTTACTTCAATAATGGGGACCATTTTTATTAATTTTTGGCTAAGAACCTTTTATGATTTTCATTAAGTTAATTATCCTAAAATTTTACCTTTTTTTCAATTTTTTTTGGATTTCTATTGTGATTGTTTTCTTGAATTTGATTTTTCACAAGCTTTTCAACAATACTTGTTTCGCTCTATTTGGTCATTTGGTTTGTAAATGGAAATCCTTTAAAGTTTGATCACTTTTGTGCCTGGACTAAAAAAGGTATAAAATGTACCAATATTTCAATTTTCATAGTTAAAATAGTCATTCTTGTGAATATTAACTTTTAGTTAACTTTTACTCTTTTTTTCATTTTTCACTAATAGTCCTACAAAATGACTCGACCAAATTGTACAATGGACTAAAACACGTTTCAAGATCTTGGTAATTTACTCCAATTTATTATTTTAAAAAAAAATTGCCAAGCTCATAATATCAAAATTGAAAAATGTCTATAATCCAATTTGTAAGATGGTTAATCCTAGATGGCCCCACTTCACAATGCGTCCTTCCTTCCAAAATCCCAATCTAGAAAAAAATTGCGATTTTAAAATTGTGATTTCAATCCAAATTGATTTTGCAATACGATATTGTGATTACAATACATCTCAAATCACATATCAAAAATATTTAATATTTATTTACACGCTTGTATTAAAAATACTAAACTCCAATTACAATTTTATGTGAGGGGTTAATTTTTAGAACATAAAATTTGGTTGACCTTCTTATACCTCCCGACTCATTTTCCTTACCTCACCTTCACATCACCTTATCCCTCCACCTCACTATTCCACTCATTCTCCTTATCACTCCATCCTCCCTCACCATTAATACTTCCACTTTCACTCCATACTCCCCACTCATAATACGTGAATCATTAATATATGTTTTGAATTAATAATTTTAATATATATTATCTTATATTATATTATATTATATTATAATTAATATCATATTTTTTTATTATAATTTTAATATAAATTTTATTATAATATTAATATAATATTTTAATTCATTACTAAATATTTTTTTGATTAGTTTAATTTTGTTTACAATTAATTTTTATTAATGAAAATTAAAAAAAATTAATTAGTATTAATTAATTAAATATTATAATTTAATTTAGAATTAAATTTAATTTAAGATTATTGATTTTTAGCCTAAGCAACATAAATTCTAGAATTTTGTCCATTTTTATATACCAATTTGGAAGTTCATAGATTGAGTTTTTCTTGGAAAAATGAGGCTCATGATGGCTCATTGGATAGATAAAATCATGAAGATTTTTCTTGAAGTTGCTTAATTTCCAGATTTGATCATTTTTTGGGTTTAAAATGCAACAGAAGATCAAGCTTCGAATTGTTTAAAAAAAACTAGTTTATGAGTTTAATTTTCTGGATTTTCATTTACCCACGACTTCTTTTGAGTGCAGATCCATTCTTCTATGTTCTCCTTGGCCAATTAGATCATCACATGCATCAATTGAAAGCTTAGAATTCTTTTATTTAAATTATGTAATTAAGTTTTAATTGGATTTGTTTTAAATTCCAGATTTGGCATTTTAATTTTATTTTTACATTTTAATTTTGTTTTGATATGTTTTTTTAGGAAAACATTTGAAGAGATGAGAAAAAAAAAAGATCTCAATCAATGAAAATTCTCCAGCAATTGAAGATTATGATTTTGAGCCAATGAAAATTGATTGAGCATAACCACTCTTCAACAAATTTCTATTGGAGAATTCTTTTGTAAATATTATAAATAATAGATTGTAGAATGTAATAGGGGCTCCTCTTCTTTGCAATTCAGGAATTCTTGAAGGCACTATTGTATAGAGGATTTAGAGTTGTAGGATAGAGGAGAGAAAACTCAGATATGGGGAGTATTGATGATTTTTCCTTTGCATACTAAATTATGTATTGAGAACGGAGTTTGTACTATTACAGTTCTTGTTTTAAAAGCAGAAGCTCAAGCATTGTAAAGGATTGTTGGAGACCAGATCCAGAGAAATGGTTTTAATAAATTGATATTTATAATACTATTGTTTTAAATAATGGTTTCATTTTATGATAGAAAGAATGTGTCATTTTATTCATATTTGTGCACTATTGTTGATATGAGTAATTTGTCTTAATTATATGTTATTATTTATCTCCGCTCTTATGAGTTGAATTCTGATTTCTGAGTAACTATTTACTTTGAAATATGTATTTTAAATATCAATTTAACAAATAGTGATATGTTGTGAACTATTTCCCCATATTATTGTTTAATTATTCGAATTACTGATTTAAGAATCAATATCATTTTGGGAACTAATTTCGAAATGTTGTTGGTTGATTATCTTAGTTAAGAGTTCTATGAATAGGTTGTGTTTCAATATTCATAATGTCAGTTAATCGAATTACTTCATTAACTTGACATTCATTATAATCGAGACATATTTAAATCTCAATCATTTAAAATATCTTTCTCTCGGTTGGGTTAGATCTATATCTGCCTAATTGAGATAGCATTAGGATAATTTTCCTTTTTTTCTTGCATTTTAGAGTAATTTTTCATTTAGATTTAATTCTACATTACTAGAAGGCCTCTTCCCAAAGAGACAAAACTTTAGTTGTGGCTTGGATGAGCCCCAACTTAGCTTAAGGATCACTTTCTTGCCTGATCAGAAAGAAGGATGATATGATGTCTCTTCTCCATTGGTAGATAAAAGTTATATTTTAAGCCATTAGAGATTGAGAGAAGGTAACTGGACCTAGTTAAACCAGTCAAAACCACCATTCCAAATGGAAAATGAATTTCTTTAAGGTCTGGATCGGGTGGTCATCTCCCATGTTGTTGCAATGAATTTTGAGGCTTCAACATTTTAGCACTAGAAAGAGGGCATTTGACTTGTTTTCCTTTGGATTTGTTGTATTCTAATATTTCATTTTTACCACAATGGCCCCTCTAAAACTTCCAATTTGGATTTTCATTTCTGGGCGTGCATCTTCCAATACTCCACCAAAAATAGTAATACACTCGTCTTAGGTAAAGTTTAACAGTAAGATGAATCCTTCTGCATTTAATCATGTCGTTCAATTTATTCCAAATTTTTGAAATTCTATTTTTCAAGGAATTGATGAAGGTATTTTATGCGCGATTTTTACTCTTACATTCTTGGCAAAATACAAAAGCTGGTGTCAATCACTTCTGATTGCCTCAATTCACAGTTGAGATCAATTTATTACAAGATTCCTTTGTAAATTTGATGGCTGTGACTAAAAACAAGTATGTAATAGAATTGAAGATCTACAAAGTTTGAAAGTGAGTTTGTAATTGATTTTAACATTAGATTTCATTTAAATTGTTTAAAATTTAAAATTGAAGATAAACATTCGAAAAAATAATTATTAGATTGGTTTGAACATATTTGCTCTATTCCTTCCATTCATAAGCCATGTGAGATTATTTCAAGATTTTCTCAATCTCCTTCCAATTTAATTAACATTATTGAAAATTCCAATATGGAGGTGCAAAAAAATGATGATGAAGTGGCCTCTATTATGTATGATCAATTCCTTCATTTAGTACACACTTCTTACAATATTGATAATGATCAAGTTACACCTTCACATGTTAATGAATCTCAATCAAAAAGCTTGGAAATTTTCACTAATAAACCACAAGAAGATATTAACAACAATATTGAAGAAGACACTACTTTGAAATCTGAAAATCAGTATGCATTAGAATCAAAAAATCGGAGCATAAGTCGGCAAGTACAAGCAGTGATTAAAGTTTCCAATAATACGCAATCTATTGTACAAATTTTTGAATTCGTTTACGATGAGAAAATGCCAAATTTAGGACATCAAAGCAAAATTCTTCAAGAAAGCACACGTATCTAAGTAAATGATCTTAACTCTAAAATTTGTAATGAAGAAAACACACAAGAGTTCTCAAATAGAGACATTTTCAGATATATTGTTTCGAATTCATTTTCTTTCCTTTATCCCGATAATTTTTATAATAGCAATTTATCCTCTCCTCAAGTCAAATATATTTCAGAAAATACAGAGGCTGGTCTAAGTGAATTGCCAATTAATTTTTATCAAGATGGATAATTAATTATTGATCATTCTTCTGGCATTAATGAACATAAGCTCAATATTTCTTCTTGTTTTGATACATTAGGTGAGATCGAAGAGAATTATAATGAATGTCATGAGGTCATTTATGATAGTTACTTTGACATTGAGGATATTGATTTATCTTCTTCACAACTGAATCCTCATGATCAAGGTCGAATCAAATGTGAAAATGAAGAACGATATAATTTATAAATTGTTTCAAATAGTCATCATTTTCAAACAATTAATCATACTCATGATTTCAACGTTCAAGAAACCATTCCAATCTATGACTTATATAATGATCAAGCTCTCATTCCTATTCATAGTCTTAATTCTCTTTCTAATTCACAAGTTGATATTGATAATCATTTGAATTCCAATATTCTGCCCAATTCTTGTGAAGAAGAAATTGCTTTAAGTCAGTACCAATTGTGCTGTAATAATAATTGTAACACTAGTGTAAACTATGATTCAATTTTGTTACTATTCCACCATTTATTTTTAACTTCAGATTTATTTTTTGTTTTTAGTCTTATATTTTTAGATTCTTTGTGTTGGCATATTGAGCAACTCAATATTGAATACTCATTTAATGCATTACTTCAATGGAAAAATGAATATTCAAATTATAATTGTGAACATCAAGAATTATTAAACTTCCAATTTCAATTTATGTTCATTCCTTATCAATTACTTCTTACTTCTCGAAAATAGTGCCAAAAAGCGAATGTATTTTCACAATATGACCGAAAATCTAATTCAATTAATAATATTCTGTTGGATCTATTAGACTTCCATAAGTTTTCTATTGATTCATTTGAAAGACATTTGGAAAAATTTCCTACATGGAAGACCGCTAATAATTTAACACTTGAACATAACACTAACAAAATCATACAGGCCATTGTTTATGAAAGATCATTTCCACAATCTAGCCTGTCATCTTTTCTTTTTAACCTCTCCCAATCAATAGTGGAAATCCATACAGATCTATATGATCTAATTGAAATTTAGTTGGAAATGACATTTTAAAATAAGGTGGTTGTAAATAAACTCCTAACAATAAATGTACATTTTTCTTTCAAATTTTCTTTCCTTAGTTTAATTATATTTATATTTTGTTACTAATGTTTGACATGTACATACATGCAACAATTAAAATTCTTACATGGTCACATTAGAAGTATGAATATACCTAGTCATGTTTCTTTCATTAAGTTAGAAATAAGAGTATATAGATTCTTTTCTGTTTGCATTTATTTCATTATTTCAAATTTTCAATAAGCAAGTAATAAATCTAAAATTTTCTTGGCATCCCTTTCATTTGATGGCAAAGTGGTTTTAAAATATTAGAAGCTTATGAAATCCTCTATTGCCTTGTTTTTGCAAAACTCTGTCAATGACAAGATTGCTTTAAAATCATATATGAAGAAATTCTAAAGAATAGTTAAAGCTTGGCAACCTTTGATTCACGAGTACTTCTAAAGAAGTCATTTTCACCACTTTTTCTCACTAATGTAAACTTGGAATGGATGCAATTGAAAAATATCATTACTTTCCAATTTAGATTAAATATATAGGTGATGTTGAAAACATGCAAATTTTGAGAAAATTGGGAGAACTTGAAGATTCATGAGGTGACATTACAATCAAAATTCTTCTAGGTATATGTTTACAAGTTCACCATCATCTATTGATTAGTTTTACTTTTCAAAGGTTATTTATTATCTTTATTTTGTTTTGTTTGCAGGTCTTCATCGAATTGATTATGAAGACTTAAGATAAGAAAGTAGCCAGATCTACATGTTTAGGGAAGTATTATTGGTTACTTGTCAAAATTTGAGAATTTTTAATTTTTCTTTCATTCATTAAAAACCCCCAATAGGCCTTTAAAACAATATCAGAACATTTCAAGTTGAACTTCATATCACTGATACTGTGATGTATGTATATATGCGATATTCCCATCTTCTCCTTCTCTGATAAAATGACTTCGCCAAAAAATTGCAATGTCCATAGAACTCCAGCCCTGATACGACATTTAAACTCAATTCTGAAATAATATCACGTCTGTTCATAAATCAAAAGTTTGGTTGGGGAATATATTTAAAGGTTTTTATTTCCCAGAGCCGATATGAAATTAAATCCATATAATAAAGCTATCGAGTCCATTCTTCATTACACATCAAAATATCAACAATGTTACATATCGTGCTCAAATCTTCTGATTGTCGATTTCTTATAAAGTCCATAGTCAGTCCCACCATTGAGCCAGGTCATCTATTGCATTCATGCTATTTCAAAAATAATATCGATGTTTCATTTTATTGAACAACTTCATTCTTCCGATATGATTATTCTTCGATATCGCAATCGCTCCATCGCAGTTTCTCGTCGCAAATGTTCATATCGCAATTTTCCATCGCAAAAATATATCGTATCATAAAACTTAAACAAATATATGTCTTAATAGTTTCTGATGCGATAAACACCGATATATGCCTCTATGTCATTATCATTTAACTCTTATAGAAAACATGATCGCATATTGACAAAGGTGAAAGTCACAGCTTTTAATTTATGCATGATAAGAAGATTGCGACATGAAACATTTGGTGAGATGATGACCTATATGAAAGACCATGTGAACACATGTTCTATCTAGAATGAAATGCTTCTGCTCGTTATCGCTCTAAATTGCTACAAATCAAGGTGTTGTGGTTCCTATGTTTTGGCCAGATTGGCAAGACCAAAAGATAAGACAACATGAAACCACTTTGGGATCCTAGGATCTAGCTCTCCTGGATCCAGAGAGGGATCTCTCTATAAATGTAAAGAATGATATATCTTTAAAGCTCAAAATGAGGTATTAGGCTAGGTATGAAGCACAAGGGTTTTGATTTTGTTTGTTTGGTTGGAGATCATTAATTGAGAAGGTTATGGAAGTAAAGAAGGAACTGAATAGAAGGATGTTTCAGCATGGGAAGATAGGTCAAGAGAAAGGTTAATCCATTGGGCTATGGAGTCATGAAAGGGTTAAGGGCTAAGCCGAAAGGGGCTTAACCCCTAAAGTGTTAAAAGGGTGATTTTAGGCCTAAAAATAGGGTTTTTTAAGCCAAATGAGGGTTCTGGTAGGCAGAAAAAGACATTTTAAAACCAGATGAAGGATAGTATGAGGTTTAAAAATGGTTTTATGATGAGATGGAGGGCTAATGAAGGGAATTCAGAGGAATTTTGAAAGGGGGAACAATGATGGAAATGGAGATTTTGTGGGGATGACATAGGGAAAATGGAGGCGTTTTTGAGAGCATTTCCTTTACAAAACAATGAGGCTTTCTAGTGGAAACAACAATGAAGATTTTTCAAAGGGCATAGGACACACAAAGGCTTCAAGGATGATAGATTTTCAAGGAAAATGTCTCTCTTGAAGGCTTAGAAACCAAATTAGCCACCTTTTTTCTATGCCAAATTTTATGGGTGGCTAACAATGGCTCCACATGGGGATGGCATCTTCTTGAAGGTGTCAATAATCTCAGAAAATAATCTTTGGAAGTAGGCTAGATGCCTGGTACTTGACACATCTCTTTCCTTCTTTGACCAGCTGCCACAAACATGATGGATATTAAATCAACAGTAATATTCTCCCAAACAATCTACCTACCCATCCTATTGTCCTAACATTTTTTCTTCGAGGTGCATTTAGACTTGCAGACCTTCTTCATCATTTTTTTTTATTGAAAGCAGAAAAAACTAATCTAATTCTACCCTTATTCCTCCATGAGACCAGATTAGATAGTTGGCCTCATAGCTTCTCTACCTACACTAATATCTGCTAGGATTAAATTGTCTAGCATATTTCTTTCTCTACATTCTAAGAAAAAAATTTAAAAACAGTCAAACCAGGATTAGACTGTCTGGTTTTCCATGGGTTCATGGAATAAAGACAACTGCACATGAACTGAACTTTGCAGGAAATTGAAACTGAAATTGTGAAGGCTTGAAATTGTGAAACTTTTAGAGCATCCTTCTTTCTCTTGTGACTCAGATTTTGAGCTTGTTAAAGTCACTTCTCTTCTTCATTTCGGCTCTATTTTTGGACTTGTTAGAGCTGATCCATCTTCTTTCTTTGCTGGTTCAGGTTTTGAGCATATTAGAACCAGATTTTCACTTTCTTTGGCTCAGGTTTTGAGCTGATTTGAGCCATTCTTTAGAACTTCACAGGTTCAAGTTTTGGGCTTGTATGAACCTTTTCTCTTCTCTTTTTTTTTGTATTTTCCCTTTTTTTTGAAACTAAACAAAGAAATGGTATTTACAATGGAAGTGAAAACTTTAAACTCCGAACTTCAACAGTAATAATGTTTGAGCATCCTGCCATTGACAGGATCCCCAAACAGATCTGTACCATCTAGTTCTTGCAGAAAAAATGCATTTGGACCAATGGTGGATTGAATAACATAAGGGCCTTGCCAAAAACTGTCAAATTTTCCATGCTTACCCTTATATTCTCTTCTAGAGTCCCACTTGAGCACCTTGTCTCCAATTTTGAAGTCACAAGCTTTTGTTCTCTTATCAAATAAATTTTTGATGCTTTCTTGCACTTTTTGAGCTCTGTTGTAGACCTCTTCCCTTATTTGCTAGAGATGTATTATTTGATTGATCCTCCTCACCATGCTATCTTCTTCTGACTGTATTTCCTGGACCAATATTATCACTGGTACCCCTAGGCTGGTAGGGAACACCGCATCTGCTCCATAAACAAGCTGGTATGGTGACATGCCAATGGATTTTTTTGTAGTCAATCTGTCTGCCCACAAAGCATGCACTAACTTGTTATGCCATGATTTTTTATTCTCTTCAGGCAGCTTCTTGATGATGGTCACCAAACTCTTAATTGATGATTCTTCTAGCCCATTACCTTGAGGGTAATAAGCAGTAGAATGACCAAGTGCAATCTGATACTTGTGACAAAAATCAATCATATTTTTGGAACCAAAAGCAGCAGCATTATCAGTAATAATCTTCCTAGGGAAGCCAAATCTAGATAGGATATGGTCTTCAAGGAATTTTATGATGACAAAATCTGTAGCATTCCTAGAAGGTATGGCCTCTATCCATTTTGTGAAATAGTCTGTGGCTGTAAGAATCCATTTGTGTTGGGCACATGAAGCAGGATGGATTTCTCTTATGAAATCTAGGCCCCACTATTGAAAAGGAGCTTCAACAGTGATTGGTTGTAATGGTAAAGGGAGGAGTTTCCTTTTGCCCTCAAAGATTTGGCACTTATGGCAGGCAACTATCATTTTATGTACATCTTGGAAGAGTGTGGGCTAGTAAAAGCCAGCTCTAAGGATTTTGTTGGCTATGGTTTTCCAGTATAAATGGCCTCCACACTCTCCTTCATGGAACTCATGTTTGATCCTCTTTGCATCAACTTCAAGAAAACATTTAAGCAACAAACCATTTGCATTTTTCCAGTATAAACATTCATTTAAAATGAAATAATTCCTAGCTTTTAACTTTAAAAACCTTGCCTTTGTCTTTGATAAATGAGGAGGAGCATTAAGATTTGTAAGCACATACAAGATGTCAGCATACCAAGGTGAGTTTTGGAATTGTTCTTCAATAGTAGGAGTAGGCAGTCCTTCATGTTCATCCAAGGCATCTACCATGTTTATGTCAAGGGCTTGTAGGTTAGATTTAGCCATTAATTGTGCCAAGCCTTGACCCTTGATGAGTTTTGTGGGTTTGACCTCCAAATCATACTCTAGTATCACCACAATCCATTTACCTCTTTTTCCATCTGGGTCTTGTGACAAAATGTCTTTTACCACTATATTAGGCACATAGGCAATGATGTGAGAATGTAGAATATACACCCTGAAATATTTTAAGGCCTTTACCAAAGCATAAACCTGTTTTTCCATTATATTATATTTCAAGGGAGCATCTCTTAGTGCCTTGCTAATGAAAGCAATTGGTTGTTCTTGGCATTCTGGGTTTTTCTACAACAAGACAACAACCACGGTATGCTCTGATGCAAAGGAGAATATAAGGAAATATTTTGTGAAATTTGGGCTGATTAGAATTGGTGCTCGGGTAAGGGCAAGTTTTACCAGTTCAAAGGATTTTTTGGCCTCTAGAGTCCATTTAACTCCTACTTCTTTCTTAATCATGTTTGTCATATTTCTCAGGAGTTCTGCTAAGTTGGGAATAAACCTCCTCAAGAAGTTAATTTTCCCAATAAAGGACTGCAATTATTTTATGTTTCTTGGGTGGCTAATCTGTAGTATTCCCTCAACTCTTTTTGGATATATTTTAATCCCCTTTTCTAATATAATATGGCCCAAAAGCTTACCTTTTTGGATGCCGAATATTGTCTTTTTGGGATTTAAGGATAGCCCAAACCTTCTGCACTTCTCAAAGACTTTCCTTAGATGTTTAAGGTGATCCTCATCAGTTTTGGAATAAACTGTTATGTCATCAAGATAAATTATAATGAAGTGCCCTATTTCCTCTGAAAATGCGATTTCCATATCTCTTTGGAAGGTTGCACCAGCGTTCATTAGTCTAAAAGGCATTTTCACATACATGAAAGTGCTCCATGGAATGGTGAAGGCTATTTTTAGATGATCTTCTAGGAGTATTAAGACCTAGTTATACCCTGAAAAGCCATCTAACAGAGAAATCCTCTTTGAACCAACTACCCTTTGTAGGATGTGTTCCATTTTAGGTAAAGGGTAATTGTCCTTCAGGGAGGCTCTGTTAAGGTTTCTAAAATCAATGCACAGTCTGATTTCTCCTATCTTTTTCCTTAAAGCTACAAGGTTAGAAACCCAATCTAAAAACCTCACAGGCACTATGATTCCTACCTCATACATTTTCTTGATTTCCTTTTCCAATAGAGGTAGTTGTACTAGGTTAATTCTGCGCAGTTTTTTCCTAAAGGGTTTTGGGTTTTCTTTCAATGGGATCTTATGCTGGATAATCTCTGTGTCATAAGCTTTTAAGTCCTCATAACTCCAATCAAACACATCAACAAACTCTTTAAATAAATCAATGTATTTCTTTTTGATGTGTGCTGGCAAATTTTTGGCCAATTTAATCATCTCAGGCTTATCTTTGTTGCTAATATTGCATTCTTCAACATTTGATTCAGTGTGTTTTATAGTGGGTTTCTTTGCCACATCATTAAAGTCAAAAAGGTCCTCTAGGGGTGCTAATCCTCTGGATATGTTCTTATCTTTGGACTACAACACCTCAATGTCTTATTTATTTGTTTTCATGTGTTCTTCAGTTTGTTCTTCAAATTCTTTGTTCAACATGTTTATTTCTGCATTGGGCGATGGTTTTTCTTCGTCAGGGGGCTCTTTATCTACAGAATTTTCATCGGATTTAGAGTCTGAATCAGGTAACTCAAACTCATTCCTGCAGAGCAAGAAATCCTCTATCTGTTTGTCACCCTCGAAAACCTGCCAATATTTCTTGTTATCTGGCACTGCAGGTCTATATTTTGTTTGAATAATGATTTGTTTGTCACTAGGTGATTTCTGATATGAACTAGCAGCGTAGGCTAATCCATTTGCAATAATGTTCTGGTCCCTAGGGATAAACACAAGCTCATATTCTACAAATTTTTTCAACAGATCCATGGCATCATTTCTGTATGCCCTTAATCTTGGATGCTTTGCAGTGTACTCTCCATTCACTTGTTTGATGACTAACTCAGAGTCTCCATGTACAACTATTCTCTTGGCTCCTAGTTTTTTCAATAAATGCAATCCTGAGAGAAGAGCTTCGTACTCTGCAATGTTGTTTGTGCACTTAAAGTCTATTTTAAAAGCATGGCTCTCAGCATAGCTATTTTTAGAGTTGTGCAACCATATCCCAGCTCCTGCATTCTTTCTAGTACAAGATCCATCAAAGTTCATTTTCTATAAGGGATTATTTGAAGAATTGTTATCAGTTTCATCCCTAATGCTATGTTCACCATTGTGTAGTGTTATGTTTTGTTCTTTAGGACTTTCATGGAGTTCAGAGTGATGAGTAATTTGATGTTTGCAATCTTGGTTTTGTTCACTCTGATTTCTTGATTCAACACATTTTTCAAGGGTTCCTCTCTTGTTTTCCTCTATTTCTAGAGCTGGCATTATGTTCAAATTTGTGGCTTCTACTTTGTTATTTAAATCTGTGTTTCCGAGCTCTTGTTCATCAGTAAACTCATCATTGTAAAGGATAAAGGAATCCAAATATGTATGGACAGAGTAAAGAGGGGAGTTTTCAGGTTTCTCTGTGCTGCTAACCATAAATTTCATGTGTGCCTCTCTATACAGTCTTCTAAGCTAGCTAAAGACAGAGATAGTGGCATATGTCATGTCCATCAGCATTGTACCTTGCAGCTTGGCACCCCATGATCTTGACAACAACATGCCATACTTAGGAGGTACATCTACCACTACAAAATCCATAACCATGCACTTGGCTGGGATTTGAGTCAAATTCACACAAAGATCTTTGATTAGGCCAAGGCACTTCACTCTGCTAGAGTCAAAGGAGTATAAGTCCTTATAGGGTCTGGTTATTTCTAGGCCTAACTTTTCCATTATCACTTTGGGCATTAGGTTGTGTGAAGCCCCTGATTCATGCATAGCATTATGTAGGATTTTGTCATGAATATTGAGGCTAATATAAAAAGAAGGTACTACCCCTTCTTAAAATTTCCCTTCAATTTTTGGGCCAAACAAGAGAGCAGGTTGATCATCATTTAAATTGATAGTTTCACTGTTTTCTCCTAAGTTTAAAGCTTTCAAAATTTGAACTTTATATACATCTTGAGTAGCTAACTCAGTGAGAGGAACAAAAATTTTGATTTTGGCTATCTCACTTTCCAAATTGAAAGGAGACTGAATTTTTGAAAGGTTCAATTCTGTTTTATTGGCCACTATTTTATTGTCAGAATCGGCTTGCTAATTCTCACTATGTACAATGTTTGAAGCTATTTTATCAGGAGCGTTAGCTGCAATGCTAGTGCTGCTAGTTTCTTGACTTGGTTCATCAATGGTTTGGATGTCTTTGTCATTGTTTTTGCCAGAACTCTCAGCTGCTATTTTGTTGCTTTCAGCAGTCCCTTTAGGAGTTCTTTCAGGTATTTTCTTGATAGTGATTTCAGAGGTTTTGGCTTTGGGAGCTTCTGGTTTCTTTTTACTTCTAAGATCATATTGTTCTCGGACTTGCATGATGGCATTCTTGAATCCTAACCTATAGTCCTCAGACTCTACCCCTTCCTCTTCCCAATGTATGTATGAGGTTTGGTTTCCCTCTGTGGAAAAGGTGTGATCTTGGTTGTCCACTTCCACCATGTTTATGGTGGCTCCCTCTGATTCTTCTATTATTCCCTCATCCTCATCAAGGAAATTCTCTTGGAATGGAGGTATGATTTGTTGGTCAGAATCCCTTTGCATATCTTGATTGTTCTCCCTTATATAATTTTGTTTTCTATTTCTGTTTTGGGAGTGGTTCTGATTGTCTCTTGGTTGTTCTCTCTCAAGTAAGCTCATCATTTTCATCATCTGTTCCTTCATCCTTTCCATTTTCGAGCTACATGTGGAGGGTGCAGTATCATCTTTATAAGTTACCCTCTTCTCCGATCTCAGCCTAGCTCTTTTCTCAATTAAGTTTGCTTCTACACTCACAGCTCCCCGCTGCATGTCTTCTAGAGTTGCATAGTCTCTCTCCCTTAGTTGATAGGCCATATCAACATCGAAACTCTCAGGGTATTTTACTAAGGCCATGCCCTGGGGAGGTTTCATGTGTGGTGGGAGAGCATTGTAGACCCTGTTAAACCTAGTGGAGTAATCATGAACACTCTCTCCCTGATTTATTTTAAGATTTTGATACTCTGCTAATATTTGGAGAGGGTTGCTTTTGACTTCCCATTTGTTTATGAATGCTTGTTGTAAAGTCGGAAGGTCGTGGATGCTATTAGGAGTTAAGCCTTTAAACCACTTCTTTAATTCTCCTCCTGAAATTTGGGCAAAGATTCTCATTTTAATGGTCTCATCATCTATCTCCATGTAATCAAATGCATCTCCTATCTTGGTGACATGTTGTTGAGTTGTGGTATAATCTTCCTCAGTGAAATGGGGAATTTTAGAGTGACAGTCATTTGGTAAAGGAACCAGGGGTTGTGGCAACACTAAGGGAGCATACCACGCTTCAATGATAGTGTTTTGTGGAAATAAAGGATTAGCTTGAGCAACATGTATATGGATGACAGAACTGCTTGGACCAGCAACAAACTGTTGAGTAGATTTGGGGTTAGAGAGACCCAAGTTATGAATGAAGTGGATATTAGGAGGTGTTGATAGAGGGGTTTCTCTGTCACTGATATGTTGACCACTATGTATTGGTGAACTTGGAGGCTCAAATTTTGTCTGATCTATACCACTGAATGACTTAGTTCTTGGTAAATTACTTGGTAATTCTAAGTCAACTTGAGTATCTAATAGAGCTGCAAGGTTTTCAGGTGCTGAGTTAGCTCTATCAATGGATCTAATAATAGTTGGATCCCTAGAGGTGTGCGACTTCATAAGAATGCTCTCTAGATTGTCAACTATTTCAGGGGGATTTGGATTAGGATAAGCTCTAGTATGGATTATTCTTGAAGCCAGTATGTTAAGTCTCAACGAAGAAAGTTAGCCAGGTATGACAATATTTAAGAGGCAAACTATCTTTAAACACATAAGCTTAATCCTATGTGTTTCTTTTAATATGGATGATGTTGTAATGCAACTGGTCTCCCAGTGGAGTCTTGTGAAAACAAAGATAATCAGCAGGCCTAATAATCACCAGTGGAGTCTTTCGGTCATTTAGGAACTGTGGAGTCGCCCGATGGAGGGTTTAAAGTCTGTCAAGAAGGTAACTGTCCACCACAGTGATTAACTACCAAATCAAGGCTATTGGTCTTCTTTGATTTCTTAGAAATGTTTTAAGGAATTTTTTACTCAAAGTTTCCCCAGCAGAGTCGCCATTATGTTGTGGTTCCTATGATTTGGCAGATTGGCAAGACCAAAAGATAAGACAACATCAAACCACTTTAGGATCCTAGGATCTAGCCCTCCTAGATCCAGAGAGGGATCTCTCTATAAATGTAAAGAATGATATATCTTTAAAGCTCAAAATGAGGTATTAGGCTAGGTATGAAGCACAAGTGTTTTGATTTTGTTTGTTTGGTTGGAGATCATTAATTGAGAAGGTTATGGAAGTAAAGAAGGAACTGAATAGAAGGATGTTTCAGCATGGGAAGATAGGTCAAGAGAAAGGTTAATCCATTGGGCTATGGAGTCATGAAAAGGTTAAGGGCTAAGCCGAAAGGAGCTTAAGCCCTAAAGTGTTAAAAGGGTGATTTTAGGCCTAAAAACAGGGTTTTTTAAGCCAAATGAGGGTTTCGGTAGGCAGAAAAAGGCATTTTAAAACCAGATGAAGGATAATATGAGGTTTAAAAATGGTTTTATGATGAGATGGAGGGCTAATGAAAGGAATTCAGAGGAATTTTGAAAGGGGGGACAGTGATGGAAAAGGAGATTTTGTGGGGATGACATAGGGAAAATGGAGACCTTTTTGAGAGCATTTCCTTTACAAAACAGTGAGGCTTTCCAGTGGAAACAACAATGAAGATTTTTCAAAGGGCATAGGACACACAAAGGCTTCAAGGATGATATATTTTCAAGGAAAATATCTCTCTTGAAGGCTTAGAAGCCAAATTAGCCACCTTTTTGCTATGCCAAATTTTATAAGTGGCTAACACAAGGAAATTTTGCATAAAAATTATTGCAGTGAATGATATTATCCATGATTTTATCTATGCCTGTTCCAAATATTACAATTTTACAAGAAGAGTTGAACAATTGCATCACACTCACCAATTTTTTCCCTTTAGTTATACTCATTTATTTCAAAGAGACTCAGAGCCTCTAATAGATGAATTTTGAATCTCGATCCTCTGTTTCATTTTTCGATATTGTCCTCAGAATTTCAAAGTTTTTCACTTATCAGACTCTTAGGTTTGTATTATATCGGAAGGATTTAAAACAAATTCTAATATTTAATTCTCAAAGCTTCACAATTGTATCACTATCTTAATATACTTAATTGCCACATATTCAAGTCCTCATAATATACATAATTGCCACATTATTTAGGATGTTGAATCAACTTCAATATTTTGGGGCTGATATAAATTCCGAATGGAAAAATCAAAGAGAACATTTATTGCTGAAATTCATAAAGAAGCATATATTCATCCTCATTTCTTGTGGAAGCGATTTATTTCTGATTCCTTGAACATGAAACATTGCTTTCTTTTAGTTTAATTCTTGATTTAGTTTAGATGCAATAAATAATGATTTTGGGTCAGTAAGATTTCAATCGATTCATCTTATTTATGTTTTCAATTCTAATTAAAAGGAAAAATTTAACTTGTATTGGAGAAAATAATCTCTCTCAGGAAATATTAAATGCTATTCTCCAATGTTAAGTCTCATGTGCCCCCTTTCATTTATTTTCATTTCTTCACTTTTGTTTTTACTGATCTTGAACTCAGTTTTTACAGGTCTTCGTGAACCTTTCTCACCTCTACCAGATCAGTTTTTGAAGTTCCTTTTCTTTTGATAGTTGAGATTCTTGAAAGAAATAGTATTGATCTTCATCGAATCAGCTAAATTGGAGAGTTTCTAGACCTATAGTCTATAAATTTAAAGCATTAATTTTATTAGAAAATAGTTAAGATGATTTTATGCAGGTTTTGTTTTGAAGAAGAAAAATTTGCAACAGACAAATACTTCTCATTCAACGTATTATCTATCATCATTGTTTTTCACCCTTTATATTTTGAGAGCCTCATTTATTATAATTTTATAAGATAAAAAAATTTAAATCTCAACATAGGAATTAACGTACATATGCTTATTTTCTTTTATAATCCTTTGTTGAGAAATTTATGTAAGTGATCTTGTTGGAGTTTATCTTTTAAATTTTGTTTTTCTTTTTAGTTTTTGCTTTCTTTATTTTTATTTTTTCATTCGTTGATTTCTTTTCTTACTTTAGTTTAGGAATTCTTTTGTTTTTTCTTTTAGTTTTGATTTGATTTTGGTGACTTTGCCATGATTGATATGAAAGGACATTTGAGAAATATTTTACTCTATCCATTTAAGTGAATTTCATTTATCATTAAAGGATATATTTATGGAACCATAAAACTATTTTGCATTAATTATTTTTCATGGAGGAACACACATCCTTTCTAAATAATTGAGTTTACCTTTTTAAGGAAAAAACTGATTTGAGTTTAACACAATGAATCCCTCCGACCCCTTCACATAAAAGCCTCTGATTGATAGTTCTAGGGAAATAATTTGGAGTAAACATTATAAAAGCATTATTTCCATTAAACATAGATCTCTATTACCATCCCACCTCTTTCACTCAAATAAATTATAAAATAAAAGCTTGCAAATGTGCTTATCAAAAGGGTGATTAAAAGAGGAAGCATGGGAAATACAAGTAAACCCATCGGGGATATGGATGCTCGCTGGTAGCGGGACTAGGCTTGTATGGCATAAAAGACAACATCATCGGGGTACTGTTCAAGCTCACTAGCAGCGAAGCAATGTCAGAGACAATCATAAAATAGATATATGCTTGATAAAAAACTCATATCTCTACCTTCTTCTATTTTTCATATAAGGTAGTTTTAAAACAAAATTTTCCTGGATTCATCACTTTTACTCGAGTCTGTTTTAAGTACTTATCTTTACAAACTCATATTTTTTAATCTATTTATGTGGGGCATATGGAAATGTTTTACTGTTAGACGATTTCGTGATTTCCATTATTTTTAACCTTTGGTTAAATTAAAATTCATTATCTTTAATCAGAGATAATTGGTCCTTCTCCCGTGTGTCGCCATTATTGTAGGGAAAACCCAACACGCCCCCGGCCCCCATTTTTGAATTATTTACTTCAATAATGGGGAACCTTTTAATAATTTTTGGCTGAGAACCTTTTATAATTTTCATTAAGTTAATTATCCTAAAATTTTACCATTTTTTCATTTTAGTCGGATTTCTATTTTGACTGTTTTATTGAAACCAATTTTTCACACGCTTTTCAACGATACTTGTTTCGTTCCATTTGGTCAACTATTTTATAAATGGAAATCCTTTAAAGTTTAATCATTTTTGTGCCTCAACTAAAAAATGTATAAAATGTACCAATATTTCAAATTTTGTAGTTGAAATAGTCATTCATTGTGAATATTAACTTTTAGTTAATTTTTTTATTTTATTTTTATTTTTCACTAACGATGCGACAAAATGACTCGACCAAATTGTAAAATGGAATAAAACACATTTCAAGATCTTGGTAATTTACTTCAATTTATTATTTTAAAATAAAGTGTCAAGCCCGTAATATCAAAATTGCAAAATGACTATAGTATAATTTGTAGAATGGTTAATCCCACGTAGGCCCCACTTCATAATACATCCTTCCTTCCAAAATCCCAATCTAAAAAAAATGTGATTTCAAATATACGATATGAAATAATTTTGTAATGCAATATTGCGATTGTGATACATCAAAAATCACATATCGTAAATATTTAATATTTGTTTATACACTTATATTAAAATTCCAAACTCTAATTGCGATTTTATGCGAGGGGTTAATTTTTTAACATAATTTTTAGTTGACCTTCTTATACCTCTCGACTCATTTTCCTTACCTCACCTTCACGTCACCTTATCCCTCCACTTCACTATTCCACCCATCCTCCTTATCACTCCATCCTCACTCACCATTAATACTTCCACCTTCCACTCCATACTTCCCACACATAATACGTGAATCATTCATATATGTTTTGAATTAATAATCATAATATATATTATATTATAATTAATATTGTATTTTAATTTTAATATTTTTATTATAATTATAATATAATATAAATTATAATATTAATATAATATTTTAACTAATCAATAAATGAATTTTTGATTGGTTTAACTTTGTTTATAATTAATTTCTATTAATTAATATTAACAATAATTAATAATTATAAATTAATTAAATATTATAATCTAATTTAGAAGTAGAATTTAATTTAAAATTACTCATATTTAGCTTAAGTAACTGAAATTCCAGAATTCCGTCTATTTTTATATACCAACTTTGAAAGCTCATAGATTGAGTTTTAATTGGCCAAATAAGGCTCGGGATGGTTCATTGGATAGATAAAATAATGGATATTATTATTGAAGTAGTTTCATTTCTAGATTTGATCATTTATTCGGTATAAAACGCAGCAGAATATCAAATTTCGATTTTTTTTAACAAAACTAATTTTTTAGTTTAATTTTCGGCATTTTCATTTGCCCACAACTTCCTTTGAGTGCAAATCCATTCGCCTATGTTATCCTTGGCCAATTATATCATCACATGCATCAATTGAAAGCTTAGATTTCTTTTATTTCAATTATGTAATTAAGTTTTAATTGGATTTGTTTTAAATTCCAGATTTGGCATTTTGATTTTATTTTTACATTTTAATTTTGTTTTGATTTCTTTTTGCAGGGAAACAATTGAAGAAATGAGAAAAGGAAATATCAATCAATGAAAATTCTCCAGCAATTGAAGAATATGATTTTGAGCCAATGAAAATTGATTGACCAGAACCACTCTTCAACAAATTTCTATTAAAGAATTATTTTTTAAATATTATAAATAGCATATTGTAGAATGTAATATGGGCTCCTCTTATCTGCAATTCAAGAATTCTTGAAGGAACTATTGTATAAAGGACTTAGAGTTGTAGGGTAGAGAAGAGAAAACTCAGGTCTGAGGATTATTGAAGATTTTTCCTTTGCATGTTGAATTATGTATGGAGAACGGAGTTTGTACTATTGCAACTCTTCTTTTAAAAGAAAAAGCTCAAACATTGTAAAGGATTGTTGGAGACCAGAGCCAAATAAATGCTTTCAATAAATTGGTATTTATAATATATTGTTTTAAATACTAGTTTCATTTTACGATAACAAGAATGTGTCATTTTATTCATATTTGTGCATTATTGTCGATATGAGCAATTTGTCTCAATTATATGTTATTATTTATCTCCTCTCTTATGGGTTGAATTATTATTTCTAAGTAACTATTTAATCACAAATATGTCTTTAAATATCGATTTAACAAATAGTGATATGTTGTAAAATATTTCCTCATATTATTGTTTAATTATTCGAATTACTGATTTAACAATCAATATCACTTTTTGTGAACTACTTCCTAAATGTTGTTGGTTGATTATCTTAGTTAAGAGGTATCTGAATATGATGTGTTTCGGTATTCATAATGTCAGTTAATTGAATTACTTCATTAACTTGATATTTTTTATAAGCCATACATATTTACATCTCAATCATTTAAAATATCTTTCTCTCGGTTGGGTCAAATCTATATCCGCCTAATTGAGATAGGATTAGGATAATTTTCCTTTTTTGATCGCATTTTAGAATTATTTTTCATTTATATTTAATTATACATTACTAGAAGTGCTCTTCCCCAAGAGGTAAAACTTTAGTTGTGGCTTGGATGAGCACCCATTAGCTTAAGGATCACTTTCTTTCCTGATCAGCAAGAGGGATGATCTTATGCCTCTTCTCCATTGGTAGAAAAAAAGTTATATTTTAAGCCATTAGAGATTGAGAGAAGGAAACTAGACCTAGTTAAACCATTCGGAACCACCAATCCAAATGGAAAAGGAAATTCTTTAAGTTCTAGACCGGGTGGTCATACCCCATGTTGTTGCAATGAGTTTCGAGGCTTCAACACCACCATATCAAACAGATAAGGGACGGTTTTGAAGTCCCCAACTGGGTGGTTTTCTCCGATATTGTTGCATTGATTTTCAGGGCCTCAACATTTTTGGTGCTAGGAGGAGGGCCATTAGACTATGAATGGCACCAAATCTTAATCCAAAAAACAAATACCATGAAAAGAGTCGCTCTCCCTCCAAATATCCTACAACTTCTAGTCCTCGTTCAAAATCTCCTATCTATAGATAAGAAGTTGTTCAATCTTCTCCCAAGTCTCTTAAGTCCATTCCCAAAGAACTCTCCCCTAGTTATACCCTAGAATTTCCTGAAGTTTAGACCTTAATAAAGAAATTGGAAGAAATTTCTATTTTGGTAGAAAAACATGTGCTTTCTGAAACCTCTGAAGGAAGTGTCACTTCAATATTACAAGGCGCTGGTGTATTAACTCTTTCTAAGAATGAAGAACTCATAATAATACCTTTTGAGTTTCCTCTTCATTCCAAATGTAGGAAATATCTGATATCCGACACTCAAACATCCACTAGCGAGATCCTTGCATCTTCCTCCCCTTAAAATCCATCATTTATCCCTCCTTTTGCTACAACTTCCCAACCAATTTATTTGTCAATTCATATTTCTTCTGCTCAAACTAAAAGAACTGCTTCAAGAAATATCAGTTATGTTGTTTTTTCTTCTTCACCTACATCCACCACTAGAACTACTTCTTCCACTCCAAATCCTTCTTTAGGAAAAGTCAATCCTTTGATTCACACAATGACAAATAGACCTTGGACGAATCCTAGAGCTATTCAATTAACAGGTCCTCTTCATCATTTAGCTAAAAATCCTAAAAGATGGATTCCTAAGTATAATCCAGATGACGGTCTCCCAATGGAAAAACATCTCCATAATTTCATGTTTTCTATGAATATAAATGATGTCTCTAAAGAATATTTTATAGTAAGATTGTTTCCCTATACTTTTCAAGGACCAACTTGATTATGGTACTTTTCATTACCACCAGGAACCATTACTAGTTGGGACATATTTGAGGAAAAATTTATGAATAAATTTGGTGATGATCGTACTACTGCTACTCTCATCAATTATCTTTGAAATATCAAAGCAAATTCAAGTGAAAATATTAAAGATTTCAATTCCAGATTTAATAAATTGCTCAATAAAATCCTAGCTACATCAAAACCCGGTGTAGATTTACAAATTGAATGGTATATATCCTCTCTTCCTTATAGTATAGAATTTTTCGTAGATAGAACCAATAAGGCTACTTTGGTAGAAAATATGAAAGAGGCCCTTTCTATAGAACAAGAATTCTTGCCTTAGAAAAGAAAAATGCATGGGAGGATAGAAAAAAATAAAAAGGTTTTGTTTAAAGATGAACCCAGAAAGAAAATGTCTAAAGTTCCTTACGATATTGAGGGATTACAAACGGTTCCCAAAACTATGTCAAATGACATGGTTGAAATAAAGAAACAAGTAGTTGAATCTTCAAAATTTTTTTTTTTTAGATATTTTAAGAAAACTCAAGCTTTAAATTCTCAACCTCCAAATGTAAAATCAAATGTTGAATCAAATCAAGACGAAGATGAGGATGAAAATATATTATCCGCAGTTGAATCACATGATGACGAATTAGTTGAAGTTCATGGATTATGAGACTTTATTCTTCCTACATCTGATAATGAATATGAACATGAGGCACTGCTAGTTAACACTAGAAGTAAAAATTCTACTGATCATTATCAGTCTCCTTAGAAGCAGAAATATTCATCCCCTGTTGTTAAGGATAAAGTTGTTAAAAAAATACTCCTCCTCCTCAATCAAGCCTAACTTCTTCTACCACTCCATATACATTAAAGACCTTAGTTTTCTCTAATACCATTGAGTATAATATAGTGGAAGACATGAAGAAAATTAAGGCAAATATCTCCATGTATGAGGTGAGTAAATTAAAATACCAACAAAAAATCTTACTAAAAGAGCTGAATGCAGTCCCTGCTTTGACCTTACCTGCACTTGTTACTTCCAAAGCCTCAAAAGGAGTTGGAAAACCTCCCACTGATTCATTTAAAAAATTTGATGCAAATGATGCTATTCTAATTGGAGACAGATCTAATTCGCACACCCCTACCTTCCTTTTGAATTTTGAAGTTTTTCGCAAAAATGTGCATAATTGTCTAATAGACTCTTGAAATTATTCAAATATCATGCAGTATTATGTTTTTTTGAAGTTAATTATTGCTCCTCAAAAGTATGTAGTACACATTTTTCAATTAGACATAACCAAAGTCAATGTAATAGGAGAAATGAATTATGTCCTCATCAGACTAGAATCTAATTCAAAAGTTTATCAAGTAATTGATATTTTGGTTGCTGATATTGCGGAATTTTACTGTTTAATTCTCTGTAGAGATTAGTCAAAAACGCTTCATGGTTATTTTTCCACTGATTGGTCTCATATGTGGCTTCCCTAAAATTATAAGCCAAATCAAATTCGGGTTGACCGCGAAAAACATATGAAATATTCAGTAACTAACTTCGAGGATGAAAATGAACCCATGGATTTTACTAATAACATCCTTGGAAATTACCCTACTGAATTTTTTTTAGTAAATTTCAACATAAAAAATTCTCCATTTCTTATCAACTCAGCTAATTCTCAAATCAGAAAATTTTCTTAGTCAGACTCTTCCAAATGTATAAACATCGTAGATAAACCTTGTGTTAAAACTTTATTCTAGGAATTATACTTTGATGGTGTTGGGGTTCCCATGTTTTGGCCAGATTGGCAAGACCAAAAGATGAGACAACATCAAACCACTTTCAGACCTCAGGATCTAGCCCTCTTGGGTCCAGAGAGGGATCTCTCTACGTAAGCAAAGGTTTATGTCTTAGAAGCTCAAGGGTTAAGATATTTGGCTAGTTATAGGCACATGGTTTGTTTGTTTGGTTGCTGGTTATCAGGAAAGAAGGGTTCAATGTAAGACAAGGATGAGCAAAGAGGGGTTAGGAAGAGGTGAAGTATTCCAGGGAGCATTCAAAACCATTGGGAAATGGATTCAGGAAAGGATTTTCTTGCTAATCAATATGCAGGCTTTCAGTTGGGCTAGTCATCTAAAACATTGGATCTTAAAGATGATTGTGTGATATGGAATGGTAGGAGAGGAGGAGATAGGGTTCCCATGTTTTGCCCAGATTGGCAAGAAAAAAAGATGAGACAACATAAAACCACTTTCAGACCTCAGGATCTAGCCCTCCTGGGTCCAGAGAGGGATCTCTCTACGTAAGCAAAGGTTTATGTCTTAGAAGCTCAAGGGTTAATATATTAGGCTAGTTATAGGCACATGGTTTGTTTTTTTGATTGTTTGTTTGGTTGCTGGTTATCAGGAAAGAAGGGTTAAATGTAAGACAATGATGAGAAAAGAGGGGTTAGGCAGAGGTGAAGTATTCCAGGGAGCATTCAAAGCCATTAGGAAATGGAGTCAGGAGAGGATTTTCTTGCTAATCAATATGCAGGTTTTCAGTTGGGCTAGTCATCTAAAACATTGGATCTTAAAGATGATTGTGTGATATGGAATGGTAGGAGAGGAGGAGACAGCACATATTCAGGGCACAAAGTTAAAGACCAGCTGGTCGCACAAGGATCCTAGTGGACAGGGCTAACTCTAATCCCTAGTGTTCCCAAATCTTCCAACTAAATCCTTAACAGGAAACATCTAAGAACATATTCATTTAATTCATACATCAGAGAGTAGGCAATAACATCCACTACACTGGTTAAATTAACTGAAATCAATTCTTAGATAACACATTCAGAAGAAAAACATCAAAGGCAAGGAGAGCAGAAACATAGGGTACCTAACAACGGTAAATCCTATGCCAATTTTCTGATGCAAGCCAGTAGAAACGAAATGAAATGAATTAAAACACAGAGATAGGAAAACATCACCGTTGCTTTAGATCAGGATCCAAAGAAATGTGCTTGTCATATTAAAAAGCAACACCAGTTAAGTACAACACTTCCAATAGCTGGATACTCAGTCTGAAATCATCTTCCTCAGCCTATCTTACAACTTTACACAGAGACTATGTCTCAAAAGAAACTACTTGCAATTATCTGATAACTGATCAACAACCTTTACAATGAGTTTCTTCATGAATTTATAGCTCTAGTGGAGCAGAGAAGGTAGGTGAAAAACTAAATGCAGCATTAAAAACTCAGAAGAGGAAGAAGACCGAAGCCCACTATGTATAAATTATGTGCATTAATCTGGGGCACTCTTGGGTGAAAGAGTGGTCTTCGTCATGTTTCCATTTACTCCAGGTATGTCTCTGATGTACTTTGGCTGCAGTACTTTGTAGTACTTCTGGTGAACTGAACAAAAATAAGTCTGCCATGCTGTGTAACTAATGCTCCTGATAGCGTAGGACTGTTGTCAGGGTGGGAAACTCTCTAGGAACACGATATAGAATAAAAGTTGCATGGGCACTCTGTCCTTTATGGGGAAAACATTCTGCTGGTGTGCAAACCCTGATATACATAAATTTTTGCGTGTTGTACCCTCTGTGTGCTCCATGATGTCTTTGAACTGGTACCTTTGTCCTTTAAACACCAGATTAAGGCTCAAAATCTTCTATTATGTGCCTTGGGCTCTTTGCTGCTCCCGTAATTTCTCTATCGGTGAAAACTGCGCTTTTAATGGCTCTGGGGGGGTCTCATAGAATTCAAACCTTGTTCTTTTAATGCAGGTCCTGTCATGGCTCCTTCCCAGGCCCTTTCTTCATAATTCCAGCTCCTGCAAATGGTCTTTTCCTGTGTTCTGGCTGTTGTAATACAGACTGTGAAATCATGGCGGCTTATGGCCACTCGAAACCCTGCAAATCACAAAAACCTGTTGAGAAAAACACGTATGGAGGTGGTGGATGCAACGGGGATGGAAACACTGACTATGCAGACTGGTGAGATGGCGAAAAATGCCATGGAAGACTTGCAGTGTGGTGGAAACAGTGGGGACTACAGTTGGAAGGTGGCGCGGATGGAAAATTAAATGAAAAACCTTTGAAATCAACGTTTGAATGGAATATATAAAAGGACGGGCGACAATGTGACAAAAACACGTGGACAGATGACGTGGCAGGATGGGGTTACGGCGGGACTGAGAATAAATCTGGGCCGTCCGATCTCGAGAGGAGATCGATGGTGGACAACACGTCGAAGGGCGATGGACAGTGGGCCAGGGGTACAGATGACTCTGATTAACTCGCGTGCAACTTTGTGGAGCGACAACCATTGGATGGGCGATCGCAGATCTGATGGCACACAGTGATATCGTGCTACGGCAAACACCGAACGATAATGCGCGATGAGATGGTGGTTTTCAAACAGTGCCGCTGCCACGTGTCATTTGATGAGTGGAATTTATTCGAAAATAGAAATACCGCCCACCTCCGAAAGGCAGTGCGATAGAAACCGGATGGTTTTGAACAGTGTTGGCGCGGTTGCGGGGACCACCAGGCAGAGGGTGAAGTACGGACCGTTGTATCTACGGTTTGATTGGACGGTTGACAATGCGACGAACCGGTGGTGAAAGGTCGGGAAATGGGTGCTGCGGGGCTTGCGATGACCGTCCGATCGGTGCATATTGACGGTTCAAAATTTTCCCGATACATATATGCGTTAAGCGCTCTTGTGGGCTGACGGGTGGTTATAGCACCAGGCTGCATGGGAAGAAATACGGTTCTGGGGCTAGCCGAAGGGGGCTAAGACCATTTTAGGGTAGAAAATGGATTTGTGGCCCATTTTAAGTGCATTTTCAGGCCAACCAAGGGTAACGATAGGGGAAATAAGGGGAAATAGAACTACACCAGGGGTGTGTGCATGGTTTAGGGGGGATTTTGGGTAGGTTTTAGAAGGATTAGGGGAGGGAATTTGGGGTAAAAGCGGAACTTTGAAAAAGGGAAAAAGGGATGAAATGGACAATTCTACAGGGGTACCAGGGGAAAATGAAGGCCTTCAGGAGCACAATTTTTTGCAATCAGAGAGGCTTCATAATGGGAATCAGCAGAGGGGATTTCATCATAGGGAAAAGGCACAGGAGACTTCAAGGATGATGTGTCTCCAGGGGAGATGCATTCATTGAAGGCTCAGAAACAATTTAGCCCCTTACTTTGCTTGTCAAAAAATTTATAGGGGGCTAATAGTGGCTCGACATGGGGATGGCTTCTTCTTGAAGGAGTCAAGAATTCATAAAATGATATTTGGTGTAGGCCAGATGCCTGTTGTTTGAGCCACCTTTCTTCTTTTATTTTCAGCTGCCACAATCGTGAAGACATCAATTAGCAGAAGCATTCTCACACAATATACCTACCCAAGCTACAATCCTAGCATTTTTTCTTCTTCTAGGGTGCATTTGAGCTAGCAGACCCTTTACATATTTTTATTTTTTACAAACAAGAAAATAAACCTATTCTATTTCTACCCTTATTACTCCATGAGACCATATTAAACTGTTGGTCTCACATTTTTCTCTACCTACTCTAATATCTGCTGGGATTAAACTGTCCAGCAGATTTCTTCTCTATATTCTACAACAGAAATTTAAAAACAATCAAACTAGGATTAGACAGTCTAGTTTGCTGTGGATCCAAGGCATAAGGACAGTTTCACGTGGACAGAACTTTGCAAAAATCTGAAAACAAAACTCGAAGGCTTGAAATCTGAATTTTTGCAGCATCCTTCCTTCTTTTGTGACTCAAGTTTTGAGCTTGTTAGAGTCACTTTCTTTTCTTCATTTCAGCTCTGATTTTGGGCTTGTTAGAGCTGATTCTTCTTTCTTCTTTGTTGGTCCAGGTTTTGGGTGTGTTTGAACCAGCTATCTTTACTTCTTTGGCTCAGGTTTTGATCATGATAGAGCCAATATTTGTACCTCAAAGGTTCATGTTTTGAGCATGTTTGAACCTCTCCCTTTTAAAAAAAAAAAATCATTTTCTCTTTTTCTTGAAAACAAACACTGCAATGGTATGTACAATGGAAATGGAAACTGGAATCAGCAGAAGTAGTGTTTGAGCATCCTGCCATTGACAGGACCCCCAAACAGCTTTGTACCATCTAACTCTTGTACCAAAAAGGCATTTGGACCGACAATGGCCTGGATGATGTAGGGACCTTGCCACAAACTGTCAAACTTGCTGTGCTTTCCTTTGTCCTCTCTCCTTGAGTCCCACTTCAGAACTTTATCTCCAATTTTGAAATCAGAGGCCTTAGTTCTTTTGTCAAATAACTTCTTGATATTTTCCTGCACCTTGATAGCTCTGTTATAGACCTCTTCCCTTGTTTGTTGGAGATGGATTGTCTGGTTTATTCTCCTCACCATGCTGTCTTCTTTTGTCTGTATCTCTTGAACAAGTTTGATCATTGGTATCCCAAGGCTGGTGGAAACACTGCTTCTATTCCATAGACAAGCTGGTATGGTGACATGCCAATGGATTTCTTCATTGTAAGCCTGTCAGCCCATAAAGCATGCACTAACTTGTTATGCCATGACTTTTGGTTCTCTTCTAACAGCTTTTTGATGATGGTCACCAGGCTTTTGTTTGATGATTCAGCTAATCCATTACCTTGAGGGTAATAGGAAGTTGAATGACCAAGTGCCATTTGATACCTGTGACAAAAATCAACCATTTTCTTGGATCTGAAAGCAGCAGCATTATCAGTGATTATTTTCCTTGGGCAGCCAAACCGAGAGAGGATATGACCTTATAGGAAACTAATGATGACTGAATCTGTGGCATTCCTAGTAGGTATGGCCTCTATCCACTTAGTGAAATAGTCTGTGGCTGTTAGGATCCATTTGTGTTGTGTAGAAGAAGCAGGGTGAATTTCTCCTATGAAATCTAGGCCCCATTGCATAAAGGGACCTTCAATAATGATGGGTTGTAGAGGTAAGGGGAGGAGCTTTATTTTGCCCTAAAAAATATGACATTTGTGGCAGACAATTATCATCTTATGGATATCATTGAAGAGTGTAGGCCAATAGTAGCCAGCTCTGAGTATTTTGTTTGCAGTGGCTTTCCAGTTCAGGTGACCTCCACACTCTCCTACATGGAATTCTTGTTTAATATTTTCTGCTTCAGAATCAGGCAAACACTTAAGCAATAGGCCATTCAGATTTTTCCAGTATAAACCTTCATTCATTATGCAATAGCTCCTGGCTTTTAGTTTTAAGAATCTGGCCTTGGTCTTTGCTTTAGGGTAAACTGCTTGGGTGGTTAGTTTTCGTGGATCCCTCTCAGGGCTTTTCGGTGCCCGAGGCAGACAATCAGATTAGCTATGCTGTTCACAAAGATGGCATGAGCATGTTCATATTAGCTTGAAATAACTTGAAGGAATACGATAGAGAATTACCTCTTTGACGGTTTCAGAATCTCTTGGAGAACGCTGAGCAGCAAAGTAAGAGTCCTTCCTCGCCGGCTCCAAATCTGAGATCTGCAATCAGTCAAAGCACTCGCGTAACTTCTAATATAGCAAGTATTCTATCAATTAAATCAACAATGAACATCTAGATTATACACATCTAAGCCATTCATATCATACTAAACAAATATTGAAACAACAATATAACATTGAGCATCGAATGGACAAAACGAACATAGTTCTATTGATTTTGAAAGAAGGAGGATTACAACCATCGGTTGTACCAAGCCCTCCTCAGTCTCCCAATCTCTCTTCTCTACCAAGTGAAGAAGTCTAAGTTAACAAGCTCTCTAGGAGCCTCTTTGACTCTTGGCCTTCACAATGTCACACTATTCTCTATTCCACAAGTATACAAGAACTCTTGAGCAATCCTTCGACCTTCAATTAAGAGCCTTCAGCTCCTTTTTATAGGAGAGGGAGGAGGCCATTGTTGCCCTTCTCTTTCCACTAGTTTGGAATGGAAAAGGCTTAGATGTTTCCTTGATCTCCATGCTTTTGCCTCTCTTGGAGTTCAGTCTTCTATGGCAATGACCAATAATGAACTGGTGCTTCTGCACTTTCCTCTGTGCACTGACTCCTTCGTGAGGGAAAGTCGGAGATTCAAATCTTTCTCCGCGCTCTTTTCCCAATTCAAACTTAAAACACGAGTAACACGACCATTCAGTGTAAACAGAGCGTTGCCCTAGCCACTAACGCGACCAATGTATTGCTTGCCTGCGTTATAACGCTCTTGTTATGTTCTATGTATGCGTTACCCTGGCAGAAATAGGTTTAATTTAGGTCTTTGTACTTCTTCCATATTTGTCTTCCCCTCTGAGCTGATGAGGAGGTATTTTGACCTGTAATAGATGCCCCCTAAAGTGTGAGGTCAGAGACGAAGACGATGGCCGAAATACTTTATAATTTGTAGAGAGAGAGAGATTGAAAGACTGAGGAAAACCTGAAACAACAACATATGTCAGAAAATATAGTATTTTCCTAGAGTCGGGCATGTCCCGTGCTCAGTAGATTTTAAACAACATGATTTCTCTAGAATAGAGATATGAAGAATCTGTCCACCAATAGGCACAATGTGGAAGTGTCTGTCATAACAAGATCAGGCTGAAAAAGCTGTCTCCATAAGCAATATCGCAGCTTGGGGAAGGGAACACAACTTTAATGGTGTAGCCTTTTGCCCCAAGGTCTTGACCGCCGATTCACTTAAACTGCATATTTCTCAAAATGTGAATGAGGGAGTTGTCATCGAACATGTGAGAAATCATTTGATTACCAGTCAATAATGAAAACTGTTAACAGACGCGAAGGTGGCCACCGATAATGATGATGGTCCCTAAGATGCCCAGTACAATCTAGCGAGTGTGAATAAAAAGAGTTGAAGTCGAACACTCGTAGAATCATTCGACCAAGAGCCAATGATGAAGACCCTTGATCAAACACAAGACTACCTGCCACTGATGTCTGCAAGTATCCGGGTACTGATGGGTTTCTGGATCAACTTCCTAGATAAGATGTTGAAGTCGATAGGAAGTGATCTGTTGAAAGGTAGGCACTGAGGCGTCCTACATCAGTCAACACGAAACGGAAACCAACTGATTTTGTTTATGATTTGAGATAAGGAAGAGTAAATGGGAGCGTCAGACGACAAATAATTTCTGGCATAATGAACGGTTTGGTTGATAACAGGAGCAGTAGATAGCGAGATCTGCTTGAACAATAGAAGGCACTCTAGCAGGGTACTAGGCAGCTGGAGCGTGTTGAACACCAAAGAGTGTGTTAGGATTTTACCGGTGCAGGGACACTGGGAAATGAAGGCTAATACTCATAGATGGTAGGGTTCGGCTAACTGCGAAAGAGTTTTCTAGGAAGTGCCATGTTCAAGAATTTTGCTGCCAAATCGACCTTTTTTGAAAATGTAATAGAGGTAATATCCATTTTGTCCAAATTTTTCCCCGTCTGATTAAGTTTAACGAGTCCAGACGAGTAAACTCGGTGAATTCTTCATGTTTAGAGAGTCTGAAAAATTTCAGGAAAGACAACTCTGTGCCCCATCTGATTAGGTTTAACGAGTCCAGATGAGAAAACTCGGTGAATTTTTCATGTTTAGAGAGTCTGAAAAATGTCATAAAAGACAACTCCATGTTCTGTCTGATTAGGTTTAACGAGTCCAGACGAGAAAAATCGGTGAATTTTTCATGTTTAGGGAGTCTGAAAAATGTCGTAAAAGACGGCTCCATTGGGGTACCTTTGTCATGTCTTGATAACCGGGCACGGCAAAGGGGTAATAGTAAGCCCGAAACAGTTCATTTTCCGTAAGTTAGTCCATCGAATCCAGAAAAGTGAGAAATCTATGTTCAATGGACGTCTACCTCATTTTGTTATGAGTACGAGGAGACGAAGTAAACTCAATCTTCTTTGTGAAATTTTAACGAGTCCAACAAAGAAAACTCGGTACCTCCGTGAAATTTTAACGAGTCACGCGGAGAAAACTCGATACTTCCGTGAAATTTTAACGAGTCACGTGGAGAAAACTCGATACACTTTTTCTTGTTTACAGAGCGTTGAAAAAGAGGAAAAGAATGGCTCCTTGTTCTTTGTCTCAGTAGTTTAACGAGTCTGACAAAGGTGACTCGGGATTTTTTCGGTTTTATGAGCGAGAAAAAGATTTTTAAAAAGAATGCTCAGTACTTCTCCATAGTTTTAACGAGCCTGAAGAAGAAAACTCTAGGTTTTTCGGATTAACGAGCAAGAAAATACCACAAAAGGATGCTCGATGCCGACCTCGTATAAGTTTAACGAGCCCGAAGAAGAGAACTCGAGGTTTTTCGGATTAACGAGCAAGAAAAATACCATAAAAAGAATGCTCGATAAAACATGAGTGTGTCTGCTCATAAATCTTGATCCCTTATTAGAATCATCGGTACCAAATCTCAAGAGTTGCGACATGTGTACAGCGAGGAATCACGACTTTGCCTACTGACTTAAGAGAGTCAT
This sequence comes from Pinus albicaulis, assembly GCA_034641835.2. Classification (NCBI taxonomy): domain Eukaryota; kingdom Viridiplantae; phylum Streptophyta; class Pinopsida; order Pinales; family Pinaceae; genus Pinus; species Pinus albicaulis. The sequence goes on along the minus strand of CM076569.1, from coordinate 647,913,183 downwards.
GCCCCAAAATTTTCTATAAGAAGGTCAGAAGACATTCATTTTCACTGTTTCGAGTGCTGTGAAGAAGCTCTGGAGTGCAAAAGGGGTAAAAACTTCAGCTGGTGATTACGGTCGATCCGGGCAACAGTTTTCTATTCCGCGAGATCCAGGTAAGAGCTAGAACCTCCTGTTATCATTTAATTGCCAATTTTTTAGTTTTTGCTAGTTCAAAATTAGGAAAATTTGAGGCCCTAGAAAAATATTTGCGCCTAACGCGGGGCAGGAGTACAACAGCCGCGTTAAACGCATAGCGCGTTAGAACGCTCTGTTTTGTACTAATGTCCGCGTTAGGCGCAACATGCTTTCTAAGAATTCAATTTTTTCATTTTTGAAGTGGTTCCAGCAAATTTTGATCGGTTGGAAATGTTTCATTTGCAGGTGTTCAGCTGTTAATCATGAGTATCTGGCGAGAGAGAGAGCATGAGCGGGAAGAACGAGAAATGGTGACGGATGCGGCAAGCTTAATGGCTCTCCGGAGGTGCGGATTGCTTAAGTATGCCCGTTTAGAACTGATGAGGGGTCAAGAGGACCTCCTGAGGTGGCTGATCCAGCAGTGGGATGAGAGACATCATGTCTTTCGGATTGGTGGCAACGAGCTCGCCATTGAAAAAGATGATGTTTACTTTTTGACTGGCTTGTCGTGTCGTGGGGCGAGGCCCAATTTGATAGGGTCCAGAGCTGACCCTCGTTCCACTACTGATTTGATCCAAGCGCACTGCATACGTGGCACCCAGGCCGTGAGTAACCGGATACCTATTGCACAGGTGACTTTGAGACCCTTGAGGTCTATTCTATGGATGATTGTTCGCTTGGCAGGTGCCAAGAGTCAGCATGTGGTGACCAAGGCCCAGATGCTCTTAGCCTTGGATTGTATGCAGCCTCAGGTTTTCGACTGGTGTGACGGTGTAGTCCGTCGGGTCCGAGCAGAGCTTACTGCATGCAAGACCCGTACTCAAAGAGAATTTGGGTACGGAACACTGATTTTTTCTTTCATATTGGAGCGGATACCATTGATGAGGCCCAGGATCCCAACAGCGCCATTGGGTCCACGCAAGCCGAGGCAGGCTCGGTGGGCCACTTTGCTTCCACGGACTGGAGAGGGTCCCGTCCGTCACTGTTTTGATGAGGGATTTTTTGATTGGCTGGACTCTCAGATCATCATGATTGAGGATTATCCTTATGCAGGGATGAACTTCACAGGTGATCCCGAGCTAGTCCTGCCCCCTGGCACCCAGTGGGGGCCCGATGGTAAGAAAAATGATCAGTTGTTTTCAAAGAAGTTTTTGTTTTTAGCTTTTGAATTTTTATGTAATTTTTTTTTGTTAAAAAGGGGTGAAAATTAAGTTTTGACATGAAAATTTTGCTTGCTTGACACAGATGTGGCACTTGTCCGTCCAGCTGGGGCCCCTCGCTATGCACGGCGAGGATTGCAGCTACCCGCGGCTGGCGCCCCTGTAGAGGAGGCGGAAGCCGACGACGACGATGATACCCAGATTTTACATGAACTCTCCAGGAACTTGGAGGGTCTGAGTATGGGTATACCACTGCTTCCTATGCGGGAGGTTCCAGTTCGTCTACAGCGGCATACTGTGGGTGTGCCAGAGAGATACCTGGTGCCTCTGAGGAGGATAGCTAGAGCAGTTGTATGCTATTATGAGCATCAGGCTTAGCTGTTTGGAGTAGATGTATTAGTGTCAGAGCATGGCTTAGTGAGACAAATTTTGTAAAACACCCCAAGTTTTGGGAGATTTTCCTTTTTGATGTTTACTGTGTACTGGACATGACATATATCTATATATATATATTTTTGGTGATTTTGTGTTTTTAAATTTTTATGCATTTTTTGATGTGATAAAAATATATGTACTCATGAGTAAATCTTTTACAATAAATGTGACAAATGCCAATCTAACACATAATTTGCTAAAGAATCAGCTAATGCATTAAATTCCCTAGGAACGTGCTCAAATGTGATTGTTTGAAATTGACGTTCTAAAAGTCGCACTCGTAAAAAATAACGTAACAGCACAGGGTGGCGGACACGGTAATGATTGCTTAACTGCATAATGATGAGTTGGGAATCTAACCTGACCACTAGATCGGAGATGTCACGAGATGCCGCTTCCGTGAGGAGTTGGATCACTGACATGTACTCGGTGACATTGTTGGTGGCGTTACCCAGGAAGATCCCCCCGGAACCAAGGAGGTCCGACTCAGGAGTATAGAGAACCCAAGCAGCTGAAGCAATGTGTCTAGTGTGACGACTAGCACCGTCCGCATACCCAACGTATGATAACGAGTGTGATGACATCTGTGTGAAAAAGATTACATGAGAAAAACACTTTAAACCAAGCAAATAATCCAAAAGCATCAAAATAAAAATAGGCAAAACTTTTATACATAAAATTACAAAGCATATGCCTAGTGCGAAACTAGGCGAAATACTTCTTCAGATAGAGCCCGTTGCGGGGCTCCTCGAGTGGAATTCCATTACAGTCCTGTAGTTCGTAAGCTCCTTTTGAGAGGGCTTTAGTAATGATGTAAGGACCGAGCCACAATGGTTGGAGTGTTCCTGCCCCCAAGAGGTCGTGCTTTTGATCATATAGTAGAACGAGATCGCCCTCTTGGAAAGAACGAGGCTTGACAGATTTGTCGTATTGAGCTTTAACTCGGCGCTGGTGAGCTTCGAGTGCTAGTGTAGCATCTCGACGAGTTTCGTCCAAATGATCGAGTGAGAGCAAGCGCTCTTCTGTGGCGGTGGTGCCAGGCAGGAGTTCAACCGCTAGTTTAAGCGATGGGATTTCACACTCAATCGGAAGTACTGCCTCCAGGCCGAAAGCAAGTTGGAAAGGTGTGAAGCCTGTGGCAGTTTTAACTGACGTTCGGTATGCCCATAACACAGAATATAATTTTTGATGCCATGTGGTTTTATGGTTTCCGACCAATCGACGAATCATGGTTTTGAGAACGCCATTTACGGCTTCTACTTGACCATTAGCTTGAGGATAATAAGACGAAGATTGATCTTGTCGGAAACCTAGCATGGATGTTAATTCGGTCATCATATGATTTTGAAAGTGAGATCCATGATCGGTGACAATCGATAGGGGTACGCCGAACCGACAGATTACCTGATTAAACAAGAAAAGAGCGGCGGTTTCGCCATCGGCCTTAAAAGTGGGAAGGGCTTCAGCCCATTTCGTAAAATAATCGACCGCAACCACAATGTAGTTGTGACCGTTTTCCGAAGCGGGATTGCAGGTGACGAAGTCAATTCCCCATTTAGCGAAAGGACCGACAGAGATAACCGGGTGAAGGGGGGCGGGATGTGCGCGCATTTTCTTTGTGAAAATTTGACATGGATGGCATTTTTGGACTGCTGCAATGCAATCTTTAAACAAAGTGGGCCACCAGTAACCAGCACGCAAGATTTTTTGGGCAGTAGCTATGCCCGAAAGATGACCACCACATGCCCCTGCATGGCAGTCATTCAAAACGCGTTCTGCCTCATCGATAGTGAGACAACGTCGGAGAATAGTATCCACACCACGACGATATAGTGTATCGTTTAGCACGAGGTAGTGCTTTGCTTGGTGTCGGATACGACGACGGTCATCAGACATGAGAGTTGGGCGGAAGCGTTGACTTTGTAGGTAGACTAAGATGTCTCCATACCAGGGGTTCGAAGGGTCGACCAAGTAGACAGATTCATCAGGGAATGGATCGTGAGCTACCTCTGCCGGGTCGATTCTGGGAAGGTCCGATAGTAATTCGGCGAAGACCAGGGATTTCTTTGCTTTGGCAGCCGTGAACACCAAATCAAATTGTTGGAGGATGACAATCCATTTGGAATATTTCCCTCCAATAATTTGTCTAGACAAGATATGTCGCATGGGATTCTCCAAAGCAATCACCGTAGTCTGTCGCAGCAATATATAATGTTGGAGCCGGGTGACGGCGAAAAATACTACCAGAGAGAGTTTCTCCACATGTGAATAACGTAATTCAGGTCCAATGAGACCTTTAGATAAATAGTAAATCACATGTTCGCTGTCGTCATCGTGTACTTGAACCAAAACCATTCCAAGTGAGGATGGTGATGCTACCAGATAAAGGAGAAAGTCGCGTGAATAATCGGGGGCACTAAGGAGTGGGGCTGAAACAAGTGCATGTTTTAAAGCATCAAATGACCATTGAGCTTGGTCATCCCACAAGTATAGTGTTCCTTTCTTCAACAATCGCATGAATCCTTTCGTCATATCAGCATAGTTAACGATGAAACGACGCAAAAAGTTTGCCTTCCCCTGCAAGCTTTGGAGTTGAAGGATGGATTGCGGTGCTGGAAATTCTACAATTGCTTTGACCTTATCGGGATCAACCCTAATCCCATGCTTGGAAACAATGAAACCTAGCAATCGTCCGGACTCGACCATAAATACGCATTTATGAGGATTCAAACGTATATTGTAGAACCTGCACCTAGCAAAAATTTCTCTTAAATGAGCTAGGTGGTCTCGTCGCTTCTTGGAATGAGCCGGGAGGTCATCCAAGCATGCCTGTACAATATGTCGAATGTCATGAAAAGCATAGTCCATAGCCCGCTGAAAAGTTGCTCCAGCATTCTTCAGGTCGAATGGGAGCTTTTTATACGCAAAGATGCCCCAAGGACAGATGAAAGCAGTTTTATGCTGGTCGTCTTTTTTTTATGGCAATCTGGTTGTATCCCGAGAATCCATCCATGAAGGAAAAAGATTCGCATCCGGCACAATCGTCGAGAATTTGATCAATGAACGGCGTAGGATAGTTGTCTTTTGGACAAGCGGCGTTCAGATCGCGATAATCGATGCAAACTCGAATAGTGCCTTGTTTTTTATCAACGGGAACCGGATTGGAAACCCATTCAGTTAAGGGAACGGGATAAATGAAGCCAGCGTTTAAAAGTTTTTCTACTTCGACCTTGATAGCGGCTGCTTTGCGCGGGTGGACAGGTCTGAGTCATTGCCAGATAGGTTTAGCATTGTCATAAGTCTTAATTTCGTGCTCGACAATAGAAGAATCTATGCTGGGCATTTCGTCGTAAGACCAAGCAAAGACATCGCGGAATTCTTTAAAAAGAGATGTGAAGGCTGTAATTTCCTCAGGATTGCAGTCAGCTGCAATTTGAATATTTTCCACGATACCCGTTTTGACCGAGATATCGATGAGTAGAGTCTTGGAAAGATTACCCATGTTCCCTTCTGAATCGATAGTGTGGAAAGTCGTATAAGAGGAGGGAACGATCTCAGGTTGGTCAAAGAACGGGATTTCAGTTTTTATCGCCTCCGAATCAATCGTCGAAGCGCGATGGTGGAACTCTCCCCAAGGTCGTTCTTCTAATGACATGATCTCTCAAATAGCTTCGTCTGTAGGCCAGACTTCATTGAGGAGATCCTTAGAGAGAACTGTTATGGGAGAGAGGGTCGTACCTGTGGTCGAAACCATATCAGTGGAGGGTTCAGATGCGACTTGGATGGCTTGGTAAGCCAACTCAACCGGCGAAAGCGGCATCTGATCTCCATAGGAATCAATTTCTGAAGGTGTCGGAATGATCCATGGGTCGATAGAGCCATCCGAAGAGGTGGATATCATTGCAACCGTGTTTGGGATCTGAGGCGGCGGTAGAGGAAAACAACCGAGTAGGGAAGATGCCTTCAGAAGACCGGTACCGATACTGACGTAAGTGTCAGGGACACCTCCTATTAAGGGTACAGAGCTACTTGGTAAAGTGGAATAATCAGGGGTGCAGAAGGATAGCTGATCGACCGTGACTATTTTCCCATCCAATGGAAATAGGATGAGTCGGAAGACCGAAGACACGATGGCGGTCATAGCATAAGACCAACTGCGACCGAGCAATAGATTATAGTCGAGATGATGCTCTACCACTTCAACATCCACGTTTACCATTTTCCCACTCAGAGTGATGGGAAAGCTAGCAAGGTATCCTTTGGGTAGGAACATGTGGCCATCGAAAGCTTTAAGGGAATTCGATGGCGGGGTTAGAGTAGGAGAACCTAAATTCAGCCAGCAAGCTTGTGACATAACGCAAGTCGAAGCACCTTCGTCTATGACAGTGCGATGGATGGGTCTCCCTTTCGACACAACCTGCACCTGGAATGCGAGTTGATGCGAGAGGCGAGGTTTAGCCTTTTCCATATCAAAGACTGCTAGCATGGAATCCTGGGGATCTATTCCGCCAATGGCCGAAAGCAAGGCTTTCCGTTGTGCTGGACAGGTTTGTAATACTTCAAGTGCAGACATGGCTGACGGTGCCTGCGCCAAATCTTCTATAATATTGTAGTTTTGGGCTGCACGTGCAGAGGTATTATGAGTCGTGCGTCGAAGTGTCCCTTTGGGGGGACGAATTACAGGTTCAGCAGTAGGCCTTTCGATATGCAAATCGTTAGGCGGCGGCGGATTGGAACTAGTTCCAGGTTCTTGAGCATCTATGGTAGGGGTTCCATAAAGCTTGGCGCGAGTTTGAAGGTCAATACTCTCGATGCCATAAATGGCAGATGGTCCTTCGCCGGAAGGATGCGAACCACCATTGCCCCGTTGATGGGGTTGTGGCGGGTTGTCAACCATATGTTGATGTTGCTGCTATTGATTGGGGAAAGGATTGTGAAGAACGGCAGGTGTTCTCCCAGAATCCTTGTTAGCAATAAAATCAGTGCATTCCTGCAACCGAGGACATTTGTATGTCAAGTGGTCCTCCGCACATATTTTACAAGGAAATCTCATGGGTTTATCCTTTCCTTTTTCATTAGCAACATTTTTCTGATTAGAGTTATTCTGATTATTCGACTGCTCTTCCGAAGAAGATGTTTTCTTCTTATTCTTCCTATTTTTCCCGTTGGGTTTTTGTGAGGTTTGCACCAAATTTACCTCAGCGGAAGGGAGAGGAGTCGTTTGATGGGGGGCAGTGGCAGCCGAGGATGGCTGGGAGGTTTTCCCCTGAGACTGGTTGGTGGCTACACCAGAGATCGCGCCAACGAGACCATCGGCATGAGCTCCGGTTTTCTTAGTAGCCGGAGGGTTTGGGTTACCAGGGGCATGGGGGAGCAGATCGTAAAGCGTGCCGGATTGTGAATAGATCAAATCCAGGTGCTGGGCACGACGAATACATTGATCTTCTGTCACCGCACCAGAAAGGCCAATGTCTTTAGAGATATGGGGTAAAAGGGACTTGCAAAACCAATTGGCTAAGAGATGGTCCGGTATTGGCGCTTTGACAAGCCTCCTCCTACGTCTCCATTCATGAATATGGTCGGAGATGTGGGTGGCGGTGTCTTGGCGCAGTGATGTTAAAAATTCTGTGCCGGTTTCCACTCTAATTGGTAGTTGAAAGTTCTTTAAGAACTCCGTCGCTAAAGCGCCAAACGTATTGATGGCGGCCCGTGGTAATTCAATGTACCACTTGGCGGCATTGCCTGTAAGGGTGCGGGAGAACAGTCGGAGGCGGACACTATCATCTACCATGGAATTGGATATGGACCACAAATGGAAGGTAGTGATGTGTGCGGTCGGGTCATCTCCATGCTTCCCGTCGAACTTCGGGATATCTGAAGGAATCTTATGCGGTATAGGAGGCCAAAGCGAGTTGTGGTTGATGGGGTCGTTTGTCAGCTTATGGATGTCGAGTATGTCCAAAGCTGCCAAGAAAGGCAATTGTGGATTTTCCCCCGAGTCTAACCAAGGCAGTATGGGCTGACTACTTGGACCATAGGGTCCCCCCATCCACGTGTTACCAGAAGGGTAAGTGGGACTTTGATAAAAACCTCCCATAGGTGGAGGAGTAGGAACATACGGTTGCTGTCCATAGGGCATAGTGTATTGAGGGGAAAACGGTTGGTTGCCCCCAGCATAAAAGTGCCCTCCCACTCCAAATGGAGGTTGGGGTTGGTTAGTCCAAATGGATGCAATAGAGTTTCCCGGAGGCATACTAGTACTTGCATAATTTGGCAACGGTATAGATCCTACACCTATGTTTGAACCACTTAAGGGGACAGAATTTACAATGGGTTGTCCCATTTGTCCTAAGGATTGCATAGGAAGAGAAATATTCCCAGCTACCTGTGTACTGATAACACTGCCCCCTGGTATAGTGGCCAGGGGGTTTGAACTCAACAGAGGGTTCCAACCGAAAGGGTTGTTAAAGGGCACCGAAGTAGTCGTGCTCGTGAGAGGAGCTACCGTGGTCCCCAACGTGGTAACGGTAGGAGTAGATGCCGAAGGGTTCGGTAAACTACTGACAGTTGTGTTGACCATAGGGTTGGGGGTAGGCATATGTTGACTGCTGGGGTTACCCAGTAACCACATAGAACTGACCACCGGGGGGGAGGATGATGGCGAACCAGGAATGGTTGCCATTGGTATCGACCCTGTGGGTACCGGTGGAGAAATAGATGCTGGTGTTGCCGCAGACATATCTTGGCGCGGTGGAATCTGGATTATCACAGGTCCTAACGGATCAGTGAGCGGAGGATTGTAATTAGGTACAACGCCTTCAGTGAAAGGGTCCTCCGGGAGTTCCGGCTGATAAGGGTATATGTGATAATCCAGATTAGTCAAAGGAGACTGCTCTTCCGTAGAAGGCCCGGGTTCACCAAGGTTCAATCTTTCCTCTAAGGTAAGAGGAGGTAGACCTTGCTGTCGTCTAGACTGACGGCGTGGGTCAGGGGACGCCACGGTGACCGGTTTAATTTTAACAAATTTTATTTAAAATGTGATATATTATGAAGTCCCAAGTGACAGTAACCACACACTTACTAAAAAGAAAAATGACTCTCTAAAATCAATCAACAAGCAGCCAGTATAGGGTGCCCTGTCTGAGTACTACTGTTCACTGGTGATGAAATCCAGTCTCACAATAGCATACAGAGAGGGTTGGTCGAAAGTACAGTTACGATTACTCTAGAGCTTCGCCCGAACCCCAGACGATAGGTGTAAGCACTCTCGTGAAGACGAGTACCCTCCTAAAGATTGAAGACAGAGTAGGTCCGTCTGTTTCAGGTACCAGGACAGCCCGTCCCAGTCACCTTGTGTAAGTCCCTAAAAGTATGGCCACTAAGGATACCTAAAATCATAGACACTATCAGGGGGGTCCACGGTCAAGGACAGTGTGCTATATGGGAAGAATACCTAGATCCTCGATCTAGTTTCGACATCCCCGAAGGGAACCCCAATATATAACACACCCACAGGATGCAGTCAAAGGCGGGCTACCTTCTAGTGCACCCAAGTTTTGTCTCGCACTGAGCTCCGGTAAAGGAACGGTCCCGATAATGTGAGTGCAGCAGGATTTCACTCGTTAATGACTCTAGTTTTCAAGTTTTGAGATCTTGGGTAGTTTTCTCACTGTCCTAACCCAAGATCCTAGCCTGAACTACTGTTTGTGTGAGCTCAAAAGAGTTATTAGATTGATTTTATTATCGCTTTGTTTTTAGTGTACTTTGTTATTAGTCTTGCGGAGGGGAAATGGACGTATGAAGTATAGTGAGACGCTGACTCAATAAACCATGCAAAACATGCTCTAGATATTAACTTCAATGAACAATGTTTCTACAAGGAGAAGTTTCTTTATCAATCATCCATGCACCAACATGTAAATAACACAGCTCAACTTTCAAGATTCAGACTTTTATCTACCTCTTTTAACAGTCTGTGAACTAAACTTTCAGAATAAACTCAGTTAAAATGCAGAAAAATAAAAAAAAAATTTCTCTTTAAAAAGTAAATGCTTTGCACACTAACTAAATAAGAGAAACAAATACTCAATGCCAGCTTTAGCAGACAAGCACAGGGATTCAGTCTGTAAAAGGTACTGGTGGCCAAAAAACTCAACAGCTAAAACACAGTCACAGTAGTGAACCGCAGGGTTTTGGCTGGGTAACGCTCTGTCTGTGAGAAAATACAGCGTTATAACGCACTGTATTTAAGCCTAGACCGCGTTATAACGCACTAGATACACTACGTAGATCGCGTTAACCAGGGAAAAGCTCTTCAGTTGGCCAGACAGGAACAGGTTTGAACTCTGCGAGCGTTTGGTATGTCTACTGGGCATCAAGAAATGGTCGGAAGGATACAGAACAAAGGAGAGAAGAAATGAAGGAAGAAATAGCCCGGAAACTATGGGGGAAAGATCCCCAGCGGAGTCACCAATTATGCTTTAGGGTAAACTGCTTGGGTGGTTAGTTTTCGTGGATCCCTCTCAGGGCTTTCCGGTGCCCGAGGCAGACAGTCAGATTAGCTATGCTGTTCACAAAGATGGCATGAGCATGTTCATATTAGCTTGAAATAACTTGAAGGAATACGATAGAGAATTACCTCTTTGACGGTTTCAGAATCTCTTGGAGAACGCTGAGCAGCAAAGTAAGAGTCCTTCCTCGCCGGCTCCAAATCTGAGATCTGCAATCAGTCAAAGCACCCGCGTAACTTCTAATATAACAAGTATTATATCAATTAAATCAACAATGAACATCTAGATTATACACATCTGAGCCATTCATATCATACTAAACAAATATTGAAACAACAATATAACATTGAGCATCGAATGGACAAAACGAACATAGTTCTATTGATTTTGAAAGAAGGAGGATTACAACCATCGGTTGTACCAAGCCCTCCTCAGTCTCCCAATCTCTCTTCTCTACCAAGTGAAGAAGTCTAAGCCAACAAGCTCTCTAGGAGCCTCTTTGACTCTTGGCCTTCACAATGTCACACTATTCTCTATTCCACAAGTATACAAGAACTCTTGAGCAATCCTTCGACCTTCAATTAAGAGCCTTCAGCTCCTTTTTATAGGAGAGGGAGGAGGCCATTGTTGCCCTTCTCTTTCCACTAGTTTGGAATGGAAAAGGTTTAGATGTTTCTTTGATCTCCATGCTTTTGCCTCTCTTGGAGTTCAGTCTTCTATGGCAATGACCAATAATGAACTGGTGCTTCTGCAGTTTCCTCTGTGCACTGACTCCTTCGTGAGGGAAAGTCGGAGATTCAAATCTTTCTCCGCGCTCTTTTCCCAATTCAAACTTAAAACACGGGTAACGCGTCCTTTCAGTGTAAACAGAGCGTTGCCCTAGCCACTAACGCGGCCAATGTATTGCTTGACTGTGTTATAATGCCCTTGTTCTGTTCTATATATGCGTTACCCTGGAAGAAATAGGTTTAATTTAGGTCTTTGTACTTCTTCCATATTTGTCTTCCCCTCTGAGCTGATGAGGAGGTATTTTGACCTGTAACAGTCTTTGATAGTTCAGGGGGGGCATTGAGGTGTGTAAGCACATACAAAATGTCAGAATACCAAGGAGAGCTCTGAAACCTTTCCTCAACAATAGGATCAGGCAATCCCTGCTGCTCGTCCAAGGCATCTACCATGTTAATTTATAGGGCTCGTAGATTTGATTCAGCCATTAGTTGAGCTAAGCCCTGACCTTTGATCAGTTTGGTGGGTTTTATCTCAAGGTCGTACTCTAAAATCACAGCAATCCATTTTCCCCTTTTCCCATCTGGGTCTTGGGACAATATGTCTTTAACCACTATATTTGGCACATAGGCTATGGTGTGGGAATGCAGTATGTACACCCTAAAGTCTTTCAAGGCCTTAATCAGAGCATAGGCCTGTTTTTCCACTATGTTGTATTTCAAGGGTGCATCCCTGAGCGCTTCGCTGAAGAAAGAAATGGGCTATTCCATTCTCTCTGGATTCTTTTGCAGTAGAACTACAGCTATCGTATGCTTGGAGGAAAATTAAAAAATCATGAAGTCTTTCGAGAAATCTGGGTTGATTAGGACATGAGCCTCGGTGAGTGCAAGTTTTACTGATTCAAAAGATTTCTTTGCTTCAACAATCCACTTAACTCCTACACCTTTCTTCAGCATGTTAGTCATATTTCTAAGGTGTTCAGCTAAGCTGGGAATAAATCTCCTTAGGAAGTTGATTTTCCCAATGAAGGACTGTAACTCTTTGATGTTTCTTGGGTGTGTGATTTGTAGTATTCCCTCAACTCTTTGTTTGTATATCCTAATTCCCTTCTCAGATATAATGTGGCCAAGAAAATTACCTTCCTGCAGTCCAAATACAGTATTTTTGGGATTTAATGACAAACCAAACCTCCTACATTTTTCAAACACTTTCCTGAGATGTTTTAGGTGTTCTTCTTCGGTCTTGGAGTAGACTGTTATGTCATCCAGATAGATGAAAATGAAGTGTCCTATTTCATCTGAAAAAGCTATGTCCATTGCTCTTTGGAAGGTTGCACCAACGTTCATCAGTCCAAAGGGCATTTTCACATACATAAAGGTACCCCATGGAGTGGTAAAGGCTGTCTTGAGTTGATCTTCTGGGATTACTAAGAATTGGTTGTAACCTGAGAAATCGTCTAGCAGGGAGATCCTTTTAGAGCCTACTACCCTCTGAAGAATATGTTCCATTTTTGGCAAAGGGTAATTGTCTTTGAGTGAGGCTCTATTAAGATTCCTGAAATCTATGCACAATATGATCTCTCCTGTTTTCTTTCTCACAGCCACCCAATCAGAGAACCTCACAGGCACAATTATACCTGCGTCATACATCTTCTTAATCTCTTTTTCCACTGCAGGCAATTGTTTTGGGTTTATTCTGCGAAGTTTTTGTCTGAAAGGATTTTGATTTTCTTTCAGGGGTATTTTATGCTGTATGATGTTTGTGTCATAGGCCCTTAAGTCCTCATAACTCCAAGCAAACACATCAATGAATTCCTTGAATAGGTCAATGTATTTCTTTTTCATGCTTGCAGGCAGGGACTTAGCCAATTTGATCATCTTGGGTTTATCTTCAGTGCCTATGTTGTATTCCTCGACATCAGAGTCTACATGTTCTATAGTGGGATTTTTTGCTACATCATCAAAGTCAAAAATGTCTTCTAAGGGTGCCAGACCTCGAGGTATGTTCTTATCTTTGGCCTGCAGCACCTCTACTTCTTCACTGTCTGCATTTTCACATTTTTCGTTTAGATTTCCAATATGTTCATTTAAAGAGTTTATTTCTATATTACAGGGTGTTTCTTCTTCGTATGGAGACTCTTCACTTAGGCAGCTACTGTTAGATCTGGAGTCTGAATCAGAAAATACAAACTCATTTATGCCTACCAGGAAATCTTCAATTTGTTTATCTCCTTCAAAAACCTGCCAATATTTTTCATTGTCCGGCACTGCAGGTCAGAATTTGGTCTGAATGATGATTTGTTGGTCGCTTGGAGTCTTAGGGTGTAAACTAGCTAAGCATGCTAATCCGTTTGCAATGAAATTTTGACTCCTAGGAACAAACACTAATTCGTATTCAACAAATGTTTTCAATAAATCCATAGTGTCATTCCTGTAGGCTCTCAGTCTAGGATGTTTCACTGTGTATTCACCATTCACTTGTTTGATGATCAGCTCAGAGTCCCCATGCACAGTTATCCTACGGGCTCCTAATTTTCTCAACAGGTTTAAACCTAGGATAAGAGCCTCATAATTTGAAGTGCAGGTTACATGCATGGCTCTTTGCGTAACCACTCTTTGTGTTATGTATCCACACTCTTGCCCCAGCAGTTCTTTTGGTGCATGACCCATCGAAATTCATCTCCCACAAGGGTTCATTTTTCGTTTTATCATCACTTCCTTCCCTACAGCTGGGTTTGCCATCATGTAGCATTATAGGAGCTGCGCTAGGCTGTGGGTCGTTTTATTTTTCTTCATGTGTGTGGAAATTAGACGGGTGACTAGTTGGCTGATTGCATTATGTTTCTGGTTCACTTTGAGTTTTTATTTCAGCGCACTGTTCTGAGTTTTCTACATCATTCTGCTCCGAGCCTAGAGTAGCCATTATGTTAAAGTCCATGGGTTCTGTTTCCTTGTGTGTATCTCTGTTTTTGGACTTTGAACCTTTTGAGGATTCATCGTTACAGAGGATGAAGGAATCAAGGTCTGTATGTACAGAGTATAAAGGTGAATTTTTAGGCTTTTCGGGGCTACTAACTAGGAATTTCATTTGTGCCTCTCTGTATAGTCTTCTAAGTTGGCCAAAGATGGGGATTGTGGCATAAGCTCCATCCATCTGCATAGTTCCTTGCATTTTGGCTCCCCATGATCTTGATAATAACATGCCATACTTGGGTGGCACATCTGCCACAACAACATCCATGACCATACATTTTGCTAGAATCTGGGTAAGGCTCACACATAAATCTTTGATCAGGCCAAGACACTTTACTTTGCTAGAGTCAAATGAATATAGGTCTTTATAGGGATGGGTTATCTCTAGGCCTAATCCTTCCATCACTACTTTAGGCATCAGGTTGTGTGATGCCCCAGAATCATGCATTGCATTGTGGATAATCTTATCATCGATATTGAGAATGATATAGAAAGGTGGCACTACCCCTTCCTAAAACTTTCCTTCTATCTTTGGACCAAATAGAAGGGCAGGTTGATCATCACTCAGATTTACAGTGTCACTGTTCTCACCTAAATTTAGTGCTTTCAAAATTTGGCCTTTATATACATCCTGAGTGGCCAGCTCAGAGAGTGGTACAGAGATTTTAATTTTTGCAATCTCACTTTCCAGATTGAAAGTGGACTAACTCTTTGGAATGTTCAACTCTGTTTTGTTAGTCAACACCTTAGTGGTTGAATCAGTGTGCTAATTCTCATTATGTACAGTGTTGGAAACTGTTTTATCAGGAGTACTAACTGCAGCGTTAGTACTGCTTGTTGGTTGACCTGGTTTCTCCGTGTTTTGGTTGTCGTTTTCTTTGTTCCTCCCAGAACTCTCAGCTGCTGATTTGTTACTTTCAGCATTCACTTTAGAAGATCTCCCAGGTTTTTTCTTGATGGTAACCTCAGAAGCTTTTGGTTTGGCATTATCTAAGCTCTTTTTTCTTCTAAGTTCATATTGTTCTCTGACCTACATCATGGCATTTTCAAATCCTAACCTGTAATCCTCAGATTCTAACCATTCCTCATCCCAATATGAGGGTGAGGGCTGATCTTCTTCTGTGTAACAGTTGTGTATGGAATTTTCTATTTCAAACATGTTTATTGTGTTCCCCTCAGAATCTTCTATGATTCCCTCATCCTCATCTAAAAAGTTCGCTTGGAATGGGGGAATAACTTGCTGATCTGATTCTCTTTGTCTGTTGGGAGTGGTGTTGTTTCTCTTAAAGTTCTGGTTCTAGTTATGGTTTTGATTTCTGTTTTGGCCACTAACCATGACAACAATTTTTTCCACCATTTTTTGTAACTTTTCCACGTTTTTGGATAAACGGTCAAAATTTGGATCAGATGTGGAAGCTACATTGTCATCTCTATATGTCACCCTTTTCTCAGCTCTCAATCTTGCCTTTTTCTCAATCAGATTCGCCTCTACACTTACTGCTCCCTTTTGCATGTCTTCCAATGTGTTTTACTCCCTTTCCCTAAGCTGGTAGGCCATGTCAGCATCAAGGCCTTCAGGGTACTTTAATAAAACCATACCCAGGGGAGGTTTCATGTGTGGAGGAAGAGCATTATAAACACTGTTAAACCTTGTAGAGTAGGCTTGGACACTCTCTCCTACATTTCTTTTCAGGTTCTTATATTTTGCTAGGATTTGGAGAGGATTGGCCTTAACTTCCCAATTGTTTATGAAGGTCTGATACAAAGCAGGGAGATATTGGATACTATTAGGAGGTAGGCCCTTGAACCACTTCTTCACATCACCTCCTAAGCTCTGGGCAAAGATTCTCATTTTGACTGTATCATCATCTATTTCCATGTAGTCAAAAGAATCTTCCATCATATCTACATGGTGTTGGGCTGTGGTAGACTCTTTTGTAGTGAAGTGTGGGATCTTTGATTGATAATCATTGGGTAAGGGTACTAGAGGCTGAGGTAAAACCAGAGGTGCATACCAGGCTGCCATGATGATGTTTTGTTAAGGTAAAGGGTTGGTTTGAGTAGCTGGTATATGGATGACAAGGATGCTATGACCAGCAGAAGACTGATGAGCAGATCTAGGATGACTGAGACCCAAGTTTTGAATGAAGTGAATATAAGGAGGTGTAGATGGAGGGGTCTGTCTGTCCCCACTGTGTTTACCACTAAGAGATGGTGAACCAGGGAACTCAAGATCTGGCTGGTCTAGGACACTAAACAACCTAGTTCTTGGTAAACTGTTCTGAGTGCCTAGGTCAAAAAATGGATCTGATAGAGCTGTAAAGTCTTCTGGTGCAGAGTTAGCTCTATGGATGTGGCTAGAAATAGTTGATTGTTTAGGTGTAGGAGATCTCTTGAGGATGCTCTCAGGGTTGTCAACTATTTTAGGTGGGTTCGGGTTAGGATAAGCTCTTGTGTAGATGGTTCTTGAAGCCAGAATGTTGTTTGTAATCAAGAAGATTAACCCTACTTGTTACTTCTATTGTGGTTGATGTTGTTTTGGAGGCTGGTCTCCCAGTGGAGTCTTGTGTAAAACCAAGATAATTAGCAGGCCTACTGATCACCAGTGGAGTCTTTAAATCGTTTAGGAATTATGGAGTCGCCAGGTGGAGGGTTTAAGATGCTTCTGGAGGGTACACTGTCCACCACAGTGCCTATGAGATGTCCCTTTTCAAGGATATCTTCACAACACAGCAAACTATAACCAGAGATTGAATGGGAGGGCTTTTACTAGATGTGTCACCTCTAAAAGAGTGTGAGATCTGGAGGCTACCTGCCCCTTCCCAGACTCTGTCCAAGAGTATGGGAGAAACACAACAAATGGTATGGAGGTTGATGTGTGAATAGGAGTGTTTTACTGCCAACCTAACCAGAGATTGTACATTTCTGAGGTTCTTATGACGTAGTAAGGTGAGTAATACTCATAATCCCTAGCGGAGTTGCCATTATGTTGGGGTTCCCATGTTTTGGCCAGATTGGCAAGACCAAAAGATGATACAACATCAAACCACTTTCAGACCTCAGGATCTAGCCCTCCTGGGTCCAGAGAGGGATCTCTCTACGTAAGCAAAGGTTTATGTCTTAGAAGCTCAAGGGTTAAGATATTAGGCTAGTTATAGGCACATGGTTTGTTTTTTTGGTTGCTGGTTATCAGGAAAGAAGGATTCAATGTAAGACAAAGATGAGCAAAGAGGGGTTAGGCAAAGATGAAGTATTCCAGGGAGCATTCAAAACCATTGGGCAATTGAGTCAGGAAAGGATTTTATTGCTAATCAATATGCAGGCTTTCAGTTGGGCTAGTCATCTAAAACATTGGATCTTAAAGATGATTGTGTGATATGGAATGGTAGGAGAGGAGGAGACATGGTTCCCATGTTTTGGCTAGATTGGCAAGAACAAAAGATGAGACAACATAAAACCACTTTCAGACCTCCGGATCTAGCCCTCCTGGGTCCAGAGAGGGATCTCCCTATGTAAGCAAAGGTTTATGTCTTAGAAGCTCAAGGGTTAAGATATTAGGCTAGTTATAGGCACATGGTTTGTTTGTTTGGCTGCTGGTTATTAGGAAAGAAGGGTTTAATGTAAGACAAGGATGAGCAAAGAGGGGTTAGGCAGAGGTGAAGTATTCCAGGGAGAATTCAAAGCCATTGGGAAATGGAGTCAGGAAAGGATTTGCTTGCTAATCAATATGCAGGCTTTCAGTTGGGCTAGTCATCTAAAACATTGGATCTTAAAGATGATTGTGTGATATGGAATGGTAGGAGAGGAGGAGACAACACAGATTCAGGGCACAAAGTTAAAGACCAGCTGGTCGCACAAGGATCCTAGTGGACAGGGCTAACTCTAATCCCTAGTGTTCCCAAATCTTCCAGCTAAATCCTTAACATGAAACATCTAAGAATAGATTCATTTAATTCATACATCAGAGAGTAGGCAATAACATCCACTACACTGGTTAAATTAACTGAAATCAATTCTTAGATAACACATTCAGAAGAAAAAATTCAAAGGCAAGGAGAGCAGAAACATAGGGTACCTAACAAGGGTAAATCCTATGCCAATTTTCTGATGCAAGCCAGTAGAAACGAAATGAAATGAATTAAAACACAAATATAGGAAAACATCACCGCTGCTTTAGATCAGGATCGAAAGAAATGTGCTTGTCATATTAAAAAGAAACACCAGTCAAGTACAACATTTCCAATAGCTGGATACTCAGTCTAAAATCATCTTCCTCAGCCTATCTTACAACTTTACACAGAGACTATGTCTCAAAAGAAACTACTTGCAATTCTCTGATAACTGATCAACAACCTTTACAATGAGTTTCTTCATGAATTTATAGCTCCAGTGGAGCAGAGAAGGTAGGTGAAAAACTAAATGCAGCATTAAAAACTCAGAAGAGGAAGAAGGCCAAAGCCCACTATGTATAAATTCTGTGCATTAATCTGGGGCACTCTTGGGTGAAAGAGTGGTCTTCGTCAGGTTTCCATTGACTCCAGGTATGTCTCTGATGTACTTTGGCTGCAGTACTTTGTAGTACTTCTGGTGAACTGAACAAAAATAAGTCTGCCATGCTATGTAACTAATGCTCCTGATAGCGTAGGACTGTTGTCAGGGTGGGAAACTCTCTAGGAACAAGGTATAGAATAAAAGTTGCATGGGCACTTTGTCCTTTATGGGGAAAACATTTTGCTGGTGTGCAAACCCTGATATACATAAATTTCTACGTGCTGTACCCTCTGTGTGCTCCATGATGTCTTCGAACTGGTACCTTTGTCCTTTAAACACCGGATTAAGGCTCAAAATCTTCTATTACGTGCCTTGGGCTCTTTGCTACTCCCGTACTTTCTCTGTCGGTGAAAACTGCGCTTTTAATGGCTCTGGGGGGGTCTCACAGAATTCAAACCTTGTTCTTTTAATGCAAGTCTTGTCATGGCTCCTTCCCAGGCCCTTTCTTCATAATTCCAACTCCTGCAAATGGTCTTTTCCTGTGTTCTGGCCGCTGTAATACAAACTGTGAAATCATCGCGGCTTATGGCCGCTCGAAACCCTGCAAAAAACGAAAACCTGTTAAGAAAAATGCGTATGGAGGTGGTGGATGCAACAAGGATGGCAAGACTGACTATGCAGACTGGTGAGATGGCGAAAAATGCTGTGTAAGACTTGCAGTGTGGTGGAAGCAGTGGGGACTACATTTGGAAGGTGGCGTGGATGGAAAATTAAATGAAAAACCTTTGAAATCGACGTTTGAATGGAATATATAAAAGGACGGGCGACAATGTTCAAAAACACGTGGACAGATTTCGTGGCGGGACGGGTTTACGGCCAGAATGAGAATAAATTTGGGCCGTCCGATCTCGGGAGGAGATCGATGGTGGACAACACGTCGGAGGGTGATGGACAGTGGGCCAGGGGTACAGATGACTCTGATTAACCCGCGCGCAACTTCGTGGAGCGACAACCGTTGGATGGGGGATCGCAAATCTGATGGCGCACAACGATATCGCGCCGCGGAAAACGCTGAACGATAACGCGCGATGAGACGGTGGTTTTCAAATAGTACCGCTACCACGCGTCGTTTGATGAGTGGAATCGCTGCGAAAATAGAAATACCACCCACCTCCGAAAGGCGGTGCGATAGAAACCGAATGGTTTAGAACAATGTTGGCGTAGTTGCGGGGACCACCAGGTGGAGGGTGAAGTACGGACCATTGTATCTGCGGGTTGATTAGACGGTTGACAATGCGACGAACCGGTGGTGAAAGGTCGGATAATGGGCACTGCGGGGCTCGCGATGACCGTCCGATCAGTGCAGATCGACGGTTCAAAATTCGCCCGATACATATCTACATTAAGCGCTCTTGTGGGCCGACGGGTGGTTATAGCACGAGGTGTTACACCAATTTTTGGTCATCTAACCTGTTATTATTAGATGAACCCAAGTACACCATGTAAGACCAATTTTACCCTAAGTAAAATTGCTTTCACCACATAAAATAACTCATTTGTTTATATTTCTTGGTCATATTTAACCCAAAATAAGGAAATTAATTAAATAAATCCTTATTTATTTAATTATTCCCTAAGAATAAGTTATTTAAATCATTATTTAAATAATATTCTTAGTTAAATTTGACTAAATCATCCATAAATAATTAAATAAACCATTATTTATTTAATTATATTCCCATCACTTCCCTAAAATGATAAATAAACCATTTATTTATCTATTATTTATAAATAAAGGAATTGACCCAAGTCAAGAACCCTTTTCCCTCCAACAAATATAATAAAATATTCCTAAAGGGTGCTTCTAGAATTCGATTAATAATATTTTATTCATGCATCGAGTTCTAGACCGCCCCAATATTTTGTTATAAATAGGGAGGTTTTCCCCATTCATTAGTCACCTTCATTGCATTAGACCACTCTAGATCTACTCTTAGTCACCATTTTCCATTTTGTTTTGTGAACTCCCATTGAGTTCCATGTTTGCTTTTCTACATCCATAAGAGAGAGAAATGTTAGATCTGAAACACTGAGGACTTCCTAGAACCCATCCCACTGAGGAGAACCGGAAAACACCTTTCTTGTTTTCCTCTCAGGTGCCCCATTCTTTAATATAATATAAAACATTATTTTAAATACTTTGTTCTTGTCTTGTTCATTGGATGCATGGAGCCATGTTATATTTTATCTGCTTAATGTCTTTTTGTGCTTAGATCTGAATTTGTGCAGCAAACTTAAAGATATTTTGCAGCCATAATAGATGTTAGGGCTATTTGTTATGCGTAGCTAAAGTGATATTTTACGACGAAAGATTCATACTAACAATTGGCGACTCCACACGGGTTTTCTTTTGCGACCACTGCCGTTTCATATATTCCTGCATATCCAGCTGTTTCATACCCTAGGGTTTCTCTCCTCTTAAACAGTCCAATTTTTAACTCCCGTGTGTTTCTGGCCTTATTACGCAGGTGACAGACATCAGCCGCAGCTGAGACAACAAATTTTTCTGAAATCTGCCGCCGAGAGAGCCGGATCTGCAGGTCGCACTTATTGGCCCAAAAAATGTGACCTGAGCCTTAGGACACACTTTTCTGCCCCAAACCTGCGACCTGGACTGAAAATAAGTCAGAACCTGCGACCTGCACTTTTTCTGCAAATTTTTCAGCACTTTTTCTGGGTTTGTCTGAAGCTTCTGTCAGGGTTTCCCAGCCTCTGTCTCTACCCGTTTGGACCTGTTTCTGATCTGCTTCACTAAACTAAGAGGGAATCTTGCCCCTTAGGGCTCTAGTACCCTCCACTTTTTGTGGACGAGTCTTTACTATTTCAGAAGTCTGAATTTCCAGAGTTTCAGCCCTCTTTTTCTCCGATCTGATACCTCCTTTTCAGATCCCTTTAGATCAGCTCTTCTTCCCCCTCAAAACCACCTCATATCATTTTGTTTGGGTTCATTTCTAAGGCCACTACCTTGTCTCTTCTATTTTTAGCTGATCTCCTCCGTTTTAGCAGCAACCTTTCCTCTGCTTATTTGCTGTTCTCTGCACCACTTTTCAGCAGATTTACCCTTTAGATCCCAGTCCCTCCAGACCTTCGATCTATTGGCCTCTTTTTAGCGTGCTTTGCCTAGTTTTTTCCCTCTTATCGACTAGTTTTGAGAGAACTACCTTCTTGGGTTAGATTGCTGCATTTTTAGTTGTTAATTTTCAGTTCTTTTAGTCTTATTTACTGCAGATTTCTTTTCCGTTACGCAACACACTCTTTCTTTTACTCTCAAAACGTATGGGTTTAAACAATTAAAATTAACGCACACCACACACTGACCCTAAGTGAAGAAGCGCCTGGTTAACACCGCCTGGAAAAGACTTTAAAATCAATTGTCACTGCACCTTTCTGCCCTTGAGCTCACTTGATTTTGTCCCTCCCTGCCCTTGTCGGTTTTCTTCTTCCCGTCATCATTGCGCCCCCAAGGCGCCTCTCCTGGAGAATTCTTGGCTTTCATCCTCAGTTTCCGCTTGGTCGACTTCCTCCTTCCCGTCGTCATTGAGTAAGTCTTTCCCCGAGTCCGCACTCCGACTCTTCCTCTGATTGTTCGGGTTCTCCCCCTCCTGGTTCTCCCCCTGTCACTTTCACCATGTCTACTTCAAGGCCTACCACCAGCAGTAACCCCAGTACTACTGCTGGGTCTGTTTCCAGTGGAACCACCTCGGGACCTACCTCGACCGCCCCATTATTCCCTTATATGGCCGGCCTTAGTCTCCCCGACTTCAATCAGCTGATTAATGATCCTATCTGCCGTGATGTTAGTTGGCCTGCTATGCCAACCAAGCTCCCCTCTGACATTCCCAAGTTCGAAGTCCTTGCTAGTGATTATCCCTCCAACCATATCCGATCCTTCCATATGTGGTGTTCCTCCAATTCCATTACTGACGACTCTATTCGTCTTCGATTGTTCCAACACACACTTATAGGCGAAGCTTCTAAATGGTATGTTGAACAGGCCACCTCCTCCCATACCACTTTTGCGACCATTGCCCAAGCCTTTTTATCTTATTTCCAGCTCCCTCTCCGATACGACACTGGTACCGAGCTTTTAACCTCCTTCCGTCAATCCTCCTCCACCCGCCTTTCCGCTCATGTCCAGGAATGGCGGCGCATATGAAGCTTATGTCAAGCTCCCCCCTTTGAATATCGGGTTTACATGGACTGGTCCCCTTGCTCTCTCTTACCTCCCATTGGCAAAGATGTCGCATCCCATTTTCCCCAAACCGAAGAAGCCGCCCTCCAAATCAACTTGAAGTATGACCTTATCTACGCCCAATCTAGTTATGTTTATACCGTCCTTCCTAACCTTCCCAAACCCGGTGGCCCTAATGCCTCAGGGGCATCTCATTCTGCTGACGGTATCGTTGGAGCCCTGCCACATACCTCTGCCCAACCTCCTCCGGGCCATGGTTTTCCTCTAGGGGCCAACCCCTCCGGCGTTTTTTCCCCTCCAGGCAGCATGTATTTAGGCTACGGCATGCGTCCTCTTTTTTCCCACCCCCCTGCTTACCTTACTGCTGCCCACCCTAATCCTTATCCATATCCGCAACCTGGTGTCCCAACTCCTCCAGCATTTGGACCTCCCACTCCCTTGCCTTCTCCACCCCCACAACCGCACTTACTACCCCCTCCAGGGAAAGTATTTGCATAGCAGGGGGCACCTAATTTTCCTCCTTCTCAAAGAAGGAGAAGAGGCAATCAATCTGCTTCTGGTAATCGTGGACCCAATCCTTCCAATATCGACTCTACCACTGCCAACCAGCCACAGGGCTCTCATCCCAAGCCGGACAAGCCACTTCGCACCAATAAGCCTTGTTCGTGTTGCGGTGTTTATGGTCACTACACTCACGATTGTCCCTTATTACCACAAATGTGGCAAATTTGGGATTATCAGGCCACCGTACGGGGAAAACACTCCTCCCCTACTACCCCTCCCACCCCCGTTACTTCTCAACCTGTTGTGTTTACCGATCCTTTCCCGCAACAAGGATTCGTGGCCACTCAACCACCTCACGCCCCGGTAACCACTCAACCTTCCCCTTCTGGTTCCTCTGATTACCGGATTCTCATGATGGCTTCTGACCCACCTCTCACTGTTGACGTTAACCTTCAAACTCGGTCCCGTCAGTATTCCACACCTCCTGTTCTGTCTGTCTTTGAGTCTCCATCATCAGGTCCTACAGAGCCTCTATCGACACCCAATGGTCCCTTGCAACTCCCTCTGCCCAAAACCGAGGTTCATCCCAAGCCTCCTAAGGGACCATTACGCCGAAATGCTGCCTCTGGTTGGGCTGCCCATTCATACAGCATAGTAGATGATTTGGCCCAATCTCCTGCTACCATTTCAACACTGGAACTCCTCCAGTCGTGTCCTTCTCAAAATAGGGCTCTACTATCTGCCGTGGGTGCTGTAGATCCTACTGATGACCAATTGATTATTTTCAACACCCGTCAGTCAGACCATCCCCCTCTTCCCCCTTCAGTTGCTTTCCAAATCCCAGTCAAAATCTGAAATGCCACTGTTGCTCGGTGTATTATTGATGAGGGGGCATCTACCTATGTAATATCCACTTCGGTTTGGAAACAACTCGGATCCCCTGACTTGGCCCCTTCCACCATCATCCTTCATGCATGGGATGGCCATGCCTCCCAGCCCATTGGATTATTTCGTAACTGTCCTATCACTCTTGCCAGCAAGACTGTTTGTGTCGACGTTGAAGTTATCGACGCCCCTCTTGACTACAACATCCTTTTGGGGCGTAGTTACACCTATGCCATGTCAGCCGTCCTATCCGCAGTCTACCGCAAGATTTTTTTTCCTCATAATGGCAAGATTTTCACCATTGACCAGTTGAATTACCATGAATCAAAATCTCATACCTCCCCTAAGTCAACCATCTGTACTATCACCAACAAGCAAACTGTTGATTCTTTGACCAGCGTTTCCCCCGGCATCTACAAAGACTCCTCCTTGCTTGGCACCTTTTTCGACTCCCCTCCCGTCTCTGATCCTAACTTGGAAAATGTTTGCATGATGCAATCATCTTGGGCTAACCTCATAGAGCCCACTTTGGCTAGTCAGCAACCTCAACCTCAACCAGCTCCTAGCCCTTCGCCCCTGTTAGCCACCCTTCTTCCTTCTGAATCTTCTTCTACCGCCACTCCTCATGGGTCAATTCCATTTGAAATCATCCCCCTTGGCACCATTCCTCCTGGCCATTTCCATGCTGGTCAGATCCCTTTCCTCGCTTCCCCTCCTGGAGCTTACTCGGTCCCTACCTTGGCCACCCTATCCCTCCCCAACTTGACCCT
Organism: Pinus albicaulis; assembly: GCA_034641835.2. Classification (NCBI taxonomy): domain Eukaryota; kingdom Viridiplantae; phylum Streptophyta; class Pinopsida; order Pinales; family Pinaceae; genus Pinus; species Pinus albicaulis. Next base: position 647,888,307 of record CM076569.1, on the reverse strand, counting down.
GGGTATACCCGTCTGGTATCTTGACCCTCCAGCCACCACTCTGCCTGGTCAACCTAAACCATATATTACTTTGACCCCAGTTCAACCAATCCCTACGACTTCTCTTGCTACGCTGGTACCTCAGTCACCTCAACCAGCACCGTCTCCTGTTACAATCGCTTCGAGTAAACATGGCAAAGCTCGCAGGGGGGCATCAAAGGACAAACCTACCCCACCCAACCCTGCCCCTCCTCGGCCTCCCAAGCATCCCATCCATTTTTCTCTGTGTGATGTTGTTGGTCACGCCACTCATACCTGCCTTGAATTACCACCTCTCAAAACCATGGTTAATGAAACGTCTCTACCCCTAAAATTAAGAATTAAGAATTTGCACACCAATCACCCTTGTTCTTTGTGCAATTTCCATGGCCACTATACCCACCTTTGCCCCCGCCTTGACGAGTATCGTGCCTCTTTAGCCACATACCGCCAATTTGAAGCCGCCCTCGCCCATAATCCTTCTTACCTCACATAGGACCACCTGTCTACCACAATTACCATTCCTCCTCCTGCTACCGAAATGACCGAGACTTCCGCTACCATTTCCTACCTTTCCTCCTCACCGCGATTCTCGGATACCAACCCCTTAGTACCTTCCCCCAATGCTTTGCCTGATCATTCAACTACTCACTCTGTTACCTCACATAACATCATACCTGTGAGCCCTTCCCATCACAATCAGGAGTCTCATTCCTCTACCCCCTTAGGTCAACCTCTTCCATCCTCTCTTCCCATTTTCCAGTCCGATGAAGACATCATGGAAGCCATGACCAACCCTGATTTTCCATGGGACGATATGCACCATCATGCATATTTCCTCCCACATCAATCCCATGACCAATATGCCCTCGAATCCAAAGAATTCATTCCTGATCAAGTCGATTGGTTCAAAAACCCCATCCCTTCACCTGATGCTTTCGAAGAAGGAAATATGGCTAATATCTCTCCCACCATCAAAATCAACATTTCTGTCAAGCCAGGTATTGGAGAACATATCACCATGGGCGCCCAATGCACTCCGGAAGAAATTGAGGCCTACACGAAACTCTTCAAAGAATTCCGTGATGTTTTCACCTGGTCATACTCAGAAATGCCCAGACTCGATCCTGCCATTGTCGAACATCACATCGACACATGGCCTGATGCCATTCCAGTTCATCAAAAGTTGAGACCCATCCATCCTTCTAGACGCGACGCCATCAAAGCTGAAATCGACAAGCTCTGGCAGGCTGGTTTCATTTACCCCATTGAATATACCACTTGGGTGTCTAACCCAGTTCCCATCCTCAAAAAACAAGGCACCATCCGTGTTTGCACCGACTTTCACGATCTGAACAAAGCTTGTCCAAAAGACAACTTCCCCACCCCATTTATTGACCAAATCATCGATGAGTGTGCGGGGCACGAGATTCTCTCCTTAATGGATGGCTTCTCCGGATACAACCAAATTGTTATCCGTCATGCCGATCAACTTAAAACCGCGTTCATTAGTCCGTGGGGCACTTTCGCATACCGAGTCATGCCATTTGGTCTTAAAAATTCCGGTGCCACCTTTCAACGAGCCATGTCTTATTGCTTCCATGACTTAGCCCATATTATCCTTGCCTATTTAGACGACCTTACCGCACGTTCTAAACATCGGGTGCAACACCTTCATGACCTGCGTACCATTTTTCTCCAATGCTGCAAGTATAACATTCGCCTTAACCCTTTGAAATGTGTCTTTTGTGTTCCTACCGGTCGTATCCGGTGCTTCATTGTGTCTAAAGATGGGATAACTCTCGACCCTTTGAAGGTTCAAGCCATTCTTGAACTTCCTCTGCCTCGTACCTTATGCCAGCTACAAAGTCTCCAAGGCAAAGCTAATTTTCTTCGCCGATTCGTTCCTGACTACGCCACTACCGCACATGGCTTCCTTAGACTTCTTCGATCTCACGCCCCTTTTGTCTGGGATACATACGCTCAAGAGTCTTTTGATGCCCTCAAGCATGCTCTCACATCTGCTCCCTTGATCCGTCCCCCTGACTTTGACCGAGATTTCATTCTATACATCTCCGCTTCCACATATTCGGTTGCTGGTGTCCTTATCCAGGAGGATGATAACGGTGTCGAACATGTGTTCTATTATGTCAGTAAGAACCTTGCCGGTCCACCTGTGTCCTACTCACATGAAGAAAAATTAGCACTAGCTGTCGTGTTCTCGGTCCAAAAATTGCGTCATTATATCCTTATGCGTTCCGCCAAGGTTGTGACTGATTCCAACCCCATGGATTTCCTATTGAGTTGCCGCATCCTCAATGGAAAGTACACTCGTTGGGTCGTTATTCTCCAAGAATTCGACCTTGACTTTGTCACCCCAAAAAGTAAGAAAGGTTTAGTCCTAGTTGAACTCATTTCTGATTTGCCTACTTGGACGCAAGATACTCCAATTAATGAAACTCTTCCCGATTAACATTTGTTTGCCATCACCACCGACGATCCTTGGTATGGTGACATCCTTACTTACTTGCGAACCCAAAAGTTTTCCCTTCACCTTGATCACGATGCTCGACGACGTATCCGACACCAAGCCTCTCGCTACCTTCTAATCGGCGATGACCTTTATCGTCGCGGCGTCGATACTATCCTTCGTCGTTGCCTCACCCACGCTGAAGCTAAGCAAGTCCTCAATGCCTGTCATAGTGGTGCTTGTGGTGGCCACCTCTCCAGCCTCGCCACCACCCAAAAAATCATGCGTGCTGGGTATTTTTGGCCTTCTCTCTTCAGTGATTGCATTGAAGCAGTCAAACACTGTTCCAATTGCCAACTTTTCGCCCCCAAGGCGCGAGCTCCTTCCTCTCCTCTCCATCTTGTTGTCACAGTTGGTCCTTTTTGTAAATGGGCCATCGACTTTATGGAATGTCGACCTCCATCTGTTGGTAACCACAAATATATCATCATGGCGGTTGAATACTTCACTAAATGGGCCGAAGCTATGCCGACATTCAACAATACGACAGCCACTGCAACCCTCTTTTTCTTTAACCATGTCATTGCTCGATTCGGAGTTCCAAAACAGTTAGTATCGGACCATGGCCAACATTTCGAAGATCAGATTTGGCATGAGCTCTCCTCCTTATTAGGTTTTGAACATCAATATTCATCTTCCTATTACCCCCAAGGTAATGGCCAAGTTTAAGCGGTCAACAAAATTCTTAAGACCATGCTTCAACGAACGGTGAATGAACACAAAACCAATTGGCATCTCGTGCTCTTCCCTACTTTGTGGGCTTATCGTGCTTCTGTTAAAACCGCCACCGGTTTCACTCCTTTCCACCTTGTCTTTGGCGAGGAGGCAGTCTTACCAATAGAATGTGAAATCCCTTCCCTTCAATTGGCCGTCAAACTTCTCCCTGATACCCAACCTCTAGAACAACGACTGATCATGCTTGAGCGCGCTTCTAAAGATCGTCGCATTGCATTACAAACTCTTGAAGCGGCCAAAAAGCGCACCAAAGCTCAGTATGACCGAAAATTCCATCCTCGCACCTTTCATGAAGGTGACCTTGTTCTAGTATATGACCAGGCCCACGATACCCTTGGTCATGGGAAGTTCGACTGGTCCTTACATCATCAGTAAAAATCTGGGGAAGGGGGCATATCTTTTGGAGGGCTTTGAAGGCCACCCCCTTCCTAATCCTCGCAATGCACTCTATCTCAAGAAGTATTACCCTTAGCATTTCCCGCTTGCAATGCATGTTTTACTTTCTTGTAGATAGCCAACATATGTTTGTCTTCATCAGTCACTACTTCACCAGGACACATGTTGTCCACAAAGTCTTCCTTTCCTCCTTTTTCAAATCGGATTTCCTCACTTACAACACTTTTCCTTGGGGCACCACTTAGCCTCCATCCTTATTCTTGTCTTTGTCGATTTCCGTCATGAGATACCATTTCACACTCATGTTTTTCGGGTCCCCTTTGGACCTTTCATCATTTCAACATCATCATTAGTCTTCGTCTGGGTACCTTGGATCTAGCCTCTTTTCAGCATGTTCGCGATACGTATACTTGATGGTCCAGTGATGCCGAAACAACTATTGGTGATCCCTGGGCATGTGTGAGATGTCTCAACCCTCATGAGGGGGTGGCCCTGTAAGTAGCCCCCCACATGCCCCGATGACTTCATTCCCGCCCTTGATGCAGCTCCTCTCATTGGATGACATCGGCTTCAACCACTTGCAGCGCCATTTTCGATTCACATGTCTCTGTCAGATTTTGAGAGCCCTTCCCCGTGTGTAGGGGGCATTTGGGTATATTTTTCTCTCATGTACTACCATATTACTGTATAAGTCCTGACGATTATTACAGGCATCACACGTATGTGGGATTCATCCTATGATTTATTTGGCTCATGGTTCGGCCAGCACATGCTTCATTATTGCGTTCTGCGGTTTTCCGGGCGCCTTATTCTTTGTACTTATTGCGTTCTGTGGTTTTTCGGGCGCCTTATTCTTTGTACTTTGTCTCGGCGGGCATAGGTATGCCTCCCCCGCCGCCTTTAGCACAGGTACCACTTCATAGAGACTTGTTGCACCTGTAAGTCTCGTCTCCTCAGGGTCTAGTCCTTTCACACCTCAGACATCCTTACATTTCTCTCTCACCTCTCTCTTGATGCCTAGTGATTGAGTTCTTACAACGTACTTCGGTCATACAATTTGCTCCTAACACTCGTACGTTGGGAGGAAATCTGTTACACCAATTTCTGGTCATCTAACCTGTTATTATTAGATGAACCCAAGTACACCATGTAAGACCAATTTTACCCTAAGTAAAATTGCTTTCACCACATAAAATAACTTATTTGGTTATATTTCCTGGTCATTTTTAACCCAAAATAAGGAACTTAATTAAATAAATCCTTATTTATTTAATTATTCCCTAAGAATAAGTTATTTAAATCATTATTTAAATAATATTCTTAGTTAAATTTGACTAAATCATCCATAAATAATTAAATAAACCATTATTTATTTAATTATATTCCCATCACTTCCATAAAATGATAAATAAACCATTTGTTTATTTATTATTTATAAATAAAGGAATTGACCCAAGTCAAGAACCCTTTTCCCTCCAACAAATATAATAAAATATTCCTAAAGGGTGCTTCTAGAATTTGATTAATAATATTTTATTCATGCACCGAGTTCTAGACCGCCCCAATATTTTGTTATAAATAGGGGGGTTTTCTCCATTCATTAGTCACCTTCATTGCATTAGATCACTCTGGATCTACTCTTGGTCACCATTTTCCATTTTGTTTTGTGAACTCCCATTGAGTTCTATGTTTGTTTTTCTACACCCATAAGAGAGAGAAATGTTAGATCTGAAACACTGAGGACTTCCAAGAACCCATCCCACTGAGGAGAACCAGAAAACACCTTTCTTATTTTCCTCTCAGGTGCCCCATTCTTTAATATAATATAAAACATTATTTTAAATACTTTGTTCTTGTCTTTTTCATTGGATGCATGGAGCCATGTTATATTTTATCTGCTTAATGTCTTTTTGTGCTTAGATCTGAATTTGTGCAGCAAACTTAAAGATATTTTGCAGCCATAATCGATGTTAGGGGTATTTGTTATGCGTAGCTAAAGTGATATTTTATGACGAAAGATTCATACTAACACCAGGCTGCATGGGGAGAAATACGGTTCTGGGGCTAGCCGAAGGGGGCTAAGACCATTATAGGGTAGAAAATAGATTTGTGGCCCATTTTAAGTGCATTTTCAGACCAACCAAGGGTAACGATAGGGGAAATAAGGGGAAATAAAAATACACTAGGGGTGTGTGCATGGTTTAGGGGGGATTTTGGGAAGGTTTTAGAAGGATTAGGGGAGGGAATTTGGGGTAAAAGGGGAACTTTGAAAAAGGGAAAAAGGGATGAAATGGACAATTCTGCAGGGGTACCAGGGGCAAATGAAGGCCTTCAGGAGCACAATTTTTTGCAATCAGAGAGGCTTCATAATGGGAATCAGTAGAGGGGATTTCATCACAGGGCAAAGGCACAGGAGACTTCAAGGATGATGTGTCTCCAGGGGAGATGCATTCATTGAAGGCTCAGAAACAATTTAGCCCCTTACTTTTCTTGTCAAAAAATTTATAGGGGGCTAACAGATGGATCAAAATCTAGTGAAGGTGCAGGAGCTGGTTGCATAATAGTAAGTCTGGAAGGAGAAAAGGAAATGCTGGCATGTAGGCTAGAATTTGAATGCAAAAATTATACTGCAGAATATGATGCACTAGTCCAAGGCTTGTACAAAGCCCTAGACCTTGGTGTCAAATATCTTCAAGTATATGGTGACTTTGAAATAGTGATAAAACAAGTAATAAATACTATTCACCGTATTCCTGGTCATCTCAAGCATTATCAGTAATTAGTAAAATCCCTTACCTCACACTTCTTTGCATTCAATATCTCGTCTATTCTAAGGCTAAAAAATGAAAGAACTGACCTTCTAGCTAATGTAGCATCTAGACTTATTCCTTCTGAGGATTATAGTCCAGATAGATTTTCTATAGAATTGATTTTTTGCCCATATATTCTTGATAATGTCACTAGCTGGAGAGTATTTAATGATGATGAAGACATTCTAGCCTTTCTCACATCAAAATGGTCATATGATGGTCAACTAATCAATGAAGACGAACATGAAAGACAATTGAATCAAAAGATTGATGAGAATTCCATACCTAAATTTGTGGTTAAACTTGAATATCTTTACGAAATCAAAGACATATTTAAGAAGGTTACCAATTCTAAACTACAAAGTTCAACTTTGAGGTTTGAACTGCTAAACATTGGCACAAATTTCAATCCTCAAAATATCAATTTAGGCCTCGGTCTCTCGTCTGATGAAAGATTAAGTTTCATTCATTTACTGAAGAAATACAAGAAAATTTTCGCATGGAAATATGAATATATAAAGATTTATGATACCTCCATTATCCAACATACTATCCCAATGACATCCACTGAGAAGCCTATACAACAAAATTTAAGGAAAATTCACCCCGATCTTGAAAGTCAAATCAAATCTAAAATAAATAAAATCCTTAAGGCTAAGATCATCTCCCTGTTGTGCATTCAAAGTGGGTTTCAAAATTAGTCCCTGTTAGGAAAACAAATGGTGACATTCACATTTGTATAGATTTTAGGAACTTAAACGAAGCTTTCTTAAAAGACAATTTCCCATTACCACCTATGGAACAAATTCTGCAATCAATTGCTGGATCTGAATTAATGTCTTTTCTTGATGGATTTTTAGGCAATAATTATATTTTGGTTCATCTTGAAGATAGGTTAAAAACTACAGTTAGAACTAAATGGGGCACTTACGCTTATCAGAAAATTCCCTTCAGTTTAATCAATGCAGGAGCGACTTTTCAAAGAGTAATGGATATTTCTTTTAGAGGAATAATAAAAAAAACTATGGTTGTGTACTTAGATGATATAACCATTTATTCCAAGAAAATAAGTGACCACTATCATGATCTCAAAAAAATTCTTGAACGTTGTTTAAAGTATGGAATTTCATTAAATCCCAAAAAGACTTATTCCCCTTTGATTGAAGGTAAACTTTTAAGATTTATTGTGTCAAAAGAAGACATTTTCATAGATCAAGAAATGATAAAGGTAATTTCTGAAATCTCTCTTCCCCATAACAAGAAATCCATGTAGTCCTTTTTAGGATTGATAAGTTTTGTTAAGAGATTTGCTCCTAAATTTTCGCAAATTGTTTTACCATTGCAAGTAATGATTAAGAAAAGCACACTCTTTAAATGGGGACACAATGAAAGATAAATTTTTGATCTAATCAAGCAAGGAATCATAAATGATCCTTCTCTAACCACCCCAGATTTTTATAATCATTTCATTTTATATACTTTTTCTTCCCAAACATCTTATGCTGATGTGTTAACACAAATCAATGATCAAAATACTGAAGCACCCATTTCATTCTTTAGTTAAATCTCAAGGTGTCGAACTAAATTACTCAGAAGTGGAAAACCAAGCCTTTGTTGTTTACAAATCTTTAAAGAATTTTATACATTTTCTCCTAAAGACACACACTAAGGTAATAGTTCCATTTTCGGCAGTAAAGCAATTGCTTATTCAAAAGGAACTAGGAGAAAAGAGGGAAAATTGGGTTATTTCTCTGTAGGAATATGTTATTGACATAAGACTTTTTATCACCAAAAAAAAAAATGAAACATCATTCGGCAAGGTTAGACAGATTCATGTGTCAAAAAATTAGGTTGTAGGATTCATTTTTATGCTTGGTCAAGGGAAATATTAAATTTTTCTTATTTTAGGTTAACCTAAGGTCTAAACCCACTCATTTTCAAAATCCATCATGTCACATCATTCATCATTTACTGATTGATTTAATTTTCCAAATTTTTTGTATCGAAAGTGCCAAATTAGCCAAGAAACCACAGTTTCGTAGCGAAATACACTATGAAAAGTCACTTTTCGCTAAGAAACTGCTGATAGTTTTGTAGCGAAAACAGTCAAATTTACACTAGGAATGCTACGAAAGCGTGGTTTCCTGTCTGTCTTATCAGTCTAGCTATTAGGTGTCGGTAAATCGTTGGGAAAGGGTGAGTTAGATGCTTTTCGAGTCATGGAGGGATAAAATTAAGGTACATACTCAGGTTTGCAGTCATCATGGCCAGTTTAGGTAATGTATGAGTCATCATTGAGTCATGAGAAGACATAAAAACTTCAAATCCTTTCCTAATTCAGTAATTCTCATTTCTCATTCCTCCTTGTGTAATATTTGAGCTCTGGAGAGCTATTATACTAAGCCAAAGATGTGGCTAGGATTTTCAAAGGTTTACTTTGAACATCATCAAGCGAGGCTACAAATTCATCAAGTGAGGCTCTGCAAATCTTAGAGAAACCATGGCAGAGAAAATAAGGACCAACAAGGGTGGTCAGTGTCTGAGATATGAACCTGTAGACATGAATTTGATCAATGAATACCCAACAATAGTAGAAGCCTTCAGAAGAGCAGGTTGCCTATAGTTTTGTGAGAAATTACAGGGCTGTCATACATAGGTGTCCAAGGAATTTGCTTTGAATTTCAGTGGAACATCCACTAGAGTGGGAATGCTCAATTTTTGAATCACACCAGATGTTATTGCTGCTGCTACAGAGATTCCAAGAGGTTAGGAGAACTGGTTCAAAGGTTTCAAGTTTAACATGGAGTAATGAAAAGAGTTCATGAAGCCTGAGAATACTGATATGGACCTCAACAATGCTATTCCAAGAAGTTACATAAAAGACAACTATTCAAAATTGCTGCTCATCATCCAAAAGTACTTTACTTGTGAAAGGAGGTACGAAAAAGTCTATTCATATCATTTCAAATTACTTTTTCACTTTACTGGTAAGATTTCCATTGATCTCCCTTTCTATTTGCATAGAAGTTTGTAAAAAATGACAGATATGGTCCAAGAAAAGTCTGAGGGGAGAGATAGTTCTTTATTTCATCATGGTTTAATAAAATTATTGGTCTTAGATGAACTTAAAAGGTTAGGGAGAGACTAGTCTGCATTCTTGTTTGTTAGTGGTTTTGAGCTGGATGCTCTTACACCTTCAAGAACTCCTAAGCCTAAAAGAATTCCATCACCATTAGCAGCAGAACAGAGGGAATCATTGGTAGCAGAGCTAAGTGAACCTGCAAGAGCAGAACCAAGTGAAAAAATTATTAAGGAGCCAGAGAAAATGAAAATTTTTGACACAGCAAGTGTACCCCCTGCAAAACAGAAACAAAATGTTAGTAAACAAGGAACCAAAAGGATGACTAGGAGTCAAACAATGGTTTTGGAAGAGAAGACAGTGGCTGTAGAAGATAGAGTAGAAGCTAAGGGAAATATAGAGTATATTTTACATGCCATTGACATAGAGGAAACTCCTATTTTCCAAGCTGAGTTTATAGAGGAAGGTGGGCAGAAGTTAAAGAAGGCTAAATCTTCAAAGAAATTAGAATTTGAGGGAGAAGATGCAGGTTTCATGTTTCAAGAAAGAAAGCCTATGAAAAGGCATGCTAGGAAGCTATTAGAGAGTAGTAAAGAATTTCAACTACTCACTGACACAGCTCAGCCCACCTCAAGAGGTTATTGACCTATCATCACCTCCAGAGAAAGATATAGTCAACACATCAAAGAAGGGAAAAGAGAAGGTGATGGAAAAAGCATAGTTGCAACTCCTTGAAGAAAAATTGAAATTAGCCAATCTTGAAATTGTTGTCATGAAAAGAGAAGCAAGAAAACACAGTGTAGAGAAGACTCAATTTGAAAATATGAAGGAAATTTGGGAAGAACAGGTCGACATTGTCTCTAAGACTTTGGAAAACACACAACAGCTCATCAAATGGAAAATTCCAGCAAGGAAAGAGGGAAAACATGTCAGGAAGATAAACACATAGTTGAAAGCCACAAATAGAAGGTTGAAAGACCAGGTTAAAAACCTTTAGGAGAAACTTGAACTAATTCATGAAGAGTTAGAGAAAAAAGGTCTTAAAATGACTATGATTGAAGAGCCAATAGCTCAACCAATTGTAAATGAGAAGGAAATGCCTCAAGGACCATAAGGTGAGTTGGTTTATCGTTGTTTAAGGCTAATGACATGTTAGAGATAAGATTTTGGTACTTATAGGGTTCATTTTTCATAATTACACAAAAAATCTGCATTTTCATCACTTTTCAGCAGTTTTTCAGATGTAAAATTCGGAATATCCACAATCGTCATTTTTAGTCTATGTTTCGAGTCTAAATCAAGACTCATCTTTAGGACAACCTACTAAGAAGAGAAAAGATCAGGGTCAATAAATAGTGGAAAGAGAGAGATGAAAGGGCCGACCAGTTTTTGAAATTTTTTATTAATTTACTTAGCTATTTATTTTAGTTTTTTCAAAAATTTTATTTATTTTATTTATAATTTAATAATGAGCCATTTAAAATTATTATTATTATTGCTTAATTAATTATTTATTGGCTATCCTACCTTATTTAAAATTATTAAAATTAATTTTATTAAAACTTTTATTATTTTTAATACTAATTTTTTAGAGGAAATGTATAGGTAGTTAAGACATAAATATTTTAAGATGGTTAATATATATTGTATAATGAATAAATATAAAATTTTTATTTCATTGTAATACTAAGAAGATATTATAAGTGTTTATTTATTATTATTTTATTAAAATTAATTGTATTAATTTTTTTTCAATTGTATTAATACTAAATATAAGAGTTATTAATAAATAAAGATTGTTGTTACTAAAACTAAGGGACAATATTAGGGTTATATATTTAAAATTTCAAGTAAAGGGAAGCCCTACATTATAATGGGAGACTATAAATGATCCTAAATATTTGAGATAATGCGAATTTTATTATTATTATTAGTATTATAACGATTTATTAATTATGTAATGTAGCCTATCTAATATGTTATATTATATTGGAATCAGAGAAAAAGGGGTTAAGGCAGTATGAGGAGGTTTAAATATTTAGAAAGAGAGGTTTAAAAAGGTGGAAAGTTAGTGGGAGGAAAGGTGCCAAGAATTGATATAGGAGAGAAAGGAGAAAGGAGGATGGAAGGTAGGGGGAAGGTATGAGGGGAGGAGTATATGAATAGGATACGTCCGGAAAGCGTGCAAGGACAATGACCAGTGGAAGGATGGACAAGGTGTCGACAACCAATATGGGGGGGGGGTAATTTTAACTGTGGGAAAGAATGTGAATCCAATTCCTGCTAATCTCTAAGCCTCCATCTCTATTGAGGTTGTGAGGGTGTTTAATGATTTCTAGGGCTTCACGCACTTTACACTTAGAATGATGCTTCTCATTGATAATGACCACAACATCTTCAAGGCATATGTGGTGACGTGTCTTATTAGAGTTCTTTGCTAAAGCCGAGGTTTTGGTTCTTCCCAGTCTGATGTTCACACCATGTTCTTTAAACCTTATTTTAAAGGTCCTGCCTATTTACCCAATATAGCAATCTCCGCATGAAAAATTAATTTTGTAAACCCATTTTTGTTGGAGGTGGTCAGGGTCATCTTTGACTGATTTCATCCTCTCTCTGATGGTCATTAGAGGCTTGAAGGATGCTCTAATGTCTTTCTTGGCTAGAACTTTGGTCATCTTGTCCGTGACCCCTTGGATATAGTGGAGATATGCTTTTGTTGTTGCGAAATTGTCAATTGAAATTCTTTTATTTCCGGATCAAGCTCTTTGAATAGCTCTGTTGATGCCTTTATTACTTTTCAGCAGTTTCATAGCACGCCTGGACTTGAAGGGCAGAAAAATGCTACGAAACTACTGTAGCTGTTATTTTTACTTTTTGGACCAGTTTTGGATGCTATGAAGAGGTGGAATTGGTGTGGGAGATGTGTTTGATGATGATGAACACTATGCCAAAGGAAAAAATCAATAATTTTGAGGTTAAATGGCATGTTTTTCAGCGCTACGAAAGTATGCTACGAAATTGGCTTACTTTCATAGCGTACTATATTTCATCCTTTTTAACAAGTTTTGGAGAATCTATGGACATCTGGAGATTATTGAAGGGTTAAAGACCATGACCAACAATTATTCAACACTCAAGGACCACAAATTTAAGATAAAATGACATCCAAAGTATTTGTGGAAGAAGAAGACTACTTGCCTAAAAAACAAAGTTTTGTTTCCTAGTTTTGAGGAGATCAGTTAAGTGGTCATGAAGTGATGAATTCCATCATCTCAATTCGAACATGTGAAAACATACTTGTCAAAGAATGTAATTGCTTTAGTAGATAAGGTTGTTAAAGGCAATAATGAGTAGTTTGAGTCCTATTAGGAAAAGGATTGTCAAGTAGGATAGGTGTCTGTTTGTCATTAAGTTGATGTTTTATGGTTATGAAAGGTGTCATTAGGTAAAAATTCGATGAATATAGCTAGGAGGAAGATCATCACATGATGTAAAAAGTCTATTAAAGGCCATTGAATGGAATTTGAGAAGGGTTGGAGATTTTCGGCAAAATTTCAGCTTATTGTAAATTGACTATTTCAGCATTACATAGATTTATTACTTGACCAACCTGAGATTCTGAATGAGTTTTTAGTGCTTTCCTATATTATATATACCTTTTATGTATCTCATTGCAATGGTTTTCATTTATAATACTCAGAATTCATTCATGTGATGCTCTGACTTCCTTTATAGATGGATTGACTATGTATTTTCCTATTTCATGTGTGTGTGACCTACTACTAAAAAATCTGACCTGCCTCGGCTTCCATGTCAAATGAAATCAATGAATCACTGAAAGTGTTGACTCCATAAGCCCAATGTTTACATAATGATATTATTTTAAACCTAAACTCATCATAAGAAAGTTATTTCCTAAATAGAGTTAGCCGTCTATATCCTTATTCAATATCATTAACCCTTGAGAGAGCCCTCAGACTGAGGAGGCGAAGCCTCAGTCACAAGATTGGCTTGAAATAGTTGCATGAGATTGTCTGATTAGCAGCCTATCAGAAGAAATTTTTTGATAAAAAGACCAGCCAAAATTTTTAGATGAAAAGGTCTCTGCAGATTACTATCTAGAGAATCCAATGAAGAGTCAGGTAACACTACACATATTGCTGAGGTGAGCCTAATTGACTATGAATCATAGTATGCTGATCTTATATTTTATTTAAAAAATGGATATTCTCCTATAGAACTCAATTATAAAAGAAAAATATCTTTAATATTGAAATCTAATCAATGTCATATCATAGATAATGTTTTATTCAGGAAAAACTACAACTCTATACTATTAAGATGCCTTGAAAAGTATGAAGCATAGAGGGTTTTGCAAGAAATCAATGATGGTCCCGCAGGTGGACATTTTGGAGGAGATACCACCGCACACAATATTGGCCAAAATTATTCAAAGATGCTCATGCATATGTGAGAAAATGTAAAACATGCCAAACTGTTGTTGTAAGACAAAGAAAACCTGCCTTATGCTTGCAGCCAGGAAACATTGAAATTTTTTTTGAGAAATGGGGATTGGATATCATAGGTGCTATTGTTCCTAACTCATCCAAACAACATAACTACATTATCATTGCAACATACTATTTTACTAAGTGGGTGGAAGATGTTCCACTAATGGTAGCTAATTCTAAAGCCATCATTGAATTTATTGATCAATTCATTATTACCAAGTTTGGCTTACCTAAAGCACTTATGTTCGATAACGCATCTTATTTTTCAGGTAATAGTATGACTAAATTTTCTCTTAAAAGGAGTTTTAAACTTAAACATTCTGCTAATTACTATCCCCAAGAGAATGGTTTGGCGGAATCAAAAAATAAAAATCTCATAAGAATCATAAAAAGGACTATTGATCAGAGCCAAAAAAATTGGCTTAAGTCTTTAACATTTTCACTATGGGTAGATAGGATTACTCATAAAGCCTCTATATGAACTTCTCCATTCAAGTTAGTTTATGGGAAAGAAGCTGTAATTCCATCAAATTTATCTCTTCCTTCATTAAACCTAGTTCAATTTATTGAAAAAGTACCTTCTTCTTCCTTACAGCTAAGAATGTATCAGATCCTTAAATTATAAGAGGAAAGGAAAATGGAAAAATTAACTCATGTTCGACATCAACAGATTGTAAAAAATTCTTTCGATGCAAATTTCGTTTCCCCAAAATCATTTTAGGTTGGAGACCTCATCCTTTTTGGCAATATGTTGTCCTTGATGGCAACCTACTTGATGAAGTTGTTCTTGAAGGAAACCTACTTGATGAGTTTCCTTTTGATAGGCAACCTATGTGTTAAAGTTGTAAAAATGATGTTTCTACAGGTCAGTTCAGATGTGATAGAGAAATGAATTCCAGTAAGTGTAAGACATATGAAACAGGAAATATTTCTCAATGTATACGCAGGTTTGATGAAGGCAACCTGCGTATGGAGGCAATGTATACGCTACTTTTATGAAGGAAACCCGCGTATACACTTAGAATAATTATATACGCAGTTTTTATGACCCAAAGTCGTGTATACACATGGATAAGAACGATCTAAGTGGCGTGTTCCTTTTGCGCTCTAAAATTATGATACCAAGGGACATTACCATGGTATTAGCCCATAGTATTGAGTGATGTATTGTCTATTTGATTCTTTCCAAGAATACTATCAGCAGTTGTGTGGTTTTGAATCATTGTATTAGTAAAGGATAAATCTATATAAGGAGAAGAAGATCATAGTGGAAATGTGTGCATGAGTAAGGGTTATTACTGAATAATTTTATCTTAGGTATATCTGCATGGGATGAACTCTGTTTTAATTTATATATCTGAATCTATGATGCACCCATGGATACAATGATGGTTTAGGATCTCTAGATTTGAAATGACTATGCTATTGTGTGATCCATTGAAGAAATGATTAGATCTATGAACTGGTGCAAGTTTTCTGAAGTCAAGTGAAGAAATCTGGGTAAGTTTAATGGATCTGGTTCATTGTGAAAAGTTATATTTACATATCTATAAGCTAGTTCATCTCAATAAAAGCACGTATATATGCGGGTTTGCTTCAGAAAAGGCACGTATGGCAGTTAGGGTTTTCCGAAGCTCATTGCAGAGGTTTTTCTGTTATTCTTGCTATTTGTCTGTTGTCTGTCAATGAAGTCTTCTTGTAGATCTGGGTTGTTTGAATACTGTATATGCTGCTAAGTTGATTATGTACAAATCTGATCAATGAGATAATAACCATGGTTGACGGTGACTAAATGATGAAGGGTTTTGTATTTCTAAAGATATTTGATTGAAAGCCCCAGATCTAGATCTGAGACTGATTACATTTTGAAAAACAATATTCACAGAGCTATACGTAGGTTGGTATGAAGGAAAGTGCGTATAAACGTGGGTTCAGTGAAGCGAAGTAGCGTATGCATTTTAAGTTTATGAATGTTCAGAGTTGAGTTTGTATTTTCATATTTAGTCTGAAGTCTGGGTTATTTCTGAAGTTCTGGTTATAGTGGTCTCACTATTCTGATTGAAGTATTGGGTAAATTTTATGGTTGTTGATGTTTATGAAGAGTTGTGTTGATGCTATTTGATCCAGTATGAAAATTGGTGAAACGTGGTCTGCAGTGGTTCTGAGGGTTGAATCCTTCAGTGTGGAAGTAGAAGCTTCCTGCCAGTAAAAGTTGGTGTTCTGATTCGGGGGTTGAAGCTCCCTTCCAATAGTGACTGGTAAACGAGTTCAGGTGGTTGTAGCTCCCTTCCAGTAGCATATGGAAAACGAGAGAAGTTTGCAGCCTTATGCAGGTAGAAGCCTACGTACTGATATGATTCTGCATCAGTACAATATTGTAAACAATTTTCCATATAATAAATATTGAAGACAGAGACAACAACAACGGTGGTCTTCTCCCGAATTGGGTTTCCACCTTAAATATTGGTGTTCATATGTGTTTCTCTTGTGTGATGATTTATATTGCTGTTACTGCACATATTTACTGATTATCTAACAAATGAATGACTGGTAAACTGAGTTAAAGATTGTTCCTAAAAATTTTTTCTAATCTGCAAAATTGTATCAGTATACGCTAGTTTCTTTTAGTATATGTGTGTGTATACGCGAGTTGGGTTCATCAAAGCTGCATATGGAATTCTGTAAAGAAAAATTTAAAATCTTTTCAGCAAGCTCTAAATACTAATTCACCCCCCCTCTCAGTAATTTTCCCAACAATTGGTATCAGAGCAGGACCTTCTGCAGAAGGATCTTAATCGCTAGAAGGAAGATCAACTAAGATGAGAAATCAAGATGGGACAACATCTATCAGGCCTCCTCTATTCAACGAAAACAATTTAATATTCTGGAAGACAAGGACAAGATCCTATCTGCAGTCTCTTGGAGCAGATGTATGGGCTATAGTTGAAGGAGGTTATCAATATCCAGCATCAGTTCCAATAGATGTAGCAGAAAGAAAGAACTATGAAATCAATGCAAATACGATCAATGCATTATTGGGAAGTCTGACTGAATCATAATTTTTCAAAGTCATGCAGTTGAATACATCAAAGGAGATATGGGACAAAATCATTCTAAGCTATGAAGGTGATACCAAGGTAAAAAGTGCTAAACTCCAAAATCTCATAATTCAATATGAAAATCTCAGGATGCATAATGAGGAAAACATTGCCAGTTTATTTTTACGTCTAGATGATACTGTAAATCTTATGAGAAATCTGGGTGAAACCATAACTGACACTACTCTGGTAGAAAGGGTTTTAAGATCACTAACTCCCAAATTAAAGTCAAAAGTGTCTTCTATTGAAGAGAAGCAGGATCTACAAACTCTTACTATTGTTCAACTTCATGGTATTCTGATTTCTTGTGAAATGAGAAAAGGAGGTTCATATGAAGTCAAAGAAGCTATCTTTAGAGCTGCTGCAAAAGGAAAACAAGTACAAGAAAAGGAAGGATTAGGGTATTTTTCAGAAGAATATAAGGTAAATTTTGTAAAGAAGCTACAACTTAGCACTGGAAAGTTCAGAGGTAAGCTTCCTTTTAAATGTTTTTCTTGTGGAAGAGTTGGTCATTATGCTGTTAAGTGTCCCCATAAAGAAAATCATGAAAAAGGAAAGGAAGTGGTAAAAGGAAATAAGAATTGGTTTATCAACAGAAAAAGTTATTATACTCATGAATATAGTGATGGACTTTCAAATAGTGAAGAACGAGAATCTAATCAAGATGTTAGAATTTTCATGGCTTTTGAAAAAGATTCTAGTGAGGCTAAGGATACCTTTATGGATGCCCTAGAAGAAAATGATTTTCTTGAAGAAATAAATCATCTCAAAATATGTTTGGAAGAAAACAAAATTTCCATAGAGACTCTAAAGAATCAGCTTGTAGAAAAGGAGAAACATAATGAGAAATTAGAATGTGAAATAGTAAGTCTAAGAAAGGAAATTGAGAAAGTGAATAATTTGAATCTTAGATTTGCTAAAGGATTTGAAACCTTAGATGAAATTATCAAGGTACAACGTTTTCCTCTTATAAAGATAGGTCTTGGATATATCGGAGAATCCTCTCAATATTCAGCACCAAGCTATCTAAATGCAGCTAAAGCCAACATACAACATTCTGCCACTTAGCAAGAGAACAAAGATACTTCATAGGTAAATCATGACCACTTTAATACAAATAAAAATAGCAGAAATATCAATCAGAGAAATACCAATCAACAAGTAAACAAAAATAGAAGGTTTCATGATTGCATAAATTTCTTCTTTAATGGGCAATGTTTCTCATGTCATAATTTTGGTCATAAAGTTGTTCAATGTGTTTCATACAAAACCATCATGACTAGAGAAGCAAGAAAGCAAAGAAATGAGACTGGAATAAAGAAGAATAATTATAACAAATTTTCTCCTCCTCAAAATGAAATTGAATGTGCTTATTGCAATAACTTTGGTCATGGAGAATCTGAATGCAGGAGCAAACTTCAGCCAAAAGAGCATATATATTCAAGTTCCAAGGTATGGAGAAAGAAGGAATTATAGGCTAAGAATTGTGGCATAGCCTTATTTGTAGAAGGGGAAGAAAATAAATGGTACATTGATAGCGGATGCTCAAAACACATGACAGGTGATAGAAATAAACTCCTTGCATACAATGCTCTTGAAAGAGAAAAGAATGTTACCTTTGGAAATGATACTTCTGATGTAATTAAAGGAAAAGGTTTTGTTTTTCTAAAAGAAAAGGTAGAAGCTAACAATATTATGTATGTGGATGGATTAAAACATATCCTGTTAAGTTTGAGTCAAATGTGTGATCAAGGAAATGAAGTTGTATTTAGTTCAAAAGAATTTGTGGTACATGAACTTGACACAGGAAAAACTGTAATAAAAGGAACTAGAACACCAAGTAATCTATATGTATTGAAAGGTTGCAAAGAAAAAATTTACTTGGGTAAATCCTCAGAAAATTGGTTATGGCACAGAATATTGGGGCATCTGAGCTTTTCTCAAATCAGCAAATCTAGCAGACTCAAAGTTGTTCGTGATCTTCCCAACATCACTCTGCCTAAAAGTATCATATGCAAATCTTGCCAATTCGGTAAGAAAACTAGAGTGAAATTCAATGCCAAATAAGGATCAACAAGTAAGCCTCTTGAGCTCATACATACTGATTTATGTGGACCTATGAGGAAAATTTCACCCCGTGGAGAACAATACTATATTCTATTTATTGATGACATCTATAGAATGTGTTGGATTGGGTTACTAAAACACAAAGATGAAGCATTTGAAAAATTTTAGATCTTCAAAGCCCTGGTTGAAAATGAATTAGATCTAAAAATAAAATTTCTTAGATTTGACCGAGGAGGGGAATATATATCAGATGAATTCTTTGATTTCTGTGAACAACATGGCATAAAAAGACAGTTTTATGTAGCTGGAACCCCACAACAAAATGGCGTGGCAGAAAGAATGAATAGAAAAATTCAACATATGGCTCATGCTATGCTTGATGAATCTGGAACACTTGATAGCTGTTGGGGAGAAGCAACACATACCACTAATAAATATTCTTAACAAGGCTCATGTGAACTGTGATAAAACTCATTATGAGCTCTGGTATGGTAATCTTCCAACTGTAAAGCATTTTAGAGTTTTTGGAAGCAACTGTTTGATCAAGAACAACGATGAAAAACTTGGTAAATTTGAACCAAGAGCAGATGAAGGAATATTTATTGGCTACTCTTAAAGAAGTAAAGAATATAAGTGTTACAATAAAAGACTTAGGAATATTGTTGAATGTATTGATGTTGTAATTGACGAGTCTCTCTTAGCTCCTAAAAAGGAAATAACAACAACAACTGAAGATGATGATGATGCATATTTTCCCTCATCAAATAAAAACAATATAGAAGGTGAACCCAATGAAGCAAAAGAAGAATATCTATCTGAAAAAGCTCCATCCAAGTATGTACAAAAGAATCATCCATAATCTCAAATTTTGGGAGAAAAGGGATTAGGTGTCCAAACAAGAAGAACTCTTGTAGGATCCCCTAGCTATCTGGCATTATTATCCATTATTGAACCACATAATGTAAATCAAGCTAGCAAAGATGAATGTTGGATTCAAGCCATGAATGAAGAACTTGATCAGATTGAAAAGAATCACACCTGGGAATTAGTTCCAAGACCTCATGATAAAAATGTTATTGGAACAAAATGGATATTAAAAAACAAGTTAAATGAAAATGGAGTTGTTATTAGAAACAAATATAGAATTTTTTGTAAAGGGTATGCTCAACAAGAACGTATAGACTTTGAAGAAACATTTTCTCCTATAGCTAGACTTGAAGCCATAAAAATGTTTCTTGCCTTTTCAAGCTTTCAACAATTCAAAGTTTATGAAATGGATGTTAAATTTGCCTTCTTCAATGGTGATCTAGAAGAAGAAGTTTATATAGAACAACCATAAGGATTAATTTTGGGAAATGACGAAAAACTTGTTTGCAAAATTAAAATGGCTTTATATGGTCTCAAACAAGCTCCAAGGGCATGGTACTATCGTCTTGACAAATATCTTCATCAACAAGGTTTTTCAAAGGGATCTGCTGATAACAACTTATACACAAAAACTGAAAAATATAAACTATTGATTGTAGTTGTATATGTTGATGACATCATTTTTGGGAGTAATGAAGAGTCCATGAGTTAGAAATTTGCTTCTGTTATGAAGCAATAATTTGAAATGTCTTTACTTGGGTAACTAACATTTTTTCTTGGCTTACAAGTGTAACAAGCAACATATGACATATTGTTATCACAAGAAAAATATCTTAAGCAAATTATGAAGAAGTATGGGATGGAATACTGCAAACCTATGAGTGCGCCAATGGTAACTGGATTTAACCTCAATTCTCATGATGACTCTCCTATGGTGAATCAACCATAATATAGATCCATGATTGGAAATCTGCTTTATATAACCGGGACAAGACCAGAAATTATGCATGCAGTTGGGATTGTTGGATGATTCCAAGCTAATCCAAAAGAGTCTCATCTTCAGGCTGTAAAAAGTATATTCAAATATCTACAAGGGACTCAAGGCTATGGTCTATGGTATCCAAAGAATTTTTATCTCCCTCTTCATGCTTACACAGATGCAGATTGGGCTGGAAATGTTGATGATCAAAAAAGCACTAGTGGTGGTGCATTCTATATGGGGCCCCTATTAGTATCTTAATTCAACAAGAAACAAAGTTATATTTCCTTATCTACAGCAGAAGTAGAATATGTGGTTGCTACATCATGTTGCACGCAACTACTTTGGATGATGCAGACTTTACAAGACATTCAAATCAAATGTTCACCTCCCATATCCATTTTGTGTGATAATACAAGTTCCATTAGTATCTCAAAGAATCCTTTTATGCATTCCAAGACCAAGCACATTCCTATCAATTATCACTTCTTACGTTAACAAGTGCTTGAAAAAAAGGTTAAAATTGAGTATGTTCCCTCCAAAGAACAAGTTGCTGATATATTTACTAAACCTCTTCCCAGGGAAGCATTCAAATATCTCAGACAAAAGTTGGGAATTGTCTTTGCCTCTCAAATCAGATCTGCTTGATTTCAGAAGATTAAATTTGGTACACAGGTTCCATAAAGGCAAATCACGTATATACGCAAGTTTCTGTACATAAAACCGCGTATGGGTTTTGTTGACAAAAATTCTTTGAGTCAATGTTTCAGATCAGTTGTGGTGTTGTTGGGTAATCTCTGTTTTTGTTCCGGTATTCAACTTTCTGAATCATTCTCTGATATTTATCTCCTTGATGAAGATGATTTGATGATTTGGTTGTTGAAGGTGTTCAGGATGTGCAAGCTAAGGGGTAGCACTTGTCTTGTGGAAAAGGATGCATTGTTGGCATTCTGATTGGTTGCTGTATTATGATATCATATTTGAGATTCTTTGGTTTTGGTCATAAATATTCATATTTGTAATTTGATGAAAAGGTCATGTTGAGACCTCTGATGTAAAATTTCTATATTCAGTCATGTAAGGTCTTGTCTATTAGTCATCAATATTTTTTACTTGTTGTTGATGACTAGTTTCCTTAGCTGAGTTTTCTAGAAGTTAATCTCAAACTGTCAATTTGTCATCTAGAAAACACCCCAAATTTTTTTTTTGTCCTCCTACCCCTTCCTGTCAGTCTATGATGAGAACAATATCCAGTTTTCAAAACCTATCTCGCTTCAAAAAAGTCTCTTTGTATATATCTGTCATAGCTATGATTATCCGCTATCATTTACCCTTGTTTCTCATGCCATTCACTATCCAAAGGTTGACAAAGTGTCTGCTACTCTATCCCTGATCATCTTGTCATATGACAATCTAATCATGCCTAAAAAAACACTCAGAATCTGTCAAAATTGTCCCTAAGTTAGATAGTGGTGTTTAGGGAGTTTTTCCTTTGGTTAAGATATCCTAGGCCAAAAAGCCTCTGTCTAGTACCAGTCAACCATGAATTATTTCCCTATTTCTGCAAATCAAGCATTTATTCTATCCATAGGTCGCACACCACTAAGGGGTCACTTTGTCTCATTTTAGAAGAAGTTCAACAAATATCCAAATCAAGAAAAGAGAAGGTTTGTCACTGTCTGAAGAAATATTCTTAGATCAGGCATAATCTCCATTAAACACCAAAAGAGCTCTCCAAGGTTCCAAAGCATCTATTTTTACATCTCTGCAGGGGTGTAATTGAATGATGATCAGTAGGCAAATAAGAGCAAAGGGAAAAGTTCAAACAGGTCCATCTTGTTGAAGGGGTTTTGCGATCAATGAAGCAAATGAAATGAAATGAGTAAAGAGCATCGAATGTACATATTATAAATCCAAAGGCTGCCTGAAGAGCAGAGATCATTCCTCATGTCAAATGAACACAAAAGACTGAGTGATGTTGATCAACAATGCTCCATAATCTCCTCCAAAAGTAGTGCTGCATAATCCTTCCAAAGGGCATCATCATGTAGGGCATAAGAAGACAACTGCTCCCTATGTTACTTTGAACCTAGGTTTGGAAAATTAGTCAAAGGTAATTTCAATAAACCTCTAACAACACAGTCAAGGGAAAAGACAGTTCAATGATATCTAGCAACAAACACTCTCCATGTACAAATCACATTTCTTCTGATTTTGTGTTCACAGTGATATTTTACAAAGGATATATACATCTCAGACAAGGCCTCATATATCAAAAGGACATGATTTTCAAGTGATTTTATCAATAATGAATGTCAAATTCCACTTTTTTTCCTATTGGCATTCTTCAAACAAACATACAGAGCAAGATATAGTGATTGAAGTAGATGGAGATCCTGTGTTAAAGAAACCTCATTCATATAAAAGCAGAGGGTTAGAAGACACATTGTTGTGACCTCCTTCACTAATAAGCAGAGGGTCAGCATGTTTTTTAAGGTAGCTACAGGAGATATTTTGCACCACCTCCTCCAAAGAGGAAAGAGGATGCATCACCAGGATTGATTGATGTTGTGTTTGATAAAGTCTCTGTTGGTAAGACCATGTTGAGAAACAGTGGTAAAACAAATGAAAGTTTATAAGTTAAGGGCCTATTTCACATCAAAAGCAAAACAGTGACATGATGGTGCTAAAAAGCCTCTTCTCTTATGTTTATAAAAGCCTTCTTCAAGGGATGAAACAGAGGTTATATTTTTGAATTAAAGCAGCCTCATCTAAATGGTAAAAGTAGCAGACCAAGCCTCGTTTAAAAATGGTTTCTGAAAAAATAATGCAAAAGAGGCATTCACACAGAAGGTTCATATTAAAAAAACATTTTTTACGGTCTATCAAAAGTACTCCCTCCAAGTGATAAATAAAGGGAGAGCGCCAAAGGTTACTTTCCAGCTCATTTAAAAGACAGTGGGCACATTATTAAGATAGATGAACTTTCATTGATTGAAAGCCTCTTTCATCATGAAGTTAAGGGCCTAACCATGTTTCTAAATGAGCATAGGTGATCACATTTGCAAGGATTTTCTTCAGGACAAAATAGAAGGTCTATACACAGTCAAGAGAAAGTGTTAATACAAAGTGCCTAACAGTAACAGTGGCCTCCTTCACAAAAGCAGAGGGTCAGCTCTCCAAATGATTAACAATCCATATAGATCAGCTTATTCAAAGGGTTAAAGGAGGGTGATGTAACCATGATTCACATTTAGTCAAAGAATGCTTCCATCAAATGATAAGAGACCGAGTCCTGGTGGATACAAGCAGTCTGCATTTTTAGGTGTTTTTTAAATCAGATGATAAGTTCATGTTTTAAAATTTTGAGGGACCACTTTCAAAGGGACAATGAAAGGCACAATGCCAAATGAAGATGAGTTTCCTATGTCTTAAGAGGATGTCCTCAAAATTTAAAACAACAGAGCAGTGAAGATCAACAAACATAGATTAATAACCTCCTTTTTGACAAACAAGGGGTTGATAAATCACCAGGGTATGATATGGTGTTTTAAGAGAAGTTTTATTGAATAGACAGAGTTAAGAGATAGTGTGAATAAGAAGGGGCATAACACAGTTTTCTAGGTTTCAAGACAGCCTTCCAAGGAGATAAACACATCACAGTTTTGGAGAAAGCCGTTTTAATGGGTAGACAAAGAATATTTGTCATGAACGAATCACATGTTCTATCTAAAAGTTCAAAAGGACATGACAAAACAAAGACATATTTTTCAAAATAAGGTTTTCATAGGAAAGGAGTGATAGTTTATTTTGAAAGTTTTCAAGAGTGATAAGAAAGGGAAGAGATATGTGTTTCGAACTATAAAAGGCCACGAAACAAATATTGCATTCATCATTGTGCCAAGAGCTTCAAGAAGGAGAGAAAGTTGATCTCAAATAGGTTTTTACACAAAATTTGCAGCTCTTTGAACGTGCGGCGTGCTTGTAGGCACCTACTGAAGAAATTTGTTAAAGTCATGACGCGCCTGTGCAGTTGTGCAGCACACCTGTGCTCGGCGTTCAACGGGCTCCTAGGGCTGACCCGAAAACTCAAATGCGGCGCGTTCTTCCCGTTCTGGCCTGCCCAACCCAGTAACCATCTCTGAACGTGGTGTGTTCTTCCCGTTCAGGCCTGCCCGGCCCAGTAACCATCTCTGAACGTGGCGTGTTCTTCCTGTTCAGGCCTGCCCGACCCAGTAACCATCTCTGAACGTGACGCGTTATTCCTGTTCAGGCTTGCCCGACCCAACAACCACTCCTGAACGTGGTTTCTGCCCGCCTGGGCCAATACTAAAAAGAGCTACATTAAAGAGCAAAAGGCCACCGAAGGTGTTGAAGACCAAATTTTTACACGATAAGCTCATCTCCAAATATAGCAGGGACATTTTTCAAAGGTATTTACATCTCTTAGGCCAAAAATTTTGTTTTAAAGTAAAGCTGAAGGAAAAGATCAGTAATGTCAAGAAGCTAGAAGTCTGTTGTCTTAAGAGGCTTGTTTGTCAAAGTGAGGAGCTGAACATAGTGCTGAAGGGAAATTAACTGTGTGAAGAAAAAACCTATTATAGTTTAAAGCTTGTTTCAAACTCAATACATGAAAACAACACAGTATTTTAGAAAGAAAACATAGTTTTTTTTGAAGACCTTTTACTCAGTAACCAGAGAAGATATTGTTGTTGAAAAACAAAATAAAATTCATCCAAAAATAACTTGCTTGCTAAGATCATCATAGAGAAATAGTGACTGGGGGATAAAGGCTTGTTATCAGTTTAAAAGGACTCTCTTAAATATTGATTTCAAAAAAGCAGTGATTAAGGGAAAGAGTTTTTGTGTCAAAAACAAAAGGGGATTTGTCTTCAAAAACCACAAATAGATCTTATTAAAGGCCTCTTTTCTCAAGACACAGTGTTGGAGTAGTAAATTTGTTTTCATTTAACAAATAATTGTTTTCCAACTAAAGAGAAAAGCAGTGCGCAAAGAAGGGGTCTATTTTTTAGTACATTTCAAGGTCTTGTTTTGATAAGTCAGTGAAGGGTATCAGAAAGCAAAAATTCCTCCAAAGAAGGACAATAGGACTGGGTATCACAATATGTATGAGCCTATTACAACTCAGGAGGTGAATGAATCCCCTTCAGTACTCTTCAATTTTCATGAAGTAGGGTGCTTGGCTTTTTGCCAAAAAGTCCAAGAAGTAAAAAATCACCCTCCTTTGACACATTTTTTTGCTTTGAGGCTGCAAGGAAAGCATGTCCATCTAACAGTTCTGGATTACAAACTCAATCCTGGGGCTATCTCCAAAGCAACTAAGATCCCCTATATAGGAGAAAAGTGGTTCAAACAAACATACCTAGATCTGATCACTATAAACCCTTTCTAAAACCAGACCATCAGGATGCTTGCCAAGCTATTTTCCCTTTTTCTCACTTATTGAGCAGCTATGCCCCCCTCATGAAAGTCATCATGAATTATTTCACATGTGAAGGGAGTTTTTCCCGGATTTATGCCTATCACATCAGGCTTCTTATGCATTTCACAAGAACTCAGTTACTGAACCTACCTTTCTTCCTCTACAGAAGCATTGACAAGATGGACTCTACTATCTAAAAGAAGCCCTCTGCTCAACAACAATCTTGTTTATTTCATCATTCCCTTATCAAGATCATCATCCTCCATCAACTTGAGAAAAATGGAGTTTCTTGGGACTCTTTCATCTCCCATCCCGATTTTTCCATTGCCTCTTCATCTCATGCGCCTTCCTCACCATCCACTCATCATGTTTCTCCTTCTTCTAGTAAATACACTCCTAAAAGGCAAAAATCCCCTATGATTGAGATTGAAGAAGACAAGAAGCAAACTAGTGATGATGAGGGACAAAGTAAAGAATCTAATAATGACAGTGGGGAAGAAGGAAATGATGGTGAGCATGAACAAAATGATAGTGAGCATAGCAGTCATAATGAGGAACATGATGGCAGCCAACACAGAAGTAAGCATGAGGGTTATGAGAGACAAATAGTGAAGGAAAAGAACACAACAGTCATGAAGAAAGAAGAGACAGAGATGAACAAGACAGTCCTCAAGAAAACAAACAAAGTGGTAGCCAAAATAGTGATGATGAGGGTCATGACAGTCCTCAAAGAGACACTTATAATGAGAAACAAGACAACCCTCAAGAAAGCAATGATGATGGAAGGAAAACACCAAATAGTGAGCATTCCGAGGGGGGAAACATGGAGCAAAAAGATCAAAGCAGTCCTAAGGGCAGCCAAGACCAAATCAGTGACCATGAGCATAGCAGTGGTGAAGACAAACAAGGCAATCTTCAAGCAGAAGAAAACATTGACAAAGGTGGAGCTGGAGCAGATGATGATGGAGGCAGCATGGTAAAAGACCAAGTTGAGCAAGTACAAGTAGATAAACCTCTTATCTCCTCTCCTCAACACAGCCAAGGGCATGTGCTAGCTGCCTCTCTTAGGCAAGGGGCCATGACTCTTCCTCCAAAAGTGGTAAAGCTTAGAAACACTAGATCTGCAAAGAAGAATATCACTCCAGTAGTGACTAGCAATGTCACAAGAGTGCTAAGAAGTAGAGGATTTCGCTCGACCCCTAGAGGCATGGGAATGAGTTAGGCTTGTCTATATCATGTAGTTTTTCAGTAATTTTCATAGGTTGGACTCTTGGGATTGCTTGGCACTTCATTGTACATTTCATCTCTGCAATTTTGGCAAAGGAATAAACCAGGGTTTGCAGCACTCTTTGGGATCCATGTGGCTCTATGTTTTGATGGTGTGTTTCTCTCTGTGATTTTAAGTTCACTGATGTTTTATGTGTATCATTTCCTTTCTCCTTTCTTCTTAAATTAAACAAATGAGTTATAAAGGTGGAATTCATTAGATTGCTTTGCTCTGCCTTCCGTTTTGTTTAATTTTCCATGTTTTCATCTGTTTGAAGAGGATTCTTGAAAGCCTCTTGCCCTCTTCAACTCCTCACCGGTCTGAGCTATTCATTTATTCAATCCAAAGCATCAAAACAATTGCCTTCCTTGCCCCATTCAAAACTCTACAAAAACTAGGCCTCATCCCCAAACCCAAAACTGCCTTTCCCTTTGATTCCAACAAAACCCCCAAAATCAAAATCAAACTCCTTTACTTATATACCTAGCCTAAAATTAGCCTTTATTTCAAGTCATCTCAAGCCCTATTGATTATCTTTGCTGAGATTGACCTGGAGAGAGCCCTCTCCTGATCTGGTAGGGCTAGCTACCAAACTGAGTGTGGTTTGATGTTACCCTGAACTCTGCCTTCCTTTAGCCTGAGATAGATTTAGGCTATAACATAGTGGTGACCATACTAAGGATAATAAAAGTTTGTTGTTTTCTTTATAAACTACAGACGGAGCCTGAAGTTAGCCAGGTAGCCTTCAAAATGCTCTTGCTTTGCATTAGCGAAAGTAGATGAATGCTGCTTCAGTCAATCTCCGGTCTAGTTTATGAACTGAACATCTGGTTTCCTCAGTAAGATCTAATCAAGTTCAGATCTGATTGTTGATGGTGGAAAACGATCAGACACCGCAAGGTTGAAATCATTCACCTGGCGACTCTAAATCAATTTCGAGATTAGATCCAAGGACTCCACTGGAGGATGAACCTGACCAGCAGAAACATGAAAGGACAATATGGAAAGATCAGATATTCAAGTTGGAATTTCATCCAATATATTTTGTTCTTTGTCATAAATTATTTCTTCTCTTTTCCCGAGAATGTCAAGAAGGCTTTGCAAAGTATATTGTATTTGAGAAAAGATCCTCGGCCTGCATTTGATTCCTTCCCTTTGAAGATTGTGGATACCAAATCTTTGCATGCTTTTGAGCTTGATCAAGACCTTTCTTTTGAATCTTGTGATGTCCATCTTCAAAATGATGAACCTCAAGAGACCAAGACTAATTCTGCAGCATTTTTACATACCCCTATACCTTGTAAAATTCCAGATCAATACAAGCCTCTGATTTTACCTCCTATGCTCCATGCTTTCCCTGCAAATTATTATCTTTACTTGCCGAGGTTTGATGGTGAATGTGAAAATATCACTGCTGAGAGACATGTTCTAAATTTTGAGTCTTTTCTTGACCTTTTTGAAGTTAATGAAGAGGATGTCAGTATTAGGGTTTTGCTCTTTCTTTGCAAAGAAAATTCAAGAGTTGGTTCAAAGCCCTGTCTGATGCGAGCATCTCAGATTTTCAGCAGTTCGTCAAAGTTTTCCTCGACAGGTGGGTGATCAGACAGAACCCTTTCTTGATTATAGAAGAGTATAACTAGCTGAAAAGACTGCCAGGGGAGACAGTACAACAATTTTCTGCCATATTTAACCAAGTTTATTATTCGATGCCAATTGATATAAGGCCTCCTCCTGGATCTTCTCTCTTGCACTACCCGAGTGCCTTTGATCCGAAAATGGAGTTTCAGCTGAGAGAAAGGAATCTTGCAACACTTTAAGAGATGCAGAATAGTGCAGTAGATGTAGAGGCTCATTTGCGTATCTGAAGGGCAAGGTTGAAGGAAGAAGAGATGAAAAACATAGATCCGGAGGAATCAACATCTCTAGAGGTAAAGCTTGACATTTTGGTAAGTGCAGTGGAAGAGATGATGCAAAATATCACCACAAGGAATGAGTATAATGTTCAATCGCATGGCTCGCTGATTGAAGAAGAACAAGTTGCTGATCCAAAACATTTTGTTTCTTATCCCAGTTGTCATAGATCTGATAATGATTTTTTTGTAGATCATCTTGGAGAAGAGAGATCTGTTGATTTGACATGTATGCTTGATGATGTGTTTTATACTGATGATTTGCCTTAGTTTGATCAGTATGATGACGATTATGTTCTCCAAACAAAAGCTAATATTGCAGACAAATCAACAGCTAGTTTGTGGAAGGAGGAAGTTCACTTTCAGCAGCTTGAGTACAGTGATCAACCGATGCATATCAGCTATGATAGTGACGAGGAAAGTGCAACAAATTTTGAAGTAAGTGAAGGATATTTTCCATTTTGTTTTGATTCGTTTCAGTTCATTAGAGACAACTTCCATGCAATCAGAAATAAACTATCAACAAGTCTTGATTTGGACCATCTTGAGGGCAATAAAAACCTTGTTCAAGACTTCTCATATCCAGATTTGTAGCCCCCAAATGCCATTGATTGTCAAGTTTTAGATGAGGACTTGGAAGCTGGCACATATGATAAAATGATACAAGATGACTCCGTACCATTTTGCTTTGAATCATTTCAGTTTTTGAAGGGTAAATTGCATAGTAAATCTTCAAATGAGCAGCCCGTAGAAAATCATGTAATTTCATCAGAAACAATAGAAAATGGGTTGCAGCAGTATTTTCAAGTTTTTCACGATCCAATAGCTGATGTGTTGGATGATGTATACAGTCAAAGTCTTTCTCCATTAACTATATGTGAGCTTGAAACGTGTACTGATACAAACTTGATCCGACAGTCAGTTTCTTTGTCACTTTTAGCAGGAGTCTCGTCACAAAGCTCAAAACAAAGTTTGCATTCATGGTATGAGGAGAAGAAAAGTAGTTCATTGGATGAGCAAAGTCCCAGTGTGCATGAAATTCAAGATCCTTATGCAGTGTTTTTGGAGGCAGATAGAGAATCCATAGTATTCAACGGATCTGTTCACAAGTTTTCATGGGAGTTTCCTTTCAGTAGTTCTCTCTTGTTGCTCATAAGCGAGCACTTGCGGAGAATTCAAACAACAATTGCAATACTTACCTGGTTGCATTGGTTGTTTCATTTCACTTGATCAAGCATCATTTAGGGTTTTTAGTCTCAGTAAGTCTAGGGTTTCATTAATTTAGTTTTCATGATGACTAATAATGTCAGCAGGCACATGAGGGAGGTTCGAAATAGGTTTTCATCGCAAAAATTTCATCGTTATGATGCTTAATCATGATTATTCTTCAAAACTCTGTTTTGGAGAAAAATCGTCAATTTCATCCTTTGTAATAAATGTAATGTAATTTTCAAAAGTGTTTCAGTTGTGAAGTTCTTCAGGCGCAACCTTGGTCACCTTTGCCAAAATCCCATGCCAACTATCCCTACAAAAAATAGACAAGAGATTCATCATCAGTTCAAAAAATCAAAGGAAACAAACAAAAACAGAGTTTATTTTAAAAAGTGCAAAGTGCCAAAATCTGCAACATTAGAATGTGGGTTTTATAAATCAAAAATCAAAGTCCATGATATATAAGATATTTTGGGTGTTTAAAAAATCCATTTGCACGCCAAAGACATCATTGAAGTTGAGTCAAATCGTGGAAGAGCGAAATAGTTTTGAAAGCTGAGACTGTGGGTGAGTTTACCTGCGTGGCACACTGGGTGAAGGTCGCGGCGCACTTACTGGTCGTGGCACATAGAGCCGCTCATATTCTTGCAAATTAGAACTGGCGCGGCGCACACAGTTGTCGCGGCGCACAGGGTCGGCAACGAAATTTTTTATCATTGCTCCACAAAAATTCAAATAAACTCGGTCCTTCTCGCTCCAAGTAAGTTTATGAAATTTCCATTAACATGTTTGGTGTTGATTGAAGTGGATTATGAGAATTTGTGATATAAAAATTCAAACCCTATCCTCTTGTTAAAAATTTCTCCTTAGGGTTTTATAATTAGTGTTTTAAAAGTGATTTTGGTGTCAAGTACTCAAACTCCATTCCCCACCTGTGGTTCCTTTCCCATCACTGTTAATACTATAATTATAGTCCCTTCCCTATTCCCTTATATCCCAAGTCATTTCCCATCATTTTCCCCTTCCCATTTCATTTGTAAGAAATTCCCAAAACCCCAAGAATCCCAAAAATTCAGTGGATGTCCCTTCTCCTAAAGTTTGTCAAAATTCCAAAATTCAAATTATCACTTGACAAGAATTCATTGTTCCCACTGTCCCATATCTCCTACAGTCCCTCTCCTTTGACACACATTTGGAAATTAAAACAAAAAGCACCAAATTCTCATTTTCATCTCATACAAGCCAAACATAGACCTTGAAACACCAGGGAGACCGACACCGATACATCATATGATAGAGATAGTGATTCTACCACTGAGCTACATGCACTGAGAAGGCCTCATAAAGGTGGTAAACATGTGAGAGAAGAGCCCACCTCATTGACTCAATTGCAGGCTTGCCCACTTGCCATGGCATGTTTTCGAGAGCAGTCATGCTATCCGTATTGTGAGATGATTGCTAGGATTCAGCATCATCAGGAGTTGGATCGTTTGTTTGTATTACATTTGCATGATGGTCAGGTAACTCTTGCTGGTGTAAATTTCACCTTGACACCGGAAACCATTTCTCAAGAAACCGGAATACTGAATGTGGGTGAACAATGGAACAAAAGACAGCAGGTGGACAGAGTGCATTATGAACCATACATCAGGCCTAGCTATGTGAGACAGCTCAACAGGGTGTTCCCATTCCGGTTCCTAAAGGAATCCTATGCGCCTTTGATGAAACTTATTATTAGATACTTCAGTTGTGAGGGTCGGTTCTCATGCCTTTATGCCTACCACATCAAATTATTGATGCATTTCACTAGAGTTAGGATGATGAACATTCCTTATTTCATGTGTCAGAATATCGAGAGGATGACCATGCTTGTGCAGAAGAAAACTCCCGAGCAGCAGTACAACAATATTTATCACTATGCACTCATCAAGATCATGGTTGTACATCAGCTTGGATTGCAGGGCATTTCATGGGAGGATTTCATTTCCCGTGATTTCTTCACAGTTCCTCAGGTTCCTATGGAGGTTGTTCATGAGCCAGGTGAACCTTCACATCAGCCTAAAGGTTACGAGACAGAGCCTATCAGTGTGCTGACATATGTCACTTATTAGAAAGGCGCGAGAGGATTATTTGCAGCATCCCGACGAGTACTATCTCCACCCGGGGTGGAAGGGGTCTCGTTGCCGTCATCAGCAGCAGAGGTACAGGTACAGGACAGAGGTAAGAGGACTATGTAGGATGAAGGCCCTTCAGGAGGTCAGGATACTGATTTCATATTGATTGATGAGGATTTGAGCTCTCCAAGCTCAAAGTTGAGAGAGATCATTCAGGAGTAGAAGGCGGAGATTGACACCTTGAACGACAAGTTGAAGAGAGCCCAATGGATCATAAAATACCTGGAGCAGAGGAAAAAACAGTTGGAGGATCAGCAGAAAATCATGGAGTTTCAAAACATCTGTGAGAACCGGCAAGCTGCCCAAAGAAGCCCAACCGAGATGACACCCATTGAGCGGGAGATTGAGGCTGATAGAGAGACTTGGCTTGAGAGGGTCAAAATTCATCTTGAGAAGCTATTGGAAAAGGAAAAAAAGGAAAATAACATGCTCAGACACATGAAGAACCATTATTGGGCGCGAAATCATGTTTGCAAAGCGAGGATCAAGATTCTGAAGGCAAGGCTAAGGAGGGCACTAAAGCGTCGCAAAAGGCATGATAGACTCCAAATTTTGGCTGAAGATTCTTTGGCCTAGCATAGTGCTTGATGGTGGACATTCAGCCCAAATTTCAAGAAATTTGGGAAACATTTTGTCAATTTTGAATTTTTTGGCCTTAACACAGATTTTTCCACCCGACGCGTAGCGCCACTTGGTGCACGCTTATAATTGGCAGCAACTCTTGAAGAAAAATTTGCATTTCTAGATTTTTCATGAAAATTTATACATTCCTACCCATTAACTAAGGATTTTGACAAGTTATGGGTTGCCTAAAGGGTCAAAAACACCTCAAAAATGACCTTTCTGCCACTTTTTGCACACACAGGAAGCAGTGTTGGGAGATTTGATTTTTGGAGGGGAAAATGGCAACCAAATTTAGAAATTCCACTTGGGTTGGAAAGTAGAAAGGAATATATTTCCAATGAGCTATATTACACTCAATTTTGACTTCGGAAAGGCCCTCAAAATCAGCCTCAAATTTGTGCTACACGTAGAGATTTCAGGCGCGGCGCATAGGGAAATTTGGCCTATTTTTCACTCAGCAGCTCAGAATTTCGCCTAGTTTTGGCTAGTTTGACTTTTTCATGTAACTCTTGATGTAACTTGATGTAATTTCATGACCATGATGTAATTTTTGCATATTTTTACTCATCCTAGTAGATTCATTCACCAAAAAGTGAAATGTAAGTGAATGAATCAATTTCCTATCATATAGAGGCAAGTTGTTTCATTGCCTATTTTTCAGTTCCTAGTTTAGATATGGTTGAAACAGCTCCTAAAATAGTTAGCTCGACCCCTAGAGGCATGGGAATGAGTTAGGCTTGTCTATATCATGTATTTCTTCAGTCATTTTCAGAGGTTGGACTCTTGGGATTACTTGGCACTTCATTGTACATTTCATCTCTGCAATTTTGGCAAAGGAATAGACCAGGGTTTGCAGCACTCTTTGGGATCCATGTGGCTCTATGTTTTGATGGTGTGTTTCTCTCTGTGATTGTAAGTTCACTGATGTTTTATGTGTATCATTTCCCTTCTCCTTTCTTCTTAAATTAAACAAATGAGTTATAAAGGTGGAATTCATTAGATTACTTTGCTCTGCCTTGAGTTTTGTTTAATTTTCCATGTTTTCATCTGTTTGAAGAGGATTCTTGAAAGCATATTTCCCTCTTCAGCTCCTCACCAGTCCAGCTATTCATTTATTCAATCCAAAGCACTCAAACAAATTGTCTACCCTTTCCCATTCATAACTCCATACAAAAACGAGGCCTTCATCCTCGAACCCAAACCCTCACTTTCCCTTTGTTTCCAACAAAACCCCCAAAATCAAATCAAACTCCTTTACTTATATACCTAGCCTAAAATTAGCCTTTATTTCAACTCATCTCAAGCCCCTTCGATTATTTTTGCTGATATTGACTCGGAGAGAGCCCTCTCCTATTCTGGTAGGGCTAGCTACCCGACTAAGCGTGGTTTGATGTTACCCTTAAATCTGCCTTCCTAGTCCGGGAGATTTTAGCTCTAAATAAGAGCTTTATATTTTCAATTTTTGTAGTCTTCCTTTCCGCATTTCAAAGATACCTTTACAAATCTTCAGAGATTTAGATCTCCATCTAGATTTGGATCTCCCACGGATACCTTGCCTCCTGTTTCTATTTGGGACCTCTCCCCGTATGTATATGTACCCATTTCCACCTCCATATTTCTCCGTCTCATTTCCTCCGACAGCAAGGATGAGACAATGTCATCAAAATTCACGGTAGTTGTATTGCTACCTATTGCAATAACCAGACTGTCCCACGAGTCTGGTAGAGAGCACAACAAACTGATGCACTTATCTTCATCTGAGATTTTAATATCAACAGACGACAACTGACTTACCACAGTATTGAAGGCGTTTAGATGCTCTGTCACCGAGTCTCCATCCTTCATCCTCAGGTTATACAGCTTTTTCCGCAGGAACAACTTATTCACCAGAGACTTAGATTGGTACAAAGTCCCAAGTTTTTCCCACAAATTCTTCACCGTAGCTTCCCCAGATACATTCAACAATACTGAATCTGACACACACAACCGTATTGTGCTCTTAGCCTTCCGATCCAGTTTCTTCCAGTCTTCATCTGACATTGCCGTTGGTTTAGTACCTGGATCTACCACGATCCACTGATCTTTATCCACCAGCAGATCCTCCATCTTGAGCTTCCACAACTCAAAACTCCGACCATTAAATTTCTCGATCTCTATCTTTCCGCCGCTCGCCATATTCTTTCACCGCAAGAATCGATCCCGCAGATCTCCCACTGCACAGGGTCTACCACAGGCCCGAGCAAAAAACCCTCAACAACAAAGGCGTCCCCTTGAAGTCGAAACAGCTCTGATACCAAATGTAGGTTTTAACCCTGAACAGAAATATCTACACACGATTCTTATAACAGAAAATAAACAATAGCAAGAGCATAAAACATAAAACAGATAAACACAGAGATTTTCCCCTGGATCCCAAATCGGGACGACCAACTTGATTTTTCATTATATTCTTTTTAGTGTTACAACACATATATATACATGCCGAAGCATACATAAACCCCAATCCATTAACCCTGGATTAGAACATAACCATAGTTCCCTTGACTGGATCTACAAAATACCAGGGGCCAAAAACCATCGTACCCAAAAACCATATGCAAACTCATGCAAAAAACATGGGTGGGTCCTCCTATGAGTGGGTCCGCACACCAAAACAATTTTTGCCGGGGCACTGCCCCAGACCCTAACAGTGGGGGCTGTCTCCCCCCTTGTGACCCCGATGCTGTGCCCGGCGCAACGTACAACGCGTGGGGTTATTCGTGGAAAGAATATAACACATACCCAACATCACCTGAACAGAAGGTTATAGTTTAAGCTTGCATCAACTATCTCAACTTCAATATTAACAGTTTTTCCCCCAAAACAGATGGGCAAAGCTAGAACAATACCATGTGGTCTATGAGAATGACCATCAAACGCAGTCAGAAGAGTGACTAAAGGAACAACTGTGGGAGATCTAATACCCTTCCAGCATGCGAGAGACATTACACACGTGGAAGCAACCTCATCAATGACTGTTCAAAATATATTGAATTTTTCGATAAGTCGACCTTATCTGAAAATCCATATGATGAGGAAGTATCTTTTAAAATTCAACATGTCAAATGCGATCATAAGAGAACCTTTTGGATCAAAGACTCCAATAGCAGTGAGCAAAGCACTTCGTTGAGCCGAACAATACTGGAGCACCTCTAACATAGACATAGCACAATGACTTTGAGCCAGATCTTCTACAATCAAGTAGTGTTGGGCAGCCTTGGCATTAGGATTGATCATCGAACGTTTTGAAGACCCTTTTGGCATCCGAGGTATAGGCTCAACAGTAAGCCTAGTAATATGAAGTGGCTCGGTACTATCAGGAGCACCCTTGGCTTTCGACAACTCAGCTTCACCATAGTCATGATATTTCGTAGTGATATTTGCGTGAGCACTCATCATGTATATGTTTGATGTATTTTCCCCTGCCTCGTTGCCCCCAGAGGAATCCCCAGTATTTTGATTCGCGCCAGCAACTAATTTTTGCCCTTGGGGAAAAGGGTTTGTTAGGACAGCTTGGGAACTAGAAGAACCTTGTTGAGCTAACAAGTGCTGCGCATCCTGAATTTTAGGGCAAAGGTGTGTAAGATGATCTCAAGTGCACAACTTGCACAAAAACTTCACTTTCTTATTATTATCCTTCTTACCCTCTCCAACGTGATCGTTGGATTTGTTTGCATTCTCCTTCCCATCCTTGTCCTTTTTCTTATTATTTCATCCCTTCTTCTTCCCATCAGATTGTTGATTTCCTTTGGGATTGGAAGTTTGGACAACATTAATTTCCAGGGATTGGGAAGGAGTTGACACTAAAGCCACAGCTTGACCAGAAGAAGCAGATTGTATAGACAATTGTTGCAATTTACTAAGCAGGTTAGTCGCATCGCTATCTATCGAACTGATAAGTCCATCACCATGAGGACCGGGTTTAGTTTTGGACAAGTCTAATTTGGAGTGAGGAGCATCTGGAAATTTTTTATTAAAGACCCATGATTGAGAATAAATCAACTCCAATTGTTGAGCCCTAAAAATAGCTTGCTCTTCAGAAAATACCCTAAAAGAGGTACTTCCTTAGAAATTTCTGGCTGAAAATATTTCAAAAACCACTCAAGAAGGAATTCATTTGGGATTTGGGCTTTAATGAGCCTCTTCCTTCTTCACCATTCCTGAATATGATCAGAAATGTGAGTTTCCTTGTCCTGCTGAAATATGGCTAGGAGGTCAGTCCTGACGTCATAATGAATAGATAACTAAAAGTGATTTAAGAACATAGTAGCCAATTCTCCAAAAGTAGAAAAAATAGCCCCAGTTAACTCAATATACCATTTGGCAGCATTTCCAGTTAGGGTTCTTTGAAATAAACTCAACCTAATCAAGTCATCGATTAGAGAGTTCAAGGAACACCATAAATGGAAAGTGGTGATATGATCTACCGAATCCTTGCTAGTCTTCCCTTCAAACTTTGGAATATCTGAGGGGAGCTTGGTGGGGACTGGAAGCCAACCCAAACTATACCGAATGGGATCGTTAGTCAATTTCGACAAATCTTGCAAGTTTAACATTGCCAGAAATGGTAAGCGAGAAGGAGCCTGGGAATTCCATCC
The DNA here is from genome assembly GCA_034641835.2 of Pinus albicaulis. Classification (NCBI taxonomy): domain Eukaryota; kingdom Viridiplantae; phylum Streptophyta; class Pinopsida; order Pinales; family Pinaceae; genus Pinus; species Pinus albicaulis. The sequence continues at coordinate 647,849,950 of CM076569.1, read as the reverse complement.
TCTATAGGAAGGATTCCCAACATTCTGAAAATAATACCCTGGATTTTTTGAGGGACCAGGTTGCCAAGAGTTGTTTGTAGATAATTTTGTGCCATAAGAAAATCCTTGTGACCCAACATTTGTATAAGGACCCCCCCCCCCCACCCCCCCACAACATGGAGTGACTATAGACAGGACCATTTCCTCCAAACGAAGTGGTGAATGAAGAGGAAACCCATTGGTAAGGGTTCCAAGCATTTGAAAATGGAGAAAAATATTGAGAAGTACTCGATGAAGGGAAAGGAACATTCTCTTGCTGACCAGTGAGAAACTGATTCCCTGCTCCAAATGTTGTAAAAACAGGGTTCCATCATGTAAAGACATTAGAACTTTGACCTCTCGAAAATGGATTAAAACCTGAAGTCTGAGAGGTAAAAGGTAAAGATCCTAAGGAAGGGTTCAAATGAGGGATGTGCCCACTTCCAAAGGGGAACCCTTGAAATGAAGCTGATCCACTAGCCATAGAAGGAATGAGTGTGGAGATAGCTGAAGTAGCAGAAAATGAGAAAGAAGGAATCCCACTAGTGGGCATTCCAAAAGAAAAGGGACCAGATTGAGAAGCATGTGCTTGGGTGTAATCAGAGCCAAACACAGCAGCACTAGAAGTGATTGTCGATATAGCAATAGTGCCCCCTCCTTCAACTGAAAGGGGAATCTGAACACTTGCAGTGTTCACAACCGAAACTATGTTCCCATTCATGGCCATCGAAAGGTATGAATATGACGGATAAGGAATTTCCAGTCTCTGAGACTCGGGTTCAATGTATTGAATAATGTAAGGATAACTAGCAGGAAGAGGAGATGGAAGAGACTCAGCAGGCTGAGGGACTTCCTCTATTTCTACTTCTTCTAATAGAAATAAAACTCTAGAGATGAGTGAAGCACTCCTCTCTATACTGACACCGACACCAGAACCACCCGCAAAAAATTCAAGCCCTGACAGAGGATCTCTCTCTGCTACATTTGAAATCACCGGGTGAAAATCACCCTCTGAATTACTCCTACGCCTTCTTGAAGAAGGCTCAGCACTCGTGAGAGACAACCCACGAAGCCTCCTCAATCGACGAGGGGATCGGTCAGCCAATTTAAGAGATTTAAAATTAGATTAAAAAAATATAAGAATCTAAGAAATCTAGGAGCAAAGAGCACACTCTAAAAAAGTTCGAAGATACAACTGAGAAAACAGCTCTCGAGTATTTTTGCTCTGGGTGATGAGGATTGGACACCAAAATATAAGACAACGAAATAATAATACCTTCTGAAAATAGTCTGGGGTAATTACGCCCCAGGCCTACTAGCGAAGGTAACCGAACAGTTACGCTGACCTCCTTACAACAGCCTTTGTCGGTGCAAGTCCCCAAGCTTCGCAAGGGCACCCTCCAGAAATACTGATGGAAGTTATGAAACATATGTCTTAGGTACCACGGGTATTCCCCCCACCCGCAGTCACCTGTGTAGTCCCTAGGATAGGAAACTATGGGCACCAATCCATATCGGAAGCTGGGCGGAATGGTATTAGGTCAAGATTCAGCAAATAGGAGAGGGGGTATTTCTCTTCTCTGCTTTCACTATCCCTCACGCTTGACTCTTTGGACGAGAGCTTTCCCAGTCCACTTAATGGTGTTGGATTTCACTCATTAATAAACTATCTACGTTTAACAATTTGAGCGGCCTTGGAGATTTAACTCTCCACTCACCTAATCCAAGGCCCTACAACCTAGCTAGTTGGTATATGATTAATGAAAATTATACAAAAAATTCTAGTTGATTTTAATTAGATCGCTTATTTTAAATTGGTTGTTACTTAAGTCAAGGGCTCATGGAAGTGAAACTGATGGTGTTTTATGACACAAAAGAAATCAATGAAAACCTAGTTACATGTGAATGCAATGATTTCCTTTCGAATAAAAGTGATTTCTACACAGGTTCTACGAAACTAATAAGCAAAAGCTTTTTTTTTTTCTTTTCATACACTCACACTTCACATAATTTAGAAAGTTGCGAAAAAGACTAAAATGCTCAAATGCACTTAATGCAAACCACCAATGATATGCAAATCCTAAAATGTTAATTATAAAGAAGCAAAAAGAGTTCCTAGACAATGGTTCAATCACTTTTTGACAGAAGACAAGGCCAATTCCTAACAAAACTCCTATGTATAAAAATGTCAAAAAATGACTTGATAAAAGAGTGAAAGAAAAACACAATTTCGCTCACAATCAAGGCAAGAACCGAAGACTAGAAATCAACCTAAAAAACTCCAAAAAATGTAATGAAACTGTAAAATAAAACTCAAAGAAAAAGAAATAGAAAACATCAAATGTTTTTTGTGTTTTTTGCTTATAATGGAAGAAAAGAGATTTCAAGAAAACAAATAAAAACTACCCAAGAACCGGAATCAAGCCGAATGAGTCTCCCAAAAAGGCTTCCAAGTGCTCAAGCCAATTGTGCTACTTTCATAGTAGGACTTAAAGGGGCAAACGAATCTAAGAAACTCAATAAATTGATGCAGAACAATAGCACAATCTTGCAATGAACAATCACCCAAAAAATAAAAAAGGGACTTTTCAAGATTCACAACAAGACAAGTTCAAGAAATCATGAAAACTGAAATAGACTAAAAAGGTAAAAACCATAAATGAAGAAACGCATAGGGCCAAGAAGAGAAAACAAATAGAGGCCCACTGTTCTGATAGGTTAGAACAACCAAGACCTTCAGAAAAATCTCTTGGTGCTTCAGCCACAATTGCGAACACACAAAACAAGGCAATTCACCAAATGGCTACCTTTCCATAAAACAAAAGAGAAACAGATGTAAAATCACTACAAACACAATCTAGATTCCTTAAATATGCCACAGGAATGGTTCCACCCAGACAGAAAAGACAGGGGCTGAAAATCAAGAATTTCAAATTTTCCCAACCATATGCGCTTTTGCAGTGTGCAACTAGCATGTATACGTGACTGTAACAAAGGAAAATTGCGTATACGTTGGTCCCTTTGGAAAAAACAACAAGTGTACGCGACTGTGCAAAGAAAAAACTATGTATGGAAATAAAGATAAGGAAAAATAAAAAAGTCAAGCCTGATCAAGAGACTAGGTCTTCTGTCTGACTGAAAAAAGACTTGCTAGACTGTAAAAAGTGATAAAACCTGTCAGGAACCCATAAGACAGATAAAACAACCCAAACGAGAAATCACAAGAATGTGATCCCCAGTGGATTCACCTTTTCTGCTTTCGGGAAATAATACCCTAAAGGTCTTGGGTTGATAACCTTCACAGATCAGGGGCATGCCATCATAAGAAGGACTCACTAAACCAACTTTTATGCTAATAACTAGAAACTACAGGTTGCAGAACTTACTCGGATATCCCTCGGTTGAAGTAGATCCCACGGGGTGCAAACCCCCTGCAACACTTTGTGCTCCAAAATCTGTAAACCAGCAAAGAACGAACACAAAATCCTAGTTTTACAGCGTATATATGTTCTAGATGTCAGTGGAAATCATGTATAACAATGTAAAAACAATATTAAATGTTCAATTAATGATCGTTACACATGTATAAAAGATAATTGACACATAAACATCAAGAACAAGATGGATTCTTCTATTATTAATGACATGTACAATACGTAAACATGAAGAGATCACCTGAAATCTGCCACAGCCCTCGAGCATACCATCCTTTGGATCCGCCCAGCCCTAGCCTCTCAAGATTTCCTCTAAGATGAGTTCACAATGGATGTCATATAGGGTGATGAACATCTCAAGGAAACAAGGGTTTCCTGAATATATCTAGGAAGTGAAGGAGGCACGGGAATATATCAGACTTGGATAGGGCTCCAACAACATATAATATCTATATTTCTCTCTCTTTTCCTCCCTTAGGCCATTCCCTTGACGGGATTTTATACTCCCTCAAATTAGTTTTTTAAAGTTGGGAACAGTTAGGCCACGGGCTGGGTGGTTAAGCTACTGGAAAAACCGTAAACTCCGCCTCAAAATAGGGAAAATATATATGTTTTAATGATTAAAATGGCATGCATAGTTCTCTATGAATGGACTCGCATGTATACGCGAAAAATTCTGGGCAGAGTCGCGTATGGGTTTTAAGACACTGTTTTTTGAGAAAATGTCCAAGTTTGAAAGGAAGGGGTGCCCAAGGCCAAAGCATAAATCATCAAGTATGAACTGGTGATAAATGATGCTATAACACTGGGTCATGCCAAAATTTCATTTCTCCAAATTGGCACACAACCTGTGTTGCTGCAGTGTTTGGAGGACCTGTTGAATTTGGTGGAGGTGCTCTCCCCAACTCTAGCTGAAGATCAGGATGTCATCCAAATAAACCACCACGAATGAGTTGGTGAAGGGTCGCAAGATGTATTCCATCACCCTCATGAAGGTTATGGGAGCATTCCTCAACCTGACAAGCATGACCAACCATTCGAAAATGCCCTCCTTGGATTTGAAGGAAATATTCCACACATTAGAGGGTTCGATTGGTACCTGGTGATAAGCAATCTTCAAGTCAATCTTGCTGAAATATTTTTGCCCTTTGAGTTTTTCCAGAAGATCATCAATCCATGGGATCATATACACATTCTGGATAGTTCTTTTGTTCAGCGCTTGATATTCAGTACAGAGTCTCCAGGTCTCGTATTTCTTTTGCATCAACATGATCGAGCTCCCACATGGTGATGAACTTGTCCTGATGTGCCCTTTCTGCAACAACTCTAGAATCTGCCTCTTGATTTCATTTTTCTTGAAAACAAAGTGTCAATGTATCGGTCCATTTGATAACACCACGCTTGGGTTCATATCGATGACTGCTAGCCCTGACAGTGTAGTGGTACCCCTCTGGGGGAGGTGAAAATTTCCTTGTACTCCTCCCTGACCTTGCCCATATATTCCTTCTGTGTGGAGGAGCCTTATTTGGAGTTTGTGGCCACAATATTCTTCTTGCCCTGAGGGCGAATCATAAGGAAAACAAATTTCCCAGTCTGGGAAATGATCTTACTATATTGATTCGCGGTGATAAAAGAGATAGTTGTACGTGGTACTACCTCCAGTATCCTATATAACTTATTACCTAAAGTAATAATAACAGTGCGAGGCCTAAATTCATATACAACATGTCGCTTAAAAAAATATGTTTGGCCTAATAACACATAAAAAAATTCAAGAGGAGCAACATCACACAATACCTCATATGTGAAGGGATTGATGGTGTGGGGAAGGAAACACTACTGGTTGATGCAAAGTTCTCGTTCTTGGTGAAGCCACCTGATGGTGTACGACTGCAAGTGTTATGTGGAAGGTAGGCCCATACACTTCACAAACTCTACTGAAATGAGGTTATTTTGGCTCCCATTATCATTGATGAACTACAGCGAAGAACCCTTCACCCACATATGTGACTGGAAGATGTGCTCCCTCTCTTCTGGATCTTAGGGATCATTCTTCTGTATCTTAGTGGTGGAAACGGTGGCACTGGGCTCTGCATCAATAATCCGCCTCCCTCTATCATTCCCCTTGCCAAGTTATGACTTAGAGTCAGAACATGCATCTGATTCAGAAGACTTCAACTCAGTCACGAGTGACTGCTTGGCTTGAAACTCACTCGTGTTGTGAGTGGGGCTCTTGTGGAACTCACACCACTTTCTCGTGTCCTTATTTTCCTTCATGGTGTTTTTCTTTGCTTGTGGCTTCATCGGGTTGTCTGGAGTCACACTGCCTTGCCTTTTTCCTTTGTTCTACGATTTAGGGTCACCTTTCCCTTACTTCAGATTTGTAGATCCAAAATCTCACTTCTTCTATTTAAATTTATGCTCGATCTTGACAACATATCAATAGGCGGAACCGAGCGAGGAGATGTCCAGGAAATCCATTTCATCCTGGATGTACTTACGTAAATAACTGCGGTACTTGAGTACCAAATGTTGCTCAGAATCCTTGATACCCAACTTTGTGTGAATGAAAACCATTTTTTAACTCTAAAACATCTTGGTCCCTTCCCTATTGTAGTGTGGTCCACTTTATGTATTTATATTCATAGCTTCTGACATAGTAATATTTTTCCTTGATGACATCTCAGAAAGAATTCAAAGTGGATGCAGCTGAAAATAGTGAGGATTCCCTCTCATCCTTTTACTGACAGTAGGTTTCCCACCAGTCCTTAACATGGGGGGTGGCTTTGAGGAGTGAAAAATTAATATTTTCCAAATTTGAATATTCATGAACCGAAAATTATCCTTCCAAAATATTTAACTATTTATCTATGGCGTTTTCATCTATTTGGCCTTAAAATATGGCAATATCAAAATTAACTTGTACCTTAAAAGGAGTGTTATGGGAGAAAATACCCTGGGGTCTAGGTTGAGGACCCCAACGGAGTAGAAGGAATACAACAGCAAGAACCAATCAAACTAAAGGTCCTAAATTTGCTTAAACTAGTAAACTTGGGAGAGATGACCTTACCTGTATGTCCTATGGTTGAGGTCATTCCTGCATGGTTCAAACCCTCTGCTTCTTCACGTGCTTCAAAACCTACAACTCATTCAATAAAAAACACATAGACAAGTTGTAACATCATATATATCCTAAATGTCAGTGGTTAGATCATATAAGCTTATAGAAAATAAAATGAAATCAACTATTACAAGATCATTAAGATGTATAAAAAGCATTAAAGAACATGACATCAAGAACGAGATAGAGATTCTTTATTGATGTATGTAAAAGATGTGGAGAAATACCACCAGAATTCAGCCAAAACTCAAAGTGAAACCATCCTCCATATCCATCCATCCCAAGCCTCAATAATTTTATTTCATAAAGGTGCACAAGGATGTCACATAAAGGAGGTGAAGATCTCAATGAAGGAAACAAGTTTTTCCTGAACCTGGGAAGTTGAAGAGGCACAGGGATAATCAGACTTGATCTGGGACTAACATGCTATAGTATCAATACCTATCTCTCTCCTCCCCTTAGGCCTTCCCATGAGGTGTATTTATACTTCCTAAAATTATTTTTTTTAGTTGGGAAACAGTTTGGCCATGGGCTCGTGTAGGTGGGCTTCCGGTGTAACCCATAAACCTGCCTCTAGGGTATAAAGCCATAAATATAGTGAATAAGAAGAAGAATGAAGTTTCATCGCACAAGTCATGGCAGGACTAAAGAGGACTCCTGAGCCTACACAGTTTTGCACCATGGGTGACATATGCTAGAGAGGATCTAACTATGAAGCCCATGTAAAGGATGGCTCTACCATCATATCATGATTTTATAAATCGATGAGTGAAAATGGTTTAATGATCATAACTTGTTGGGGTTGACCCTATGACAAGATTTCAGTATGGAGGCTAGAATGCATAAGTGCAACAGAAAGTGAATTTCCCTAACCTATATGCCAGTTCTAAACACAATACCTGTGTAGTCAATTTAGCGTCCTAAATTGCTAACATAAATTATCAACCAGGGCTAGTAAACTGATGAAGTGTGGTGCACTATATGTGCTTAAGTGACCTCTTCCTTACTTCGTTGTATGTGTTTTTATTATTGTTTTTGGGAACAGAACATTCTAAACTAAATGTAATCTACCTCCGGAGTGCTCTAACTGAATTAACATGCAACTAGTCTATGGAATTCTACAGTCTGTTTGTCCATCATGATTGGTATTTTGGAAGAGTTCCTTCTTTTGGAAGAGTTAGAACAATTCTGACTGTGTAATTGAGTGAAAATGCAAGCATAAAGACTGAAAGCAATGAAAAACTAAGATATCATATCCATATCCTACTCGTCATTATGATGTCTTGGGCAAGCGTTTAAGAGCAAGAACAGAGATGATACTTAGTACAAACACACAACTAAATAATTCATTATCACGGTCATGTCTTGAACTTCTTAAGAATTTCTTGGAAGAGTTTCTTCTTGTGGAAGAGTGATTAGAACAAGTGTAACTGTGATAGTGAACAACAAAAACTACAACTAAATCCTACAATACTATAGCCATTCATCATTCATCATTATAATCTTTTGGAAGAATTTCTTCTTGTGGAAGAATTAGAATGAATATAGCTACAGTAGCTAATTAAAAACAACTACGAATTCAACTTCTAATCCTACAATACTATAGCCATTTCCCATTCATCATTATAATATTTTGGAATAGCTTCTTCTTGTGGAAGAGTTAGAATGAGTATAACTATAGTAACTAATAAAAGCAACTATGAATTCAACTTCTAATCCTACAATACTATAGCTATTTCCCATTCATCATTATAATCTTTTGGAAGAGCTTCTTCTTGTGGAAGAGTTAGAATGAGTATAACTATAGTAATTAATAAAAACAACTACAAATTCAACTTCAGAAACGTAAATGCAACTAAGATACTCAACATGATACAACCAAATCTTTTTCATCTAATAATGATGTTTTGGAAGAGCATTTTAAGAAAAAGAATGATTGTAAGATAATGAGGATCTTTCAGTTAAACAAATAATGCAAGACATGAATTAAAAGCTACTTATCTAGAAAGCATGTAAAAGCCTCCTTGGATAGCATGGGCCCTCTGCTACCAATTTGGTGAAGTCCTTCAGCTCCTTAAAGTTGTAATCAAAACATCATCAAAGAACTGAATTTCTTTATTCAAAAACTCATAAATCTACATCCCATTCCATCTTGAACTTTGTTACAAAAGACTCTCTCTAATCCTTTCTCCTATTCTCCTACTTTTTTATTACTTCCTCATTACTTCTACATTAACATGATAGGAGAAAGCTTCTCCTATTTATACAAAATATGAGGAGACATCTCATTAATGGGAGTCCATGAATCTCTCCCTCCATCTCTAGAGTTACAATCAAAGTAGGAAATGATAAGACACATGTCTTTCTAGAATTTCAACACAACTTAAGAAAGGAGACACATATCCTCTTAGAGTTTCAATACAACAAGGAAGTGAGACACATATCCTCTTAGAGTTTCAATACAACAAGGAAGTGAGACACATGTTCTCATGATCCAATGATCTTCTCCAACCAAATTCGAATTTGGCCTTAGAGTGCCACATAAGGGTCTTCTAGAAGTCTCATTTTTGACCTACACATATCACAAAACTCACAACACATATATAGATATATGAAACTATGTTAATTTTCTAGTTTCTAATCATAAATTCACTTTAAATACATAAAATAAATAACTTTGGAAAACAAGGATCCTAACCCATATATTTATGAAAAATGGTTATTTGATGTAGGGCTTTAGGTCAGATGGCTATGAAATAAGGGCTAGATGGTTATGACATAATGGAAATATGTATGAATATGGAAAACACTTTTGAGACTCAACATACCCCCAACTGAAGTTGTTGCATGTCCTCATGCAACTATTGCAATGATTCATTTGTCCATGAGTTGATCTTTGACTCATATAAATTCGTTCCAAACTTTGCTTCTTGATATTTTCTTTTTGGCAAAGTATAATACACTTGATTGCAACCTTTTTTTTTTAATGGTTGGTTCTTGTGTGACAACCAATTCTTTTTGAGCAATGGTTCTTGTGTAACAATGCTTTATTTTCTTTGTTGCATCAAAGTTCATGAAAACATTTACAATCAATTACTACATCAATGAATTGATCATTTGCAAGGCATATAATTTTTTGGATCATGTTGCAACAATAGTTGGTTGGGAAGTATATGCGGATGGAAATGAAATGAAAATGTGTGATAGTGTATGACATGTGGATATGAAATGATGTCCCTTCTCCCCAACTAAAGATATGATAATGTGAAAAAGGGAGTGAGAAATTTTTCCAAAGTTACAATTTTAGCATTCTAATGAATTACATGACTAAAAATTAGAAAACAACATACCTTCACTTACCTTAAATGTGGATGAGTTGTGTATGTGTGGTGGCTGCAAAATTCTGATCATATTCTTCTTCAAGTGGCTGAACAAGAGGAGTCATGGATAAAGAGATGAGATGACTCTTTATTGCTCCTACTAAAACTTGCTGAATCTGCTCCAGAATGCTGAAAATAATAGTCTTCATGTCTTCAAAACTCATTGGCACAATTCCTACTATGTGAAAAGATGTTCTGATGTCGAACATAGTAGGAAATTGTTGACTTAGTGGCCATCAATGGATGCCACTAGTCAACACGAGAACTCTCACCATTGATGACAATGAGAGTCAAGATGCCCAAACACATCTTGCTAGGTACGAATGATTTTGCTGATGTCGAGTCACCTAGAAGATCTGACGAACAAGAGACATTAATGTATTCCCATTGTTTGTCAGCATGATAACTTGCCATTAAGGCATGCAAGCCTCAAGGTGTTTTACAAAGAACTTAGACTCAAAGGACTATAGACTCAATGGTTTGCATTGAAGCAGGGCTTATTTGCTGAATGAAAATGACAAGAAATGGAAAATGAAAATGGAAGATGGCAATGGAGAGTAGAAATGGAAATGGGCAATAAGCATGTGGATGAGAAATGGCAATGGGCAATAAGCATGTGAATGAACCTCTTGCTTTTATTTGTGGGTTATGAATGGACAAAAGGAAATGGAAAGTGGATGTGAATGTAAATGGAAAATATGAAGTGAAATGAGGTGAATGGTTTATTATGAGGTATGGATGTGATGGAGACAATGGTATCTGAAAGTTTTTCAAGTGTTTGAATCTGATTTTACATCAGCATATTTCCTCTTTGTTGCTGATCATCCTCTTATGAAACAAATTGGTCTCTTAGAGAGACACCATTCTCTTGTAGTCATTTGTCCTTCCTCTTGGAACTTGCAAAAAAAACTAATACTTCTTCTGCAATAGAATGTAAGATTATCAAAGGGAGAGAGGTGATCAATCTATCTAGTTATGATATTTACACACAAAACTAAGAATTTGTATTAATGAAACAAGTTCTCAAAGGAAAAATCAAAAGAATTTATACCTGTTTTGGAATTAGTGCCTCAAGTTGAATGTAGCTTCTTTTCAGCAATTTATTTCATGATTTACCATTTCAAACTCTAATGATGAATTTCTCATTGTATAGATCTTGTTGAGACCTTTCCAACGATACTTGAATCATCAAAATCTGATTTTGTATGAGAAAGTTAGGCTGATTTGAACAATGAGGTTTTTCAGCTACGGAATTGGTGAACAACTGCGGAATTGGACTTTAGTTGCAGAATGCCGGCAGTTCTGTAGCTAAAAATCTTGAATAAAAAGTTAGTCATTCATCTTTCATCATCAGTCCAAAATTAATCAATACCTTCAGAAAAACGAGCAAATAACTTATTCATTTCATTGACTCAATTTTTTTATTTTTTATTTTTTTAATCAAAACAAAATTAAAAAAAGAAATGCAATTTTTTTTATTTTTTATTTTAAATCAAACAAAATTGAAAAAAAGAAATGAGTGCCTACAATATAAACCAGTCAAGCCAAGAGATTAATTGAAGCATAATAACCAGACTACTTCTCAAGAATGGTAGAAAAATTGCGTGATAAGTTATTGCAAATTGGGCATTTCGCAAATAAAAGCAAGCTAGACATTGTTGGATTTCGCTATTGATTATTATTACAGTTCTCCAAGATCAAATTGCAACGGTCCATGGTGGGCGCATCAAGAAGATTGTGATTCCAAAGTTTGACCATAAATAACTTTCAACACCATAAGATCACGACCATGTAGCTTTGAAAATGCCTCACATGCCCAAAAGATATGGCCATCCGCTCCCAATGCTGCCATGCAACCTGTGCCAGCAACGGTATCTCTTGGCATCGAAATACATGTCCTTCAGATTCCTGAATCATACTATTAAATCAAGAGCCATGCGGCAATAAAATTCAATTTCAATTCGAATTTTCTTCTTGGATGGTGCCGTAACTGATTTTCAGCTATTAAATTCACAAACCATTTTTTTCCTCACGCAGACAGCGACACAGGGCTTCTGAAGAACCGATAAATTCTCCCAGACCGCCACGAATTTCTTAAAACGGTTTCTGGGTTACTTAATTACCCCTGTTCCCGGAAAAACCCATGTCTCGGTTTTTTGAAATTCGCCTCAGTTTGCTCCGAATTTACGTTTTAAAATCAGATGTCAAATACAATTGCGTTTTTCTGGGAATGAAATACGACTTCTGGGTAATGAATTAATCTGCTGATTGCCACATGCATCAATCAATTGAGTTTAATTTGAAACCAACTTGGCTTCCTGAAGAACGGTCTCTCTAAATCACAAATTTGTTAAATGATTACGGCTTCAATTCTGCTGTGCTTTCCTCTCTGCTAGTAAATTTTGAATTTAGCACTGCATTCACCGCCACTAATACGATTGAGAGAACAATTGCATGAAGTGCACTTCGAATCATATATTCATTGCGATCTACTTCTTGCTTCACAGCGACCTGCTTTGTTTTGTGAGTGATTGTCTTTTCTAAGGGCTCTACTGATGAATCAAGAACTGCCAGAATTGCAGAAGCACACTTATCCGCAAGCTTTGAAAGTATGAGGTGACATGGCATTTTCACATTATAATGATCATTTAAACCTGATTGAAGATAGGGAATAATGAAGGATTAATCTGATCGAGGCAATTATCAAGCAATGTATCCATGCACTCAAACGCTGTTTTTCTCAGTTCCAGCCCATCATCAACAGTGTGCTTGAAAGGGCCAAGATCGACTGTCCTTATTAGTTCTTGCTTGACAACAGTCTGTTCATATAGAAGAGGTGGTAGTGGCTTATTGTGAGCTGCTGTACTCAACACTGAAACAGCTGCGCCTCACATGTCTATCTTCATCTTTAATGAGCATCAAGAATGATGATATGACAGGCTGGATAACATGATCAGCAAGGCTAGCTTGGATGTTTTATTTTTGATTTATTTTGAAAAAAAAATTCATGTTTTATTTTTTTTTTGTTTTTGTTAATAAAACTATATGTTATATTTTTAAAAATTAAAAATACACATATATATTTTACTAAGCAAAATGATTTTGTTTTTTTTTTTTTATTTGTTTTGTTAATAAAATTACATGTTATATTTTTTTTTTTTAAATTAGAAATACACATGTATATTTTACTAAACAAAATGATTTTTTTTATTTATTTGTTGTTGTTAATAAAATTACACATGTTGTATCTTTTTAAAAATAAAAAATATACATATGTAATTTACTAAACAAAACAATTTATTGAAATTTTTTTTTTTTTTTTTTTAAATGATTTGTTATTAAAATTATATATATATATATTTTCAAAAATAAAAATATACATATATATCTTAGTAACAAAACAATTTAATTTTTTTATTTTATTTTATATATATTTTTTTTAATTGCTTTGTTTAATAAAATTATGTATGTCATATTTTCAAAAATTTAAAAATACACATATATATTCATTAAACAAAACATTTTATTGAAATCAAAGTTTTTTTTTTTTCATGGAAATAATTTTTTTAAAAATTGTCGAATCAATTGAAATGATGAAGTTTTATTGTCTCCTTTTTTTTATTTTTATATATAACAATTCTTTTTCTGATCCTCCAGATCACACAAAGTGCAAGAGGAGAGCATACTCAAGAATTATTAATTTTTTTACATAACAATCCTTTTTCTGATCCTCCAGATCACACGAAGTGCAGGAGGAGAGCATACTCAAGAATTATTAATAAATTTTTTTTAGATGTAAGAAATAAGGTCTCCTAATTACACTTCCCCGGCAACGGCGCCAAAATGTGTAGTCAATTTAGCGTCCTAAATTGCTAACATAAATTATCAACCAGGGCTAGTAAACTGATGAAGTGTGGTGCACTATATGTGCTTAAGTGACCTCTTCCTTACTTCGTTGTATGTGCTTTTCTTATTGTTTTTGGGAATAGAACATTCTAAACTAAATGTAATCTACCTCCGGAGTGCTCTAACTGAATTAACATGCAACTAGTCTATGGAATTCTACAGTCTGTTTGTCCATCATGATTGGTATTTTGGAAGAGTTCCTTCTTTTGGAAGAGTTAGAACAATTCTGACTATGTAATTGGATGCAAATGCAAATATAAAGGACTAAAAGAAAATGAAAAACTAAGATATCATATCCATATCCTACTCGTCATTATGATGTCTTGGGCAAGCGTTTAAGAGCAAGAACAGAGATGATACTTAGTAAAAACACACAACTAAATCATTCATTATCACGGTCATGTCTTGAACTTCTTAAGAATTTCTTGGAAGAGTTTCTTCTTGTGGAAGAGTGATTAGAACAAGTGTAACTGTGATAGTGAACAACAAAAACTACAACTAAATCCTACAGTACTATAGCCATTTCCCATTCATCATTTTAATCTTTTGGAAGAGCTTCTTCTTTTGGAAGAGTTAGAATGAGTATAACTATAGTAACTAATAAAAGCAACTATGAATTCAACTTCTAATCCTACAATACTATAGCCATTTCCCATTCATCATTATAATATTTTGGAAGAGCTTCTTCTTGTGGAAGAGTTAGAATGAGTATAACTATAGTAACTAATAAAAGCAACTATGAATTCAACTTCTAATCCTACAATACTATAGCTATTTCTCATTCATCATTATAATATTTTGGAAGAGCTTCTTCTTGTGGAAGAGTTAGAATGAGTATAACTATAGTAATTAATAAAAACAACTACAAATTCAACTTCAGAAACGTAAAGGCAACTAAGATACTCAACATGATACAACCAAATCTTTTTCATCTAATAATGATATTTTGGAAGAGCATTTTAAGAAAAAAAATGATTGTAAGATAATGAGGATCTTTAGTTAAACAAATAATGCAAGACATGAATTAAAAGCTACTTATCTAGAAAGCATGTAGAAGCCTCCTTGGATAGCAGGGGCCCTCTGCTACCAATTTGGTGAAGTCCTTCAGCTCCTTAAAGTTGTAATCAAAACATCATCAAAGAACTGAATTTCTTTATTCAAAAATTCATAAATCTACATTCTATTCCATCTTGAACTTTGTTACAAAAGACTCTCTCTAATCCTTTCTCCTATTCTCCTACTTTTTTATTACTTCCTCATTAACCATGATAGGAGAAAGCTTCTCCTATTTATACAAAATATGAGGAGTCATCTCATTAATGAGAGTTCATGAATCTCTCCCTCCAACTCTAGAGTTACAATCAAAATAGGAAATGATAAGACACATGTCTTTCTAGAATTTCAACACAACTTAAGAAAGGAGACACATATCCTCTTAGAGTTTCAATACAACAAGGAAGTGAGACACATATCCTCTTATAGTTTCAATACAACAAGGAAGTGAGACACATGTTCTCATGATCCCATGATCTTCTCCAACCAAATTCGAATTTGGCCTTAGAGTGCCACATAAGGGTCTTCTAGAAGTCTCCTTTTTGACCTACACATGTCAAAAAACTCACAACACATATATAGATATATGAAACTATGTTAATTTTCTAGTTTCTAAGCATAAATTCATTTTAAATACATAAAATAAATAACTTTGGAAAACAAGGATCCTAACCCATATATTTATGAAAAATGGTTATTTGATGTAGGGCTTTAGGTCAGATGGCTATGAAATAAGGGCTAGATGGTTATGACATAATGGAAATATGTATGAATATAGAAAACACTTTTGAGACTCAACAATACCTGCCATAACGCGTCAACGATCATGGAATCAAATTGGTAAAAAACATCTTGAAATTTTCAAATGGTCCTGAAAACAACCTATCCCATCACTTACAAGCCAAAATGTCATAAAGTCTTGGAAAGTTTCAAAAAGTAAAAACAAAACTCTATACAAGTGGATTTTGATTTTTTTTTGAAATTTGAGCATAAATAGACCCTTTGAACTCACTTTTGGTCATTTGTGCATTGGTGAATTTGAGAAAAATCTCTGGAGTAAAAAATCCCCAATTTCAATCTGGACCAATTCTCGACCAAATCACCTCAAATCTTCGAGGTAATCCTCTAAAACATATTAGTAATAATTTTCTTTATCAAATCAATTATTTTAAAGTTAATTTCACCATAGGAATTAGTTTTTAGATTAACCCTCTACATATACGTGGGTTGAAAATATTCAAGTTGTGTATATACATGATTGTGTGAAAATGAAACCTGCGCATGCACAAAGTAATTTTTCAAAATAAAAATATAATGGATGAATTGATGAATTGACTCAGGAGGACCATCATTTGGAGAGAGAGGGAGCATAGTGAAATTGATAATGAGGTAATGGAGGATTAATTGTCCTTGGAAGTGCTCTGAGGATGCAGATTGCTCAAATTTTTCAGAATGCCCAATATGAAAACAAATACGAAATTTTTAGAGATGCTTGTTAATTTATAGGATCCGGAGGAATATGCCTTCATGATCGATCAAATGCCTTTGAGAATTTAAATCGAAGACATATATTTCATTACGAGGCTTTCTCGAAGAGGAGAGCCAGCGAATTTGCAGGGCAAGACATCGGGAGGGATGAATGTAGATGGCTACATTCGGCTATATTTCTCAGAGGATACTCATAAGGTTGGGACCCAGATCCCAATTAGAGATGTACAAGGATTTCATATGAAAATACTTCTTTTCACCATAGTCCGAGTATTCGGGTCAACTTCATTACACCAGGCTTAACGTGTAAATATAAGTTTGGAAATTGATTGCCTAATTACTCTAAATGATTGGTGCATTGCGTTGTTGACCAATTTGAAGAAACAATTTACTTCTATCCAGAAGAATATAACTAATAATTTTAGATATGGGACTATCTTGTGTACATTCTTCTTCAAGATAATACCTGGGCTTTCACCCAAAGTGATATCAACCATTATCAGCCCACAAGATCCACGTATAGCATGATGGGTTGACCTGATGAAGAGACTAGGGGGTGGCGAGGTCCCTAGGACTACCTAGGATGATGATTTCTTCTTATGGTGGGGAGAATATGTGATCGCCATAGAGGATTACCCCTATACAAGTATGGACTTCGAGGAAGATCCAAATCTTCCCTTAACACCCAGAGTTGTATGGGGAGTGATTGGTAAGATCACATTTAAATGATTTTTTAAATATTTGATTTTTTTTATTTTCAATAAAAATATGAAATGAAAAAATATTTTTGATAGGAAAAATTACTTACAAAATTACTAATCATGTTACAAATGTTGGACCAGTTAGACCTGAGGGTCTACCGAGGCACAAACATCATGGAAGAGAGGCAGAGAATGTTGCAAAAGACCCTGGGAGAGTCCTCCATGCCATATAGAGGAACTTGGAGGTTCTGACCCTCCAGGTCCCTATGGATGTTGTAGAAGACCTCCCTGAGGCTATTCAGAGATGTGTGGTTGGTGTACCATGTGATTGGGTACGATTATTATGTCATGTGGATACTAACATAGTGTTCTTCCGTGATGCTTATCCAGGGCAAGGCCCACATGCATAGACTTTTAGGATGACTAGATGACTTGATCTTTTTTTATGATGGACATGATCGGGCATAAGCCCTAATTTTGTAGGACACAATTGTCCAATTTTTGTATATTTTTGTACATATGACTCTGATCTATATTAAACTATTTTATGATGTGACTATCTCATATATACAGTTATTATTGATGATTTTTTATATTTAATGTGATGAATGATTTATATGCCAATTGATTTCTTTATTAGCTAATGAATCATCAAATGCATTTTATGATTGTGGAATGTGAATGTATGTAACATAATTAAATGATCTTTGCAAAAAAAACACTCTCAGAAATAAATGATATAAATAAGGATCTATGACATGATAGATGTTATTCAACTGTGAAACCACCAGTTGTGAGTCCAAGTACACTACTAAAAAACCAACACCAAGAGATATTGCTTCAGATAGTAGATTGATCACATCAGTATATTCTGCAAGTTTCGAAGCAAGACCAATACATATGCCCCTTGAGACTAACAACTGACCATATGGATAGTATATTATCCAAGCCGCGGTAGCAAGATTCTGGGTATGTCGACTAGCAACATCGGCAAAGCCAAATGAATCATATTATCCATAGACACTTGCCAAGGTAGATAAAAAATATCAACGTCACAACAAAATCGATAGATAGATATGCACAAAAAATACAATATATACAGCCAAAGCAAATGCTAGGAAGAAGCCTAGGTATAATAATTCTTAAGATAGAGCCCGTTTCTAGGCTCTTCCAGCTCGTTTCCGTCAAATTCAACCAAATCATAAGCTCCCTTTTTAAGGACTCTTTTGACGATGAAAGGTCGTACCACCTGGATTTAAATTTCCCTGCCCCCAAGGCATCCGTGTCTTAATCGTAGACCAAAATAAGGTCACCATTAGAGAAAAATCTAGGTTTTACAACATTATCATACTAAACTGTCACATTCCAGATAAACAAGGCGTTCTTCAAGACATGAAGTGTCTGGAAGAAGCTCGGAAACTAGCTTAAGGGAAGGAATCTCACACTCAATAGGAAATATTGATTCCAATCCATAAACCAGTTGGAAAGGAGTGAACCCGGTTGTAGTCTTAACTAACATCAGTTATACCCAAAGCATAGGATACAACATGACTTGCCAATTGGACCTAGATTTATTAATTGTCTTTTGCAAGATAACCTTAAAGGATTTATTCACGGCTTCCACCTTCCCATTGGCCTGAGGATAACACAGAGACGAATGCTCCTGTTGGAAACCTAATTTAAGAGCCAATTTAGCTATCATGGAGTTCTGAAAATGACTGCCATGGTCAGTGACAATATATTTTGGAATACCAAAGTAAGAAATGACTTGGTTGAGTAGAAATAGGGTTGTCGTTTCACCGTCATTCGAGAAAGTAGGCATATCCTCGACCTACTTCATGAAGTAGTCCATTGCTACAATAATGTACTTATGACCCTTCGCCGAAGGTGGGTTACAAGTAATAAAATCAATTCCCCACTTAATGAACGGATCGAAAGTGATAAAGGAAATATCGGAACTGGATGAGTGCACATCTTCCGAGTATAAAGTTGACAAGGATGACATTTTTTGACCGGCTCAACACGATCTTTAAAAATAGAAGGAAAAAAAATTATCTGGGACAAATTTTTTTTTGAGTTGCAGCAAGCCCAAATAAATAACCACCACAACCTCCACTGTAGAAATCATTCAACACAACATCAGCTTCTTCAAGAGTTAAGCAACATTTAAGTATTGAATCAACCCCGCAACGATATAGAGTGTCACCGATGATAAGATATTTTTTCGCCAAGTGACGCAATTTTCTGCGCTTATCCTTCAAAAAAGCGAGGGGAAAATTTAAAGTCTGGAGATAAAAAATAATATCTCCATACCAAGGATCTTGTGAAGAAATGAGGAAAATATGTTCATTAGGGAACGACTCCTCATAAATAATCTCTTCTCCACAAGGCAACTCAGAAATAAACTCCACAAATACCAACGATTTCTTGGATTTGGAAAACAGAAACTCGAGATTGAATTCTTGTACAATGACAATCCATCTACTGTATTTCCCCCCAATCACTTGCCTACTAAGAACAAATTGAAACGGATTGACAGTTGCCAAAAAATAGTTTTTGCGAAACAAAATGTAATGCCTAAGTCGTTGGACAACATGGATAGCTACCAAAGCTAACTTCTCAATGGGAGACTATCACAATTCAGGAATTACCAAGCCTCATCTTAGATAATAAATAACATGCTCACAGAGAGCATTATTCTCCTGAACTAGAACCATACCTATATTAGATTCTGCCATTGCAAGATACAAAAGGAAGTCTCTGCTATAATTAGGTGGACTCAATAAAGGAGCAGAGGTCAATGCATTTTTCAAATCATCGAATGAGCGTTGATCGACTTCATCCCACAAGAATGGAATTCCTTTCTTCAACAATCTCATAAACCCTTTTGTAGCCTCAGCATAGCTAACGATGAATCTCCTCAAGAAATTGTATTTCCCTTGAAGACTTTGAAGTTGACGAATATAAGACAAGGGAGGCAACTGAAGTATTGCCTCAACCTTGAAGGGATCTACTTGAATCCCTTTAGTAGACACAATGAATCCCAACAACCGGCCGGATGTGATGGCGAAAACAAACTTATTTGTATTCAACCAGATTTTGTAATGATGAGATATTTCGAAAATCTTTCGAAGATGAGAAGGATGATCAATTATCTTTCAAGAATGAGCATCTAAATCATCCAAATAAGCTTCGATGATATGCTTGATATTGTGCAAATCATAAGACATGGCCTGCTGGAAAGTAGCTCCAGCATTTTTAAGACCAAAAGGCATATTCTTGTATGCAAACATACCCCAGGGGAAAATAAATCAGTCTTTTGCTGATCTTCAGGATGGATGGTAATCTGATTATATCCTGAGAAACCATCCATGAAGGAGAAAATCTCAATCCCTGCACACTCATCAATAATTTGGTCAATAAATGGTGTGGGGTAATTATCTTTTGAACATACCTTATTCAAATCTCTGAAGTCAATGCAGACATGGATCATTCCTTGTTTCGTGTCCACGTGCATTGGATTCGAAACCCATTCATTCAAAGTAACGAGGTATATGAAACCTGCCTTAATCAACTTCTCAACCTTGGCCTTGTTAGCTGCAGCTTTCCAAGGATTGACCGATCGAAGCTTTTTCCTTATAGGCTTAGCATTCTTGTAAGTCTTTATCTCATGCTGGACAATATATGGTTCAATTCCAATAATTTCCTCATAATACCAAGCAAACACATCTCAAAACTATTTAAAGAGATTGGTATAGACTTGAATCTCTTCAGGGGAACATTCAGCTCTGATAAAAACATTCTCTATAACATTGGGATTCTTGGAAATGTTCACCGGGATCATTTCCTAAATGAAAATTGTTAGTCATCGGTAATTTTTCTGTTTTGTAGATGACTAAATGCTTGTCTTAGATTTCTAAAAACAAAATTAATGAATATTGTGAGTTTTAGAAATCTCACTACCTTCATCCTTAGGATAAATTTTTCACTATTTCACTACTCTATGATGCCATGGTCAGCCTACCACTCCCAGAAGACCCATCATGGGCTCATGCCACTCATTTTCACTATGTTTTGACACCTCTGACCTTAGCACTCTGTTTTGACTTGCCTAACCCCTTCACTTGCCACCTAGGATCACCAACCAACCTACTCATTCTTTTGTTTCCCAGATACATCAAGAATTGATGGTCTCAAAAATATCTCTGTAGGATCTTTAGATAAATAAATAAAAATTGGATTTTGGATCTTCAATACATCAAAATATCAAAAACTCTATTTTTCATACTTGAGGACCCCAAGCCAAACTTGCAATCAAAGACCAGGTCTAAAGAGCCTCCCACTAGGTCACTAGGGTTTCATAGGTTTTAAGATTGTTTTGGTGTTCTAAATCACTATTTTACATGTGCTAAGAGGCTGAAACAAAGAGAAATAAGTTCAACACATGATTGTCTAAAATGGATCAAAAATCCTTCAAGGAAGGCCTCCTTGGTCATGCATAAATTATGCAAAGGACAGCTACCCATTTTGACATTTCTACAGGAGTGTCAAGGTGGCTATCAACAGAAAATGAGGTAAGTTGAGAGGCCAACTCCTCACTAAATGACATCCACAGCAAAGAAAGGGAAGCATGCCTATGTTCAAAGAGAATCAGGGTGTTTAAGGACTAATTGGCTAAACTGTTTTGCCTAGCAAGAAAGCCAATGCAAAAGACCACAAGGACAAAGGCACATCAACACAACCAAGCACAAATTGAAGATTTTTAGAAGTTATAAATGAAGAAGGAAAAAAGGTAAGTGAACTGAACAAAAATCAATGAACTTGAAAGTGCTATAGAGAAATTAGAAGAAAAAACTAATTATTCTTCTCTAGCAGCCCTAAAACCTAGGATTTTGGAAAGATAGGCAAATTAAGTGAAATGAAGATGATGGGCCTCCATCATGACAACATTAGGTTTTCAAAAGCTACTAAAGTCGATTCCTAGGGTTGGCAAAGGAAGCATTGCTTCACTACATCAAAGGAAGAAAATGAAAAGAGTATTAGTATGAGGGAGATCAAGCCTCCATTTGCAGTCAGTTTCCCTCAAAATGGTCAAAGGAAGGAAAGCCTAAGGTTAAGTTTCAAGACAAGACCAAGCTGAGCATGGGTTTACTGTTGAGTAATTGAAGTTGTCAAAATCCAAAGTATGACAAAGGAGACCAAAAAAATTGTGTCATGGCACCTACGGCAAATCAGAAGTGGCCAAGAAAATACATAGCAAGCATGATTTATAATCTTTTTCAAAATGGATACATCACTGCCAAAATCAGTAAGGTAAGAAAAACATGTTTTTAGGTTCACTGACACTCAAAGATGCCAAAAGGAATAAAAAATTGTTTTTCAGTTTCTCATATGTAGACAAAGGAGGTTTGACAGTGCTAAGACCTTCAAGTTTAAATGGGACCTCTTCATTTCTCTAGAAAGCCATCACCAAAGGAAGAATAATCATTTTGAAAAATTTCAAATCACCTGCAAAAAGATCAAAAATGACATCAGTCAAATGACAAAGAGATTAAAAAACATTACAAAGTGGGTTTTTTAATTTCATTTATTGGTCTAAAAAGTATAAAAGGATTTCTTCATTTTTCTTCCCATCTCATTTTGCTGTTGCAAAGAGCAATAAAGCTTCCAAGGAGAATTTCTCTGAGTTCTAGTCGATTTCTGGGCAAGGTTACTGGCGCTACACACAAAACCTAGCGTTGCGCTCACAGACCCTGGTGCTGCACGAATAGCATCCTCCGTAGTTCATTTTTACTCAGCGCTGTGCGTATATCGAGTTGGCTGTGCATATAGCATGGCGCTATGCTCAGGAAGACCGACACACCCAGGCCTGGCGCTACGCCCACAGACTTACTTGACAGCCCGTTTCAAGCCCGACATTGTGCGCAGAGGGCGACTCGACAGGCCCGGTGCTGCGCCCAGAGCCCCAGCAAACTTGCACACCATGCAGCACTGCGCTCAGACAGAGGCACGACCTGGATGGTGCTATGCACAGAGGGCGACTCGACAGTGTGGGCAGGGCACTGTGCTTATGTCATATTTCTCAAAAGTGCAAAGAAGGCGCCAAAGGCTTAAGCAAAACCCTCCAAGTTGTTCTTAGGACCCTACAAATAAGCTAATTTGGTAGGTGGTTTTTCATCCTTTCCCTCCAAGTAATTTTTATCATTTGATGGTTAAATAAATGATTAAACCCTAGTGTTTTCAAACCCTAGGTCATTATGACAAGCAATCCTCTCTTTTGACCTCCAAGCAATTTTCAATGAAGGGGAGTGAACTAGGGTAACCTCAAACCATTTCAAGGTAAGCACTTTTTTTTCAAGCTCAAAAACACTCAATCTTATACCTCACCTCCAGATCACTCATTTGCAAGAGTTGCCCACCATATTTTTCATTTTACTCCTCTTGTTCAAGTTTGTCCACAAAAAACCCTAATCACCATGTCAGGAGCAGAAAACAGTAGCAGCAGTGAAAGAGGCCAAGGGCCTATGACGCCAAACCACAAAGGAGGGAAATTGAACATATTTGAACCCTAGAGCACAGTGGGTATCACCTCATCTCCCATGATCCTCTCATGTTTCCAGAATGTGGGATGTTTTCAATTTTGTGAGAAGGTCAAACAAGTACAACACCACCCAAAGCTTACAAGGTTATTTGTCCTCAACCTCCACAACAAACAAGTGAACCTTGCAGGAGTGGATTTTGAACTATCAGTAGATGCCATCTCTAATGCTACAAGCATACCTACTATTGGTGAGAAATGGTTCAAGAAAGAAAATTTAGACATGAACCATTATGAGCCATTTGTCAAAACTACGTACAGAGTAGGTTGCAGTGCTATCTTCCCTTTCTCACAACTAAAACAAAGTTTTTCCCCCTTGATGAGGGTTATCATGAAGTACTTTAACTGTGAAGGGAGGTACTCCAGAATTTATTCCTACCATGTTAGACTCATCATGCATTTCACAAGGGTTATAATGCTTCATTTGCCTTACTAATTGTATAGAAGCATTGACAAGATGTCATCTGTTGTCTGGAGGAGGACCTATACCCAGAAAATGCATAGTTTATTCCACAATTCCTTGATCAAGATGGTAGTATTACATCAGCTGGAGAAAAAAGGAATTCCTTGGGATGTGTTCATAGCCCATGAAGTCTTCACAAACCCACAACTTCCTCATCGACCAAAATTTCCCTCATCATCTATACAAGTGTCCTCGCCTCAAGGAAACCTCCCTTCTTCCCCTTCTCTTGATGCATCAAATGAAGAGGATGAGAGTGGAAATTGTTATCACCAAAATCGTACATGATTGGTTGTTGATCAAACAACTTTAGTGTAACTATTTCAAACCAATCTTGTTACTGAGGCTTAGCCTCCTCAATATGAGAGGGCTCTCTTAAGGGTTAATGATTTGGATAAAAATATAGATGGCTAACTCTATTTAGGAAACAAACTAGTTATGATTAATGTAGGTTTAAAATAATATATGTATGACATTGGGCTTATGGAGTCAAAACTTTCAGTAATTCAATGAGTTCACTTGACATGGAAGTTGAGGTAGGTTTGAGTCTTTAGTAGTAGGACATACACACACATGAAACATGAAAATACATAACCAACTCACTTATAAAGGAAGTCAGAGCATCATGTTGGATGAATTCTGAGTAATATAAATGAAAACCACTGTAAGTGAGATACATGAAAGGAACATACACAGCCAATTCACTTATAAAGGAAGTCAGATCATCACATGGATGAATTCTGAGTAATATAAATGAAAACCACTGTAAGTGAGATACACAAAAGGTAAATATAGAATAGGTAAGCACTAAAAAATCATACAGAATCTCAAGTTGGTAAAGTAACACCTCTCTGTATTGCTGAAACACTGAATTTACAATGAGCTGCAATTTTGCCAAAAATATCCAACCCCTCACAAATTCGACTTCTTGGTCTTTAATAGACAATTTAAAACATGAGATGATCTCATCTTAGGCTAGATAAATCTAATTTCTAACTCTTTACACCTTGCATAACCATAAGACATGGAATTTATTACAAAAAGACACCTAATCTACTAAATAGTCCTATTACAAATAGGACTCTAACTCCTTATCACTGTCTATAACAACCTTATCTAAATTAAATTACGTCATTTTCAAAGTGTATCAACACATGGTCGAATCTGGATGATGGGCTTCAACTCTTCATGACCACTTTGCTGACCTCCATAAAAGCAGGAAACCAAACCCTATTTTTTAGGCATAAGATTCTTTTCCTTATTTAAGAATTTTGAACATCATTTAAACTTTATTTAGTGGTCCTTAGCTATTGGAGATTATCTCAACATGACTCATCACTCATCCCTAGCTTCCAGCTATCCAAAACCGCTTCTGAACTTGTTCAAAAAGGCTATAATATCTTGCGCTACAAAAACACGGCAGTTTCATACCGCCTTTTGTAATGCTTCCATTTCAACCTTTATTCTTCAAAAACTTAACTCTTTACACCTGTATCATTTCAATCACCTTTCAACACATATTTTACAAAAATTTCTGCTCCTAACTCGTTCTTCAACCCCTTGAAAACTGATAAAAAAGAGCAGAAAAGGCAGCTACAACAGTTTCGTAGCGTTTTTCTGCTTTTTTACACTGAATGCGCTACGAAACTGCTGAGTATGCAGTTTTTTCAAAAAAATTGCGAGGTGAAAAGTGTTATTGCCCCAAAAATAAAAATATTACTTGTCCTCATCATCTACAAACCATACAAACCATAAACCAACTTCATTTTAGCTTCCTTAAGGCATTTCTTGCTGATTTTTCTTGTTTTTTCCTAAAAAATAGGTTTTGGGACAGAGTCTATATCTCCTAATCCATGATGTATTTTGAGAAACAGAAAGAGGATTTTGTAGACCATTATGTATTGAATAAAAGTGTCTCTTTTTTTTTGAAACAAATCTCCTGCTGTCCAAAAACTGCCTTTGAAAAACATGTGTAAAATATGAAAACTCTATTTCTGAAAAAAGGGCTTCAAAGAAAGCCTTTTATCTCCCAATGGATAAAAAATGTGAGAAAAGTGAGAGATTTTATTGTTATTTGGTATTTTTTTAAAAATAACCTCTCTCAGTTTCGTAAAATACCTTTTTTTTTTCTCAGAAACCGCCTTTGAAGTTGATTTCTCAAAACCAGAAAATAGAGCTTTTGCTTCATAAATTTCAGTGTTTTCATAGCGCTTTCTGCCTTTTTTACACTGGATGCACTACGAAATTAGGGATTCTTGGCTTATTAGGTAGTTTTGGCACAAAAAAATTGGGAAATGAAATACAAATGGAAAATGATGAATGTTTGACATGAAATAACTTTAAAGAAGGCTTTATTTGAACCTTAGGATGAGGTTTAAACTAAAACCTTCCCTTGATCAAAACTAAAATAAATCCTACAACCCTATTTTGACTCATGAACCTATTTGACCTTGAAAAAATGATGTTTGAATTTTTTGAGTGATAACAACAATGATGAACAAAGTGATAATAGTGAGGGTAATGGTGAAAATGAGTCAACCCAAAGTGAAGATGAGGGTGATGATCATTTGAGCCCACAAAAGATAGAAGATATGGAAATAGAGGAAGGTGATGATGATGAACAAAGAGCTAAAAATGAAGATGAAAATAGTGAGCAAAAGAGTGACAATATGGAAGAGGATGATGAATAAGATGGGGGAGTTTACAGTGGGGATGAAATGAGCATTGATGAAGAGGAGGTCAACATTAAAACAGAGGACACATAAGCAGAGAATGAAGAAGAAAATGATGAGGCAGAGACAGAAAATGATGAAAAGGCAAAAACTAAAAGTGAGGAAGAGATAGAGGCAGATAATGAAGAAAGGGGCAGTGAGCATGACAATGATGAATACAATGACAGTGATGGACAAGACAGCAACGAGGAAAACATTCATGATAGTCATGATAGTCATGAAGAAAGTCAGTAAAATAATGAAGGTGATGAAGGGGCTGATAATCAAATTGAAGATCACAGCAGTAAAGAGGCAAGCATCTATGATGAAGAACAAAATAACAATGCATAAAATCGTGAAGAGGTGAAGAGTGTAATGATAGCATGAAGGGTCACAGACATGATCAAGAAACCAACAAGACCACAATCACACCCCTTTCATTAACCTATCAAAGAGGGCCAAGGCTTTTGTTTTCTGCCTCCAAAAGGCAAGGGACCATGCCATCCACTTCAGCTCATCCACTAGATAAAGGCGAACAAAAGGTAAAAGAAGAAGAAGAAGATCATGAGGTGGAAAGCGAGTTTGAAATCATTTAGGTAGACAATGATTAAGAGAATGAAACGAGAATCTAAAATTTGCTCATCCAAAACAAAAATGCACTCATTGAAGACCTCCAAGCCAATCTGAATAGAGCCAAAAATATAAATGATGCCCTTGACTTGGAGAACATGTAGCTAGGAGCACAACTTGCAATCTATGAAGCTAGAGCCATCAAGGCCCAGAAATAAGCCCAAAAGGCACAAGTGAAACTAGAAGAGTTCATGGGAACTTATGAAGAGAGTGGTGATGAGGAAGGACAATCTATGATGAGGCCTAGAACCATGGGGTTGAAGAAGGCATTAGCAAAGCAAAGAGAAAAATAAGCAGCCCTAGCAGAACAACCCCCCATAGATGAGCTTTTGGCCATTGAGGTAGCACATGATTGGGATCCTTGGTTGGAAAGAGCCAACAATCACTTGGAGGCTAAATTGGAAAAGGCTAACAAGAATATTGACCTCCAAAGAAGGATGACTAAGCATTATGCCTGAAACCAAATTGCAAGGGCCAAATTGAAGAAGGCCCAGACTAAGATCCAGGCATTGAAAGATGCAAAAGGCCAATATAGACTTGCAATTTTGGCACATTCTTCTCTACAGGTCTCCCAAACCCCATGAGGGAGACATCCACCAAATTTGAGGGAATTTTGACCATTTTTGGTTTTTTGAGAATTTGAAGGCCTATAAGCGCAATGCCATTGGCACTACGCTTTTCCCTCAAGCATTCTCAGAGGGAGAACTATACATTTTTGGATTTCTCATGACTAGTACACTATGCTCACGAAATTTCAGAGCATTTGGAGCATTTTTGACCCCTCAAAAGGTCAAAAAACACCTCATTTTCTACCATTCTGCCTCATTTTCAGGCCTGGCGCTGCGCTCAAAGCAGTGTTGGGAATTTGACTTTTTGGACTAGTTACAGAGGCCCAATCAGAAAACCATAGGTATATTTGGAAATTATAGTCAATAAGATTTCCAACAGGCCATCACGGAG
Organism: Pinus albicaulis; assembly: GCA_034641835.2. Lineage (NCBI taxonomy): Eukaryota > Viridiplantae > Streptophyta > Pinopsida > Pinales > Pinaceae > Pinus > Pinus albicaulis. Next base: position 647,821,490 of record CM076569.1, on the reverse strand, counting down.
CAACATCCGAGATCAGGAAGGTCCCCAAAACTTGGCTACAACAGGACCTGTTTTCTGCCTAGGATGGCGCTGCGCTTATAGACAACACTGTGTGTTTTTGGCCAAAAATCAACAAAACACACTCATTTACTGTAAAATAATATTTTAGTGTTTATTGAGGAAAATCACTCTAGAATTAGGTGGTAGAATTTATTTTTGCATTTATTTCATGGGATATTTTGTGCCTTGGGCATTGCATGGTCTCTTGGGCATTAATGACATTTATGAGTGATTTTGACATTTTCCAACCCTATCTAGGGTTTTTTCCCTCCTTTGCTGAATAAATAGAGAATGAGGGCCTCATTGTAAAAGGTTGGAATTTGATGAGTTTTGAGAGCAATACATGTTTTTCTTGAGTTCGAAGGAGAAATTGATGTTGTGGAGTTTGTGAATGGCCTGCTTTGATTGATGATGAAGGAGGATAGCTCATAGGATCCCTGAGTATGGTTAATGGTGGTGTGTCTCTATTTAGTTCTTGGTTTCATGTTTATCATTATGTTCATCTTTCTATGTTGCAGTAGAACAGAAAATTATAGGCTAAGAAATGTTGTTTGAGGCACCTTAGCCCTTCTTGCTTCCTATTGCCTTTATGTTTTCCTCTGTTGGGTTTGTTTAAGGAATTATTAGTTGCTCCTTAGATCTACCTATGCTTTTTTATTCCATGAATACTTCAATATATAGTTTTCAAATATTTTTTATAGTTAGCCCTACTTTTTGATGTTATTTAAACTATGTTTTGGAATCTCTCTTTGAAGTACTATGTTATAGGTCAATTTGGGCACCATTCCCTATGACCTGGTTAACTGGGCAGCATCTCCAAGACCGATGATCAAAGGGTCTATCATTCCCTATCATCTCACTTGCTATATGCTCTAAGACAGGAAACATTCATGAATCAAACAATATTTTCATCAAATCAAGGCTTTTCCATGGTTTGAAGCTTATTATTAAACATGTGGGAGCTCACCAACGTAGGCTCTAAAGGGCCTAAGTGCATTGCATATGCAGGTAGCTCCATTCTGGGCTACTCTGCAAAGCACTTCCTGATATTCAAATGTGCGTTGGTCACATTGGGAGCGAAATTCTCATTGTTCCAGAATCTCCACTTGGCCAGTGTCTTCTAGAAGGGTTCACATGTGTCATGCTTCGGATCCAAGTGTCCATTTGACATATACATGACTGGAAAACATGTCTTGCCTACTTTTGGAATGCATTTTATTGAAAAAAAACCTACAGTTCATCTATAAATTGAGCACAAAGCTAAGTGTTCAAGGGGGAAGAATTTGAGTAGAGAAATGCTGGAGAATTTTCAGTAGAGAGTTTGATTTGTGGAGCTGCTGGTGGAGAGACTTATGCTGTGATGAGACTAAGGAAATTTGCTGGAAGGTCGCGATGAATCAGTCACTAGGTTGTAACCTCTCCTTCTATCATCAATAAATATTACTTCTTGTTTTTCCCTACATGCATCCATGTTTACTTTGATTTTCCATGTTGTAGAATCTTAGTTGATGAATGCAGTTTATGCTTAACTGATTTGGATAATTAACTTGAATAGATATCTAGATTATTGTATCTTCTGTTGCTTTAGTGCTCTTTCTTGCAGGAAGCATTCAGCTATTTGAAACCACTTGAAGTTGAGGCTGTAGTGGAAGCGATAGAAAGGAGTCATTTGGAAGCGACTGAAATAAGTAAGCATCCAATCCTCTCTGTATATCTGTTTTGAGTTAGGAAAAAGGGTAGTGCAGTCTTTCACCTGTTATTCTAGACTAGACACCGATATAGGGAAGCATAGTTTATCCGTAGATTACAATTCTGGCCCAACAAACTGGCGACTCCGCTGGGGAGAATTTCTCTTGAATCTTGGTGTTTTAGTCTCTGATCTGCTTTCTAAATCCACCCAGTAGTTATTTCACATAAAGATTAGACATTTTTAGAGTTTAATTTGCAAATTTAGTGAGCCAAAAGGTAGCTTTTTCTTTGTTTACTGCACTCAACGCAACCTTGGTCATGGCATAGTGCTTTTCAAAGCATTGTCTCCCTTGTCATCCTGCGTTGCAGAGCACTGTCTCCCTTTGGAGACTGCATTGGCTCTTGAAGGAACAAATCCCCTTGAATCTGACTTTGTATTTTGCTTCAGTTTTATTGCTAACTTATTCTGAAAAGTTTAATTCTCTATTTGACTAGTAGCTCTATATATTTCTTCACCTTTGACTGAAAATTTGTTCAATGTTGTTTTAAAAAGTTTTTCATTATCATTTACAAGTTGATTTCAAAGTACTTTTTATGGTCGCATTAATAATCGTTTGCTTTTGAAATAGGAAATTGTCGTAAAGTCTTCATTTCCTTGATAGGAGAAATTGTTGTTTAAATTTTCTTTTTTCCTTCAAAAGAGAAATTTTTGTTTGTATTCTTCGTTTCTCGAAAGTAAAAAGCATCTCAATTATTGATCTAGTGCACCTAGTTTTCTTTCTGCATTCATAACATTAAGAAAATTGAAAAGAAAAACTTGCATTTGCATGTAGGATTGTGTGTTTTTTACAAAAGGAACATTAGGAAATCTGCATTTAGTTTGAGATTCATTGATTTTGTTTTTGTTCATTGATTTGTTTGCTCTCAAATTATTTGCTCTCTTCCCTTAGTAGCTAGGTCTTTCATTGAAAAAGCTGAAAGTGAAAGTTTGTTTATCATTCTTAGCTTGCATTTTAGGAATTTCATATACATCATTGTGGTGAACCTGAAAGGAAAACTTTTAAGCAAGATCAACATAAAATAAATCTCAATTTACTTAACAATGCTTTGGAACACTAACGATAACATTTAGAGGTCTAAGCTAGAGACGTGTTCTGGTGTCGTAAAACATAGCAGTTGTCGTTAACTTGTCTGTGATACATTCTGAGTGTGATACCTCACTCCACGTATGCAAGTATATCGTAGCTCGTCCACGTACTCTCGGGTATATTGGGCAGTGTTACAGTATGATAAGTATAAAGGGGTGCTCTCACTGTGCAGTTTCACATCAGATAGCACTAATACGGACTTGGGCCTCCACGTACCTTCGGGTATATTTGGGAGGACAACTTTTAGGTGCTATCCATCCATAGTGAACCGAGTCGGCTGCCTTGAAATTGTGATACACTGAACACAGCATTCGGGGAGATTACCTGCCTGTAATTTTTGGTTCGCCACAAGGTATTCTACAGTTCACAGTTTCCTGGTAAACCTCTTTACCTAGCATTACCCTCTTTTTTTTTAATTTTTTTTGGGATAAAATAAATCAGTAATCGTGGAAGAACATAATCCTACCCCCCGTCGTTTACATAGATTAGCTTTGAAACCACCTTTACCACCGAAATTTATTTCTGGTAGGCGAAGGTGATCATGATCTGCTAAATCAAGTACAATTCGTACCTCTAGTGAAACATCATCTTTTAATTCAGAGTTAGCCCAAATTGTTTCCACACATCCCGGTTCGTTTACTGTTGTCAAAACGGAGCCTTCACAGTTACCCATGGTCACGATCCATTCAGTCATTGAGACCATACCTCCTGGACCCGATGTTTTTCAATCACATATTGATCCAAATCATGTCTCTTCTTTGCTAGAACATCTAAATCCTAAATTTGAACAGCCAGAAGTTGTTCCTACCATGGTCATCCCACAAAGTTCTATAACCATTGAAACTCCTATTTCACACAGTCAACCGTCTGAAATATATTTTGGTCATGACGGTGAAGTTCTTCCTCCTGGTTTAATCGCAATTGAAGAAATCCCTCAACCTGATACAAATTTAAGTCAAACCCACTTTGGGGGAGACCTTTACCTGTACCAGTCATTTCCTCAATCGTTTCCATCTACTTTTGTTGATCCTATTACCATTCAATCACCTGCTGATGTTCAAGGGTATACACTTGGTCAAACTACCATGTCTGAACCAACATATTTGGTTGGGTCTACTGTTCCTATTACATCAGCTCCTACCCTCGCTACTCCATCAATGTTCACAACATCACTAGAGTCATATTTTCATGGTGGCCCTTTGGTCCCAATAGGTTACAAATCACTATTTGGCACTTTCTTTGGTACACCTTCACATTCATGGTCTTTTCCAATGTCATTATTTGGTGTTTTAACTGGTAGTCCCATAGTTAGTTTTGAATGACTTGATTCATTAAATCCATCATCAGGGAAATATCAAGCCAGTTATTATGGGTCAAATCCTTTATCAATTGGACTCCTAGCATTCGGTGAGCAATATTTTCCATCTTATTATCCTCCTTATGCTGGGGGTCAACCTTCAATTACCCAATATGATAGTACTCAGTCACATTTTGGTCAGACTAATGTTGATTTAAATGTTTTTCAATGGAAGCCCACTCTACCTATCCAACCACAAACGGTTTTCCAATCATATCAACCAATTCAACCTGTTACACCGACTTCAATACCACTTGTTAATACATTTATACCCTTGTTACAACATCAAAATCTTGTTCATCAACCTTATTAGGCAAGTTCTTCAACTCAATATCATCAAATGTTGGGTCCACAAACTCAAAATCCTTTGGTTAATTTACAACAACCTATATCAGGGATTATTTATTCACAAGATGGTCCACCATTTTATGGGGTGTCACAAACACAATCTCGTTATACATATCAACCGAATCCAACTTATAAAAATTTGGGTTATAATATTGGTGGACAGACCTCTTGGCAGCCACAGGCGCAAATTCCACAAACTTCATTTCAACAAGTAACATATCCAGGTTTTGGTCAACAACACTCTCAAGCGTTTTCCATGCAAAACAACCCCTATATGGGTTACTAGCAACAAATCCCATATTCCAATGCTCAAAGACCTATTGCTCAAGCAATTCCATCTTATCCTGGCTATGCTCAACCTAACCTTAATATACAATTGACTTTTGTTGCAACCTTAGAATTACCAGATTTAAACCAGTTAACTAATGATCCTATCAATTATTCTCCTTGGTGGCTAGTGATACCACATAAATTACCCTCTGACATTCCTAAATTCAATGGAAACCTTGGAGAAGACCCATCAACTCAAATAATGACTTATCATTTATGGTGTTCATCAAATTCCTTAAATTATGATTCTGTTCGATTACGTCTTTTTCAGAGAACGTTCATAGGTTCGGCAGCTAAATGGTACATTGAATTACCTAGAGCTTCATTTGACAATTTCATTGCTTTGGCTACTGTATTTTTGACCCATTTCCAGTTACCGATCATATACGAAACTGGAACAGAACTATTGACCAACTTCAAACAAACTAATGCTACTCACATTTCAGATCATATTCATGAGTGGCATCGTCGTCGACGAATGGTTAAGAAATTTGTTCCCGATCAGCTCCTTATTGAATGGTTCATCAAATCCTTGTTACTATCTATAACAAAGGATGTGGCTAAAGGTGGCATCATCACAGAAGAGAAATTCATCGCTCGTGCCCAGTATTTAGACTTGATTTATACTCAGTCTGGCACACTCTATGAGAAAATACCAAATGCGTTGCGATCTAATTTCAATGTTCCTCCTCAAATAAAGGACTCTCATGTTGGAGACAGCTTGATAGGCACTGCAAATACACATAACACTACTGCATCTGATCCTGCTCCTACTTTCGAAATAAACGTCATCTCATTTGACAACGGAAAAAGTGATAAGCAACCAGGAAGTAAGAAAAAGGGGAAATCAAAGAAAAGAAAACTTCTAACCCGCAAGAACGATCATCTGATCAACCATCAGGACCACGGAAACCTCATTATCCATGCATAATATGTAACGAGGAACACTTTTTTAGGGATTTTCCTCACCGTGCTGAAGTCTCAAAAATCATCAAGACTTCTCATACATCAGCTGTGTTGACAAACCCATTTCCAAATCCAGACACAAATTTGGTTGCTACGTGTTGGGGTTCCCATGTTTTGGCCAGATTGGCAATACCAAAAGATGAGACAACATCAAACCACTTTCAGACCTCAGGATCTAGCCCTCCTGGGTCCAGAGAGGGATCTCTCTATTTAAGCAAAGGTTTTATGTCTTTGAAGCTCGGTGTTAAGATATTAGGCTAGTTATAACGCTCGGAGTTTGTTTGATCATTGGTTTGGTTGTTGGTAATCAAGAAAGAAGTGTTCAATATAAGACAAATATGAGTAAAGAGGATTTTAGGCAGAGGTGAAGTATTCCAAGGAACATTCAAGACCATTGGGCAATGGAGTCAGGAAAGGGTTTACTTGCTATTCAATATGCAGGCTTTCAGTTGGGCTAGTCATCTAAAGCATTGGATCTTAAAGATGATTGTGTGGCATGAAAAGGTAAGAAAGAAGAAAACAATATAGATTTAGAACACAAAGTTAAAGACCTGAGATTAGAGAGAGACTTTGAACTCTCAATGCTTCGGCCTCCAGCTTGAGGGATCTTAGAAAAGGTTCAACTAACTGAAAAGGATCCTAGTGAGATAAGGATAGAGTTCTAGACCTCCCAGTGTTCCCAATTCATTCAATCAAATCTTAACAAGAACATCTAAGAACAGATTCATTAATTCATACATCAGCTAGCAGGAAATAACATCCACTACACTAGTTAAATTAATTTAAATCGAACCTAGATAACACATATAGCAGAAAACATTGAAGGCAAGGAGAGAAGAAACATAGGGTACCTAAAAAGGGTAAATCCTATGCCATATTTCTGATGCGAGCCAGTAGAAACGAAACGAAATGAAATAAAACACAGAGACAGAAAAACATCACCGCAGCTTTAGATCAGGATCCAAAGAAATGTGCTTGTCATATTAAAAAGCAACACCAGTCAAGTACAACGTTGCCAATAGCTGGATACTCAGCCAGAAAATATCTTCCTCGGCCTATCTTACAACTTTACACAGAGACTATGTCTCAAAAGAAACATCTTGTAATTCTCTGATAACTGATCAACAACCTTTACAATGAGATTCTTCATGAATTTTATAGCTGAAGAAAGCGGAGGAGGTAGGTGAAAAAATAAATGAAGCATTAAAACTCAGAAAAGAAAGAGGGTCGAAGCCCATTCAGTTTTAAATTCTGAGCATTTATCTCTGGTACTCTTTGGATGGAAGAGTGATCTTCGTTAGGTTGCATTTTACTCTAGGTATGCCTCTGGTGTACTTTGGCTGCAGTACTATGTAGTACTCTGGTGAATAAACAAAAAGGCAGATAGATGACTTTGAGGTCTGCCATGCTGCATAACAAATGCTCTAGTAGCATAGGACTGCTTCATCAGGGTGGAAATATTTACTTGGACTCAATGTAGACTGAAAAAATAATGTGTACCGTGTCCTTTCATGGAGAAAAACATTCTGCTGATGTAGAAAACCTAATATACATTAATTTATGCGCTTTGTACCCTCTGTGTGATCCATGATGTCTTTAATCTGGTACTTTGCCTCTATGTTAGCCACCCATAAATTCTGTCATATCAGGTGGTGGCTAAATAATGTTGGATAGCCTTCAAGAAACAATTTTATTACTAAAATTTCTGATGCTTAAAGTCTTTTGATAATATCCTATTCTTTGGATAATCGTCACTGTTGTTTCCCTTCAGAACTCAGAAATCCTGTTGATTTCCAAGCCAGAATACTACTGCAAGCATCATTTCCCTTTTCCCCTTTTCCAAAAGCTAACCTCATTTCCTATCCCTCTATTTCCCATGAAAACCCCTCATTTTCATGTTTTTCCCATTTTTCCTTCATCAAAATCCACTTTTATAAGCTTTAAAACCCACTTTTAAGCCTTATCGGAACCCTCAATTTCCCTTTGAAAATCATTGAAAAACTATATAAACCCACATTTTGGGCATATATGGGTCCTAGCCCCTTTTTCCCATTAACTGCCGGTCACATTGTTTCCCATGTGCCCACAGCCCCACAATCGAGCGCCAGGCAATTTTTTATATTAATATTTCTCGGCTATAGTTTAAAACCTTGGTTTATATTGAAAATTCGTCGATTTTATTATTATATTATAAATCCCCACCGGTTCAAATTTAAATCATTCCATGCCGTCAATCTGACCTGCAGATCGGACGGTGCGGAGTCTGTCTCCCTGTGGTCCCCGCCGTCCATAAGACGATTGCCCAAAACCTGCAGTATCCATCGCACCGCCTTTGGGCGAAAGCTGTTTTCCCCTAAATGCCAGCGATTCCATACGCTGTTTGACTTGTGTCCTGGAAACTGTTCATAAAACCGCCATCCATCGCGCATTATGGTTTGGACTTGGATGCCCAGCGATATCGCTGTGCACCGTCCAATCTGGGGCAGGTCATCCGACGGCTATCGCTCGCCGAAGATGCCTAATCCTTAACGTGGTCCCAACGTGCCATCCATTTAATCTCCACCATCGATCTAATATGCAGATCGACGGTCCATATTCCATTGCCCTGATTCTGTTGCCCAGTCAACAATTCTCCATTTTGACTTTCCCCCTTGCTCTCGACCATCGATCTCTGCGCGATCGACGGCTCTGATTTAATCTTTCTTTTGCCTTCTCTGATCAATCCTGACTGTTGGATGATGCCATCCAATGACCATGCTTCCTCCACATGCCTCCACAACAATAAACCTATAAATGCATGGATTTTATAATAAGTTGTTTGTATTTTGCAGGGTTTCGAGGTTTTCTCGCCATTTTCGAGGAAAATTCGAAGGAAGAGGATGATGATCTTCCTGCCTTCGTTTCGCCAAAGGAAATCCTTCGCGGGGTATAAATTCATGTTTCTTTAGTGTTGTCCTCAAGCAATGATGCCACATAACCCTGCACAACCCTGTTTACCAGAAAAAACCATGGATTAGGCACAGTCAAAGAGTATTAGTGATGAAGACCAGAATTTACCAGAACAAAGGATTAAAGGACAGATTTTTGGGGATTACGTCTAAGATGCTTATCGAAAGCCTAATTCCCAAGTAAAACACAGTTTAAAGACAAACTCAAGGGTTTCTTCAATAGAAAAGCCTCCACCGCCACATCTAAGGCAAATTGATTCCTCCCAGCTGCTGAAATGCCACCTGTGCCTCAAAGTATTAAATTAGATGCTGAATTTATTGATCAGGATCAGATAGTTGTCTCAAAACACAGCCAAAGAGTTACTTCTGCAAGGAACTTAAATGCAAAAAATATCTGCAGAGTTACTTCGACACCACACAGAGCCTCAAAGGTCAACCAAATCTCCCACCGAGCTTAAATATTTATGTAAAAACATTTAATACAGAGTACAGCCATGTAAGTTTCTTCATTGAGCCCCCCAAAGGCCAAGAAGCCATTAAGTCTATATTAATTGTAATTAGAGATCTTTTATCAGATCTCACCTCCTCATTCTTCTATATATACCTCTGTAGAAGATGAGTGAGGGGTTGTTGGTTGTTGTTTGGTCACAAGTTGTAATAATGAAACTCTTTGAAATAAATACATAGTCCATTGAAGTTGAAAGAGAAATTGAAGTCTTGGAAACCTTGTTGATGTTGTTGCATGCTTGTTCCTGAGAAGGCTCCATCATTGGATCCATGAGCTTGGTTGTTGGTGAAGTATTTTGAAGTTGTTTATGTTTTCCCATGTTTTCATTATGTTCCATAATTTCTTACTATAGTAGGTTGAAAGTATTAGGCTAAGAAATGACTCCTGGAAGCACCTTAGACCTGTTCATCCTTCACTGTTTCATTTTTTATTCTGTTGAAGTATTCTAGAGTCTTTAATCTCTCTCTTTAATCTTCATGCTTTTTTATTTCCTTAATAGTTCGAACAGTTGGTTTCAGCATGATTTATGGTTCTCCCTGCTTGTCTGCTGCCACTTAAAAACTGTTATTGAAGTCTCCCTGTGAATTTCTTTGCTTACAGTGAATCAAAGAGGTCGGTTTTGATCTTGCCCTTTGTCCTCACTTAAAAAGTTGGCTTAAAGGTCTTTTATAGTTGTGATCATAGATGTGTTAGGTGTTTCCTCTTCTATGACTGCAATTATCAGTGAATCTTTTATGTTTTCTAAATCATTTGAAATAAAATCTTTGAGGAAATAGGGTGTTCCCCGAATCTTAGATTTTCATTTTAAAAGTTGTTTTGAAATCATTATTTTCTTAAAGGTGTGATTTGTAGAATTTATGGTTAGCCCTGTCTATCAAAGAGCTCTTTATTGTTCAAATTATGCTTTTGAATTCCCTTTGTTGAGAATTAAACCTCTCCTTCCAAAATCATTAATGTTCATCTCATTCCAAAAAACAAAAGTATCCCATGGACAAGTTAGATTTTCCTTTTGATATCCCATATTTATTGATGAGTTTGTTATGACCTCTTCTTGACTCCATTGCCCAATGAACCAGATGTTTCTCCATTCTGTGTATCTTTCCTAGACCTTTCATGTTCTGTTGTATCAATTCAACCCAACCAAACAAACAAATGAATACCTGCACTTAATAACTAGTCTAAAACCAATACTCAAAGCACACAAGATAAACCTTTGTAAACAAACTTTTGAGAGATCCCTCTCTGAGAAAAGGAGGACTAGATCCTGTAACTCTAAAGATTGGTTATGATGTTGCCTTGTCTTTTGATTTGCCAAACTATCAAAACACGGGACACCAACATAATGGAGATCACGGTGGGACCATTCTGAGTCAGTGACAATCTAAGTACCCCTTAGGACTACAGAAATCCCTTATTTTAAAAGACTATCCAGTGATTATCAGCCACCTCATCACCACCAACATAATGGCGATCACGGTGGGACACTGAGTAAAATCTTCAGAAAACAAAACACTCACTGTCTAGCATAACATAAGTAACCTTCTTCAAGCACTACCAATCATAATGGTAATCAGGATAGGACCTTTGAATCAGTGAAAAACTAAGTAACCCTTAGGATTCTCATAAAGCCTTGTCAAACCTTGAATATTTCAGCTACCAAGCCATAAGAGTAAGCTCTGTACGTTTTGACACCCTAGCTAAGTGTTAAATCAGACTTAGAACACTCTCTTAACCTATAAGACAAAAATAACTCAGAAAAACCCAAAACATTTCAGTTTGGCTTCATAATAAACTTGGTGGTGGACCATAAAACCTTTTATCTCCAAAAGAACTAAAAATTCCCACCTGGCGACTCCACAATCCTAAATTCAGACCTTAAGACTCCACTGGGAAGACCCCAAGTCTTAATAGCATCTTACAAACTCAGCTAGAAGGCTTTAATATTAAAAATTTTCCTTCTTCTGAAAATATCAGTTAGCCTATTAAAAATTGTTATATTTGGTTAAACTTTTCTTTTTAACTGGGTCTGAAAAACATAGCATAGTGGCTCCTAGAAAGATTCATACTAGAGCCTACCCTGACCCAAACCCACCGGGAATAGTTGACAACCCTGAAATTATTCTTAGGAAGTCTCCTAAGATAAAATTATCAACTGTTTTCAAATCACCCTTGAGAGCTAATTCAGTTCCTGAAAATCTTTCAGATCTACAATAATCTCAAGTTGACTTAGTAAATCCATTTAGAACTAGGTCTCTTGGTGATTTAGATCAGTTAGATTCTGAGTCTTCACTATCATCTCCTGAAACAAATGAACCTCTTGGTAGCAGAGAAACAACACCTCCCAATTTACATTTCCTTCACAACTTAGGTGTCTCTCATCCAAGATCAACTCAGCGGTCTATTCCTGGTCCATCCACTTTTTCTCACCCTTCATCCACTGTCCAAACCACTACACCTCAGCCCACTGTTCCTGTTATTAATCCGCTCCTTGTAAATCCACCCCCACCACCTATCATGGCAGCATGGTATTCTCCCCTAGTCCTTCCTGTACCATTAGTCAACCTTCCACAGGACTATCAGTCCAAAATTCCATTATATGATGTTAGCAATGCTACAACTGCATCACAACATGCAGATAAAATGAATGACTACTTTGACAGAAATGAAATTGATGATGATTCTGTCAAGCTTAGGCTATTTTCTCAGAGCCTAGGGGGAGAAGTAAGAAAATGGTTTAAAGGTTTAGCTGCCCATAGTATTAATGATCTCCAAGGCTTCCATCAAACGTTATTAAACAAATGGGAAGTAAATAAAAACCCTCTCCAAGTCCTTTCTGACTACAAGAACCTCCATAGAAACACTGGGGAAAGTGTGCAAGCTTACTGCACTAGATTCAATAGTGTGTATAATGCACTTTCCCCAGAACTAAAACCTCCACAGGGCTCAGCTTTAAACAAATTTCCTGAAGGGTTTGACTCTGACATGACCTATCAGTTGAGAGAAAGATATTTTGCAACTCTTGAAGATATTAAAAAGGGCGCTCTTTATGTGGAAGTCAACTTGATGGAGAAGAGAGAAAAAATGAAAACTGAGAAGAGAGTATATTTTAGAGAAGAGTCCACTCCTTCTACTTCAAGCTCAAAAATGGAGAGAATGTTAGAAGAAATGATGAAAGAGATGAGCATAATTAAGAGAGCACAAGAAAATCAAAATCAAACTGCTCCTCGAAATAGAAATCAGAATTATAGAAGAGAAAACAATCAAGACAAACAGAACAAGAATGACCAACAGATTAGACCTCCCTTCCAAAAAAACTATGTAGATCAATATGAGGAAGATAGGGAGTTGGAAAGGTTGGAAGAAGATCATGTAAACTTGATTGGATCAGACAGTGGAGATGATGTTTTCCTCACTGAGGAAGAACAAGGATTCTTCTCTTATGATCAAAATGCAAACACCTATGAAGACTCTGATGACTATAGATTGGGTTTTGAAAATGCAATTATGGAAGTACATAAACAGTATGATCTTAGGAGTAAGGGAAGCATAGATAACTTAAAAGACAAGAACACTAATACTGCTGTCAAGAAAAACGTAAAAACTCAGTCCAAAAAGACAGCAGAGAAGACCAACACTTTGGCTAAGAAACCCGACTTAAACAAAGACAAAGGGGTCCAGCCAAATATTGAACACAGTACCCCTAGCACTTCAGCTAGTGGTCCTAATAAAACTATCCCAATTACCAGTCCAAACAAGGTTCAGCAAATCAAAATTGTTGAAAAGAATTCAATTGAAAAAACAGATGCAAATATCAACAAATCAATTATTCCTTTCAGTTTTGAGGGAGAGATTGCTAAGATAAAAATTTCCATTCCCCTAGCTGAACTAGTAACCCAAGAAGTGTACAAAAACCAAGTTTTGAAAGCTTTGAACCTAGGAAGTGATACTGACACCTTAAACTTGACAGATGACAAACCTGAGTTGTTGTTTGGTCCAGAAGTTGAAGGAAAATACCAAGAAGGGGTTGTCCCTCCCTTCTATGTTAGCTTGAACATACATGAGAAAATTTTACACAATGCTATGTTAGACTCGGGAGCTTCACACAATCTAATGCCCAAGGTAGTGATGGAAAGCTTAGGCTTAGAAATTACTAAACCATACAAAGACTTGTATTCCTTTGACTCAAGTAGAGTCAAGTGTTTGGGTTTAATCAAAGATTTATGTGTTACTCTAGCTCAGATCCCTGCTAAGAGTCTAGTTATGGATATAGTTGTAGCTGACATTCCCCCTAAGTATGGCATGCTCTTATCAAGATCTTGGGGAGCCAAACTTCAGGGAAGCCTTCAAATGGACACGTCTTATGCCACCATCCCTGTTTTTAACCAAAACAGAAGAATATATAAGGAATCTCACATGAAGTACATGGTGAGAAACATAGACAAACCAAACAACTCTCCAATCTATTCTATTCAATCAAGTTTAGATTCCTTTATCTTATGTAACGAAGATGAAATTACGCAACAATATAAAGAAAACATAGACCCAATCAGTTCACCACAACAATCCAATCTTCCCTTCAATCAAATTCAAAACATTACCAATCAACAGCAACAAGAAAATTAAAATAAGGATGGCATACTTTGGAAAATAAATTTTGATGGATCTTGTAATAAAACAAGTGTAGGAGCAGGTGTGTGGATTCAAAATACAAAACAGAGTTTTTCATACAAATTGGATCCCATGCACTAACAATATTGTTGAGTATGAAGCACTTCTCCTAGGCTTACAACTGCTTAAACAGTTAGAAGCCCAGAAGATATCAATCTTAGGAGATTCTGAACTTATCATAAAACAAATCAAAGGATAATACTCAGTTAGAAATCCAAGGCTTAGGAAATATTGAAATGTTGCCCTTGATCTTTTGAAAACCTTTGAAAAGTATGAACTTATTTTCATACCAAGAGAATTGAATCATCTAGCAAATGAACTCGATTTCAATGCCAGCAATTGCCAGATACATGAAATAAATGAACAACTCAGTGGGAAGGTAAAACACAGGCCTACCGTGCCCAATAACGAAGATCACTGGCAAGTGTTTGATTCTGACAAACACATAGATGATTTCTTGAAATCAGAAAATGATTTCAGCATACCAATATCAGAAACCAGCCATAAAGAAAATTGTTTGTATATTCAACAAATCCCAGAAGTTGAAATGACATATACTACTGATATAAATCATTATGAAAATCCTTTTGAAGCAGAGGTAACCGACAACACAGACCAAGAAGACTTGGAAGTTTTACAATGCAAAAATGATAAAATTCCAAGAGGTCTAGCACCTTTAGAACACCTTTTTGATTTTAACGATGTAGCCAAAGAACCAAGAATGGATCTTGTGGAAACAAATATAGAAGAGAATAACATATGCACTCTAGCAGAACCCAAGATGATCAAGCTGTCCAGCACTCTCCCAGTTCACATAAAACTACAGTACATAGAGTTTTTCAAAGAGTTTAACGATGTTTTTGCTTGGGGATACAAAGACCTAAAATCATATGACACCAGCATCATCCAACATAAAATTCCTTTGAAAGAAAATCAAAATCCTTTAAAAAAAAAACTAAGGAGAATAAACCCTCTTTTACTCCCTTTAGTTAAGGCAGAAATTGAAAATATGCATTATACTGGAATCATAGTACCCATTAGATTTTCAGAATGGATATCAAACTTAGTTTTTGTTAGAAAGAAAACAGGGGAAAACCGATGAAGAACAGCTGATTCACCTAAGAAAAGTTTTTGAGAAGTGTAGGAAATTTGGCTTGTCATTGAATCCCAAGAAGACACTCTTTGGTCTCCAAGAAGGTAAACTTCTTGGACATATAATTTCAGAAGAGAGAATCAAAATAGACCCTTCAAGGATAGATGGCATATTACAAATCACTTATCCAAGAAGCCTCAAAGAGTTGCAATCTTTCATCGGAAAGATTGATTTTTTGAGAAGGTTTATCCCTAACCTTGCTGAGCTATTAAAAAACATTACAAACATGCTTAAGAAAGATGTGGGTGTAAAATGGACTCTACCAGCTAAACGATCATTTGAACTGGTCAAACAAGCTCTTACCCAAACACCGGTCTTGATTAGTCCAGATTTTACTAAAGAATTTTACATCTTTTCCTTTACATCTGAGCATACAATAGCTGCAGTTTTACTTCAAAAGAATGATTTAGGGCAAGAACAACCAATATATTTCTTTAGTAGGTCCTTAGGAGATGCTCCTCTCAAATATAATATCATGGATAAGCAAGCCTTAGCATTGGTGAAAGCATTGAAAGACTTTAGGGTCTATATTTTACACTCTCACATAATTGATTTTGTTCCGCATACGGTTTTCAAGGAAATTCTAAGTCAAGACCCTGATGGTAAAAGGGGAAAATGGATTGAAAATATTCTTGAATATGACTTAGAAATTAGGCCCACCAAACTAGTTAAAGGGCAAGGATTAGCAAAACTTATGGCTGAGTCTAACTTCCAAGCACTAGACATCAACATGGTAGATGTGTTGGAAGAAATAGAAGAATCTAATGCTCCTTTTATTGAAGAAACATTTCTAAATTCTCCTTGGTATGCTGGCATTATTTATGTGCTTTTATATTTAAATACCCCTCCTTCTCTGTCTAAAACTAAAGCTATATTTTTGAAACAAAAAGCTTTGAGTTTTTGCATATTAGATGGAGTATTATATTGGAAAAATGTTGTTGCAATTTTTCTTAAATGTTTACTTGAAGATGATGCAGGAAAAATCATGCATGAATTCCATGACGGAGAATGTGGAGGACACCTCTACTGGAAGGCCATAGCAAACAAAATTCTTAGATCCGGTTACTATTGGCCTACCCTTTTCCCAGACACTCAAAATTTGGTCATGGCTTGCCATAAGTGTCAAATATTTGATGGAAAAAGAAAACTTCTTCCCTTACCCTTACATCCTATCAAAGTTGAGGCACCTTTCCAACAATGGGGTTTAGATTTCATTAGGGAAATTCACCTATCCTCCTCAGCTCAACATAAATGGATCCTCACAGCCACTGAATTCTTTACCAAATGGATAGAAGCTATACCTTCCAAAAATGCCAATGACTCTGTCATTATCAAGTTCCTTGAAACAAATATCCTATCCAGATTTGGTTGTCCCAGAAAAATCATAACAGACAATGTTGCTGCTTTTAAATCTAAGAGGATGATTGATTTCTGTTACAAATACCACATAACCTTGGGCCATTCCACTGCTTACTATCCCCAAGGAAATGGATTAGCTGAATCTTCCAACAAAAGCCTCATCAATATCATTAAAAAGTTGTTGGAGCAAAATCAGAAATCATGGCACAGTAAACTGGTTCATGCCTTATGGGCTGATAGGTTAACTACAAAGAAATCAATAAACATGTCTCCCTATCAGATAGTCTATGGTATGGACACAATTTTTCCTACCTCATTAGGAGTTCCAGTTATGAAACTCCTTCAAGAAGTGCAGATTGAAGAGAATGATATACAGAGAATAATCAACCAGACAATCCATTTACAGCAGACCAGAGAGGAAGTCTATGAAAGAACACAGTTATTTCAAGAGAATATGAAGAAGTTGTTTGATAAGAGGACTAAGGCAAACAATTTCCAAGTTGGAAATGTTGTTCTTAAGTGGGATTCAAGAAAAGAAGAGAAGGGAAAACATGGAAAATTTGAGAACATGTGGAAAGGGCCCTATATTATTCATGTTGAGAGGGGTCACAATGCATTTTTCTTGAAATAATTGAATGGGGAAGACCTATATGGAGGTCCTGTCAATGGATGGATTCTCAAGCATTATTTCTGCCAAGAATATTAAGTTTCAAAACCTTTTATTTTTCATTATAAATATCATAGTCTAACCATTGCATTCAAAGTTAGAAAAATCAAAAAATACAAAAACAAAGAAAGAAAGAAAAAAGGGCAGATTGTGAAAACAAGAAAGGTATAGCCCCATACCTAAAAAGAGAAACAAATCTGAAAGTGTGCAAGCTCAAATGCCACTCCTGAAAAACACACTTCTAGTTAGTCAAACTGCCTAATATTGACTAATTAGCTTTTAAATTTTCTGCTGATAGGATAGTGAATTTGATTTGCCATTAAACTGTTTAATCTTGGCTTATCAATAGATAGATTAGGATAGAAATCAAATGTTCAAACATGCTCAAAATCTGAACCTAACATTTCAAAAAGAGAATGACTCAAATCTGTTTTGTTTTCTGAGTCAAAAAGGATAAAGATCTGGTTCTAATTAGCTCAAAATCTGAACCAACAAGCAAAGATAACTCAAAACAAAGATCAAAACAGAGCTGTGAAAAGGGATGAAGGAAGTGCTTTGAATTTTTAGATCCTAAACCTTCATCATTTTGTTTTAATTTTTCTGCAAATAATAATCTATGTGCAACTTGTTTTTATGCCATAGATCAGCATCAAGTTAGACTATTCAAACCTAACTTGTATGTTTTTTAATTTTTGTTGTAGAATTTAGAAAATAAAAATCTGCTGGATAGTTTAATCCCAACAGATGGTAGAATAGGTAGAGAAGCATCTGAATTCAACTGTTTAATCTGAGTTCAGGGAGAAATAAGGAGTAGAATTGGATTAGTTTTATGCTTTCAAAAGAATAAAATGTTGTGAAAAGAGTTTGCTAATCCAAGTGCACTCTAATGAAGAGAAAATGTTAGATCAGTAGGATTGGGTAGGTAGAAAGATTTTTGATGAAAGAACCATTGTTTTTTATGACTGCTAATATGTTTCAGAGAAAAATAAGATCATCCACGAAAATGAAGGAAACCCAATGGAGGAGGCAACTGATCAGCCTCCCAAAGAAAGAAATTCTGAAATTCTTGATGCCTTCAAAAAGGCACCATCCCCAAGTGGAGCCACTGTTAGCCACCCATAAATTTTTTCATATCAGGTGGTGGCTAAATAATGTTGGATAGCCTTCAAGAAACAATTTTATTACTAAAATTGCTGATGCTTAAAGTCTTTTGATAATATCCTATCCTTTGGATAATCGTCATTGTTGTTTCCCTTCAGAACTCAGAAATCCTGCTGATTTCCAAGCCAGAATACTGCTGCAAGCATCATTTCCCTTTTCCCCTTTTCCAAAAGCTAACCTCATTTCCTATCCCTCTATTTCCCATGAAAACCCCTCATTTTCATGTTTTTCCCATTTTTCCTTCATCAAAATCCACTTTATAAGGTTTAAAACCCACTTTTAAGCCTTATCGGAACCCTCAATTTCCCTTTGAAAATCATTGAAAAACTATAAAAACCCACATTTTGGGCATATATGGGTCCTAGCCCCTTTTTCCCATTAATCCCCGGTCACATCGTTTCCCATGCGCCCACGGCCCTGCAATCGGGCGCCTATCCGCTTCAAATGAAATAATTCCCGGCCAAAGTTAAAACCTTGGTTATATATTAAAAGTCGTAAGTTTTATTATTTTATTTATTTTTCCGCCAGTTTAAATTTTAAACCATTTCGCACCATCGATCTGAAGATTGGACGGTGCGGAGTCCGTCTCCCTTTGGTCCTCGCTGTTAATAAGCCGATTGCCCAAAACCTGCGGTATCCATCGCATCGCCTTTGGGCGAAAGCTGTTTTCCCCCGATCGCCAGCGATCCCATACATCGCATGACACGCGTCCCGTGTACTTTTTCAAAACCGCTTGCCCATCGCGCATTATCGTTCAAATGTGGACACCCAGCGATATTGCTGTCCACCGTCCGATCTGGGGCGGGCCATCCAACGGCTATCGCTCATCGAAGATGCCTGATCGATAACTGGGCTACAACGCGCCATCCAGTCAATCTCCACCATCAATCTGATCTGCAGATCGACGGTCCATATTCCATCGGCCTGATTCCATCACCTAGTCAACGATTCTCCATTTTTAACTTTCCCCCTTGCTCCCTATCGTCGATCTCTGCGCGATCGACGGCTCTGATTTAATCTTTCTTCCGCCTTCTCCGATCAATCCTGACCATTGGATGATGCCATCCAATGGCCACGCTTCCTCCACATGCCTCCACAGCAATAAACCTATAAATGCATGGATTTTATACTTTTTGTTTGTATTT
Organism: Pinus albicaulis; assembly: GCA_034641835.2. NCBI lineage: Eukaryota > Viridiplantae > Streptophyta > Pinopsida > Pinales > Pinaceae > Pinus > Pinus albicaulis. Next base: position 647,802,004 of record CM076569.1, on the reverse strand, counting down.
TGCAGGGTTTCAAGGTTTTCTCGCCATTTTCGAGGAAAATTCGAAGGTAGAGGATGATGATCTTCCTGCCTTCGTTTCGCTAAAGGAAATCCTTCGTGGGGTATAAATTTATGTTTCTTCAGTGTTTTCCTTAGGCATTGATGTCACATAACCCTGCGCAACCCTGTTTATCAGAAAAAACCATGGATTGAGCACAGTCAGAGAGTATCAGTGATAAAGACCAAAATTTACCAAAACAGAGGATTAAAGGACAGATTTGTGGGGATTACGTCTAAGATGCTTATCAAAAGCCTAATTCCCAATAAAAAAATAGTTTAAAGACAAACTCAAGGGTTTCTTCAATAGAAAAGCCTCCACCACCACATCTGAGGCAAATTGATTCCTCCCAACTGCTGAAATGCCACCTGTGCCTCAAAGTATTCAATCAGATGCCGAATTTATTGATCAGGATTAGATATTTGTCTCAAAACGCAGCCGAAGAGTTACTTCTGCAAGGAAATTCAATACAAAGAATATCTGCAGAGTTACTTCGACGCCACACAGAGCCTCAAAGGTCAACCAAAGCTCCCACTGAGCTTAAATCTTTATGTAAAAACATTTAATACAGAGTACACCCATGTAAGTTTATTCACTGAGCCCCCCAAAGGCCAAGAAGCCATTAAGTCTGTATTAATTGTAATTAGAGATCTTTTATCAGATCTCACCTCCTCATTCTTCTATATATACCTCTTTAGAAGATGAGTGAGGGGTTGGTTGTTGTTTGATCGCAAGTTGTAATACTTAAACTCTTTGAAATAAATACATAGTCCGTTGAAGTTGAAGGATAAATTGAAGTCTTGGAAACCTTGTTGATATCGTTGCATGCTTGTTCCTGAGAAGGCTCTATCATTGGATCCATGAGCTTGGATATTGGTGAAGTATTCTGAAATGCTTTATGTTTTCCCCTGTTTTCATTATGTTCCATAATTTCTTACTACAGTAGGTTGAAATTATTAGGCTAAGAAATGACTCCTGGAAGCACCTTAGACTTGTTCATCCTTCACTATTTCATGTTTTCTTCTACTGAAGTATTCTAGAGTCTTTAATCTCTCTCTTTAATCTTCATGCTTGTTTATTTCCTTAATAGTTTGAATAGTTGGTTTCAGCATGATTTATGGTTCTCCCTGCTTGTCTGCTGCCACTTAAAAATTGTTATTCAAGTCTCCATTTAAAGTTCTTTACTTACAGTGAATCAAAGAGGTCGGTTTTGATCCATCCCTTTGTCCACACTTAAACAGTTGGCTTAAATGTCTTTTATAGTTGTGATCATATATGTGTTAGGTGTTCCCTCTTCTATGACTGCAATTATCAGTGAATCTTTTATGTTTTCTAAATCATTTGAAATAAAATCTTTGAGGAAATAGGGCGTTCCCCGAATCTTAGATTTTCATTTTAAAAGTTGTTTTGAAATCATTATTTGCTTAAAGGTGTGATTTGTAGAATTTATGGTTAGCCCTGTCTATCAAAGAGAAATTTATTGTTCAAATTATGCATTTGAATTCCCTTTGTTGAGAATTAAACCTCTCTTTCCAAATCATTAATGTTCATCTCATTCCAAAAACAAAAGGATCTCGTGTCCAAGTTAGATTTGCCCTTTGATATCCCATATCCATTGATGAGTTTGTTATGACCTCTTCTTGACTCCATTTCCCAATGAACCAGATGTTTCTCCCTTCTGTGTATCTTTCCTAGACCTTTCATGTTCTGCTATATCAATTCAACTCAACCAAACAAACAAATGAATACCTGCACTTAATAACTAGTCTAAAACCAATACTCAAAGCACACAAGATAAACCTTTGCAAACAAACTTTTGAGAGATCCCTCTCTGAGAATAGGAGGACTAGATCTTGTAACTCTAAAGATTGGTTCTGATGTTGCCTTGTCTTTTGATTTGCCAAACTATCAAAACACGGAACACCTGAGTTAAGGCTCAAAGATCTTCATTTTCATGCCTTAAACTCTCTTCTGCTCCATTTCTGTCTCTGTCGGTGAAATCTGCGCTTTAATGGCTCTGGGGAGGTTTTATAGAGTTCAAAGCCTGTTCTTTTTAATGCAAATCCTGTCATGGCTCCTTCCCAGGATTTCTTCATGATTTCAGCCTCTAAAAAATGGTCCTTTCTACATTTTTTGCCACTATAATAAAGACTGTGTAATCATGGCGGCTTTCACCATCTGATAACCCTGCAAAACACAAAAACCTATTAAGAAAAACACGCATGGAGGTGGTGGATGCAACGGGAATGACGAGAATGGCCATGTAGACTGGTGAGATGGCGGAAAAGTGTAGGATCATGGTGGAAAATCCAACTTAATAGTGGAACATGGTCTGGAGGACGTGGGCGGAGCGTAGCAAATTTTTAATGCAAAACCTTTGAATTTTGACCCTTTGAATATATAAAGAGAGACAGGTGAAATACACGTGGCGATACGGGGTTAATTGGCGGGTATGCATTTAATCTGGGCCGTCCGATCTTCGACGGAGATCGACGGTGGAAAACACGTCGGAGGGCGATGGACAGTGGGCCAGGGGTACGATTTCCTCTGATTAATTCTCGTGCGAATTCGCAGAGCGATCGTCGTCGGATGGCCTGCCTCAGATCTGACGGCGCACAGCGATATCATGCTGGGGAAAACGCCGAACAATAACACGCGATGGAGGGCGGTTTGTGATCCGCTTTACATTTTATGGCAGATGTATGAATCTTCTAAACCATTTTTTGGATATGTTGATGGTGCTAGTCGTAGTACGCAGAATCTATCCTCTGCAGCCTAGGCCATTTTCGCTCCGAACGGCGAGTTAGTGAGTTTTCAAGGGATTTTTATTGGTAGATCGATGAAAAATATCGCTGAGTATAGCATGTTGATCGAACTTCTCTCTGATGCCATTTCATTTGGTATTAACAGCATAATCATCAGGTTAGACTCACAACTTGTGGTACTACAACTTACTAGTGTTTATACTGTTAGAAATCCAACACTTCTTAGATTGTTCCTAAGAGTTCGAATTTTGGAGAGACATTTTGATTTCATTCAATATCAACACATTTCCAGAAATCTGAACACTTTAACTGATTCATTAGCTAATCAAGTTTTAGATAGAAATTTGTGACATAGGTAAAGAAAACATTCACATCATTGAATAGGATTGCGCATTAAACATATGAAAAACTCTGAAAGCATATAGATGGATAGTTATAGGTTTTTTACAAAATTTGTGCCCAAGACACGTTGGTCATCTGACCTCAAAATGTATGCAAAAAAGTCATAAGTGAACTAGTGGTGCTCATGATAGCACACTAAAGATCTAGCAATCCTATGGAGCAACCGCATCCAATGGCTAGGAACCCCAATTGTGTGTCGCTGCAGTCACATGGGAAGCTCTTCGATCCATAAATCCAGAATCCCAAAGGTCAACCACTCTATGTGCTATTGGAGCTCAGCAAGAGTCTCAGCCATATCAAGGTCCTGAAGGACTGCTCTCCCGACAACCCTCTCTGCTGGCATATCCACTTCGCGCTTTGGTTCCTCTACTGGTTGAACGCGACCGATATCTACATTACATTAAAACATTTTGTTTTTTCTTGGAAAGAAATCAAAACACAAAAAAATTTGTATAAACCTTATAAAAATCAAAAAACATGGTCAAATCAATCTTACCTATTGCACCCCACTCAGCGCCTTCTGGTAAAACTAGATTTGGATCTCCTCGGAAGTCGATGCCTGCATATGCATACTCGTCGATGGCGACGATCTGTCGCCTGAACCAGGTGAAGAACACAACGGTCGATTGGACTGAATGTCGACCCATGAGTTCTACCCATCTCTGCATTCGAGGATCTCTAGGACTAGATATATCCAATGTTACATGTTGTGGCTACATCAATGGAATCCGTTCCAAAGCGAAGAAGATAAGGATGGAACCATAACTAAAATTTTTCTTCCTTCCTCCCTTTTCTTTATTCAGTTGTTCCTTTATCTAAGATAGAACAGCTTCAGATCAATTGAAAATTGTTGGCTCTAAGCATTCCAACACATACTGCATATATGATCTGTTTGCCACAGGGAGTGTAACGGTGCCAACTAGTTTAGCGATCGTGAATAGGATGGTTCTCAGAGTCAAATCCCTGACATCACGGATGTTATTTTTCCATCTTTGCTAGGTTCTGTCCCCAGATAGCAATACTGCGTAACATAATCATTCATTGTTTCTCATCCAACGGTAGATCCTGTGAGTGCAATGGGCAAACCTCTCCTCGACAAACCTGTGATAAAATACACCTCCTCAACTGTTATGGACAACACTTGATTTTTTATGTGAAATTCCTCTATCACTGGATCCCATGCTCGAACAAGGAACTCCAAGAGTTCTATCTGTTGCCTCATTCCCGAAAATTTAAAGTACTTAAGCAGCCTGCAATCTCTTAAAGCTCTTACAGTACCCAAATCATTCAAGGCAATCATATATTGTTCTTCATGTTCTCTTTATCTCCATGTAATCGTCATTATTATCCAATGGAAACCTGAAAATCAACCACAAGATCCATTAGATACCATTCATTACAGAAAACTAGGAAAATTTTGAGCACATCTTGAAAATAAAAAACATGAACTACGCCCAACACACTCCCTAGGTGAAGACAGCGTGTTGCATATGCAAGTACCCTTCACTGTACCTTCTAAGCAATGCAGGTTTCGATGTACAAGGGTGTGTTTCCATCATTTTGGGAAAAATTTACCCTAGGGGCCTTAAAACCCTAAAAATTTGTAAAGAATGGAAATGAAATTACTACTGAAAGAAAGAGGAGGTTTTTTCTACTGACCTAGATCAGACGGCGATGGAATCCGTCCACATAAATGCCTACAATCAACGACTGAAGTATGGGGGGGAAATCAGGTTCAGAGCTCCAAAATGCAAATGGTAACTATGGAATGGTAAAAATGAATAGTGAAACTGCTTTATATAGTCATTTTATTACTTGCAAGATAAATTTATTGCTATGACTATGGTTTTGCTATGTTTTTATCATGAAACAGGTATTTTTAATCCATTTGATGTTGTTCTAAACAGGAAATACAACTGACGAACAGATTAGTCATGCCGATTTATTTCAAGGAAGGACTTGACCATAAAGCATACTTTTTCTCCTTGTTTTTCGAGCTTTGATAATAAAAAAAAGGATTTGAAGTGCACTTTTATCTCTTTTTCGAGCTTCGATAACAGCGAAAAAGGAACCCCCGGAGTCTTCTTTCACCTCTTTTCAGACTCTGATAATGTGAAAATAATGCCGAGCACTTGTCATTTCGAGCTCGTTAAAGTAAATGAAATGATATCTACTCAGTATAAGTTTAACCCTTTTCCAGATTGAGATGGATTATTTACGAAAAAGGAATACTTGGGTTAAACATGACCAAAGAGGTTCTTTCAGATATCATTTTACACTTTTTCGGATCTGAGAGACAAATTTACGAAATACTTTTGGAGTCCTCTTTCATCCTCTTTTTTCAGACTCTCTAAACATGAAAAAGTACCAGGCTATCCCTGTCGTTAAGCTCGTTAAAACATAAAATAGTGATAGTCTTGTCAATCATGGCAAGAATCGAGTTTCATTCATCGCTAGACTCGTTAAATTATTAAATAGCGATACTTCATTCTTTATTCGCCCGAAGGGTTGAATTATAGATCAATCAAATGTTATCCTCCTCAAGCTTGTTAAAAAATAAAGAGGTACTGATTCACAAATGATCGGGGAAAATTTGGGAAAAGCAAGCAAAGTTTCTTTTTGGTAGCAAGTCGCTCTTGAACATGACACTTCTTTCACTCCATGTCCGTGACTATTTGGGTTGGGTAATCATCTTGATGGTTCATTCACACATATGGTTCATCATACCTCCACTTCGGTTTTGGGTCAATGCTACCAACTCATCATAGTGTCGCCGATATATTCAAGAGAATTCATCCAGTGATTTAGAACTCATCCATCTGCAATACTCATAAACCTTCATTTTCATGACCGTCATCCCTGACAATTGCTATATCAAGTCATACCCTTGTCTCCGAAATCAGTAACTCTAGTTTTGCAATAAGGTGACTTCCTGTCGACTACAAATCAATATCCAAGAAGTTCACTTAGAAACATCATATTCCAATACCATGAGGCTTGTTACAACATCCACAAGATCCTCACTACTGGACCTTTGACCGAAATATTTTTTTTTGCGTTTGACATCAAATCATCTATTCACGCCTTATGAAATGTACTGCAGTACCTTGAGGGCCATTGACATTAATGGTGGTTCTCTCGCATTTGTTAACAACTTTCATTATTGGCTGGTAATCAAATGATGTCTTTCCATGTTCGACGACAAATCATATATTCGCATGGCTAGACTTGTACTCGAATGATCAAGTGAATGAGATAAGAAGACCCCGGATCTAGTTTCAGCCATCCAGGTTGTGATTTCAGGATTTTTGTACACATCATTTGTACGGTGATATTACATACAGATTGTCATCAAAACATGGGCCTATATCTGTAGGCGATGTCTGCATCTAGGCAACATTCCAATGTATACGACTTTCTGAATTATGTACATGTTATTAGATTGTTTTATGTGCTGACTATGGGAATGCCTACCCTCAGCAATTATGATCAATAGAGGATTTATCATGATGTAATATATTGTAAGATTGATGTAGGTGACCATTCCACTTTGTTTCCAATCTCATCATAGTGTAAAGCATCTCAATCAAATGTTCTTATTATTTGGATCTCATGCTTTAGGGGGAAATTGTTATAGGTCAATTTGGGCACCATTCCCAATGACCTGGTTAACTGGGCAGCATCTCTAGGACTGATGATCAAAGGGTCTATCATTTTCTATCATCTCAGTTGCTATATGCTCTAAGATAGGAAACATTCATTAATCAAACAAGATTTTCATCAAAGCAAGGCTTTTCCATGGTTTGAAGCTTATTATTAAACATGTGGGAGCTCACCAACGTAGGCTCTAAAGTGCCTAAGTGTGTTGCATATGCAGGTAACTCCATTCTGGGCTGCTCTGCAAAGCACTTCGCGACATTCAAAGGTGTGTTGGTCACATTGGGAGTGAAAGTCTCATTGTTCCGGAATCTCCACTTGGCCAGGGTCTTCTAGAAGGGTTCACATGTGTCATGCTTCAGATCCAAGTGTCCATTTGAAATCTACATGACTGGAAAACATGTCTTGCCTATTTTTGGAATGAAATTTATTGAAAAAAAATCAATAATTCATCTATAAATTGAGCACAAAGCTAAGTGTTCAAGGGGGAAGAATTTGAGTAGAGAAATGTTGGAGAATTTTCAGTAGAGAGTTTGATTTTTGGAGCTAGTGGTGGAGAGACTTATGCTGTGATGAGAATAAGGAACTTTGCTAGAAGGTCATGATGAATCATTCACTAGGTTGTAACCTCTCCTTCTATCATCAATAAAGAGTACTTCTTGTTTTTCCCTACATCCATCCATGTTTACTTTGATTTTCCATGTTGTAGAATCTTAGTTGATGAATGTAGTTTATTCTTAACTGATTTGGTTGATTAACTTGAATAGATATCTAGATTATTTTATCTTCTGCTATTTCAGTGCTCTTTCTTGCAGGAAGCATTCAGCTATTTGAAACCGCTTGAAGTTGAGGCTGTAGTGGAAGCGACAGAAAGGAGTCAGTTGGAAGCAACTGAAACAAGTAAGCATCCAATCCTCTCTGCATATCTGTTCTGAGTTAGGAAAAAGGGTAGTGCAGTCTTTCACATGTTGTTCTAGACTAGACACCATTCTAGGGAAGCGTATTTTATCCGTAGATTACAATTTTGGCCCAACATACTACATGTTAGGTTTTAGCCAAAGAGGCCATGTTCTGATCATGCCCTTTGTCCATGCTTAAGAAGTTGCCTTAAAGTTCTTTGTAGCTTGATCATAGATGTTTAGGATTTCCTTCTTCTTTGATTAAAGTTACATGTTATCTTGTATTTTTTCTAACCTTGAAGGTGAAATCTCTAGAAGTTAAATGAGTTTCTCGCCTTCTATATTTCATTGGAATGTTTGTCTTAAAATCTTATGTGCTTAAGTGTAATAAAAAAGTTATTGGTTTGCCCTGTTTTATGATTATTCCCTTATGTTGATCAGTATTTGAGACCATATTGTTTAAAGGTACTTGTTTAAGGATTCTTCACTGCCCTTACACACCTACTATGCTCACAACTTAATGTTCATTTCACTTCACACATACCTTTAAAGATCCCTTTGACTATGCTAGATTTTCCCTGTTATGTATCCTGTTTCATTGTTTAGATATCCATTACTTTAATAGACTCGATATCCCAATGTTTTGAAGACCTCTTACTCCACCTATTCTACCTTACCATCCTACCCAACCAAAAAAAACAACAAACCCTACACTTAACAACTAGCCTAAAATCAACCATCTAAATCAAACAAGTTCACATCCTTTGCATATAATAGAGAGAGCCCTCCTTGAGTCCAGGAAGGCTAGCTCCTAGGGCTCCAAAGACTGGTCTGATGTTACCCTGTGCATTTGGTCTACCAATCTTCTAAATCATGGGACACTAACAAAAACCATATTAACTTCGGCAAAAATCTATGTTGGATCCAAGGGGTTTAGGATCGGGTGAACAGGACCAGTAGACACGGGGCTAGACAATCCTTACTCAACCTCATGTAAATCAGGTAGAAAATATGACTGATGATGCAAATCATCCCATGGTATTTCCACACCAGTCATTACCTCTAGGATTTCCTCCTCATATGGTAGAACAATATTGAGGCAGTCCTGAGTAGAAGATGAGTTAAGTGTCCAAGCTGGAGCCACATTTCCATTCAAATTCTCTGGTGAAAGAGAAACTAGATCAGAATCTGTAGAGTCAACAATAGACTGATAAGCAATTTTAGCTGCAGATATTGAGTATGCCATTCCACCCACTTGACCTTCTTCTAATGTGCTAGTAGGATAAGTTAAGGTCCAAGGGTCCGAAAAATAATGATTTCGAAAGAACTCTCTTCGAATAAGAGCCCCGGAGGATGAAATAACATTGATATGAATATAAAGAGGTAGAAGATCAAATATACCCATCAACAAGGTATACATACCGACTCCTATATTCTCCACGGGTTGCTTGGCATCATTCACCAAAGGAATGATAGAGTTAGAAAATGCATTAGGATCTATCAGAGAATAGTCCATCTGATCAACAATGAAAATCCTCCCTTCATGTGGAAAATACAACATGCGAAATAATGATGAAGCAATGGCATCCATCTCATAAATCCAATTCTGCCCCAATAGAAGGTCATAGTCCAAATTGGCATCAACTATCTCTACTTCGATATTGACAACTTTACCCCAAAAAAATATGGGCAAAGCCTGAATAATGCCATGTGGCCTGCAAGAATGACCATCAAATGCAGTGAGGAGAGTAGGTGAAGGAATGACTTGAGGATTTCCAATAGCTTTCCAACATGAGATAGACATGAAACAAGTGGAAGAGCTCTCATCGACTATCGTTCAAAAAATATTTATTTTTCTATACGTATATTTGATCTTAAAATTCATATGATGAGGAAGTCTCTTCTTAATATTTGACATATCGATTGTGATCATAAGAGAGTTCTTTGGATCTATTTCCCTGATCGCAGTGAGTAGCGTACTCCTTTGTGTTGGGCATGATTGGAGTACCTCCAACATAGACTAACATAGGGAATCTGAGCCAAATATTCTAGAATGGAGTAGTTTTGGGTTTCCTTGGCATTAGGGTTGATTGTCAAATGTTTAGCATAACCTTTCGGCATGTGAGATATAGGCTCAACTACGAGCCTCTCAATATGGAGTGGCTCGGAAGGATCAAGAATGGCCTTAGCCTTTGAAGTTTCAGATTCATTATAATCATGTGATCTTGTGGTGACATCAATGTGAGCACTCACCATATATACATTTGAAGAATTTTTCCCTTCCCGGTTGCCCCCCGTGGGAGCTCCAGTATTTGCATTCATGCCAGCAAGAATTTTTTTCCCTTGGGGAAAAGTGTTAGTTAGGATAGCCTAGGAACTAGAGGAAACCTTTTGAGCTAAAAAGCGATGAGCATCTTGAATCTTAGGGTAGAGATGAGTGTGGTTGTCTCAAGTGCATAACTTGCATGGAAAATTGACTTTCTTCTTTGACTCTCTCTTACCCTATCCAACATTATCATTAGATTTGTTCACATTACCCTTCCCATCCTTATCTTTTTTCTCGTTATTTTGTCCCTTCTTCTTCCCATCAGATTGTTGATTTACTTTGGGGTTATAATATTGAACAACATTAATCATTAAGGGCTGGGAAGGAGTAGACACTAACAGTGTAGCCTGAATAAAAGGAGAAGATTGTAGAGACAACTATTGCAATTGGTTCAAAAGGTTAGTTGTGCTACTATCGATCGCACCGACCAGCCTGTCAGTATGGGGACCTGGATTTGGTTTGGTAAATCTATTTTTGTAATGAGGAGCATCAGGAAATATCTTATTAAGAACCCCATACTGAGAATAGATCAGTTCCAACTGTTGGGCTATCAAGATAGCTTGCTTTTTAGTGAATACCCCAGATAGAGATACATCCTTTGAGATCTCTGGTTGTAAGGATTTGAGGAACCATTTGATAAGGAATTCATTGGGAATATAGGCTTTAATGAGCCTCTTCCTTCTCCTCAATTCCCGAATATGATCAGAAATGTGTTTTTCCTTATCCTACTAGAAATTGGCTAGAAGCTCAGTCCCAACATCATAACGAATGGGCAACTAAAAATGGTTCAAAAAAATGGTAGCCAACTCGGTAAACGAAGAAAAGTGCCCCCAGTAATCTCAATGTACCATTTAGTAGCATTTCCAGTTAGGGTGCGCTAAAATAACCTCAACCTTATCAAATCATCAATGAGGGAGTTCGATGAGACCCATAAATGGAAAGTGGTAACATGGTCGGCTAGATCATCACCAATCTTCCCTTCAAATTTCAAAATATTTGATGGAAGTTTAGTAGGGACCGGAGGCCAACTTGGGCTATACCAGATAGGATCATTAGTCAACTTCGATACATCTAGAAAATTTAGGTTTGACAGGAACGGTAAGCGTGGAGGACCCTAAGAATTCCATCCACCAAGGGAAGGATTCCCAACATTATGAAAAGAATAACCTAGATTTCTTGAGGAACCAAGTTGTCATGGATTGTTTGTAGAAGAATCTTGTTACCAGGATTAATCCCTCTTGCAGACAAGAACAATCTCCCTAGTACTCCAATGAATAACTAGAAACAAAGGTCCATTTTAATAATTATTTCTCTATATTATTCGTATTTTAAGATCATTATAATAGTAAATGAGAGAGGACATGATCCTACCTTTAAATCCAAATGTCTAATGTATTCCTTTGTCTGTCACTCCAAAATAGTTCTGCAATGATGAGTAGAGCCTGTAATCACATCCAAGACAAATAATCAAAGCATCTGCAAAATATAATAATCAAAAAGTACTAATCCAATTTAGTGATCAAGGAATATAAGTATTTACATCATTCCCATGAATTAAAAAACAAGACAATGAGAAAAAGCGATCCATATGTATTATCATAAATTAGAAAGAGAAATCTTACGACCAGATGCCATGATGTTGTACAGATTTCTCCTGGGGTCCGAGCAATCGTTCTCCTTCAATCTAATAAGCCTTCCTCTCTATAATAACCAGCATAAACTCATGGGCAAAAATTTGTGATCTTCAATTTGTCAACAACAAATAATTAGTATAGAGAGTATGCACTCTATGAACTCTCTCCAACTTAGAAACTATACATATTAGCCTCTATTCACATTAATATCTCAGGTATCTCTTCCCTTCAACCTAAAACTTGACTCAATTTATAGGGATATTGAAGTAGTTTCACATCCATTAAGAGAGGGATGGATTTCTCATATGAAGGGATTTGAGTTCCTTAAACCAAGGGATAATCTTCATGAGTGGAGGGATAAAGCTCAAACTGGCGCGACTCTAGAGGCTTCTAGTTGGGAGAATATTCAACCAACTAGGCTTTTAGAAGTTACTTTTTATTTTTACTTTATTTTCACATGGGTACGTATGTTTTAGTGGCGAACAGAGCGGCGATCATCATGGCTAATGGAAGGATCATTAGCGCATGCATAGGGAAAGGCTAGTAAAATCGTGCAGGTAGACTTTTAAGGGTTTTACAGAGCTTTTATCCAATTTCCAAGACTTGATTCAGGAACATGAGTGTTTTTTACCTCTAAGGGAACATGATATGGATGGTGATAGACCCATATGAACAGTCAAATTTCATGGTGAAAAAATTACGTGTAACAGATTCCCCCCTAAAGTGTGAATTTTGAGATTTTATTGAAGAGTGAAGTGCTTTATCATTCCGAGGATTGGATTGGAGACACCGGTCGAAAATCTGTAAAAACATTCAATGTGTTAGTGTCCTGTGATTTGGCATATTGGTAAACCAAATGACAGGGTAACATCATACCAGTCTTTGGAGTCCTAGGACCTAGGCTTCCTGGACTCAGAGAGGGCTCTCTCTATTATGCGAAGGATGTGAACTTGTTCACTTTGTATGATATATTTTAGGCTAATTATTAAGTGTAGGTTTGTTTGTTTGTTTTGGGTTGGGGTAATATGACTAAGTAGGATAGGTGGAGTGAGAGGTTATCAAATCAATTGGGCAATGGAGTCTCTTAAAATATTGATATCTCGATAGTGAATATGGGTACATCACAAGGAAAATCTAGTGTAGTCAATGGATCTTTAAGTTTATGTGTGAGGTGAAATGGAAAATAAGTTTGGGAACCAAGGTAGGGCAAAGGGCAGTTAATAATCCTTTGTCAAATACCTATGAACTGGGAGGTCTTTAATATTGATAAGCAAAATATACTAATCATGAGACAGGTCACACCATTTACTCAATGACAATACTTTTAAACAAATAAACATTGAAGATAAAGAATCCAGTAGAACATAGAAGCAAGACAACTTATCTAACTTCAATGATTCAACTTTCAAGATTTGAAAACATATAGGAAAAAAATAGCATCAATAAATGAAGAGGGAACGCCTAAACATCATTCATTAAACTATAAATAACTTTGAGGCAAACTGATAAGCATATTCAAAGAGCCAGATCGAAACAATACCTCTTTGACTTAACCTAACAATCAATACATCAAAGAGAGATTTCAAGATAGATTTTATATAGCATTAAAAAAGCAGGGCTTACCATGAATCATGTTTATAAACTAGCATACTAATCCAATAATGAAATAGAAAAGCTTAGGTGGGCTTAAGGAGCAATGAAGAATTCTTTAAGCTAACCTAGCAGAAGAAAACATGAAAACAATAGCTAACAGGAGGACTGAGGTGCCTCAAGAAACATTTCTCATCCTATACTTTTCTAAGATATTGAAAAATAGAAAGATGGACATATGGAAAACAAGAAGAAAAATGAACATATGAGAGATACATCACCATTAACTAAGCTCAGGGATCCTGCAAGCAAGCCTTCATCACCAGCAATCAACGCAATCCATCCACAAGCTCCACAACACTAAATTGTTCTTCAACTTTCAAAAACCATGTATTGCTCTTAACACATCAAGTTCCCAATTGTTTATAATGAATCCTCATGCCTTATATAACAATCAAGGAGAAGAAAACCAAAGAGAGTATCTAGAAGCCTATTGGCCAACAAGAAATATCCTAAGTTGTCCTTGAGGCTTTGCAAAGCCCAAGGCACAAAAATATATAACAAATATATTTTCCGAATATAAACGGAAATTAAATTTAATTTTAGGCCTGACATCCCTTTGAAAAATTTCTAAATGCACATTCTGTCCAGTCACCCACAGGAGCACAACACATTGTGTCAAACTCTAAAATTATGCCAGGAGCGTAGCACAAAAATAGGCCTTTTGCAGCAGTGTTTTGGAGGCCTTCTCGATGTCGGAAAAGGCTCTATGATGGCTCGTTGGAAAGCCATTGAAGCATAATTTCTAGATATACCTTTATTTATTCAATATTACCTCTAAAATTTTCCAAAAAGTGAAAATTCCAAGACTTCCAGGGGCACAGCACATGCTTAGAAAAGTGGGCAGAAAGGTGAAAATTTGAGTTTTTTTACCCTTTTGGGGGGTCAAAACAACTCCAATTGAGCTGAAATTTGGTGAGAATACTCCTCTAATGATGGGGAATCCAAAAATTTAAACCTTTCCTCTTGAATGTGCCCTGGGAAAAAGCGCAGCATAGGGTGTGCTATGCTCCTAGCCTCAAAATTTGCAAAAAACAAAAAGTTGTCCAATTTCTCTCAAAATTGGTAGGTAGGTGTTGCATGGGTACCTAGAGACCTATAGAGAAGCTTGGGCCAAAATACCCATCCTAGCTTGGTATTTTTCATCTTTTGGTGTCGGGCCCTCATTTTGGGCAGTTTTGAGTTTTTTCCTTGCAAAGTGGTTTCTTCGTTTATAGTGCTTATTCATTCTTCTTTGCAAGTTAAAATCTCTGTTGGCCTTCTCCAGTTTGGTATCAAGATGTATATTGGCCTTTTCAAGCCATGATTCCCTATTATGCTCAATTTCCATGGCTTGGAGTTCAGTGAGGGGAAATTGTTGCGCTTGGGTTGATTCTTGCTCCCTTTCTCATTCCAAAGCCTTTATTAGACCAATAGTTCTATGCCTCCTTCTAGACTGACCCTCCTCATCCTCACTTTCTTCATAGGCACCCACGTACTCCTCCAACTTGACATGTGCTCTTTGAACCTCTTTCTGGTATTTGAGCGCCCTTTCTTCATAGAAGGCCTACTAGCCACTCATTTGTTTTTCTGCATTTGTAAGAAATGAATGACATCCTTAGATCTCTCTAATTCAGCTTCCAAATCTATGATCTATGCATTCCTGTCTTGTAGGAGAGTGTTTTCCATTCTTGTTTCATTTTCCTCATCACTGTCTATGTGAATGAGCTCAAATTATCTCTCCTCTTCATGATTGTCTTCTTCCTCTTTTACTTGTTCTTTACCTTTGTCAATCATTTGAGCTGAGGAGGATGACATGGCCCCTTGCCCTTTGGAGGCAGCAAACACATGCCTCACTCCTCTTTGATAGGTAATGGGAAAAGGTACAACAAGTTCCACTTGCAAACTTTGATCATAGGTGACCTTAGGATTGCTTTTCTCCCCATGTATTATCTCTGTGAGTGCATTCTTTTCACCTTTCCCTTGACTCCCCTTTTGATAAGAATTCTCATTATCTCTTATGCCATCATTACTGTTACGACCTTTGGGACTGTCATCGTCTATTTTTGCAATGCTAGAGGTGTCTTCATGATTGTTGGGTATATCTTCAATTCTATGACTGTCCTCTTCTTCATCTTTTGACCCATTGTATTCACTATCTAACTCAGCCTTTGTATCACTGTTTTCACTCTTGGTAGGGTCACTGTCTTAGGAATTCTCATCAGCCTTTCCCTTACTGTGATGGTCATTTTCTTCTTCACTAGGTGAGTTTTCTAGGCTGGTTTCTTCTTCACTGTCCAGCTCATTATATTCATTGTTTGGCTCCTGATCTTCATTGTTTTTCTCATTGAAATCAATTTCAAACTCTGCTTCTTAGCTGCCTTTTCCATCTTGATCATTGTCTTCTTTGTACTCTTTTCTTCTTTCATATGCCTCCTCTCCATTGTCCTTTGTATTTTCAGTCTCACTTTCTTCATTGTCTACTTCTTTTCCTTGACTGTCATTTGTTTGTTGACTGTCACTAGGCTCACTGTTTTGGTCTTTTTGTAGCTCATTGTTTTCCTCTTGATAATTTTCCTCTAACCCTGTTTCCTTGGAGTCATCCTCTTCACCTTAAGAACCACTATTTTGGCCTTTTTTATCATCATCTGGCTGATTGCTTTCTTCATTTTCATAATCCTCTCCCTCACCGCTTTCTTCATTTGCATCACTGCTTTTATCACTTTCTTTTGCATCATTTCTTTCTTCTTGGCCATCTCTGCTTTCTTCTTGGCCATATTCCTCTCCTTGACTGCTTTCTTCATTTTTTTCATCCTCTTCCTCACTGCTTTCTTCATTTGCATCACCCTCTCCCTCACTGCTTTCTTCATTTTGATCATCCTCTTCCTCACTACTTTCTTCTTGGCCATCACTGCTTTCTTCATTTGCATCATCCTCTCCCTCACTACTTTCTTCTTGGCCATCACTGCTTTCTTAATTTTCATCATCCTCTCCCTCACTGATTTCTTCTTGGCCATCTTCCTCTCCTTCACTGCTTTCTTCATTTTCTGATTTCTTAGGGGAAGGTGAATGAGGAAGGTATATTTGAGGAAATAATTCATGTGAAGAAGATGAACCAAGGTCAGTGGAGGGTGATGGAGGTGTGAGGAGGATTTTGAGATGATGATGGCAGACTTTGTAGAGGGATGGGTTGTGGACTTGTGAAATCATCATGGGTGATGAAAACCTCCCAGGGGATGCCTTATTGTTCTAGTTGGTGTGATAAAATCACTTTGATGAGGGAATGATGAAAAATTCTTGACATTTGTTGGGATGGAGGCATCTTTTGCATGATGGAAGACATTTTCTCAATACTTTTTCAAAAGTAGTAGGGCATATGTAGCAGCTTGGTTTTTGTAAAGTGCATGAGGAGTCTTATGTGGTAGGAATAGACTCTGGAGAACCTACCCTCACAGGTGAAGTATTTCATAATGATCTTCATTAGGAAAACATATCTGTCCAATAAATGAGAGAAGGGGAACATGGTTTTGCAATTAGCTTGAAAAATTGGTTTCAAGAATGGGTGATATTGGCTTAGGTCCAAATGCATTTGTTTGAACCACATTTCTCCTATGAAAAGTATTCCAGTGGCCCTAGAGATGGAATTGGTGGTCAACTCAAATTTCACCCCAGCTAGGTGTACTTGATGCTTATTAAGGTTTAGGGCAAAGAGCTTGGTCAACTGAGGGTGACTCTGTATCTTTTGTACTTTTTTACCGAATTCATAGCACCCTAATTCTTGAAAATGGGAAAAAATAGTAGGGGAGGTTATCAGCTCTTTAGTGCTTATAGGTTCAAACCTATTTGGCATCCCTCCCTTCCTTTGCTACTTTTTAGGACTTTGACTTGCCTTATCAATGTCAAAATTCTCTTCTTCAGACATTTTGTTATTTTACCCCTGCCTCAAAATCCTTGAAGAGAATTGGCACTGCTTGTAGAATGATGTGACAATGGTGAATCAGATGGTGAGGTTTCTAATTAGGTAAAGGCCCAACAGTGTGTAGGCCAAGTGTTTTCTTTAGGAT
Source organism: Pinus albicaulis (assembly GCA_034641835.2). NCBI lineage: Eukaryota > Viridiplantae > Streptophyta > Pinopsida > Pinales > Pinaceae > Pinus > Pinus albicaulis. The sequence continues at coordinate 647,784,592 of CM076569.1, read as the reverse complement.
TTCACTGCCTTCTCTAAACCAACTTTCAATTTTCTTTGTGACCTTATCTTTTAGAAAAACATGAACATGAAGGAAAAGTTCAAAATACCTCTCTAAATGCCTCCACAGCGGAAAAAATAGCATAGAAAACCTTGTTAGGTGGTTCGGGTCACCTTCTGAATGTGAAATCGGGCAGAGGCTACACACTGTGGCAGGAGCGTAGCACAGCTTTTGTCAGGCGGCTCGGGTCACCTTCTGAACGTGAAATCGGGCAAAGGCTTCATGTTGTGGCAGGAGTGCAGCACAGCTTCTGTCGGGCGGCTCGGGTCACCTCCTGAACGTGTTTTCGTGCAGAGGCTGCACGATGTGGTAGGAGTGCAGCATGGTGTCGGGTGGCCCTGAACGAATTTTCGTGCAGAGGCTGCACGCGAAATTTTTTACAGGCGTGTAGTGCCTCCGGATAGGAATGCATCGCCGAATGGAAAATAGCACAGGGAGACGCTATAGGAGAGCAACACCCGAAAAAATTTGCCCGAGGACTTTGTCGGAAAATTCAAAAAAACCCTCACTCCTTCTGAAAATATCCAAATGGTGAATGGGAGATGCTTTGTTGGAGCTGTTTTATACCCTTTGATAAAAATTAAAGGCAAAACCCACTTTATAAGGTTTGTTCCCTTTTTATTTTGCTCACTGTCTTCCTTTGGCTCTTTGGTCCTGTAGGTGGGAAGTTTGATTAAAACATTATTTTTTTTTACAGTTGGAGGCCTCTTAAGTTTCCTTTCAAATTGATAACCTTGTTGAAGAAGCCAAGACTATGCCTCTCACCTATATTTGGAAAATGAACCTGTTTTATGACTTTTAACACCTATACACAACAAACATATCATTTTTGCAATTTCTCCCTATGACTGATATTCTGCCATGTTTTCATCTTTAAGTAATGAATAAAAACCCTCTTGGTAGGAGAAATACCCTAGCAGTAAGTATAAATAACAGCCTAGTCTTTTGAGATGTGCCACCTTCATTTGAAACATTGCTTGCCTTGACCTTATCAATTTTCTTGTAAGAAAACACTTTTGACAGTCTTGTAAAGTGTCATTCATGTTCATCTATCTTTTATAGAATAGTCATTTGATAAGGAGGCCCTTGTTGGGAGTTCCACTGCTCTGTTGTAAACCAGGGGTATATCTCTTTCTCAAGCCACTTGAAATATGCCTCTAACTGTTCTTCAGAAAAAATACCCTTGAACTGACATTTCTTACCTCTTTTTGCTGATACTCTTAATCACTTTTCTACTTTTGGTGTAGTGGAGTATTGATTTTCATGTCTGCCCTTCTTGATATTATTTAAAACCTCTGATTTTACCTTTTGATGAAGTGGAGTTAGTGCTTGTCTACCAAACCCTAGAAGGTAGTTTGAAAACCCTTTGAAACCATCTGTTGTGATGAAGGAGGCTTCTTTGTCACTATTTGACCATTTTTGTCCATCTTCCCAAACTTCTGAGTTTTTGGGGATGTTTAGAAAAAGAAAACAGTGTTTTCTTCTAAGTTCTCAAAGAAAAACTTATCAAACTCATTACTTATGTCTAAAAATTCTTCAATGACCATTTGAAGGGGTTTAGGTGTCCTTTGCCTTTGTAACCTTGGTATTGCTTTATTTCTTGATCAAAACAGTCATAAACCCTGATTCCCAAAAACCCATACCTTGCTGCTTTCTTCTTGGTTGTGAGTGGTTTTCTTGTGATGGTGCCTCTCATTACTTTACCTCTTGCTAGGTTGATAGCCTTTTGACTCTTTTGCAGAAATGTAAGCAAGGGGTAGTTGTCCCCCTATAAAACTTATGCTTCAGGCCAAATACCTTTGAATGATCTCTTTGATGAGTTTAAGACAAGACCACTAGTACTTTCCTTCTTTGAATGCAGTTTCTTCATATAGCAAAAACAAATTTTGTAGGGCACCAAATCCACCTCATGACTTTGTGAAATTCTAGGTGGCCTAGTGGAGGCTTTTTGGGACTTGGCTTTTGGACTGAAACCTAGAACCTGGGATTTATCAAGTGTGAGAAAGAGTTCATGATAAAATAATGTATTAAAGACCAAAAACCCAATGTACTTGATTTATTAAAGAGTCTACAGAGATATTTTGAGACTATCAGTGTTTAGGAGTAGTTTTTTGGACACAACAAGCTGATTGATTGGTGAGCTTAGGTAGTAGTGGGGTTTTTAGGTGAAAAACAAATAGGGGATTTGGGTCAAAGGTGACAAGGTATAGATAAAATGGATGACATGGGCTATTAATGGGTATTCAGAGACTAGTAGGCAAAGCTAGATAGGATGAAATGATGAAATAGTGAAAAATTATCTTAAGGATAATGAAGGCAGTGAGATTTCTAGAACTCACAATGTCTATGAACTTTGTTTCTAGAAATCTTGGGATAAAATTTTAGTCATCTAAACAGGTAAAAATTACTGATGACTAACACGATGCAAATATATATCATCGTTGAGTGTTGGCTTGAGGGGTCCTAACCCAGGTTCAGAGGTTAAGGTTTGCCAAAAAACCCCTATACTTCTAGCCCTTTCGGAAATGACCTACTTGCGCAGGCCAAGGTCTCACCCAAAGTATTATGGGAGGGTGTTGGAACTAGGTTTCCGCACCCTGGGAGAGAGTAGGTAATGTGAGGCAGATTTGTATTATAACTTGCTATTTTTACCAAGAATGATTCTCTTCGTAGCCCTTTTAACAGTATACTCATCATATAACCATAACATAGCTATTTGATCTAATTAGTACATTCGCATCCACGTGCTCATTACCAAATACTATCACAGAGAAAGTATAATCGTAGCTAATAACAGATCACAAATATACTTATGCAAAAACACAGATACATTCGCAGCTAAATAACCATCATAGATATGCTTCAGCAGTAAACATCACCGATCTAGATAACACACAGATACTTTAACAATACTTCACATTCATTAACATTCAGATCTACTTACAACCAAAACCAGCCTGCACACATAGCCTAATGGGGTCCGCACACAGCAGGACTGAGGATCTTCGCGCACACAACCAGTAGGAGTCCTTACCAAAAACAACCCAAAATAGATCTAATAGTTCACACGTAGCATCATTCTTGATTCATGCCTAACTCTAGATTGAAACTATTCATCTATTTATATGTATGTCTCCTATGCTATATTATGGTTCGCAAACCATGGTTTACGGAATCTAGGTCTACCCTTTGACCCATTACAATGCGTTCAGAGCTTTGACCTGCCCCAAAACCCCTGCGTTAGACTACTTAATACAAAAAATATACAAAATTTGCCAAAAATATACAAAATTTGCAGCTTAGGTAACCTCGTTCCAATAGGCCCCCAACATAATCTTGTGACTCGTCCTGAGTCACAGTGGCCATGGTTTTTTCATCTTATCCTGAAGCTTCTTGATCGCATCCACCAGCGGGGGCAGCACTCCTTCACTTTGCGCAGCAGCATTTTGGGCTATCTCCACCAAATTTTGCAAAGTTGGGCCTTCTGTAGCAGCATTGATGCTCTCCAACGCCTGGTTTAGTTACTTAACTGCGATGTCAACATCCTGAGAGAACTTGAGGGCCTCATCTGCCCATGGCTTGAGGTGATCACTCAAAGTCTTCTTCCGCTACTGAAGAGATTCCATATCGTCTTTAAGCACATGGTGGGCACAGTCGGGCCACGTGCTGAGTGGGGAATAGGGTGGTCAGTGTAGCCTCCATTTGGTCAAACTCTTATTCCTTATGGTGTAGCGTTTGCTTGATTTAACGTGGGAGAGGTTCGCGCTGCACCTTGGTCCACAACTACATAGCTGTTTCCAACAGTCATGCATCCTAAGCGATTTGACCTGTAATGACATTGGTGGCCTCTGTAACCAGCGCAGCTTGTTGGGCCCTTACCTTAGGTGGTTTCTATGGCTGTAACTTGGCCTGTGGATGATACGGAGTGATTTTCGCATGAAGGATCCAAAATTGTTCAATCAAGGCCTGTATTGTTTCATTAACAAAGTGCGTACCTATATCGCTCATTAATATCTTTGGACAGCCAAACCGGGTCAAAATCTAATAAAAAATGAAGTGCACAGTGGTATCTGTAGTGCAATCCTTCACATCTTGTGCTTCGGCCCATCTGGTGACATAATCAGTCGTAGTGATGATGTAGCGCGCACCTATCTTCTTCCCTGGCAGGTTGATGGGCCCAACGAAGTTGATGGCCCATTTGTCAAATGCTTGCAGGGAAATTTGTGGTTGTAGGGGCATTTTATGTCTACGTGATGGCCTTTCCATCCTTTGGCATGTATCGCAGGCTTTGCAATAGTCGCGAGAGTCACTATGCAGTGTAGGCCACCATAGCCCAGCTCTTAAGATCTTATATGTCATCAATGTCCCTGCGTAGTGACCTCCTGGTATGCCCCTGTGAGCTTCTGCTAAGATGGCGTGCCATTCATGCTCCAATATGTATCTTCGCAGCACTTCGTCTGCTCCCAGCTTATACAAATGGCCTGTGATGATGGTAAATCCACTACGCAGGTTACAAATTATTTCTTCTGTTGTACCGAATACTCTACAAGCGCCATCTCTGTGGTCAGAAACTGAATGATGCTGGCGAAGTGCGCATCAACCACTTTAATTGCAAACAACTGCACATCAGGCAATACTTCTTCTAGGTTGGTGGGTTCATCATCACTCTCGATTTGGGATAAGTGGTTCGACCCAACATTCAACCTTCCCGGCTTGACAATGATCTCAAAGGCATATTCTTCGAATAGTAGCAGCCACTGGCAGATTTTCCCCCCAACACAGGCTTATTCACTAGGTACTTCAAAGTCGAGTGGTCCGTAAACATCTTGAAGTGCCCTCCTAACAGATAATTCCAATATTTTTGAAGTGCGTAGACCATGGCCAACCCTTCACGTTTAGTAGTGGAGTAGTTGCGCTCCACACTAGAAGGACAGCTCCCATGGTAATTCCCGACGCTTCTATGTGAACATGGAAAACCTTCGCCCAGTCAAGAAAGATGAGAATAGGTGCAGTGACCATCTTCTCCTTGAGTAGCTCAAAGCTCTTTTGACACTCTTCATCCCAAAAAAATGAAACATCCTTCTTTAGCAATTTTTCCATAGGTGTCGTGATCAATGCATATCCTTGAATGAACTTCCTGTAGTAGTTTGTATGTCCGAGGATAGAGCGCAGTTGTTGCTCAATTGTAGGTACTGCCAGATTTATTATAACTGCTATTTTTGCAAGATCAACCATCAATCCTTGTCGACAAACTATGTGGCTGAGAAAGATTCTGAAGGGTTTGAAAAATATGCAATTCTTGATATTCAAGGAAATATGGTGCTTTCTGCAGGCATCCAACATCAGACACGGGTTTGAGACATGCTTCTTTACCAACACAAAGATAGTCCAGTTATCAAAATATAACTTCAAAAACTTGTGTACGAAATCTTTGAATAATGCGACGACCACCTGCGAAAAGATGGCAGGGGCATTCTTGAGCCCAAACGGCATGACCATATACTGAAAAGATCTTCATTCAGTCGTGAACGTATTTTTGTTACGATCCTAAGGTGCGATTCTAATCTGATGGTAGCCTGAGAACCCATCCGTGAATGAGTATGCTTCCTGCCCCCCTACGCTATCAAAAATTTCATCTGAAAATGGCATAGGAAAGGGATCATGTACGTAGGCATCATTCAATTTGCATAGGTCTACACAGATCTAGATCTCTCCCTTAGTATTTTTCTCTTGAACCACCATAGGGCTTACCTAATCTGACTGTTCAACCAGTTTGATGATACCTGTGGCAATCATTTTTTCGATTTCTTTCTTGAATTTTTTGTTATACTTGGGGTTCAACTGATAAGGGTGCTACTTCACAGTGCGCACATCTGGTTTTAAAGTGATGCGTATGACCCCTAGGTCCCCTATAATCCCTTTGAGTTCCGAGAATTTTTATGAGGATAAGTCTCGGTATTCTGTGAGGAGTTCTGCAACTTTTCCTGTAGTATCATCATCCCAGCAATCCCCAATTTTAGCCAACTTAGGTTTCTCCTCTGTTCCAATGTTGACTTCTCGTAGCTATAGAGGCTTCGTGACATCGACGGTCTGTAGTGGGGGTCTAGAAACTGCCTGTTCTCCCTCTGACTCTTGGATAGAGACATTTCGTGGGTCTTCATCACACTCCTCCATTGATAAATTGCGGTAGTTGACAATATCTTGCATCTGAGTTTCCCATGTTGGTGCCCCATGTGTTGCCCAAGGACGTGATTCATCCAATACTAAGGCATCAATATCCTGCAGAGCTTCGTCGAGTGCCTCTGTTCCACCTACCAACCCAAATGTCCCTACGAACTCATCCTTCAATATTTCCTAATGGCAGGTGCATTGGTGTAGTTCTGCATCTAAATACCATGCAGTGGGGATTGGCCCCAAGGCATGAATGAACAGGTGAACCCATTCTTCCGTAGTTCATTCGTGCCATTTCTCCATCCATGCGGACAAGTGCTCGCGCGGGTCCCCTAGCCCCAAGAAATTTTGTACGCGCAGGTGAGCCAGAGGTTCAAACTATAGGACCATCATGTCATGGTATTCCTCCCAATCCTGGAATTCCCCCTTATGCATGTCCCACCACCTCGCAGGGGTTGCACGCATGGCTAAATTAAATTCCCATAGCCTTCGTTCCCTCAGGACTTCAACTTCAAATGTTCACAAAAATTCCCTAACACTTCTAGAACCATCAAAGTAGGGCAGTTCTCTTACCTCTGAGGAGATACACCAGAAGTCCTTTGTAATTCTGAGACATCGCAGCGCAGATACATCATGTAACCAATTCTTCCAATTTTCGATCTCCCCATTGGAGTTAGAGAAGCATTCGTTGTCCTTCTCCCAGAAAATCACACCATCAGCCATAGGATTGATCCAATATTCATCCTGAGTGGTTAATTTATAGATGTGATCCACATCCTCTTCTTCATGCACTGGTTTTGTATACCGCTCTCCTTCCGTAGGATCTAGTGGGACTATCACCTGTGTACCCTCATTCTCAAACACCATGCTTCTTTTCAGGTTGATTATGTCTCCCATATCTATAGCCCAATCCAGTCCTAAGAGCGTAGGATAGGGGTCCACATCTTCCACAATCTTTATTACCTCAAATTCAGCTCGGACCTTTACTCCTACAATATCGACCATAATTTTTGACAGCCTCCCTAATGGTATGATCTTCTGTTGGTTAGACATGCACTGTAATATTCCTAAATTTGCATGCAGAAAATTGGAATATTAATCTTTTCTTGTATCATCTATGAGGTGAATAAAATGGGTAAAAGGCCCATGAGTAGGAATAAAATCCCTCATAGTGTGAAAGGGATCTATGGAGTAGATTTATTTTGCACCTTCCAGTGTGAAAAGGGGCAAATGCATGAGGATAAGATCAAGTTTGACCAAGTCAACAGAGCTGCCTAAGAGGGTGTGGCTTGCTTGGGAAGATAGCGCAGCTTGAGAGGGAGAAATATTCTTTGTGGAAGAAACCCTAATGTGTGGGGTTCGGGGAAAAGAGACATTCACTTTCATAAAAGGAGGAAGAGGCAGCCATAGTGAGACATGTTTGAGTATTTTATTATTGGTTTAGTAGACTATTTGCAGTCTCCAGCTGTTTAGCTGAGTTGTAGTGATGTTTAGCATAAGGGATTCATGTTTAGGATTTCCTCTCCTTTTTGAGAGGCCTCTTGAAGGATTTCACTTCATTTCTCCACATATTGGCTCAAGGCGAAAGCCATTTCCTTCAATCACTGCGTTATTTCTGCTGAAGTATAACGTAGTGTTGCTGGGTGTTGCAGTGGAGGGTTCCACAACACCATTCCCTGGCTCATATTTCAGAGGAGGTAGCTTCTATTCCTTGGGAAGATTAGTGAGGAAGGTTTCAGAGCTGATTTGCATATCTTGGCATAAAGCCAAGCATCTCCCATCATAGACAATGCAGTCCCTTCTCTAGACTGCATTATTTCAGTAAGTATCTGCAGTGGGGGTTTGCACCACTATTTTGGAGGGTAAGATCTTCAGTGTTAGGATCATCCTATCACTTGAGAGATCTATCGGAGGAGTTCTATTTCATATTGAGCATCATCTTCAACCATCTCCAGTTATTTTCTGAGTTGCAGCTGCTACCCAGCAACTCCGACATTTCTGCAGATTTTCCATTTGTACATGTATTGCAGCCAATCCTTCTAAGGATTGTTGTACCATTGTTTTCAGGGGTTGAGAGCTTTCTCCCACACGTTTCTTGAGCTATTATTGTCATATAATTATTTTATCATTTATTATGTTGCAGTGTCTCATATAAATTGTGCTGATATAGCCATGGCTTCCTTCATGTAGTAGTGTTTTCCATTTATCATGTACATGTTCCATTGAGGCTCTCATTGCCTAGCTTGAGTGATTGATTCCTAAAAGAATTGTACTCTTTTACTACTATATTATACATTGGCTGGCTATTTGTATCTTCATGTGTTCATAGCTATAAAATAACGTTTTTATTCCATTGTATGCTCATACATTGTTGCAGTCCCTCATCGGGCACTTTTCAAAGACAACTAGGTGTGGGATATCTGTTTAACCCACCTAGAGGGATTTATTTTGAGCCTCCTCATGGATTTCAGTCTTAGATGCATTGATCTAAGGGATCCAGGTCTTGGTTTCAAATCTTGTAGCATCCATTCCTGGAAAATGCGTTTTCCAGTCATGCCTTGCTAGCTGTTCCAGATTTGGAATATTACATGCACAGCTGGATAGTAGACCATTCCAACTTAGGCTCTCCCATTTGCTGCTAGGTTTTCTTGGGCAATAAGTTTGCATCTAACCCCGATTCCAAGATAACCTGATCCATTTCATAGTCACCAATCTGCGTTGTTAGCCGCATCTCTCAGCCAGTGCATTTTTTATGCTTGTAAATTTTTTGCACATCGCTGACTTCCACGGGAGGGTTAGTTCTCTCTGCGTAGCTATCTATGAGTGCTTGCATATTTTATACTACCTTCTGGTTGTGTAGTAGCTTCATGCAAGCTTGTAGAAATGGTTTAACTTCATTGTCTGTTCTCAGGTTTGCTGGGGCTTTTTCCTCATCCTTAGTAAAGTCTCTACGAGCTGCAAAAAAGGTCTCCTTTTCCTTCTGTAGGTCTAGGATTTCCTGTTTGATAGCTACTTTCTGGATAAGAGGTTCAGCTTTGGATTTCTCCTCATCTCCTCCAGTAGCCATGCCGCTGTGCATTATGACATTAATACTTGGTCCTTCATCACGCGGTTCCGCCTTAACCCTATGTACATTCTACGTAGGTGTCTGTTGTTTTTCCTACATTTTTGCTATCAGAATTGGACAGTCTTCAATCACATGGTCCAGTTGTCTACAATAATGGCAAGATTGTCGAGCAGGGTTCGAACAGTCCCTCGCAAAGTTCCCTATCTCTCCATAGTTGTAACAAATCAATTGTCCCCTTCCCCGACTTGCGCCTCCACCCCTTCCCCCTCCCCTGCCCCTAACTGGGGAGCCTCTTCTTCTTGAGGGATATAGTGGTGAATAAGGGTCAGCCTGTACCTTGTATAGGTTTCCTCGATCTATCATCAAGTCATAGGTCCGGAAATTGTGCTTGCCATGCCCCACAGAGGAGCAGAATCGACACCATTGCTGCTTCAGTTCTGGAACGTAAGCACCAATATGGGGGCAGTGGTGAGTATCATGTAGCCCAGCAACATGACAATCAACGTATCATAACGTCGGGCTACTTGGTCCCACAGCCTCCTAAGGGCATAGTGGGCTAGGTCCCCTAGCCTGCATGTAATCTGCAAGCAGAGGACACTGATCCTTGGTATGAACAGAGACCCTGCATCGTATGCACCATATGTTTGGACTAGCCTCTTTCCCCCATTATTTTATTAGGTTTTGTATTTCTATGTGCATTGCCTCCAGTTGTCCCTGTATCTGTTGCACCCCAAACTGAGCATCGTCCCTCGGCGCAGCCTCTAGTTTCAGAGAAATCAATTGTTAACCCATAGGTTCGCGCAGGTGAATAAAAGCATAGAGATAAACCATTCCTTATGCTTCCTATCATCATACTGAAATTACCCATCTTTGATAACATTTTTCAACCATTGATCAACTTCCCATATCGATTTAGTGGGTCACTGTTTGAAGTCTTTCAAGTCGACCACTATTTGAGAGTAGGACTTAGGCTTTCGAAACTGTTGCATTAATGTTGTCTTAATCTCTTGGATAGATGGATCCATGTGTTGTCCTACGTACCGCATATACCAATCTAAGGCCCTTCCTTCAAAGGCGAGCGATAGTTGTGCTCTCTTTACAACGTCGGAAGCCACATTCTGCGCAATCCATACTGACACTGCGACAAACCAAAATCGGTCCATATCTTCATCCCCTACACCCTTGAAAGTGGGTAGCTTCATGTGGGTAGCCATATCTTCTTCTAGTGGCGGTGGAGGTGTGGGTGAGTTCTTACCCTTATGCTGACTGGATGGTGGTTTAATTGGAGGACTTTGCACAGCCGATTCTCTTAATGGATTGTCGATGAATATATCTCCTTCTTGATTAGTTCGGTAGTACTTACCACTTTTTGTAGTACTTTCTCCTAGATCATAGGTCATTCACTTGGTGTGGCTGCATAGAATGCTTTTTTCGCACAATAATATCTTGATTAATAATAGAAATGTTTTCAAAAACTTACCCCGGAAACCCTTGAAGAACCTCCGCCCTGCTTTAGAATAGGATATGAACTGATTGACTACAAATTCTGTCACAAATCCTCCTAGCACGCTATCCACCCAGTGATCTACCATACGGGTGATGGTATTTTCAGTCCTTTCTAACTTTTGGATCAACTCTAGAGTCCACCACGTGACCCACTCGTCCTTCCAACATGTATGGAAATCTACGAGCCTGGCTAGCCACTCCTGCAGCTCGTGTGTAAATATTACAAAGAAAATTTCATATACTTCAGTAAAAATGTACATATTTTTCCACTTCTCAGCTGTCAGCTTTGCGCTGCGATTCTCTTTTACAGAAAATTCTTGAATTTGTCTTTCAAACCAGTCTTCAATTTCTAGCTTCTCAGGTCTCCAATGTTCCCTTAGCATTACCTGATCTTTCTCTCTCAAAATGCTCCCGGTCCCGGCAACGGAACCATTTTTTGGCTTGAGGGGTCCTGATCCAGGTTCGGAGGTTAAGGTTTGCCAAAAAACCCCTATACTACTGGCCCTTTTGGAAATGACCTACTTACGCAGGCCAAGGTCTCACCCATAGTAGTATGGGAGGGTGTTGGAACCAGGTTTCTGCACCCTGGTAGAGAGTAGGTAATGTGAAGCATATTTGTATTCTAACTTGCTAAGTTTACCCAGAATGAGTCTATTCGCGGCCCTTTTAAAAGTATACTCAGGATATAACCATAACACATCTCTCTGATCTAATCAGTACATTCACTTCCTCTTGTGCATTACCAAATACCATCACAGAGCAATTATAATCGCAGCTAATAATAGATCACAAATATACTTATGTAAAAACATAGATACATTCGCAGCTAAATAACCATCACAGATATGCTTCAATAGTAAACATCACCGATCCAGATAACACAATATACTTTAACAATACTTCACAGTCATTAACATTCAGATCTACATACAACCAGAACCAGCCCGCACACATAGCCTAGCAGGGTCCGCACACAGTAGGAATGAGGATCTCCGCTCACACGGCCAACAGGAGTCCTTACCCAAAACAACCCAAAAAAGATGTAACAGTTCGTACGTAGCATCAGTCTTGATTCATGCCTACCTCTAGACTCAAACTATTCATCTATTTATATCGATGTAGCCTACTCTATCTTGTAGTCTGCAAACCGCGGTTTGCGGACTCTAGGTCTACCCTTTGACCCATTACAATGCGTTCGGGGCTTTGAACCACCCCAAAACCCCTGCATTAGACCACTTAATACAAAAAATATATAAAATTTGCTAGAAATATACAAAATTCACAGCTTAGGTAGCCCTGTTCCAACACTGAGGTAGGCATTCCCATAATCATATCAAAACTAACTAAATGTTCTAGTATATATATGATTTCAGTATTACATCAAAATTAGACACAGTATGTGCACATCCATCTATCATAAGCAGTCTATTATATCATAAATAATAAAACTCCTCTCATCTTGGATGGTGGAAACTAGATCTAGGGTCTTGATTTCCTCTTCTCGATCTAGTATGAATCTATCCATGCGATTGATTGTGTCAGAGTCGAACATGGTAGAAACCACTTGATTATAGATCGATGATGAGAACTGTGAACAACTGTGAGAGAAACCACCAATAATGACAATGGCCCTCAAAGTACTTCAGTAAAATCTATCAAGTGTGAATGAATGATTTGCAGTCGAACACTCATAGAATCATTCGATTGAAGGTCAATGATGGAAACCTATCGTCAAAGGCAAGAAATATGCCACTAGGGTATGCATATCCCAAGTTACTGATAGGATTCTAGATAATGAGTTGATGTCGATAGAAAATGATCTGTCACAGGAAAGCTTATGACACAAAACCATTAGATCAAGTTTTGAAGAAATTTCTTGCAAGGACTAACTCGGGGATGGTCAACGTGAATGGAGACAAATGTTTGCAATGAAAGGTTTATTCAACTTTCTCTTGAACACATAACGACACTGTAAATGGCTTGGTAGCATTTGACCTAAAGATAATACCCAGAAACTGGCTGAAGACTTTCAATGTGGTCCGATTAACTGTTAACCAAAGGATTTCCCAACCCAGGTACAAGTGTGACAAAGTGTCATGTTGAAGAGGGACATGCTGCTTTCTGAAATAAGGACGACAAATGGATTCTTTTTCTCTCTTTTCCCCCCACCATTACTGGCAAGTACCTTTTTATTTTTTTCAATCTTGAGGAGGATAACATTTTCTTGTTGTGTAAGCTCATCCTTCGGATGAGTCCATCTTAGTATTAAAATAAAACCCTAATAAGGATTGGTTTGGTCCCATTGTGATTTGTATGTCCTGTACTGTTTAGTTCTAATGAGTCCAATATAGAAATAACTCGACGTTTTTCAGTTTTAGGGAGTCAGAAGAAAAAAACATAAGTAAACTCCGTGATTGTTCTTTTTTGTAAATTTAGTCCCTCAAGTCGAAAAAATGATAAAATAATGCAGGAGAAAACTCTATTGACCATGATTAGTCAACGTATACATTTTTCGCAATTAGTCCAATTCAGTCCGGAAAAGGGGTAAACTAATACTGAATGGACAACTATTCATTTACTTTAACGAGTTTGAATAGTCAAGTACTCAACAATCTTTTCATCTTTCGAGGGTCTGAAAAGGGATTAAAAGAGGACTCCATGGTTTTTCTTTTTCATATTTTTATGGAGCCTGAAAAAGTGATAAAATTGTACTCGATGTCAAAATAATTCTATTCACCAAAATCCTGTATCCTACAAAAAAAACACGAACAATTACGAACATCTGCTCTCAAAAAGGAAAAATATTTTTATTTGACTTTTAAAATTAAAAATAAATAAAATAATATTATTTTATTCATTTAAAACTACAAAAAGAAGTTTAAAAAATTCATTTTCACCTTTTTATTTTCAAAACAAAGCAGAGAGAGTTTCTTCCCAAAAAAGTTTGGAGTTGATATCATAAGAACCCACTGGCCATTTTGAGAACCGTCCAAACCAGGTAATCCACATAATCATTGCCTTTGTTTTCATCTGTTTCATTTCTAATTTTAATATTTCATGGAATTTTTAGAGGGAAATTATGTTTTAAAATCCACCCTCAGGAATGTGCGGGTTCTTGGCGAAAACCGCGCACCCCAATGATTTTTGAAAATAAAAATCGTTGGGCCGCCACGGGTTCTGTGTATGACGCATGTGAAAAAAACGCATTGTGTTAACACATCACCTACACAAATGTTGTGGTTTTTTTAAAAACATAATTCTCTCCAGAAAAAATGGCTCAAGCCTCCCACAATTGATTTTTAATGTTTAATTTGTTGATGTGTGGGTATTTAATCATGTTGGAATGGAGGGAACGAGAGCATGAACTCATGGAAAATGAAGCCATGGATGATCTGGAAACTATGCTCTCATTAAGGAATTGTGGCTTATACAATTTTTGGGTGATTCAGGGCATGAAAGCACAGGTTGAGTTGATGACCTGGATCGTGAATGCATGGGATGTAAAAGATCAATGTTTCATTATCGAAGACCATCGGCTTGTGATCAAGCTGGAGGACATATATTTCCACACTAGATTTCCACGTAGAGGGAGGAACATTTCCTTATTTGGGACCATACCAGGAGGTCTTCCCACTGCTACTTACAAGGCTCAATATTGTAGTCGATATTTAGAGCTAAAGGAAGGTCACATAGACACTAAAACTATTATGCGACTGGAACTCAAAATCATAGCATTGACGATTACCAGGTTATGTGGGAGTGCAGCGCCTCATGTGGCTACCAAAGCATGGATTCAAACCGCAGTTGAGTGTTTTGGAGGAACAATATTCAACAGGAGTGAAGGAGTGTTGGCTAATATGAAAGGCCAACTCAGGAGAGCTAAGAATGGGAAGTTGAAAAACTTCAGATATGGCACCATTCTTATATCTTTTTCTTTAGAGAGGATACCACTCCTTGCACCTCAACAGTCTCCGGTGGATCCTGGAAGTCCTTAGGAACCTCGTATGGTGCGTTGGGTATAATTTATGACTCGCCATCGTTAGTATGAATTCTTCGTAAGTGTACTTAAAAGAACCACTTTAGCTACGCATAACTAATAGCCCTAACAACAATTGAGGTCATTAAACATCTTCTGCATCTGCGATTAGTAGTAAAATGCTGCAACAAATAGATCTATAAATGGAAAGACATTAAGCAGTAAAGTAAAGGTTTTGCTCCATGCATCCAGCAGACAAGACAAGAACACGATTTTTTGAAAGAATTTTATATTACAGGGCACCTGGGAGGAAAACAAGAAGGTGTATCCAGCTCTCCTCAATGGGATGGGTTCTTTGTAGTCCTCAGCACTTTAGATCTAAGCTTTCTCTCTCTTGTAAGTGTAGAAAACCCAATGCAGAAAATAGAGCTCAATGGGAGCAAATGGTGAAAAATGGGACCAAGTGTATAGATCCGCAGTGATCTAGAAATAAAAGGTGAAGAATGATGGGGAAACTCCTCTCTATTTATAACAAAATATTGGGTCATTCTAGATCTTGGTGCATGATTAAAATAATGTTAACCAAATCTAGATCCACCTTTTATGGAATACTTTATTATATTTGTTGGAGGGAAAGGGTCTTTGACTTGGGTCAAATCCCTTGATTAGTCAAAAATAAATAAATAAATGATTTATTTATCTTTTAAGGAAGTGGTTGGAGGATAATCAAATAAATAATGATTTATTTAATTATTTGTGGGTGATTTGGTCATATTTAACAAGGAATATTGTCTAAATAATATTTAAATAATTATTCCTAGAAAATAATAAGATAAATAAAGGTTTATCTAATTAATTTATTTATTTTGGGTTAAACATGACTGGGAATAATAATTAAATTATGGTTTAATTAATTATTTTATGAGGAAAATCAAACAAATATAGGTTTGTTTATTAGCACCTTGGGGTTTCCCCTAATTCAACATATGAAAGGCTTTACTTAGGTAAACCGGTCTTACATGGTACTTGGGTCCATCTAATGATAAAAGGTTAGATGACCAAAAAATGGTGTAACAGATTTCCCAGCGTGCGAGTGTCGTGAGCAAATCGTATGACCGAAGTACGTTGTAAGAATACAATCACCAGACAACGAAAGGGGATGTCAGAGAGAGAAGTGTGAGGTAGATAGTGTGCTGAAGGACTAGACCCTAAGGAGACGAGACTCGCAGGTGCAACAAGTCTCTCTTTATGAGAGGGTACCTGTGCTGAAGGCGGCGGGGGAGGCATACCTATGCCCGCCGTGACAAAGTACAAAAGAATAGTGTGTCCAGTAAACAAGGGACCGAACTATAGAGTACAGCTGGCATAAACAAAGGCCAGATAAAAATACAATGAAGAGTCTCACATACATGCTGTGCCTGGGATAACAGCCAGGACTTAAACATCCATACGTATTTTCACAAGAAAGGCTTTTGTTTAAAGTATTTTCCCTACTAATGGTTGGAATTTATCCACACCCTATTTGTATATGTTAAAATTTATTTGGGATTCAATATTTCTTACAACTCGATATAGCTCTCTTGGGTTTACGATCCATTTACATTGTTCCCTAATTCAAACCTCTAGCAAACATTTGTATCATTCTAATTTGTATTAGTTTGTGCATTCGATCATCTCCATCATATTGACCTGCATCCAATGATTTTGGATATATTATAAGAATATCAAGTTGAAGCTAAAATATGAATCTTTTGAACTCAAGGGTGTTGAAAATATCAAATTACCATACTCTACCATAAGTATGGTAAATTTGAATAATGAACATCCTCACATTTGGTCTTTGAATCCTAAAAAGGACTATGAGGATATACTAGGATACCAAAGCCCTTTTAATTAGTGATATCAGGAACCCATGAACAAGTGATTAAAGTTTCTTTAGAAATTCAAATGTTTGTCCAAATAAAAATCTTCATGAGTTCACTTTTAAATAATAAAGTTTTAACACAGAAGATCCTCAATTTGTAAAGGTGGACTTTAATACTTTCTCAACCTCTACATTTTTTGTAAGCTTGGTAAGACTACATCTTCATTATGTCCAATATGAATGTGTGACTTCACTTCAAGGAGTGCCTTAACACAACACTGGATCACCATCTATCCAAGACCCCTCAATACCCCCCATGGACTTAATGAATACATATGACACTTAAAACACAAATTCTAAGAGGAAGACAAAGCAATATTCATATCAAAATTACAAAAGCTCTTGTGTGGTGTGAATTCATGTCTCTTATTCTTTGCATTTACTATTCTATCTGCAATTGTTATTTATCGTTGGAAGATTAAATTATTTTAAAATATTGCTAATGAAGAATAGGAATTGTGGTAAGAGTGATTGTAACAACATATAATTGTGGTAAATTAACAACACCAATGTACCGTTCAATTTATTACCACAACCTTAATCAATGACATAAGAAATCAAACACAATATTTATCATGAAAAGAAAATATAATATTAGCAGAGAAATGCACTATTAAGAAGGCACAATACTCATCTTTAAATGTGTAATTACAATTTCATATGACTATATGACTATTTATAGTCCAAAGTCATTCCACAATGTTAATTGGTAAAATCAAAATTGATTGACATTATATGCATAGTTACTTCACACAATAAATATATATATATTTTTTGAAAAATATAATACGTTGCTAATTTAATTTAAATATAAAATTTCTCAATTTTCAAATAAATATAACAAAATAAAATATTTTTCACTCATATTACATATTTTAAACTAAAATAATATTATATATTTGTTTAACTAGCTTTTAATTACATTTACAATTTAATATGCTTTATGAAAACATTGTTTATTATTACTATTATTTTAGTTATAGTTATAAAAATCTAAATAGAAAACAATTTTTTTTCCATTTACAATAATCCACACACACACACACACATATATATTTTATAAGTATTTTTCTTATTTCTCTAAGTTTTAATTTTATTTTATGGATATTCCTACTCTATCTTTCCAATTCTTAAATATATACAATACTCAATTACTTGAAATAAAAGTAAATTCCCAAAAATATAAAGTTGATTTCACCCATACAAATACTTGGACTTTACACATTTAACAAATACTTAAATACATACAATACTCAATTACCAAAAATAAAATTAAATTCTCCAAAATATAAAACTCACTTCACCCATACAAATATTTGGACTTTACACATTTAACCAATAACAAAATGGCCAAGTTCAAGGAAAACAATAAGTGGGTATAAAGTGTAAAACTGATCTAACGAAGACAAATACATGGAATTAACATGTTTATCAAATAGAAATAGATAATTCTTAATCAAATATAAAATAAATAAATGTTTTCCAAGCCTTTATCAATCTTGCAACCCATGATAGCTTAGCTTGCAAGAATACATAAAGGAGATTTTTGAAAAGGTGCATATGGTGCAAAAGGCACCGTTTTCAAATAAAACTATCACAACCATATAACTGGAATCACTGCCAAATGAAAAGCAAAGATTCAGTTCATTGCCTTGTTGTAGCAACCGTAGCATGGACCCAAAACAAATTAACACAAGAAATAAGAAAATAAAATTTCCAGAATTTAGAATGGAAGCGCTGCCAAATGAAAAACAAAGTTTTAGTTCATTGCCTTTTTATTTTTTCTATAGCAACCGTAGCATGGATTGAAAACAAATTAACCCAAAGAATAAGAAAATAAAATTTCCAAAATTTAGCATGGAAGCGTTGCCAAGTGAAAAACAAAGATTCAGTTCATTGCCTCTTTATTTTTGTTGTAGCAATTGTAGAATGGGACGAAAAAAAATTAACCCAAGTAATATGAAAATAAAATTTTCATAATTGAGCATGGACCAAAAACAAATTAACCCAGGTCGAAAGTTTAAGGAATAAGAAAAGAAAATTTCCAGAATTTAATTAAAATGAAAATTTCAGAGTAAACTCACAAACAAGAAAGCCTGGAAGAATAATGCTCGTCATGTCTCGAAAAAAACCGCTTTCAAATAAAGCTACCACAACCATATAAACTCTAAACCCTTCCAAATAAAAACTAAGATTCGCTTCATTATAATTAAATTAGAAAGCCACTACTAAAACAACAAACTAAGATTCAAATTTCCATTATAATTGACTAGAAAACCACTACTAAAATGAAAAAGCTCACCGTAAACACCCACAAGAACAATAAAGTCATGTCTCGAAAATCCCTCGTTTTCAAAGCGTAAGCTATTTGTAGTCATGAAGGAAGCCCTGCAAAATAAAAAGAACAAAGATTCAGTTCATTATAGTTGGACTAGCAAACTGCTGTGAATTAAAGGAAACAAGAACGCAATGGTTGTAAGAAGTTACAAATTCACACAATAGGGAGGAAGGGCTTACCGAACGACTTAACTATTTTTTTTATTTTTATTTTTTATTTATAAATTTTAACTATTAGTTTCTTAGTTTGTGTCTTTAACTATTAACTACTGTTGATCTTATGGTGTAAAATTTTTCAATCGTCTAACATTTTATCTAATGGTGCAGATTTGTACAGAGTGGCATCTAAGAAAGATTTTTTAAAATAATAATGCCTTACGACATAATAATAATAATTCACATTGGTAACCATTGATATTTTAAAACATAAAATTAATAAATTTAATTAATGAACATATTATTAGAAATAAATATATTTCTATAATTGCATATAAAATATAAATAATAACTCAAAATTAAGATTAATTTTAGCATATGAATTAAAGTATTAATTCCTATTATTATATTTCAGAACTTTATATTTAAATTTAATGAACAAATATATAAAAATTTAACACTAACGATAAAATTATATATAAAACATTAAAGAATTAAATTTAAAAAATAAAAAATATCTTCAGAAAATTATATATATATATATATATATATATATATATATATATATATATAAGAGTATATAATTATACGAATTATTAGAGTTTTAATTATATATATAGGCATTATGCATATTAGATTAAAAAAATATTTAAAAAAAATGTGAAACAAAAATGATATATATATATATATATATATATATATATATATATATATATATATATATATATATATATATATATATATATATAGGCTATGCATATTACATTAAAAAATAAAAAATATTGTGAAACAAAAATTCCATATATATATGGTTTATATGTGAAAGGAAAATGCTAAGCGTATAGATATGTAACTATATGAGTGACTAGGGGGTGTTATATATATATATATATATATATATATATATATATATATATATATAGCAATTAGTATAGATATATCTTAACTCCACATTTATTAAGAGCTAAAAGGAATAGGGGCAGACATTCCTAAAAAAATTGCACCATGAGGGTTACATCCTTTGGAGCTCTCGGTAGATATACACTTAATAGAGCTCCATGCTAGTTGATATTACAATTCAGTGTGAAGGAGGCTTGGTAAATGTATTTTATTCACACTCTCAACAACAAATAAAACATTTCAGTCCATGTAATAATTACATGTAGTTATAAAATTTTATATCAATTTATAGAGAGATAAAAAACAAAATTATATTTTCACTTTTGAGTGTAATGAAAATGTATAGTTCTTTTTCCTTGATCGGGGTGTAACAGGGGAGGTTGGAGCCTAACCAATGTGTTGGTGACCATAGCCTATCGCATGGGGAGGACGACCAACGCGTGGAGAGAGCATCCAAGTGAAAGGAGGATAACAGATGGCGGGACCTCCGACACCAAACGTCATAAATGAGAAGTACACCCATGCTCCGGCTGGGTCAGCCAGTAGGGCTGTCAGGAAATTTTTGGAAAAAGAGCAGGGGGAGCAATAATATGCATGGTAATGTTTGGATTTGTGCACTGTGGTTTTGTTTCGAAGCTGGTTGCGCCTGCAGGGATTTTCTCCAACGAAGGTTAAGGGTGACAAGCCAGGTAGATAATTGGTATGTATCATCATAGTTACCCTCTGAGCCACACATTTCTATCTTCGTCGAATGTGGATAATGGTAATGGTATTCTTAGATTATTTGTTTGAATGAAGATTTGGTCGGTTCTGGTATGAACAAATGCAGAAGGTTGATGAAGCTGGCTGTACGCTTATTCTTCCTTAGCGGGTTTTTTTTCCGTTACCCAAATATTTGGTTAGAACTTGGTCTCAGTTTTCGTTTCCTCATTCTGATCCTTGTATTGTTAAGATCATGGTTCTAAAATTATGCTATAATTATTGGTTGTTGCAGCTTTTTAATGGGTTGGTTCAGTTCTTTCACGGTATTTTTCTGTATATGGGTTTTAGTAAGGTTTCTTTCCCTGTCAAAAACTTCTCTATAACTATGCAGAAAGGGTATATATTAGTCTCTGTCTCTCCTTTTCCTGTTTATATTGTCTTCTTTGATAGGAGGTCGGATAAATTTTGGAAAATTGCAGATAAATGTTGCCTATTGACATTTCAAATGGTTTTCCTTTTTTATGGTTGAAGGACTTCCTTACAGCAGAGTTTTTTTTTCTCCTTTCTGTTCAACTTTGGCAATTATGTTAATAGGGTCCTGAAGTTGAAATGTGGGCAATATTTTTTGCCTTATTATCTCTGTATTGGTATATGGACTTTGGTCTTGCCTTTTAATTCTCTGGCCATCTCTGTCTCCTGTCATGGCTACAATCTATGGGTTGCTCCTCAATTCTTTCTTTCCCAGTTGCATTGTATTAGTGTCTAGTCTTTCTTTTAATCTCATGTCTTTCTCATGGAGCCTAACTTGGGTGATGGAACCTCTCTGCATTCCAAGTCTCGAATCTTGTCTAGGAATCTGACTGGTGTTGTTTTTTGGATGGTAGCTTTAGCAGATTCCTTGTCAGGTTACTTTAACATGGTTACAAGAGGAAGGAAGCCCCCTAGAGGAAAAGGCAAGCAACGTACTTCTGAGCAACATCAAAAAAGAGGAAGAAAATCTGCGCAGCAACATCTGGAACCACTAGTTCAAACATTTACATCAGAAATCCCAAGTTCAGTATGCTCCCACATTAATGGTTGGGAAACAGAGGTTTTAAAAAACTTGGATAGGGAAGATGAAATGGATTCTGAGGACACTCAGAATGCGGTCAACGACACAGGGCACACACGGGACCGAATTTCCTTGTTTCAAAAGTCAGTTAGAACTTACTGGTTAATCAAATGCCTGCTAGCTATGGAATTCATGTCAACAGCAGAAACTAAGATGGAATCAACTTTGGCAGATATTAACAGGAACATCCAGGAAATCAATCTTTCACAATTGCATCAGTATGTGAGGCTCGGAAGGTTGGAGAAGGAAATCAAGTCTATGCAGCAAATTGCAATTGAATTAGCAGGGTCCAGTGCCAAAGATCCAGCACCAGTGGAATTTGAGGAAGATTAATGGTTTCATGATCAAATGTCTTACTTTATTTTTATGGGCTAGTACTTTTTCTATATATGTTGTTATCTCCAGACTTAGATATTAATTAGTGTCATATATGGTATATATTGTTAACACTTTTTATGTTTTGGTTGACATACTCTGAACTTCGATGGCTGAAATACTTGGTTTCCTGCGGGCAGGTCGAGGTCTAGTTTTGTATATTTTTTCTTGGATTTTATTAATAGAAAATGGAAGGAACTACCTAAGCCTACAAAAAAAAAGAAAACGTATAGTTCTTTTACATTTTAACTGTTGTAGCTAAATATTTTAATATCAAATTTATATATATGTATATAGAGAGATTAATTTTTTTTTTGTCTAAGTAGGGGATGATTCACCTCGTGATGCGAATATACTCTAGATTAATTTTATCTTTACTTGTATTAAGTGTTTCTATTTTCTAATGTCATTAGAAATGTGGCTCTGTGAAAGGAGCCTAGTGGAACTTTATGGTAAAGACAATGATGAATGGAAATAAAATGACATGTTTACAAAGTTATGCGAAATGACCAGGAGTAATGAATTTCAACCTCTAGACAATTAGGAAAAAACTATATCTTTCTCTCTCCCTAGAGAGGATGAAACTGCCATCTTAGTGGGAAAAATATAAGGATGGGAAAATTTGGGTGGAGGATGAGGAGAGAATAGTGGTGAGAACTTTGGAACCTTAAATAGGATGATGTGAAGGTTGGAATGAAGTTTCCTGGACTCAGGTGTTCTTTAGCTGGACATAGAGCTAGTGGAACCCTCGGAAGAAAAGCCTTGATGAAAGAAATTTAGAATTGGACTAAGTGAAGTCTTGAGGTTTTGTAATAAGATAACTTAATGGTTTTTTTATAAGACTAAGTAAGCAAGCTCGGGGGGAGACTAGATGTCATTTCCAATCTCATGGTTGGGTGGTGTGGTCATCCTAATTGACTTTTCTTTCAGTTGGGACTAAACACAAATAATTATCTCTTCAATTTTCTTTATTAGTTATACAAATTAGTCTGTGTATTAGTTGTCTATGAACATGGATAAATTGCATAACTGTTTGAATCTTATGTAGGGAAGTAAATATAGTATAAACTCTTCCAATTATCTTTCATTAGCTGTATCCAAAGTTAAACATGTGAGTTCCTTTGGTTTTAATAGAAATATCATAGTGTTGTATAAAACAAAACAATCTCTTTGGAGGAAAATGGTGATGTATGATTACATGCATTAGCTAGTTATACAAGCATAATAACCTTCTGATTCTGAAATAACTTCTTGTAAATCATTATGAAAGTTCTAGTTAAGTCCTTGAAGCTATGAGCGCAAGACTTGTTGGGGATGTCTAGAATAAAACACCCTTAAGTAACAATACCCTACCGGCAAAGGACGTGCCTGAGATAGCCGAAGTCCCATTTTCAGCCAGATACTGACAACTTCCAATAATAAATAAAAAGAAAATAACATATTTATATAGTTAAGAATTCATTTATTTAATTAAGGAGTTGCGAGATAATTTTCCGAGTCTACTAATAACCACATAAAGGAAAAGAAAAATAATTGTGTGCATGAATTATAACAACAAAGGTTTCTAAATAATTACAATAAAGAGAACAATAATAAACCTAGTGCAGTCACACATTCAAAAACTTATATATGAAAAACTCGAGGTGGAACTTTCATAGTAAAATCCATGAAATGCGAAACCTTGGTAGGCTAACAATTATTTTCATTATTCTTTATAGAAATTACACTGTATTTGAAAAAAAGCAAACTAATTATATTATGATGAATTTAAAATATAAACATATCATAAGAAATAAACCCCACACTGGATTAATAACTTCACTAATTTAAACCCACGGGGTCACTGTGTGTAACTTACCCATTGTCCCTCAAATAAAATTTACAACAACCAACAGAAAATATGCCCATATAGGGTTTGGGGAAATTAAAATTTAAACTTTGATATACATGAAATAGAGTAACCCCATTGAATCCATGTGGTGGAAAAGTAACACTACCATCAAACCAAAACTTAAGCCTAGTAAAAGTTATTAACTGTCGAACAAATTTAGTCCTCTTTTTCCTCATTAAGTATTTCTTTTAACGCTAAATCACAATGAGGGTTTGGGGTAAAAACATTATATAAGCTAAGAGCCAAAAGGAACTTGAAAGGAGACAGTGTGGCATCTGGTGAGAACTCGAGAATGGAATTCTAGTCGTAGCCTTGTAGCAAAAGTTTGGAAAAGAGCCTAACCTTTATTATAAGTAAGTGGGAGGTTAAAAAATCATATCAACTTCGAGGAAAAGTGATATGAAATAGATATGAAATAGGACTGAATAGTTTCCAAAGTGAATTGATTGTTAACTTGATCGCTTAGTATGGAAGGCATAAGGGAAGCAATTGATTTTACGTGTTAATCCATAAATTAAGAAGAAAAATTAAATATTGATTTGCAGCAAATAAAAGATATAGAAGGAAATAAACACGGATTATGGACTTCATCCCTGGTGGACTACGTCTCTGGGTCTGCTTTCAAGATGGGTGTCTATTTTATTAAGGAATGATCCAAGGAAGTATTTACAAAAAAATTCACTAGATTGAACATGCTCACAGGGACCTCTGGTCTCTTTCAACATAAATCTCCCTCTCCTAGGTTTCCAACGCCTGTCTCGGTACCTAATTCCGCCTCTGGACGACCAATATACACGTGAAATAAAACTGACTCTCTCTTACATAATTCTGAATACAAGTCTTCAAAAGCACTCCATGCTTTCATGGAACAATTGTTAAGTTTTTATAATTACAGTCCAAGGTTCAGGTCGGAACTTTTGGGATTAGCATAGCAGTTGGTTGATTGTATTAATTGGAATTAGATTTCGGTGGAATAAAAGTGTAACAACTTAGGAATTACGTTACATGATGTATAATTTTAAAACTGTGCATATTCATTTCAGAAACCAAAAATTGAACTTTGGATAAAAATAAACTTGACGATTAATCTCTTGGCGATGGTTGGATGAACGATTACCATGTGATATGGTGGTTCCAGTTCCCTAACTGCTGAGTGCCACATCACACTTCAAGCTCTGGCGGTTCTGCAAACGGTGCAGTCGACCTCATCCGCATGTGACAGTTGCTCTGATTGTTGCGGTTTTCTCACGGTTGGCTCCAAAAATTGCGCGGTAAATGTTCCAATATGTTCACATGCTGTCTACGCCCTGCCCGACGGTCTTCTCTATGGCGGGTTGTCTAATATTAAAGGTTTATTACGTATGGTTTATAATCAGAGTAGAGGCAAATAATCTTTACATTATATAATGATATGGTACCGATCAAATAATGTTAATGTCTTTAGAAATATACTACAAATATTGTCTTCACCAAAAGACTGGATAATTGGATATACATTACCTCAGCATGTCATAAGAGATAACACATCATTGTATTATCATTTAGTATTTTTGCATATGAGAAGGTAACTCAGAGAAAGAAAACATAATTATTTTTTTGTTGAACATAAGTAGGGATCACTTAGTTCATGATAAATTTAAATTACTAATAAATAAAAGTACAACCAATGATAACAAACATGTTTCCTTACAATAAATTTGATCTGATTTTACCGTGGTTTAAATATGCAATTTAATTCCCCGAGGGGTAGGTGTGAGGACCACCAGGTGCTCATATATTGCAAGTATCCTAGCTTTTATTGAAAACCAATATGAAATTTCTCCCACTACTATTACACTCCAATCCATATGATTCAACCATCTATATTTTTTTTGGTAGTTAAATTTAGCCTGGGCTTGAGCTAACCTATTTATTAGATGGAAAAAATATAGATCAACCCATTTATTGGATCACAGAAGACCAACCCACACACCCGCAATGGGATGCTTATCACCAGGATCATGTGAGGATTTGGAAGGTTTGGACACCCTTTTGGAATTTAATTCTCTAAAAGTGGCTTCCATCCTCAACCCCTCACCATAAGGTTTCAACCTATGACCCGGTTGAGACTAAACCCCATGTAAACTAATTGGTCTACAGCTCATGGGTTAATCACCTAGTATCACCCAATATCAAATGGTGATCTAGTACTTACACAGAGAAAAAAGAGAACACCTCCCAACCATAAAATCTCATATGAAGGAGCAACCTGCCACCACAATAATTGTGTAGCATTAGTTTCCAATGTGTTACATATATATTATTATTATTATCCAATTTTAAGGTCAGGACAAAATCCAAATTGGTGTATGAAACCCCCTTGTTTGTGAGACAAGGGACTCACCTCCTCGCAACCATTTGCTTGCTAAGTTGGGAAGGCTCCTAAGTCTAGGAAGACATATATACTAACCATTAGGCCCACTTAGGAAAATAGAGAATGCTAGTCTATGCATACTAGTTACAAAAATAACAAAAAAACAAAAAAAAAAATACAATTCTGAAATACAGTTAATTATCAAATGCATTACTCTTAATGCTAATTCACAAATGCATGAATTTTCACACTCTTAATTCTAATTCACATATGCATGATTTTTCACACACTTCACTTACTTTCATAGAAATAAATTTAAATACTAAAAAAATATATAATAAATAAAATAAGATTTCTAATTTTATAAAAATAAAAGTTAAAAAAAAATAATTAAAAATATTCTTACATCTATTTTTCAATAAATAAATAAAACAATTATTTTAAAATAATTATCAATTTTTTTATTAATTTATAAAATGTTTTTAACAATTAAATCTTAAGTTTATATAATTTACATACATTTTAATTTAAAACCTATAAAAAAAAAAACAATTTATAATTTGGATGCATATATATATATATATATATAAAAGCCTGTAATATACAAAAAGTCAAGAAATACATTATCAATATGAGGGCTAGGTAAAATAGTTTCCACATGTTACCTGCCCCAGCCCGAAACCAACTTTACATGTAATTTTAGAGAATTAATAACATTTTTAGAAAATAATAACCACGCAAAAGTACGTTTCGTAAACTACACAGCACATCACCGTAAAGAGTTATGAAAAAGTTTTAAACTTAATAAACGGGAAAAAAACCCTCTGACGGTCATTTTGCCCGTCAAATTCCAACTCTCGCGGGCGAGGGAAGCGTGAGAATAGAAATTTACTCAATGCTTTTTAGTTACAACGAAACCGACAAAAGCATGTGAACGCACCTATGAAAATTGCCGTAGTCTAATCAAGAGTGTTTTTTTTGGTTGAAAAGCATGGAAATTCGGTTACGATGTTAAGAAAATTTGGTAGGGGTTTTTGTAAATTCACTTTACAACTATCAAACTTTAATATTTTGGTGTTTCAGAGATTTTGGATGGTTTTGAATCTATTTTCACCATCAAAATTATAATTCAAACACTGTTACTATAAAATTTCTTAAATTTTTTAATCTAAATTCCCACCTATTTTGACAGTTCCGGCAATTAGTCCCTCTCGTTAAACAACTATATGAATGAAAATTAGCGTAACATACATCTAAAGCAAATAGAGAGATGCCCTGAGAACCGTTCATATATGTAAGTGGAGAAAGTAATTATATGACCCTGGACATATGCGGTCAACAACAAAACCAAAGGTGGTGCCATTTTCTGAATACAAAATTAGTAATTGTCTGCATGCCTGACGTGGGACAGGAGTACAATTTTAAACATTGTGTTGTTATCACTGCAAATGCTGTAAGCAAAACACTTGCGCCACCTGCCCGCTGAAAGGCATTGTTTTTTTCTTGTCTTCCTCGTGACGCGTTGACAACAAAGAAATGATGAACAACTTCATACGCTTGGGGGCTGGAATTTTAGGTCTGTCAGAGCCACTAAATCCCTAATATTAAGATGTGTCTCAGTCCTCTATAGGCATAGATATGAATTTCTGTTTTTATAGATCACATCAAACCTATTTTGTTACATTGGAGATAGTCTTGTTAGTCGTATATGAACTAAATTGTTAATCATGTCCACTGATTTCTCTGATTTCACATGACATCACAGGAAGTGCTTTTGCTTTGCTCATGTTTGGTGCACCAATGTGAGTATAGTCTGCAAAACCCTAAAATTCAACCACGAATAAAGCACCATATGGGGTGTGAGACTGATTTGATTTTGTGTCATATTGGTGAACAGTACAACATTCAAGAGGGTGATAGAAAACAGAAGTACCGAGAGCTTTTCGGGGTTACCATATACGATAGCGCTCTTCAATTGTCTTCTCTACACGTTCTATGGGTCCCCTCTCATCAGCAACGGGTGGGATAACATTGTAGTTATGGTTGTCAATGCCATTGGCCTCCTTCTCGAGTGCTGCTTTGTTTGCATCTATCTTATATTCGCTCCACCCAAGGTAAATATTTGAATTTCACCATACTTCCTGTCATGTAAATATTCACTGAAGAGCAGACTGGGTAAAATTAACGCAATCTGGAGGAACTGCGCTTACCCTCTCGCTCTCTATAAAATGTTGTAGAGGAAAATGGCCGGGATGGTCGCGTTTGTGTTGGTGGTGTTTGCGACTATTGTGATAGCTTCATTTTGTGGTGTACACGACCACAAGCAGAGGAAGGTCCTTGTAGGAACGACAGGAATGGTAGCGACTGGCATTCTCTACGCTTCGCCGCTATCCGTCATTGTAAGCATTACCCTGACCTGTCTGGTTTTCATAATTATGGGCACTATACCATAATTTTGGTAATTATGGTGCAATAAAAAATCTCAAAAGGTAATGAAAGCTACTGATAGTGCCTGTTGTTAATGTCTTTTTACTGTGTTTATTACTATTCAGAGACTAGTAATCCATTCGAAGAGCGTGGAATTCATGCCGACCTTTTATTTCTCGTTGTTCGCTTTCCTCGGAAGTGTGCTGTGGATTGTGTATGGCGCTCTCAGCAGAGACATTCTGATAATGGTAATGTAATAATTAAATTGTTGTTACGAGTTTATATGTTGAAATTCATGTGATCAGTTTATTTGACCCAACAATATCGCGCATTAAGAACCGTTAATTTGAAGCTACCGCTAAGTTATTTGTTGCTTTCTGTGTAATTCATATTTTGGGCAGGCACCAAATTTTGTTCGAGTGCCATTGGGGTTGGCTCAAATGGTCTTATACTTTTTTTATCGCAACAAAAAGAGGCCACGTGTTGAAGATGCAAAACTAGTGGATGGAGGCTGGCCATTGGAACCGAGAACGGAGAAATGCGAGGAAAAGAGTGAGGAGGACAAAGGAAAATGTCAATCCGATGAACCAGACATCGAAATGCAGTTGAACGTATGAGCAGGGAGGGGGTGAAACACAACTCTATTCAACATGCATGTTCATAAGCATCTTCATCGAATTGTTTCATCCGCGATTACTGTTTATACCAGTAGCTGTCCAAAAATATAACATTTGATAATTATTATCCGTGTATGCATCCGCATCTCTCATTGTTTCATCCTTGATTACTGTTTATGCATCTTTAGTGACGTGAAGAAATTTCGGTATGAGAGCCAGATGCTTAGAAAAACAAATTTTAAATTAAAGTACCATATTATTTATCGAAACACTTATCAAATTTCGCATGAGTTATCAATTTGGGATGATTTATCAAAACTCTTATATTTCAGAATTGAAGCGTTAAGAATCCCTAAAATACCATTTAATAAAGTAGCTTACTAGTTGAATCAGGGAATTAAAAAATTTACGAGTCATTTTTTAAAGTTAAAAAATAAAGGCATATATGAAAATGTGTAGATGATACAATTAATAACTAATTTATTTTTCGTTTAAAATAAAATCAAATATTGCATATCGATAAGAAATGTATATATGAAAATGGGTAAATGATAGAATTAATAAATATTTCTATTTTATTTAAGAGAAAATTAAATTTTTAGAATTACAAATATTGACAAGGAAAGTGTTTAATTTGATAATTATAATTATTGGTGGTGGTGGTGGTGGTGGTGGTTAACATCCACTGAGACCAAACTTTGGTCACAAATTATTTAGTTTATTTTAAAATTGTACTTCTATGCTTAAAGAGCTTGGAGAGAAGTGTCTTGAGTTCACTATAATTTTGACAACAAAGATTATGAAACTGATATCTAATGTGGGTGTACCCAACAATCTGTTTCACTATGGAGCTCATGAGAGTTCGTTCTTATTTTGGTTATTTTAATTTTTTTCTTTGAGCTTGTTAAAACAAAGAGATACTTGGAGCTCATGAGAGTTCGTTCTTATCTTGGTTATTTTAATTTTTTTTCTTTGAGCTAGTTAAAACAGAGAGATACTTTTGATCTTCTAGAGTAGGGTTGATGACCTCCTTATAATATCTTAATTTTCTTTTAGTCTCTAAATATTTCTCATACCTCATTTTCTCTTTAAACTTAGAAGTAACAATATTTTTAACGCTATTAATATTTTTCAAAGAAATATTTTCGTGGATCTCCCAATGGTTTGCCCATGCCCTCGTATATTTATACCAACCTCCTTTGAGCCTTAGGTGGTTTTGGCTGGAATTTAAAGCTAGCTTAGGAAGTCTATGCTCTCCCATGTTATTGATTTTGTGCTTATACAACAGAAGCCTAGTCATAACTAGGCTCTCGATAGGGGGAATACCCAATTCTATAAGGAGAATATGATAGGGTGTATTACTTTTAATTTTGAGGTTATACGTTATAAAACACTTCTAGATTTTCTCAATCTTTCTCCAGGATTCTCTAGAGATGTTGCTAACCCAAACCTCAGATACATACAGGATAACATGAGTGACTAAAGTTTCAAAGAGGAGATTCTTTTTATCCCATATCACAAGGTTTTCGGCTTTACAATTATTTTCAAGACCAAAATAAGCTTTCCACCCTCCATTAATCCTCTTCTCAATGCTATAGTTCTAGTTGAGCTTGTGATGGATATCAATTCCTAGGTACTTGTAAGAAGACACTTACTCCAAGTTTCTATTTTCATATGAAAAATTAGCGTAAGTTTCCTTCGTGGATTTGGTAATCATAAATTTTGTTTTATCAGTGTTAGAAATCATATCCATGGTAGAGCATAAATCCTGAAGAAGTCTTAGTTGCTTATTAAGACTAGATGGACACCTTGCCAGAAGAACAATATCATTAGCATAGAGAAGAAGGATAATGACTATTGCAGCTAAGATCGTGGCAGCACAACCTTCTTCCTCTAAGCAACCTTCTAGCTTATCGATGTAAATGCCAAATATGGTAGGGGAGAGGGGGCAACCTTGTTTAACTCCGATATTACACTTAATGTCTTGCGACCACCCCTCATTGCTCTTAAACTTGCAATTACCTTCTCTTATAACCTTATAGCGACATCTCTCAACTCGAAAGGAACCTTTAGCTCTTCTAATCTATTCTATAGGTTATTTCTAGGCAATGCATCGAAAGCCTTTCTAAAGTCCACAAAGCAACAAAAGAGATTGGATTTATCATTACGACATTCCTCCACAATGATCCTAAGCGTAACGAGGTTTTTCGTTGTTGAGTGTTGCCTTCTAAAACCCGCTTGGCCTTTAGCCCACTTACCTTCACTTTCAAGCCATATGCTCATCTTATTTTCCAAAATAATATCATATAACTTGGCTAAGAGAGGGCTAATCATAATAGTCCGACAATTAGAGGGGTTATTTGTATCTCCAATTTTAAAAATACGAATAATGAGGTTGTGAGTCCATGGTTTGGGAAACCCTTTCTTGACTGCTTGATTGAAAAGCTTGGGGGTGTGAGGGATGAGGACAAGACCTCCAATTTTTAAGTTTTCTGCTTGGTAACCTTCAATGTCCTTATCTTTTCCATTAGCCACGTGATTAACCCCAAAATCTATGTTTTCTAATGAGAAAAATTCTTCCATTGTGACCAAGGTTTCAAAGTTATCTATGACATTTGGAGATTCATAAAGTTTTTTAAGATAAGAATTCCAGACGTGTAAAGAAATTCTTTTATTATCTCTTTTTTTTCTAGTTAGTTTTTATAATTAATATATATTGAAAAGGAAAGAGTGAAATGTGAAAATAATAATTATTAATGTTATAGATTAGAATGAATTTAAATTTGATAAAATGTTATAGTTTGAAATAAATTTAATTTGCATAAATTGGTATATATATATATATAGTGTAGAGAGTTGTGAGATGTCTTTTACAGCTGGGTATGAGGGAGGTGTTTAATCTTAAAATGATCATTTTTTTAATAAATAAAATTAAAATAATTTCTAAATTATAAAGAAATGTTAGGTATAGTAAAAAAATAAAGGTGAATAAATATATTTGGTTAGTTTTAATTAAACTATTCATAAAACTATAATAATGTCTATCTTATTATGTTAATTCATAGAACGATAAATTATAATGTATAAGGAAATCTAACCTTGGTGGTTAAAATGTAGAATTATGTTAAAAAATAATAATAATAAAAATTATGTAAGTAATAAAAATTTATTTTTTCACTCCTCTTGTAATATAGCATCTAGCTGCAAAGTATTTTCCCATCTCTGAAAATTACAGCAAAGTGTAACATGCAATTTTGTTTTCATTAATAAGATTACGAATTTTTCCTTTGTGAGAAAAAATAAAAATATTAAATGGATTCAATTCAAATTTCTATATTATAAGTTATAAATTCAATTCAACTTTCTATAACAAATACATATCATGGTTTTTTTTCAAGCATTTTTTTTAATGAATTTTGTTAAAAAATGATAGATATTTTTAAGAATAAGTTTAAGAAAAGTAGTCGTTTGTAAAGTTCAAGTTTCTATAAGTATTTTGGTGTGCTGAATTCATTGATGCATTTAAAAACATATTTGAAACAACAAAAAATCAAAATCTAATTTAAAATTGTATTTCTAGATTATCAAGGAACAAACAATTTTGTCTATTAGTTCAATTACACCATAAAAATGTACATATCACATTAAAGTAAATTTAAACTAGAAATTGCCCCATATGTTGTAAAGGAAACGCCATAAGGGTGTTGTAGCATATGAAAGGGTAGCATAGAAGAAAGAATCAAACATGTAGCCACTAGTATCTCTAAAAGGGAAGAAGTTGACGGACTATAAGAAAGACATGCCATTAGACGATTAAACTTGCATGTCGGTCCAAACTTACATATACCATAGTGGTTTTAATAGGTTCTAGTCCATCATTTAGGAGGAATGCAATTATTTCTCATATTGATGTTTTTAGGTTGTTTGTTTACTCTAATATAATGTAACCCTTTATCAAACTCGTCCCTTACATCTATTGCTTTCCCACCTAGAATTATGTTTTCTACACATCCTTTTCTTAATTCCTCATTATGTAACTTAACAATAGAGAAATTCCTATTAGGAAAACAAAAATAGGATAAGGATCATCAACTAAATTTAAATGGTATTTCTTTTTCATTTGATGAAGTTATGCAATTAATAACCTTCTATCTTTCTTGAGTGCCCATGTTTTGATGAAAGCATATGTAACTTGTCCAAATTTTGTATTCCCCTATCAATAAAATATTGGAACCATGATTCTTATGCTCCAAATAAATGAAAACAAGTCAAGGAAAATGGTTGAATGTAATTATTTTTCTATAATCTCAGGAATTGCATCATTGACATGACAAGAGTATCCATCGTATCCGGTTCTATTTTTTTCGTCATCTATTGTAGTTTCCAAAGAATTCATTGTTGCATCATTGACACGACAAGAGTATCCACCATATCAGGTTCTCTTTTTTTGGTTATTTATTGTATTTTCCTAAGAATTCACTTTTTTATTTTCCAAAGAATTCACTGTAGAGATAGCAAAGATATTTTAACTTAGCAATTATTGAACAAAGACCCTCATTTGGTTTTTTGTTTAAACATCCATACGTATTTTCACAAGAAAGGCTTTTGTTTAAAGTATTTTCCTACTTGAATGGTTGGAATTTATCCACACCCTATTTGTATATGTTAAATTTATTTGGGATTCAATATTTCTTACAACTGATATAGCTCTCTTGGGTTTCATTTAGATCTGTTTACATTGTTCCCCAATTCAAACCCTAGCAAACATTTGTATCATTCTAATTTGTATTAGTTTGTGCATTCGATCATCTCGATCATATTGACCTGCATCCAATGATTTTGGATATATTATAAGAATATCAAGTTGAAGCTAAAATATGAATCTTTTGAACTCAAGGGTGTTGAAAATATCAAATCACCATACTCTACCATAAGTATGGTAAATTTGAATAATGAACATCCTCACATTTGGTCTTTGAATCCTAAAAAGGACTATGAGGATATAATAGGATACCAAAGCCCTTTTAATTAGTGATATCAAGAACCCATGAACAAGTGATTAAAGTTTCTTTAGAAATTCAAATGTTTGTCCAAATAAAAATCTTAATGAGTTCACTTTTAAATAATAAAGTTTTAACATAGAACATCCTCAATTTGTAAAGGTCGACTTTAATACTTTCTCAACCTCTACATTTTTTGTAATCTTGGTAAGACTACATCTTCATCATGTCCAATATGAACGTGTGACTTCACTTCAAGGAGTGCCTTAACACAACACTAGATCACCATCTATCCAAGACCCCCCAATACCCCCCATGGACTTAATGAATATAGATGACACTTAAAACACAAATTCTAGGAGAAAGAAAAAGCAATATTCATATCAGAATTACAAGAGCTCTTGTGTGGTGTGAATTCATGTCTCTTATTCTTTGCATTTACTATTCTATCCACAATTGTTATTTATCATTGGAAGATTAAATTATTTTAAAATGTAGCTAATGAAGAATAGTAATTGTGGTAAGAGTGATTGTAACAACATATAATTGTGGTAAATTAAAAACACCAGTGTACCTTTCAATTTATTACCACAACCTTAATCAATGACATAAGAAATCAAACACAATATTTATAAGGAAAATAAAATATAATATTAGGAGAGAAATCCACTATTAAGAAGGCACAATACTCATATTTAAATGTGTAATTACAATTTAATATGACCATATGACTATTTATAGTCCAAAGTCATTCCGCAATGTTAATTGGTAAAATCAAAATTGATTAACATTATATGCATAGTTACTTTACACAAGAAATATATATATATTTTTTGAAAAAAATATAATAGGTTGCTAATTTACTTTAAATATAAAATTTCAATTTTCAAATAAATAATATAACAAAATAAAAATATTTTTTACTCATATTACATATTTTAAATTAAAATAATATTATCTATATATATATATATATATATATATATATATATATATATATATATATATATATATATATATATATATATATATATATATATATATATATATATATATATTTTATAAGTATTTTTCTTATTTCTCTAAGTTTTAATTTTATTTTATGGATATTCCTACTCTATCTTTCCAATTCTTAAATATATACAATACTCAGTTACTTGAAATAAAAGTAAATTCCCAAAAATATAAAGTTGATTTCACCCTTACAAATACTTAGACTTTACACATTTAACAAATACTTAAATACATACAATACTCAATTACCCAAAATAAAATTAATTTCTCCAAAATATAAAACTCACTTCACCCATACAAATATTTGGACTTTACACATTTAACCAATAACAAAATGGCAAAGTTCAAGGAAAACAATAAGTGGGTATAAAGTGTAAAACTGACCTAACGAAGACAAATACATGGAATTAACATGTTTATCAAATAGAAATAGATAATTCTTAATCAAATATAAAATAAATAAATGTTTTCCAAGCCTTTATCAATCTTGCAACCCATGATAGCTTAGCTTGCAAGAATACATAGAGGAGATTTTTGAAAAGGTGCATATGGTGCAAAAGGCACCGTTTTCAAATAAAACTATCACAACCATATAACTGGAATCACTGCCAAATGAAAAGAAAAGATTCAGTTCATTGCCTTGTTGTAGCAACCGTAGCATGGACCCAAAACAAATTAACACAAGGAATAAGAAAATAAAATTTCCAGAATTTAGAATGGAAGCGCTGCCAAATGAAAAACAAAGTTTTAGTTCATTGCCTTTTTATTTTTTCTATAGCAACCGTAGCATGGATTGAAAACAAATTAACCCAAAGAATAAGAACAGAAAATTTCCAAAATTTAGCATGGAAGCGCTGCCAAGTGAAAAACAAAGATTCAGTTCATTGCCTCATTATTTTTGTTGTAGCAATCGTAGAATGAGACGAAAAAAAATTAACCCAAGGAATAAGAAAATAAAATTTTCAGAATTTAGCATGGACCAAAAACAAATTAACCTAGGTCGAAAGTTTAAGGAATAAGAAAAGAAAATTTCCAGAATTTAATTAAAATGAAAAGTTCAGAGTAAACTCACAAACAAGAAAGCCTGGAAGAATAATGCTCGTCATGTCTCGAAAAAAACCGCTTTCAAATAAAGCTACCACAACCATATAAACCTAAACCCTTCCAAATAAAAAGAACTAAGATTCAGTTCATTATAATTGGACTAGAAAAACCACTACTTAAACAAAATAAGATTCAGTTCATTATAATTGGACTAGAAAACCACTACTAAAATGAAAAGCTCACTGTAACCACCCACAAGAACAATAAAGCTTGTCATGTCTCGAAAAAGCCCTGCTTTCAAATACAGGTACCACAATCATATAAAAGGAAGCCCTGCAAAATAAAAAGAACAAAGATTCAGTTCATTATAGTTGGACTAGCAAACTGCTGTGAATTAAAGGAAACAAGAACGCAATGGTTGTAAGAAGTTACAAATTCACACAATAGGGAGGAAGGGCTTACCGAACGGCTTAACTATTTTTTTTTTTTTTTTGTATTTATAAATTTTAACTATTAGTTTGTTAGTTTGTGTCTTTAACTATTAACTATTGTTGATCTTATGGTGTAAAATTTTTCAATCGTCTAACATTTTATCTAATGGTGCAGATTTGTACAGAGTGGCATCTAAGAAAGCTTTTTTCAAATAATAATGCCTTATGACATAATAATAATAATTCACATTGGTAACCATTGATATTTTAAAACATAAAATTAATAAATTTAATTAATGAACATATTATTAGAAATAAATATATTTCTATAATTGCATATAAAATATAAATAATAACTCAAAATTAAGATTAATTTTAGCATATGAATTAAAGTATTAATTCATATTATTATATTTCAAAACATTATATTTAAATTTAATTAACAAATATATAAAAATTTAACACTAACGATAAAATTATATATAAAACATTAAAGAATTAAATTTAAAAAATAAAAATATCTTCAGAAAATAATATATATATATATATATATATATATATAAAAGAGAGTATATAATTATACGAATTATTAGAGTTTTAATTATATATATAGGCATTATGCATATTAGATTAAAAAAATATTTAAAAAAAAAAAATGTGAAACAAAAATGATATATATATATATATATATATATATGAGCTATGCATATTACATTAAAAAATAAAAAATATTGTGAAACAAAAATTCCATATATATATGGTTTATATGTGAAAGGAAAATGCTAAGAGTATAGATATGTAACTATTTGAGTGACTAGGGGTGTTATATATATATATATATATATTATTAGAAATTAGTATAGATATATCTTAACTCCACATTTATTAAGAGCTAAAAGGAATAGGGGCAGACATTCCTAAAAAAATTGCACCATGAGAGTTACATCCTTTTGATCTCTCGGTAGATATACACTTAATAGAGCTCCATGCTAGTTGATATTACAATTGAGTGTGAAGGAGGCTTGGTAAATGTATTTTATTCACACTCTCAACAACAAATAAAACATTTCAGTCCATGTAATAATTTCATGTAGTTATATAATTTTATATCAATTTATAGAGAGATAAAAAAACAAAATTATATTTTCACTTTTGAGAGTAATGAAAATGTATAGTTCTTTTTCCTTGATCGGGGTGTAACAGGGGAGGTTGGAGCCTAACCAATGTGTTGGTGACCATAGCCTATCGCATGGGGAGGACGACCAATGCGTGGAGATAGCATCCAAGTGACAGGAGGATAACAGATGGCGGGACCTCCGACACCAAACGTCATAAATGAGAAGTACACCCATGCTCTGGCTGGGTCAGCCAGTAGGGCTGTCAGGAAATTTTTGGAAAAAGAGCAGGGGGAGCAGTAATATGCGTGGTAATGTTTGGATTTGTGCACTGTGGTTTTGTTTCGAAGCTGGTTGCGCCTGCAGGGATTTTCTCCAACAAAGGTTAAGGGTGACAAGCTAGGTAGACAATTGGTATGTATCATCATAGTTACCCTCTGAGCCACACATTTCTATCTTCGTCGAATGTGGATAATGGTAATGGTATTCTTAGATTATTTGTTTGAATGAAGATTTGGTCGGTTCTGGTATGAACAAATGGAGAAGGTTGATGAAGCTGGCTGTACGCTTATTCTTCCTCAGCGGGTTTTTTTTCCGTTACCCAAATATTTGGTTAGAACTTGGTCTCAGTTTTCGTTTCCTCATTCTGATCCTTGTATTGTTAAGATCATGGTTCTAAAATTATGCTATAATTATTGGTTGCTGCAGCTTTTTAATGGGTTGGTTCAGTTCTTTCACGGTATTTTGCTGTATATGGGTTTTAGTAAGGTTTCTTTCCCTGTCAAAAAATTCTCTATAACTATGCTGAAAGGGTATATATTAGTCTCTGTCTCTCCTTTTCCTATTTATATTGTCTTCTTTGATAGGAGGTCAGATAAAGTTTGGAAAATTGCAGATAAATGTTGCATATTGACAGTTCAAATGGTTTGCCTTTTTTATGGTTGAAGGACTTTCTTGCAGCAGAGTTTTTTTTTCTCCTTTCTGTTCAACTTTGGAAATTATGTTAATAGGGTCCTGAAGTTCTGTTGAGGCCTCGAAAATCGCTGCTACAACATTGGGGGATAAGCACCCGGTCCGGACCTTAATACAACTCCTTTTCCGTTTATGATAGTGGCTCCGACTGGTTTAACTAGGTCCAGTTACCTTTTCCCTATCGCTATTGGTTTATGATGTATCATTAACTACCAATAGACAAGGATATCAGATCAATTCTTCTTGCTGATCAGGCAAGAGAATGACCCTGAAGCTGATTTGGGTTCAGCCAAACCACAACTAAGATTTTTCCTCTTCGAGAAGAGGACTTAAAAGAATTTAGAAATTAATCTAAATGCAAACTTATTCTATAATGCAAGCAAAAGAAACTAATCTAAATCCTATCTCAATCAGGTAGATGAAAATCTAACCCAACTAAGAGCAAGATAATTAAGTAATGAGGATTAAAATATGTTTGGCTTTTAATTAATGTTAAACCAACTAGTATTTCAATTTATCACATCAAGATATGTCAAACATATTCATTAGAATTGTTTGGGTCATGCTAATAAATCAATGTCACTCTGTAATAAAGTTCACAAAAACTGATACTGATTATCAAACCAATCTGTTCATTATTTAGTTAAATATGGGAAGAAATTCACAACATATTATTATTTAAAAATCATGAAGATGATTACAAATCGTTACTCTCGTAAATCGAGTTAATTCATAAGAGCAGAGATACTTAACAATTTGAGACAAATTATCCATATCAACAGAAATGCCAAAACATGAATAAAATGAAACAACAATTTTATTAAAATAAAAATGAAACCGGTATTTGATACAGAAATGCCAAAAATACCAGTTAATTGAATCTGCTTCTCTGATCCTGGTCTCTAACAGTACTTTACATTACTTGAATTTCTGCTTTCAAGACTAGAGCTGCAGAAATGCAAACTCTGCCCATCATGCATAATTCAAGATATAAAGAATAAACCCTCAATAATGTTCATATCTGAAACTTTCTCTCCTCCCCATATACAACTCTAAATTCCTACAACAGAAATGCTTTTAGAAGTCTGGAATTGCAGAGGAGAGTAGCCCTATTTTACATTTTTCCATCTGCAATTTATAATCCTCCCAAAAGTATTTTTAGAAGAGAGTTTGTTGAAGAAAAATCTGCCCAATCCAACTTTAATTGCTCAAAAATTCCAATCTTTAATTGTTGGAGTCTTCTCATTGATTGAAATCTTTTTCCTCAATATCTCTTCTATTGTTTTTTCCTGCAAAAAGAAATTAAAATCAATTAAGATGCAACAATAAAATCGAAATATTATTTCTAACATTTAAAACAAATCCAATCAAATTCTATTTAAATAAATAAAAATGAAATTTGAGCTTCTTACTGATACTCATAACGATCTTAATTAAACAAGGATATATTGATGCATGAATCTGCAATTAGAAGAGGCTGGGAAAATGAAAATGAAGAAAACAAAACTCAAAAAATTGATTTTATTTTTAGAAATTTGGAGCTTGATCTTCTGCCTGATTTTTTACCCAATAAATGATCAAATCTGTTACTGAAACCTCCTCAGAAATTTTCTCCTTGATCTTCTCTTTCCAATGAGCTGTCCTGGGCCTCATTTGGCCAAATAAAACTCATTCTATGGGCCTCCGAAGTTGGTGAGTCAATTCTGGCACAATTCTGGAATTTTCTGTTGCTGGGCTAAAAATCAACATTTAAATTTAAAAAATTAATCCTAAATTAGAATTCTAAATAACTAATAATTAATTTTAATTTAATTATTAAATATGAACTAAACTAATTAATTAATAAACTATTTATTAATTAATATCTAACTAACTAAAATATTAATTATTTATAAACTAATTAATATAAATAATATTTAAATTTTAATTAAATTAATTAAATATTATATATTAATTATATTAAATACTAAATAAATAAATAAAAAATATATTAAACTTAACCTACTACTCCATTAACTCTAATCATACGTATCATTGAAAAATTTAAAACAAATCATTAAAACTTAAAACTTATGAATTAATCCATGTGAGTTTGTAATGGGGTAAGGTGAGTGGAGGGTGAGGTGAGGGTGAGGTGAGGGTGGGTGAGGTGGAGGTACGGGTGGCATAAGGGAAAAACCAAAACTTTATATTAAAATTTTTTAACACATCGTATATTTCCTTATCGCAATATCGCAGTTTGTCAAATATGCATTATATAAAAGTTGCGATGTGTTCCGATATTGCGATCTCGCGATATGCGATGTAAATTTTATTTTTTATATATATATTTTTTTAATATTAAGTTTTAATTTTAATTAAATTAATTATATTTTATTATAATAATTAAATTAATTAATGTTTTAAAATTTAATGTTAAATATCAGTTTTTTATGTTTTTATTTTGGTTTTATTTTGATGATGTTTAGTTTAGTTATGAAATTTTCTAAACTACAACCACTCCGAAAATAAATAAAAAGAATAAAAATAACATTTTTAACCCAGACTAGATAAATGATGGGACTTCAAAGGAGTGCCATTTTCAAACCAGTTGACCAAATGAGGCGAAACAAGCGTCAATGGGAGGCTTATAAAAAATCAATTCTAACAAAGCAATAAAAACAAGAATCCAAAGAAAATGAAAAATTAACAAAAGCGTAGGATAATAAAAAATAAATAAAAATCCTAAAAGGTGTTTTAGCCAAAAATTTATAGAAAGGGTTCCCATTATTTGAAGTGGACAAGTCAAAAATGGGGGGGGTTGTGTTTTACCAAAACAATGGCGACACACGTGAGAAGAACCAGTTATCTCTGTTTGATATGAATGATATTTTCCTAAAAAAAAAGTAGAACTAATTAAAGAAGAGAGAATTATGCTTGAAATACTTGACTAGGTTCATTAGTCTGAATAAAAGCAAGAATCATCTAACTGCATTTTTTTTTTAAATTTCTCATAAATTGAAATATTTCAAAACTCTATATCAATCCTTAATTAGTTGTAGAGATAAAGCAAGGTCATTTTACAGCTTAGCTTTTAAAATATACTCATTTGTCACAGGTAGAGCCGCTGTTGCCAGCAAACATCTATAGTCTCGACAGGGTTACCTTTTAATCATCAATGATTCAGAATCCCATCTCTTTAAAAATTATTGAACTAGAGATAAATCCATTTATATATGTTTATTTTTATTTTTTATTTTTATTATAAATCTTAAAAGCCATTGTCCTGGTTTGGTAGCCAGATAGTTGACAATGCCATTCATTGGTTATAATTGGACTGAACAAGCTGGCTCGTGATGAGACCCCTTGTATTATAATTGTTTGCAATCATAAGCCATTACCCTGGTTTGTTTAGAAGTGTTGGTAATGCCAGTCTATTTTTCCCCTATGATCATGGTAAGCAGGCTCATGATGAGACCTCTTATCTTTTAAGTTTAAATATATTTCTAGATTATACTCTAGAAAAATAAAACTCTTCAGGACAGGGAGAATCATTGACTCGTTAAGAGTTAAGAATGCCAATTTCAGAGTTAAAAGGTGCTTTGCTGTAAAGTGTCTTTACTTGGTTAAAAATAACTTTTCTTGACTGATAATAGAACTTTGAAAGATCTTAATAAAATATTGAAATCTCAAAATGATTACAATTTTGATGAAAAAGAAATTTCTCCAGATTTTATGATACTTTGTCAACTTCTCTAAATCGGTAATCTCTTCCTTAAGTATGTCTACCTTTATAATAAGAAAATCAAACTTTTAGTAAGATATTTAAGAAAAAGCTAATAGATGACTATTAACAATTTTTCTCCATGTATGTTGACCATAGTTAGGTAACAAGAAGGCCTTCCATATAAATCATGGCAAAGTCACCAAAATCAAAACTGAAAACCAAACGAAAAAGAATTCTTATGCTAAAATGAGAAAGAAATTAGCAAAAATAAAAATGAAGAAAATTAAAAAATGGAAAGGAAAATCCAAATTTCACAAGATAAACTCAAACAAGAATGTTTATACCAATGTCTCAACAATATGAAGAAAGAAAATAATCGTGTAATCAATCCTTCTTATGTCGAGATTTAGAAAATTCATACCTTGCAGGGTTGTAAGTGTTTTAGGCTTTTTAGATAGCAGTGATGATAAAATTCGGCCACAATGAAAAATTTCTATCTGATTTCAATATTTTTGTTTCCAAGCATCATCTTAATCATTTTCTAAAAAATAAATGCTTAAAGAAACAGATTAAAGGTTCAGAAAATTCCTAGCGTAGCTGTTTTAATGAGGATTATCGCTGCTTCTTGAAATTAAGCCAGGAGAAGAGTATGGACTTCGAAAATATGATCCGGCAGAGGATTGGAAGCTTTTATGAAGAGCTGCAAAACAGATTCATGTATCATAAAAACAAAACTGAAATTAAAGTAACGAAATGGAAATTAATGAAAGTGGGTACATGAATCTTACCATTGGATAATTGCTTTTGATCTTACCTGAAAGGTATCAGTTTCTCCAAAATAGCTGACTTCTTATTTTAATTAACATTAAAAACATGAAGAAGTCAAACTAACCAAAATCCTATCACCCAAAATCATTATTTATTTTATCTAAACTAAAGCAAGCAGTAAAATGAAAAAATGGAATGCTTAATGTTCAAGGGAAAACAAATGCATCAGAAATGAGAATGAAAATTTGCAGTAATGACTATTTCTCAATATATTATAAGTTTCATATAAACTCCATGATTTTATAAATTTTCTAGAATCAAGACCACATCCAAGATAATAAAATTTAAATGTGAAGATAGAGAGGTCTTGAATTTATTTTTAATTATGGAATTATATATTTAAAATTGAAATATATGAGAAATAAAAATGATTTGAATATGCCGCAAATTTATCATCATTTTCTTTCTTACCATAATGGTTACCCAAGCTCGCTTTTAAAATAACACATCGCCGTATTGGATGATTCGCATCACATGTTTCTTCACAATGCTTCGAGTTTATTTTGCAAGACTTCGCCTTTGTTGCTATGCCATATATCGATTAAATGTTAATGGCTCAGAGGCATGAATTGAAAGCTATCACATCAGAGATTTCAATGGCAAATTGCCGATATGAAAACATGTAATGAGAGCATGTGCAATGAAATGAAGCGATCACATCATTAAAGATATATTATATTGGGGATCGGGGAATATTGACATTGTGCTTCCCTTATTGCACATCACACATCGCAGATTCTGAATTGTGATGTGAGCATAATTAAAAATGCGATGAAGCGATTGCGATATCGGCAATTTCTAATTGGCGATGCTAATTGGCGATTGGTGAATATTTTGGTACCCGATGTAATACAATATGATTCTTGCGATGCCAATATGCGATGAATGACGTGGTTAACTGGCGATCGCGATCGGAAAACTTAGGCACATGATGTAACAATTCTTGATACGCCGATATGCGATGAAGAGTGGACCCGATAACTTTATGATGAAAATTTAATAACATATCGGATTTGAGATATTGACCCTTTTAAAGTTATGCTCCTACCATTATTTGCGATTGAATGGACGTGATATTTTATAAACTTGATTTGAATTTTATATTGGGTCCAGACTTATGTGGTTGTCGCAATATTGGTAAAAGAAATTCACGATAATGGAGTATACTTCAACTGCAAACCTCTGATATGCGAAATGGGAAATGCGATATCGCATATGAGTGAGGTAATACATAGGAGATATTTTATGAACAATTTGTTATCAACAATGCTAAGAGCTACTTTCGATGAAAAATTTCGCTACAAATGGTTGTGATAT
The DNA here is from genome assembly GCA_034641835.2 of Pinus albicaulis. Taxonomy (NCBI): domain Eukaryota; kingdom Viridiplantae; phylum Streptophyta; class Pinopsida; order Pinales; family Pinaceae; genus Pinus; species Pinus albicaulis. The sequence continues at coordinate 647,739,613 of CM076569.1, read as the reverse complement.
CATATGAAATGATTGACGAAGATGAATGGGATGGTAGTATTGTGAATATTTCCACTGAGGTATCAACAATATGAAAATCAAATTGAAATGATCAATGAAAGAAAAATTAAAAAAATTGCTCAAATTCTAATGAATCACAAAATAAAATTTCCCTGAACTTGTTGCAATTTTGAAATGGGTTTGCTGCTTACTTCCAGTTTTGAAAACAAATGAAATCCTGCAAATAAAACAAAACAAAAATAAAAAATAAACTAAGGAAAAGAGAAACTAATAATAGATGAGAAAGAACATGTGAATGCGTACTTGGATGGGAATTGTCTGTAGATTTTACCTCATGAATCTTCAAATTCTTCCTTCGATTTATCAAAATTCTGACTTTGCTCAAAATCATCTCATTATTTATTCTAAATCGGAGTGAGCAATCAGCCTAAAATAAGATATGTTTATTCATGTTGAGAAAATATAAAATTTACTAAAAATAAATATGAAACTATGCTTCCTTTTTGAATTGCAACAACAATTTATTACCTCTGCTCATTCCAAATTAACATGAGAAAAATCTGTATTGTTATAGTGACTGTTCAATAATGCCTTTAGTAAAAAAACATGATGCGTATTACAACATCACATAATAAATTAAAAGTCTGAATGGAATTAAAGCCACTAATTGTGGAAAAATGTCAAAACAGATTTGAATGTGTGCACATAGCAAAATGGGCATTCTTAAGGTCAGCTTAGCGAATTTCGAGGAAGATAATATGAACTTCATATGATTACCACGAAATGTTAGATTGAATAATAATGATTGAGTCAGAATTAAGCTTATCATAGACAGTCATACATTTCATGGGATAATGAGATCATGAAGCTTTTATATCCTCAAAACCTTTATCATATAAATTTCAAAAGAAAATCTTAGAAGGAAATCCCGAAATTAAGAAAAGTGGCTTTGAGGTGATTGATTCCAAGTGCAACCTTAATTGAATTTAATCAAGAGATTATTCAAAATAGACAGAGTAGAGGTATTGCTGTAAGAAATTTAAAAAAGGAAAGCAAAAATTAAAATTTTCTGATTGGTAGAAAATGTTTTCGTTGAACATGTATGAAAATGGCTGATTGCTTTGTTTTATTTTTAATCTACAGAACTATTAAAAATAAATTAACTATATAAAACAAACTAACTAAATTAATTCTACTCCTATTCTAACCATATACTTGAAAAATGACTAGGTATAGTCATATTTCCAGTGTAACCATTTTCTCATTTTAATCCCTGCATGTATGTACAATTCAAATGTTAGTAATAAAAATAGAAATCTTATTGAACTAAGAAAATTAGACCTGAAATCAGAATGTACAACTATTGTTAGAAGTTTATCTAAAATGTCCTTCTCATGAAATTTTCTTTCCAATTGAATACCAATTTGATCATAGAAATCTAGATGGATTTCTATTAATAATTGGGAAATGTTCAAAAGAAGAGATGACAGGCCAAATTGTGGATATGAACTTTTAAATTCAAAGGCCTGGAAGAAACTGTTAGTGTTATGTGTTAATGTTAAGTTATTAACAATCTTCCATGATGGAAAAGTTTCCAAATATTTTTCAAATGAATTAATGAAAAATGGATGGAAATCTTTCAAATGAAATGGAAAATTATTAATTAAATTGGATTGCTGGCAGATTTCTAAAAATGCATTCTCTTGTTGATATTGCTTTTGAGAAGATAGAAACTTTTGATAAAATATTAGCATTGATTGAAATTGAAATTGAAATAGCTTTTGATGCTTTTGATTATAATATAAAACTTCAATTTTCCAATGGGGCAATGTATCAGTTGAATGTTTGATAATAAAGTGCTCAATATGCCAGCGTAATCTATCAAAAATCTTAAAAATAAAATCTAAAAATAAATATGATTTAATACAAAATAAGTGAGGAAACAAAAAGAAATCACTATTGTTACAACTAATGTTACAACACAATTGGGATTGTTTTGAAATAATTTCTTTTTCACAAGGATTGGCCAGAATTATGGAATTTGAGTAATTTCAAATTCCAACTTGTGAATTAGAAAGAGATTTATGATTACGAACAGGAATGAAAGCTTGATCATGATATGAATCATAAATTGGAATATTTTCTTGAATAGTGAAATCATGAAGATGATTATCTGCTTTAAAATGAGGATTAGTTGAAATAATTTCTAAATTGAAATGTTCCTCATTCCCATATGTTATTTGAATTTTCTTATGAGAATTTTCTTGAGAAAAATAGAAATCAACATCTTCTATGTCAGAGTAATTATCATAAATGACTTCACAAGATTCTTTAGAATTCCCTTCAATCTCATCCAATATATCGAAACAAGGAGGAACAAGAATTTCATGTTTATTAATGGCAAAAGAATGATCATTAATCGCTTCTCTATCTTGATAAAGATTTAATGTTATTTCATTTAAATTATCCTCTTTAATTTCTGAAATATCATTAATACCAAGAGGAGAAAAATTGTCATCATTAAAAATATCAGGATAAAGGGAAAAATGTGAATCTGAAATAATGCATTTAAAAATGTTTCTATTTGAGAATTCTTGTACATTATGCTCATGGTAAATTTCAGATTCTAAATCATTCCTTTGCGTACTCACGCTATTTTGAAGAAGATTACTTTGCTGCTCTGATTTCAGCATTTGTTCATCATGAAAAGATTCAGAAATTTGTACAGCAGTTTGCATGCTATTATTTACTTTGATTGTTGCTTGCACTTGCTGATTTGCAATCTGATTTTCTGAATTTAATGCAGAGAAACTTTCAGATTCCAATGCAGGTCCTTCTCCAAAATTGTTGTTGTTGTTTTCTTGCATTTGATTAGAAATATTTTCCAAGCTTTGTGAAACCTCTTCACCACAATTTATTTGCGCATCCATATTGGAATTCTCATTTATATTGGAAGGGGATGGAACAAAGCTTGAACTAATTTCATATGGAGCGGGAATAGGAGGAAGAGAATAATTATGTTCAAACCAATCTAGTGATTTTTCTTTCATAGGTTGATCTTTGACATCAAATTTTAAACAATTTAAATGAAGTCGAATATTAAAATCTCTAACAGACTCATTCTCATTTCGAAGATATTCAATTTCATCACATACCTGATCATAATCATAGTGGTCAAATTTACAAACGAAAATTGTAACAAATTGATCCCATCTGTGAATTGAGGCAACCGAAAGAGTTCTACACCAGTTTCTGGCATTTGCTGCAAATGTGAGAGTAAAAATTCTGCATAAAATGCCTTCATCAATTCCTTGAAAATCATAATTTGAAACATTTTGAATAAATTGAAGGACATGATTAAAAGCAGAAGAATTTCTCTCACCATTAAACTTTACCTGAGACAAGAGTCTTACCACTTCGGGTGGAGTATTGGAAGATGCACGTCCATGGGTACAACTCCAAATTGGAAGTTTAAAAGGAGCCATTGTGATTAAATAAAATGTTAAAATTGAAAAGACTCCAATAGACAACAAGTTTCAGGCCCTCCTTCTAGCGCCAAAAATGTTGAAGCCTCGAAAATCGCTGCTACAACATTGGGGGATAACCACCCGGTCCGGACATTAATACAGCTCATTTTCCGTTTATGATAGTGGCTCCGACTGGTTTAACTAGGTCCAGTTACCTTTTCCCTATCGCTATTGGTTTACGATGTATCGTTAACTACCAATAGACAGGGATATCAGATCAATTCTTCTTGCTGATCAGGCAAGAGAATGACCCTTAAGCTGATTTGGGTTCAGCCAAACCACAACTAAGATTTTGCCTCTTCGAGAAGAGGACCTAAAAGAATGTAGAAATTAATCTAAATGCAAACTTATTCTATAATGCAAGCAAAAGAAACTAATCTAAATCCTATCTCAATCAGGTAGATGAAAATCTAACCCAACTAAGAGCAAGATAATTAAGTAATGAGGATTAAAATATGTCTAGCTTTTAATTAATGTCAAACCAACGAAGAAATTCAATTTAGCTCACATTTGTGAGTACCAAAACATATTCTATTGAGACCATTTGACTGAAATAATAAGTCAACAACACTCTAGAAGAAATTCACAAAAATGATATTGATTATCAAATCAATCAAGCCAATAATTAAACAATAATATGTGGAAGAAATTCACAACATATTATTATTTAAAAAATCAGTTTTGTAAGACATATTTCTAAGCAAATCGTTACTCAGAAATCAGAGTTAAATCTATAAGAATAGAGATACTTAACAATTTGAGACAAATTATCCATATCAACAGAAATGCCAAAACATGAATAAAATGAAACAACAATTTTATTAAAATAAAAATGAAACTGGTATTTGATACAAAAATGCCAAAAATACCAGTTAATTGAATCTGCTTCTCTAATCCTGGTCTCTAATAGTACTTTACATTACTTGAATTTCTGCTTTCAAGACTAGAGCTACAGAAATGCAAACTCTGCCCATTATGCATAATTCAAGATATAAAGAATAAACCCTCAGTATTGTTCAGATCTGAAACTTTCTCTCCTCCCCATCTACAACTCTAAATTCCTATAACAGAAATGCTTTTAGAAGTCTGGAATTGCAGAGGAGAGCAGCCCTATTTTACATTTTGCCATCTGCAATTTATAATCCTCCCAAAAGTATTTTTAGAAGAGAGTTTGTTGAAGAAAAATCTGCCCAATCCAACTTTAATTGCTCAAAAATTCCAATCTTTAATTGTTGGAGTCTTCTCATTGATTGAAATATTTTTCCTCAATATCTCTTCTATTGTTTTTTCCTGCAAAAAGAAATTAAAATCAATTAAGATGCAACAATAAAATCCAAATATTATTTCTAACATTTAAAACAAATCCAATCAAATTCTATTTAAATAAATAAAAAGGAAATTTGAGCTTCTTACTGATACTCATAACGATCTTAATTAACCAAGGATATATTGATGCATGAATCTGCAATTAGAAGAGGCTGGGCAAATGAAAATGAAGAAAACAAAACTCAGAAAATTGATTTTATTTTTAGAAATTCGGAGCTTGATCTTCTACCTGATTTTTTACCCAATAAATGATCAAATCTGTTACTGAAACCTCCTCAGAAATGTTCTCCTTGATCTTCTCTTTCCAATGAGCCGTCCTGGACCTCATTTGGCCAAATAAAACTCATTCTATGAGCCTCCGAAGTTGGTGAGTCAATTCTGGCACAATTCTGAAATTTTCTGTTGCTGGGCTAAAAATCAGCATTTAAATTTAAAAAATTAATCCTAAATTAGAATTCTAATTAACTAATAATTAATTTTAATTTAATTATTAATTATGAACTAAACTAATTAATTAATAAACTATTTATTAACTAATATCTAACTAACTAAAATATTAATTATTTATAAACTAATTAATATAAATAATATTTAAATTTTAATTAAATTAATTAAATATTATATATTAATTATATTAAATACTAAATAAATAAATAAAAAATATATTAAACTTAACCTACCACTCCATTAACTCTACTCATACGTATCATTGAAAAATTTAAAACAAATCATTAAAACTTAAAACTTATGAATTAATCCATGTGAGTTTATAAAGGGGTAAGGTGAGTGGAGGGTGAGGTGAGGTGAGGGTGACGTGAGGGTGGGTGAGGTGGAGGTACGGGAGGCATAAGGGAAAAACCAAAACTGTATATTAAAACTTTTTAACACATCGCATATTGCCTTATCGCAATATCGCAGTTTGTCAAATATGCATTATATAAAAGTTGCGATGTGTTCCGATATTGCGATATCGCGATATGCGATGTAAATTTTATTTTATATATATATTTTTTTTTAATATTAAGTTTTAATTTTAATTAAATTAATTATATTTTATTAAAATAATTAATTTAATTAATGTTTAAAATTTAATGTTAAATATCAATTTTTTATTTTTTTATTTTGGTTTTATTTTGATGATGTTTAGTTTAGTTATGAAATTTTCTAAACTACAGCCACTCCGAAAATAAATAAAAAGAATAAAAATAACATTTTTAACCCATACTAGATAAATGATGGGACTTCAAAGGAGTGCCATTTTCAAACCAGTTGACCAAATGAGGCGAAACAAGCGTCAATGGGAGGCTTATAAAAAATCGATTCTAACAAAGCAATCAAAACAAGAATCCAAAGAAAATGAAAAATTAACAAAAGCGTAGGATAATCAAAAATAAATAAAAATACTAAAAGGTGTTTTAGCCAAAAATTTATAGAAAGGGTTCCCATTATTTGAAGTGGACAAGTCAAAAATGGGGGGGGGGGGTTGTGTTTTACCACAACAATGGCGACACACGGGAGAAGAACCAATTATCTCTGTTTGATATGAATGAGATTTTCCTAAAATCAAAGTAGAACTAATTAAAGAAGAGAGAATTATGCTTGAAATACTTGACTAGGTTCATTAGTCTGAATAAAAGCAAGAATCATCTAACTGTAATTTTTCTTAAAATTCCTCATAAATTAAAATATTTCAAAACTCTATATCAATCCTTAATTAGTTGTAGAGATAAAGCAGGGGTCACTTTACAGCTTAGCTTTTAAAATATACTCATTTGTCACAGGTAGAGCCACTGTTACCAGCAAACATCTATAGTCTCGACAGGGTTACCTTTTAACCACCAATGATTCAGAATCTCATCTCTTCAAGAATTATTGACATAGAGATAAATCCATTTATATTATTTTTATTTTTATTTAATATTTATTTTTAATAATATAAATCTTAAAAGTCATTGTCCTGCTTTGGTAGCCAGATAGTTGACAATGCCATTCACTGGTTATAATTGGACTGAACAAGCTGGCTCGTGATGAGACCCCTTGTCTTATAATTGTTTGCAATCATAATCCATTACCCTGGTTTGTTTGGCAGTGTTGGTAATGTCAGCCTATTTTCCCCTATGATCATGGTAAGCAGGCTCATGATGAGACCTCTTATCTTTTAAGTTTAAATATATCTCTGGATTATACTCTAGAAAAATAAGACTCTTTGGGACAGGGAGAATCATTGACTCCTTAAGAGTTAAGAATGACAATTTCAGAGTTAAAAGGTGCTTTGCTGTAAAGTGTCTTTACTTGGTTAAAAATAACTTTTCTTGATTGATAATAGAACTTTGAAAGATCTTAATAAAATATTGAAATCTCAAAATGATTACAATTTTGATGAAAAAGAAATTTCTCCAGATTTTATGATACTTTGTCAACTTCTCTAAATTGGTAATCTCTTCCTTAAATATGTCTACCTTTATAATAAGAAAATCAAAATTTTAGTAAGATATTTAAGAAAAAGCTAATAGATGACTATTAACAATTTTTCTCCATGTATACTGACCATAGTTAGGTAACAAGAAGGCCTTCCATATAAATCATGGCAAAGTCACCAAAATCAAAACTGAGAATCAAAGGAAAAGAATTCTTATTCTAAAATAAGAAAGAAACTAACAAACAAAAATAAAAATGAAGAAATTTAAAAGTGGAAAGGAAAATTCAAGTTTCGCAAGATAAATTCAAGCAAGAATGTTTATAACAATGTCTCAACAATATGAAGAAAGAAAATAATCGTGTAATCAATCCTTCTTATGTCGAGATTTAGAAAATTCATACCTTGCAGGGTTGTAAGTGTTTTAGGCTTTTTAGATAGCAGTGATGATAAAATTCGGCCACAATGAAAAATTTCTGTCTGATTTCAATCTTTTTGTTTCCAAGCATCATCTTAATCATTTTCTAAAAAAGAAATGCTTAAAGAAACAGATTAAAGGTTTAGAAACTTCCTAGTGCAGTTGTTTCAATGAAGATTATCGCTGCTTATTAAAATAAAGCAAGGATAAGAGTATGGACTTCGAAAATATGATCTGGTGGAGGATTGGAAGCTTTTATGAAAGGCTGCAAAATAGATTCATGTATCAGAAAAAACAAAACTGAAACTAAAGTAACGAAATGGAAATTAATGAAAGTGGGTACATGAATCTTACCATTGGATAACTGCTTTTGATCTTACCTGAAAGGTATCAGTTTCTCCAAACTAGCTGACTTCTTATTTTAATTGACATTAAAAACATGAAGAAGTCAAACTAACCAAAATCCTATAACCCAAAATCATTACTTATTTTATCTAAACTAAAGCAAGCAGTAAAATGCAAAAATGGAATGCTTAATGTTCAAGGGAAAACAAATGCATCAGAAATGAGAATGAAAATTTGCAGTAATGACTGTTTCTCAATATATTATAAGTTTCATATAAACCCCATTATTTTATAAATTTTCTAGAATCAAGACCACATCCAAGATAATAAAATTTAGATGTGAAGACAGAGAGGTCTTGAATTTCTTTTTAATTATGGAATTATATATTTAAAATTGAAATATATGAGAAATCAAAATAATTTGAATATGCCGCAAATTTATCATCATTTTCTTTCTTACCATAGTGGATACCCAAGCTCGCTTTTAAAATAACACATCGCCGTATTGGATGATTCGCATCACATGTTTCTTCACCATGCTTCAAGTTTAATTTGCAAGACTTCGCCTTTGTTGCTATGCCATATATCGATTAAATGTTAATGGCTCAGAGGTATGAATTGAAAGCTATCACATCAGAGATTGCAATGGCAAATTTCCGATATGAAAGCATGTAATGAGAACATGTGCAATGAAATGAAGCGATCACATCATTAAAGATATATTATATTTGGGATCGGGGAATATTGACATTGTGCTTCCCTTATTGCACATCGCACATTGCAGATTCTGAATTGTGATGTTAGCATAATTAAAAATGCGATGAAGCGATTGCGATATCGGCAATTTCTAATTAGCGATGCTAATTGGTGATTGGTGAATGTTTTGGTACCCGATGTAATAAAATATGATTCTTGCGATGCCGATATGCGATGAATGACGTGGTTAACTGACGATCGCGATCGGAAAACTTAAGCACATGATGTAACAATTCTCGATACGCCGATATGCGATGAAGAGTGGACCCGATAAATTTATGATGAAAATTTAATAACATATCGGATTTGAGATATTGACCCTTTTAAAGTTATGCTCCTACCATTATTTGCGATTGAATGGACGCGATATTTTATAAACTTGATTTGAATTTTATATTGGGTCCGGACTTATGTGGTTGTCGCAATATTGGTAAAGGAAATTCATGATAATGGAGTATACTTCAACTGCAAACCTCTGATATGCGAAATGGGAAATGTGATATCGCATATGAGTGAGGTAATACATCGGAGATCTTTTATGAACAATTTGTTATCAACAATGCTAAGAGCTACTTTCGATGAAACATTTCGCTACAAATGGTTGTGATATCATATAAAATGATTGACGAAGATGAATGGGATGGTAGTATTGCGAATATTTTCACTGAAGTATCAATAATATGAAAATCAAATTGAAATGATCAATGAAAGCAAAATTAAAAAATTGCTCAAATTCTAATGAATCACAAAATAAAATTTCCCTGAACCTGTTGGAATTTTGAAATGGGTTTGCTGCTTACTTCCAGTTTTGAAAACAAATGAAATCCTGCAAATAAAAAAAAACAAAAATAAAAAATAAACTAAGGAAAAGAGAAACTAATAATAGATGAGAAATAACATGTGAATGCGTACCTGGAAGGAAATTCTCTGTATTTTTTTTTTTTTTTACCTCATGAATCTTCAAATTTTTCCTTCGATTTATCAAAATTTTTCCTTTGTTCAAAATCATCTCATCATTTATTCTAAATCAGAGTGAGCAATAAGCCTAAATAAAATCTGCTTGTTCATGTTTAAAAAATATAAAATTTACCAGAAATAAATATGAAAATAGTCTTCCCTTTTGAATTGAAACAACAATTTATTACCTCTGCTCATTCTGAATTGACTTGAGAAAAATCTATATTGTTATAGTGACTATTCAATAATGCCTTTAGTAAATAAATATGATGCGTATTACAACATCAGATAATAAACTAAAGGTCCGAATGGGATTAAAGCCACTAATTGTGGAAAAATGTCAAAACAGATTTGAATGTGTGCACACAGCAAAATGGACATCTTAAAGGTCAACTTAACAAATTTCGAGGAAGATATTATGAACTTCATATGAATACCACGAAAGTTTAGACTGACTAATAATGATTGATTTAGAATTAAGCTTATCATAGACAGTCATACATTTCATGGGATAATGAGATCATGAAGCTTTTATATCCTCAAAACCTTTATCATATAAATTTCAAAAGAAAATCTCAGAAGGAAATCCCGAAATTGAGAAAAGTGGCTTTGAGGCGATTGATGCCAAGTGCAGCATTAATTGAATTTAATCAAGACATTATTCAAAATAGACAGAGTAGAGGTATTGCTGTAAGAAATTTTAAAAAGGAAAGCAAGAATTAAAATTTTCTGATTGGGAGAAAATGTTTTCACTGAACATGTATGAAAATGGCTGATTGCTTTGTTTTATTTTTAATCTATAGAACTGTTGAAAATAAATTAACTACATTAACTCTACTCCTATTCTAACCATATACTTGAAAAATGACTAGGTATAGCCATATTTCCAGTGTAACCATTTTCTCATTTTAATCCCTGCATGTATGTACAATTCAAATGTTAGTAATAAAAATACAAATCTAATTGAACTAGGAAAATTAAACCTGAAATCAGAATGTACAACTATTGTTAGAAGTTTATCTAAAATCTCCTTCTCATGAAGTTTTCTTTCCAATTGAATACCAATTGGATCATAGAAATCTGGATGGATTTCTATTAAGGATTGGGAAATGTTCACAGGAAGAGATGACAGGCCGGATTGTGGATATGAGCTTTTAGATTCAAAGGCCTGGAAGAAACTGTTAGTGTTATGTGTTAATGTTAAGTTATTAACAATCTTCCATGATGGAAAAGTTTCCAAATATTTTTCAAATGAATTAATGAAAAATGGATGGAAATCTTTCAAATGAAATGGAAAATTATTAATTAAATTGAATTGCTGGCAGATTTCTAAAAATACATTCTCTTGTTGATATTGCCTTTGAGAAGATAGAAACTTTTGATAAAATATTAGCATTGATTGAAATTGAAATTGAAATAGCTTTTGATGCTTTTGATTATAATATAAAACTTCAATTTTCCAACGGGGCAATGTATCAGTTGAATGTTTGATAATAAAGTGCTCAATATGCCAGCATAATGTATCAAAAATCTGAAAAATAAAATCTAAAAATAAATCTGATTTAATACAAAATAAGTGAGGAAACAAAAAGAAATCACTATTGTTACAACTAATATTACAACACAATTGAGATTGTTTTGAAATAATTTCTTTTTCACAAGGATTGGCCAGAATTATGGAATTTGAGTAATTTCGAATTCCAACTTGTGAATTAGAAAGAGATTTATGATTATGAACAGGAATGAAAGCTTGATCATGATATGAATCATAAATTGGAATATTTTCTTGAATATTGAAATCATGAAGATGATTATCTTCTTTAAAATGAGGATTAGTTGAAATAATTTATAAATTGAAATGTTCCTCATTCCCAGATGTTATTTGAATTTTCTTATGAGAATTCTCTTGAGAAAAATAGAAATCAACATCTTCTATGTTAGAGTAATTATCATAAATGACTTCACAAGATTCTTTAGAATTCCCTTCAATCTCATCCAATATATCGAAACAAGGAGGAACAAGAATTTCATGTTTATTAATGGCAAAAGAATGATCATTAATTGCTTCTCTATCTTGATAAAAATTTAATGGTAATTCATTTAGATCAGCCTCTGTATTTTCTGAAATATCATTAACACCAAGAGGGGAAAAATTACCATCATTAAAAATATCAGGATAAAGGGAAAAATGTGAATCTGAAATATTGCATTTAAAAATGTTTCAGTTTGAGAACTCTTGTACAATATGCTCATTGTAAATTTCAGATTCTAAATCATTCATTTGCGTACTCATGCTTTTTTGAAGAAGATTGCTTTGCTGCTCTGATTTCAACATTTGCTCATCATGAAAAGATTCAGAAATTTGTACATCAGTTTGCATGCTATTATTTACTTTGATTGTTGCTCGCACTTGCTGATTTGCAATTTGATTTTCTGAATTTAATGCAGAGAAATTTTCAGATTCCAATGCAAGTCTTTCTCCAAAATTACTGTTGTTGTCTTCTTGCATTTGATTAGAAATATTTTCCAAGCTTTGTGAAACCTCTTCGTCACAACTTATTTGCACACCCAAATTGGAATTCTCATTTATGTTAGAAGGGGATGGAACAAAGCTTGAACTAATTTCATATGGATCGGGACTAGGGGGAAGAGAATAATTATGTTCAAACCAATCTAGTGATTCTTCTTTCATAGGTTGATATTTGACATTAAATTTTAAACAATTTAAATGAAGTCGAATATTAAAATCTCTAACAGACTCATTTTCATTTCGAAGATATTCAATTTCATCACATACCTGATCATAATCATAATGGTCAAATTTACAAATGAAAATTGTAAAAAATTGATCCCAGTTGTGAATTGAGGCAACCGGAAGAGTTCTACACCAGTTTTTGGCTTTTACGGCAAATGTGAGAGTAAAAATTCTGCATAAGATGCCTTCATCAATTCCTTGAAAATCATAATTTGAAACATTTTGATTAAATTGAAGGACATGATTAAAAGCAGAAGAATTTCTCTTACCATTGAATATTACCTGAGGCAAGAGTCTTACCACTTCGGGTGGAGTATTGGAAGATGCACATCCATGGATACAACTCCAAATTGGAAGTTTAAAAGGAGCCATTGTGATTAAATAAAATTTTAAAATTGAAAAGAATCCAATAGACAACAAGTTTTAGGCCCTCCTTCTAGCGCCAAAAATGTTGAAGCCTCGAAAATCACTGCTACAACATTGGGGGATAACCACCTGGTTCGGACCTTAATACATATCCTTTTCCGTTTATGATAGTGGCTCCGACTGGTTTAACTAGGTCCAATTACCTTTTCCCTATCGCTATTGGTTTACGATGTATCATTAACTACCAATAGACAGGGATATCAGATCAATTCTTCTTGCTGATCAGGCAAGAGAATGACCCTTAAGCTGATTTGGGTTCAGCCAAACCACAACTAAGATTTTGCCTCTTCAAGAAGAGGACTTAAAAGAATGTAGAAATTAATCTAATTGCAAACTTATTCTATAATGCAAGCAAAGGAAACTAATCTAAATCCTATCTCAATCAGGTAGATGTAAATCTAACCCAACTAAGAGCAAGATAATTAAGTAATGAGGATTAAAATATGTCTGGCTTTTAATTAATGTCAAACCAACGAAGAAATTCAATTTAGCTCACATTTGTGAGTACCAAAACTGTAACACCCCAATTTCTGTGTTGAATTTTTAAAAAGTTAGACATTTGAATTTTAAATCCTAAGGGGGTGGACCCCAAGGGATGGATATGGTGTGAATGTATTGGCATATTTTATTTGAGGAAATAAATAAAAATGATTGTGCAACTTGACCAAAAAGAGAATTGAGATCACTTGCCAAATCAATGAGGATGGATAAGGCAACAAATCCCCAAAAATCTTTCAAAAAATCCTTGAAAGAAAATTATTTAGATTGAGGAGAATCTAAATTACCCCAATGAAGAGGAGTAGTTGGGAAGAGGTGAGAAAAAGCTGGAAAAGCTGAGGAAAAGCTTAAAGCAGCTTTAAAGAATCCCAAGATGGGAAGCCTAGGCTAAACAGGAAAGAAAGCATCCTGCTATTCTGGACGTAGAATTAGAAACATGCTTTGGGGGAATTTTGAGCTTAAATAAGCTGCTCCTAGACAGATCAGAGGTTGATCTGTGCAAGGAGGTGATCTCTGCTCGGGGGTGAATCCTGGGAGATAAAGAGGATTCTAAGGTTGGGAGGTTGGTCATTTTGCAGATTGCATGGTATGTTCTGAAATTCTGTTCCTATGTTTTATTTCAGTATGAATTGGCTACATATAAAATTTAATTCTATGACAATGAAAAGCTTTTGGTTCTACATTTAACAGAATCTATCCTTAGGTATTTACCTTCCAGATTTTGTATGGTTGTAGACCAGAGATTCCATAGAGTAGAAACTTCAGAGACTCTAAACCAAGATTGGTTTAAATCTGATGTTACTTGGCCTCTACAGATTTTTATTTGTGTTATCTGTATAAAAAAAAAAAAAAAAAAAGTATAAGGATAGAATCTGCTTACGTTTATACTAGAGTAATATTATATCATAACTGCAATTTCATGGTGTAAGACAGATATGGAAGGAATTAGGATATTAAAATCTTACTTTTATAGTGGTGTCAGAAAGAAAAAAAAAACAAAACTCTATTCCATATGAATATTATAGCTGTTGTAAAGGTATATTTTATTTTCCTAGATCTATGTTGAAGCTTTGAAACAAGTATAGAATAAAAGAGATCAAAAAAAAAAATAAGTAACAATTCTCTAGTTAAGCATTAGAAAATCAATGCAGATATACTTCAAAGGAATAATATAAATTGAAAGCATGAACCTAGACAAGGCATTCCTACAAATTCTAAAGAGTGATAATACCTTATATAGGTACTACAAATTCCATAAATCATGTATTATAATGTGGATAACGAGTTCATTGTTAAAGCTGGAAAATTATATTATGAAAAAGAGTTATGCTAAGTCAAAAACCCACTAGCAATATATCAATCTTTACAACTAGATTCTTCTAAAGCTTCAAGAGCGCACTTAAGCGCTTATCCAAGAGGATAGTATAACATGTAAGTGCAAATAAAACTTTACCTAACCACGTGCCTTAGTGGCATAAACAAACGACTAATATGAAACATTAAAACAGAGTGACGCGGACCTTTCAAAGGACACGGAATGAGGAAAACGATAAGGATAAGAAAATGAATTCATATATATATATACATGCAAATAATTATGTGGAAATTTTTTTTTTATTTATATATAAGAGCATACGAACTCTTATTCCATCCTGCCGGGACATGGCGAAAGTTACTGTTAAATCTTAAAACAAAAATCATTGCAATTTAAAAGGGTAATTACCGAAAAGAACTTGAAATGAGTAACACGGGTATAGATTTACGTATACCCTACGAACCTCGTCTAAAGGATTATACAATTAACGGGTAAGCATTCTTCAAACATTATATATATAGACTGCTACGTATCAAATAATAATTACTGCGCTACTGTATGTACCTATAAACCTCTTGGTCAAAACAAAAAGGGAGGAGCGCTAACTCTGTATAGTATAGATGAACGCGTATGGAAAAAAAAGAGAAACCGGAGCACGGATCGAAACTATGCAGTTCATGAGTAGAATGTCACCTCGGGTCGGCATATTAATATGGAGTATATATCTATGATAGTCATGTACGTGTGTAACAAAACACAAACGAAAAACCGAACCAAAATGATTGCTGAAACGAATTATTATACCACAGTGAGGGTAGATAATATAGGATCGCTGTAATGATCCAAAGAAATGAATAAACCGCTATAGCACGGCTCGGCCGTCCAGTAACTCATTCCTCCGGTGTCATCGGAAACCCTAGGGATTTACCGACGGCTGTAGTCAAGAGCACACTGAAGAGTGTTGCAACGATGAATAAAATCGTAAGGAGATACCAGATCCCACGCGAAAATGGCTGGCCACGATTGCAACTTCCCTGCCGAGAAGAAAACTCGCCTTTCGTATTAGTAGCGGCTGTTATACAAGAAAAATATATATATGAAAAAAAGAAGAAGACGATAATAGCATAAACACCGAGATATCCTACAATAACGACGCAGCAAATTATTTGGACGAACGATTGAAATGAAAAGACTGTAAACTACATCATAACCTATTCCATGAGCCGAGTATAATAAACTAGTTCACGGAATGGTTAAAGTTATAGAGAAATCGAAACAAAATAAACCAGGATAAACGTAAAATAAATAAATATAAATCTACAGTAAACTCGTTCGATCTTCTGAAAATCGACCGATAGCATAACTTATCAAGATTTCGATGCAAGCCATAGAAATCGACTGCAGAAAATAACCGGCTTGTAACCCGACATCTCGCAGAAAACAAGAATAGGGGTTTCATTGCGCCAGGAAATAATCTAAGGAGTTTTAACATTCTAAATGTTCGAATGAGGAGGCCGACTCCCTGCCTGGGAAAGACAGGCGAGAGAGGGTCTGCCATTGAGAAGAAGGCAGCGTTAGAGAGGGAATGGCAAGTGGTTCAGAAAAGGGTCTCGGCTTAAATTAACAAACTTACCCTCATCCTACTGCTGCCAATCCGTAAAGAAATCCGGGGAAACCCTAGCGAAACTGACAGCCGGATACATTCCTTCTGCACTCAAGCCAGAAAAACATTATAACTCTGTACCCGTCAAACCCTAATGGTACGGGATCCGGCGTTGGGCGGCCAGACGAATGCTATACAGTGCGAAGCCAGGACGCACATATAGACAGAGGTTCGATTCACAAGCCAGCGCCACACTGTCAAACTTCAGTCAGGAGTGCGTAGGGTTTACGCCATGCAGAGTCTGAGGGAGTAGGCGTACTGCAGTAGCTTGAAAAGCAATGCCACGTCTTGTTTAACTCTGCAACACGACACGCAATATCTGTCATCGAAATTTTGAATAAGGGACTGACGCAATTAACAAATTTAAATTATTCAATTGCAGAAAGCTCTTGACAGTCCGTGGGTACAGAGGTACCAACCCGCCCATACATGCCATTGATTAACCTTTAGAACCAGCAAACGCCGGCTTCTGGATGAGATTAAACTTTCCGAGGTCAACAGCAAAATGATATGGAGAAACACGGTAAACTACTGGTCGGCGAGAGGCGTCGAAACCCTATTGATGTGTATACCTAATATCCGCGCAATTCCATAGTTATATTCGGGGTTATAAATATACATGCCTATGGATTTATAATAGAGCGATACGTGAAGGTTGATAATGGTATATAAACGCATGTCATTTCAATCAACCCTTCTAAATACATCGATATAATCAATTGGAGGGGTACCGGTGTTATATATATATATATATGTCTAAGCAATCTACAAGTCTCCTAAGTGATATATAGGTGCGCTACCCTAACCTATATTATATACTTGGCACTTATGAGATTAACATGGGTAGATAGTGCATATGCTTTATATAAATCTCCCATATGGTATGTATAGATGGGAATACATATATATTATATATGAACTTAAAATTTCATATGGATTCTAGATGGATTTAACGCATGTATAAGTGTGCATACTATACACCCATCTCCTATGTGTTCCATAGGAATTTAAGTTACATATATGTCATAAGTGGATTTAAAATATTTGTAAGTGGTATATGCCATATACTAATCTTCTAGAGGATATATATATGTGTTAAATGGATAAAATGTAAACTTCTGTAGAGGAAGAGTGGACAAGAATTCCTTGTAATTAAGAATAAAAAAAAAAAAAAAAAATTTAGGGTAAACTGGAGGTGTTACAAATGGTATCGGAGCAAAGTTACAACAAATTGGGGTGTTGTTTTGTGCTCACTACTTATTAAATATTTTGTTTTTCTGCAGTTTATAAACTTTGCTAATCTGTGTTGTAAGTGTATACAGTTGAAATGGAAGAAGGTGAAGGGATTTATGTGGATCTGCGGAATGAGTTTGCTACTCCAGATCCCAATGCCCCGGTACTGGCTATGTTGCACCGGATGCAACGAGAGTTGGCTGAATTAAGAAGCCAAAATGACATGTTGTCATCAGCCAGTAAGGAGCAGGAAAAGCTCATCAGAGAGCTAACTTCCCGGAACAGCCAGGAGGGCGAAGGTTCTGGAAAAAGAAAGATGGATGAATATGAGGATGAGGATGCAGCTAGAAATCAACATAAGCAGAAAAGAGAGTTGCAAGGAGAATTTAGAAAGATCAAACCTCCCTCCTATGATGGGGAGAAGGAGGAGGATGCTGAAGCTTGGTTGCTGAACATGATCAAGTATTTCCAAGTTTATCAATATGAGAGTAATCTGAAGGCTAGATTAGCTGTGTACCAACTACAAGGAAAAGCTACACTCTGGTGGGAAGAGACTAAAATGGTGCATGCCATTGATGAAAAAACAGTTACTTGGGAAGATTTTCAGACTAAGTTCAAAAGTCGTTATTTAAATGAACGTTACTATGACGATAAAGCAAAAGAATTCCATGAACTTAGGCTAGGGCAGTTAACTATTGATGAATTCATCACTAAGTTTACAAATTTACTGAGGTATGTTCCCTACATTAGAGAAGAAAAGGCCAAAGTGCAAAGGTTTTTAAATTGTTTGCCTAATGTTTACAAGGAGAAAATTGAATTTGACAACCCAAAGACTATGGATGAAGCTGTTAGAAAAGCACGATTATGCTATCAGCAGTTTAAGGGTAAGGTGGAACAAGGGAAGAGTTGGCTGAACAAGGGTGAGTTTAAAGGCAAAAGACCAAAACCAGCATATTTAAGAAATTTTGGTAGAGATCACCAAAGCAAAAAGTTCAGCAAACCAAAGGAAAGCCAGTCTGCTCAGTCCCAAGTAGTTTCAAAACCAGTAGAAGGGAATAAAAGACAGGATGGGACAGTCAGAATGAAGGAACCTCTGAAATGTTGGGGCTGTGGAGAACCCCATATGATGAGGGACTGCCCCCATCGAAATATACACATGATCAGCAGAGAGCGAGAGGCCACAACAGTCAATGACATAGCCAGAAACATACCAACTATCAGTGCAGCATTGGAAAATCGGCAAGCAGAACATCAAGCAACCATGGTGGAAATGGAGGGTAATATTTCTGACTTACCTGTTACTGTTTTGATTGATCCAGGTGCTTCTTTGAGTTACATTAGTCCTGGAATTGTAGAAAAATGTAAAATTAAACCTGAAAAATTTCAGCATTCCTGGTTGGTACAGCTGGCCACTGGAACTAAGAGAAAAGTCACACATAAGTTGCCCTAAACAGTAATACAATTAAATGGGTTCCCAACAGAAGTAAATCTGAACATACTGCCATTAGGATCCTATGATCTACTGATAGGAATGGATTGGCTAGAAACGCAGAAAGCTATGATGAACTGTTGGGATAAAACCTTGCATTGTGTAGATGAGGAAGGGAAACCTTTTACACTAAAAGGGAAACCAAAACCCATTGTAGTAAGGCAGATATCAGCCTTACAATTGAAAAGAACAGCTAGAAAAGGATACCAAGTATATGTAGTGCATGTAGAAGAAATAGAACAGAAAACTGAGGAAGAGTTACTGGATGCTATACCAGTCATCAGAGAATTTAAGGAAGTCTTTCCCAAGGAAATTCCTCATCTTCCCCCCAAGAGAGAGATTGATTTTTCAATCGATCCGGTACCAGGAGCAACACCGGTGTCTCGAGAACCTTATCGAATGAGCCCTCCTGAACTAATGGAATTGAAAATGCAATTACAGGAATTGTTAGATAAAGGGTATATAAGACCCAGTGTGTCTCCTTGGGGAGCCCCAGTTTTATTTGTGAAAAAGAAGGATGGAAATTTTAGGATGTGTATTGACTATCGTCAACTGAATAAATTGACCATTAAGAATAGATATCCACTCCCTAGAATTGATGATCTTTTTGATCAAGTGAGAGGAGCTTCAGTCTTCTCCAAGATAGACCTCAGGACTGGGTATCATCAACTCAGAATTAAAGAAGAAGACATCAGCAAAACAACATTTCGAACTAGGTATGGGCATTACGAATTCGTAGTCCTACCTTTCGGTTTGACGAATGCTCCTGCCACCTTTATGTGTTTGATGAACAGTGTGTTGAATAAGTATTTGGACAAATTTGTTCTTGTGTTCATAGATGATATCTTAGTCTATTCTAAAAACGAAGAGGAACACAAGGAACATCTGAAAATTGTGTTGCAGACTTTAAAAGAAAATCAGCTATATGCCAAATTCAGTAAATGTGAATTTTATAAAGATAAAATTCAATATTTGGGTCATATAATTTATGAAAAAGGGTTGGCAGTTGACCCTGAAAAGATAAAAGCCATTAAAGAATGGCCAATCCCCACTGATGTTTCAGCAGTAAGATCATTATGGGAATTGCAGGTTATTATCGCAGATTTGTGGAGAGGTTTTATGCAATAGCAAATCCCATAACCTCATTACAAAGGAAGGGTGTTAAGTTCGTATGGACTGAGAAATGTCAAAAAAGTTTCAAACAATTGAAACAAAGACTTATTTCAGCACCTATATTAAAAATTGCTGATCCTGATAAAGAGTTTGTGGTATGTACAAATGCTTGCAGAGAGGGGCTAGGAGGAGTTCTATTGCAAGAAAATTCAGTTATTGCCTATGAGTCTAGGAAATTGAAAACCCATGAACAGAATTATAGTGCATATGATTTGGAATTTGCAGTTGTTATTCATGCTTTAAAAATGTGGAGGCACTATCTGCTGGGGAAGAAGTTCACATTAATGACTGATCATATTAGCCTTAAGTATTTCTTTTCCCAAACTGACCTGAATGCAAGACAAGCCAGATGGATGTCTTTTCTAAGTGAATTTGATATGGACATAAAACATATCAAAGGAAAAGAAAATAAAGTTGCTGATGCCTTAAGTAGAAATGCTTGTCAACATTTAAATGGCATTGGGAGTAGTGCCCAGATGGAGATAGAAGAATTGGTGGGAGAAGTAGCAAAACAAGATCCCAACTATGAAGCCCTCTTGGTGAAATTACAGAAAAGGGATAAAACAGATTACACTAAAAATCCACAAGGGCTGCTCTATTATAAAAACAGGTTGTATATTCCCAATATAGAGTCATTGAAAAGAGAAATACTAGATGAATATCACAAACAGCCCTATGCAGGACATCCAGGGTATCAGAAGATGTTAACTGCCTTGAAAAAGAAGCTGTTCTGGCCAGGAATGAAGAGAGATGTGGCAGAGTATCTAAGTAAATGTATGGAGTGTCAATTAGTCAAGGTTGAGCATCAACATCCAGCGGGGCTTTTAAATCCCCTGCCAATTGCAGAATGGAAATGGGATACAGTTTCCATGGATTTTATAACAGGACTACCCAAAACCAAATACCAACATGATTCAATAATGGTGGTGGTAGACACTTTAACCAAAGCTGCTCACTTCATACCAGTCAAATCTACTTTCGGAACAGCTCAAGTGGCAAATGTTTTCCTGAAAGAGATAGTACGGCTTCATGGGGTGCCCAAAGTAATTGTCTCAGATCGAGACGCTAAGTTTACAACAGCATTTTGGAAAGGGTTGTTTGGAGGGATGGGTACTAAACTGAATTTTAGTACTGCCTATCACCCTCAAACAGATGGGCAGATAGAAAGGACGAATCAAATATTAGAGGATATGTTGCGAATGTATGTGATGGATAGACCATCAAAGTGGGAAGAGTATCTACATCTAGTTGAGTTTGCCTATAATAATAGCTACCAATCCTCTATTAAGATGAGTCTGTTTGAGGCACTCTACGGGAGAAAGTGCCGTACTCCCTTGAGTTGGAGTCAACCAGAGGATAAACTGGTGTTGGGACCAGATGCACTACAAGAAATGGAAAGAATTGTTAAACGAATACAAAGAAACATAAAGACAGCACAAGACCAACAGAAGAGCTATGCTGATAAGAAAAGGGTGCACAGAGAATTCAAAGTGGGGGATCATGTGTATTTGCGCATTAAACCCAAAAAGAGTACACTTTATGCAGGAAGTTGTGCAAAACTGGCTCCTAGATATTGTGGGCCTTTTGAGGTGTTAGAAAGGGTGGGACCAGTGGCTTACAAGCTGGCCTTAGCACCCCATGTTAAAGTGCATAATGTATTTCATGTTTCATTATTAAAAAGATATGTACATGATGCTTCTCACATAGTTGATTGGAATGTTGTACAGGTGGAACCAGAAGGGGAGTTTCTGCCAGAAACGCTTCAAATATTGGAGCGGGAAGAAATTGAATTAAGAAATAGAACAGTGGTCAGAGTAAAGGTGCAGTGGAAGCACTTTACTGCTAAAGAAGCCACCTGGGAAAGAGAAGCAGAAATGATGGAGAAATATCCATTTTTGTTTAACTAAACTTTAGTAGTTAAATAACAACACCGAGGACGGTGTTTATTTTCAGAGGGGGAATATGTAACACCCCAATTTCTGTGTTGAATTTTTAAAAAGTTAGACATTTGAATTTTAAATCCTAAGGGGGTGGACCCCAAGGGATGGATATGGTGTGAATGTATTGGCATATTTTATTTGAGTAAATAAATAAAAATGATTGTGCAACTTGACCAAAAAGAGAATTGAGATCACTTGCCAAATCCATGAGGATGGATAAGGCAACAAATCCCCAAAAATCTTTCAAAAAATCCTTGAAAGAAAATTATTTAGATTGAGGAGAATCTAAATTACCCCAATGAAGAGGAGTAGTTGGGAAGAGGTGAGGAAAAGCTGGAAAAGCTGAGGAAAAGCTTAAAGCAGCTTTAAAGAATCCCAAGATGGGAAGCCTAGGCTAAACAGGAAAGAAAGCATCCTGCTATTCTGGACGTAGAATTAGAAACATGCTTTGGGGGAATTTTGAGCTTAAATAAGCTGCTCCTAGACAGATCAGAGGTTGATCTGTGCAAGGAGGTGATCTCTGCTCGGGGGTGAATCCTGGGAGATAAAGAGGATTCTAAGGTTGGGAGGTTGGTCATTTTGCAGATTGCATGGTATGTTCTGAAATTCTGTTCCTATGTTTTATTTCAGTATGAATTGGCTACATATAAAATTTAATTCTATGACAATGAAAAGCTTTTGGTTCTACATTTAACAGAATCTATCCTTAGGTATTTACCTTCCAGATTTTGTATGGTTGTAGACCAGAGATTCCATAGAGTAGAAACTTCAGAGACTCTAAACCAAGATTGGTTTAAATCTGATGTTACTTGGCCTCTACAGATTTTTATTTGTGTTATCTGTATAAAAAAAAAAAAAAACAAAAGTATAAGGATAGAATCTGCTTACGTTTATACTAGAGTAATATTATATCATAACTGCAATTTCATGGTGTAAGACAGATATGGAAGGAATTAGGATATTAAAATCTTACTTTTATAGTGGTGTCAGAAAGAAAAAAAAAACAAAACTCTATTCCATATGAATATTATAGCTGTTGTAAAGGTATATTTTATTTTCCTAGATCTATGTTGAAGCTTTGAAACAAGTATAGAATAAAAGAGATCAACAAAAAAAATAAGTAACAATTCTCTAGTTAAGCATTAGAAAATCAATGCAGATATACTTCAAAGGAATAATATAAATTGAAAGCATGAACCTAGACAAGGCATTCCTACAAATTCTAAAGAGTGATAATACCTTATATAGGTACTACAAATTCCATAAATCATGTATTATAATGTGGATAACGAGTTCATTGTTAAAGCTGGAAAATTATATTATGAAAAAGAGTTATGCTAAGTCAAAAACCCACTAGCAATATATCAATCTTTACAACTAGATTCTTCTAAAGCTTCAAGAGCGCACTTAAGCGCTTATCCAAGAGGATAGTATAGCATGTAAGTGCAAATAAAACTTTACCTAACCACGTGCCTTAGTGGCATAAACAAACGACTAATATGAAACATTAAAATAGAGTGACGCGGACCTTTCAAAGGACGCGGAATGAGGAAAACGATAAGGATAAGAAAATGAATTCATATATATATATACATGCAAATAATTATGTGGAAATTTTTTTTTTATTTATATATAAGAGCATACAAACTCTTATTCCATCATGCCGGGACATGGCGAAAGTTACTGTTAAATCTTAAAACAAAAATCATTGCAATTTAAAAGGGTAATTACCAAAAAGAACTTGAAATGAGTAACACGGGTATAGATTTACGTATACCCTACGAACCTCGTCTAAAGGATTATACAATTAACGGGTAAGCATTCTTCAAACATTATATATATAGACTGCTACGTATCAAATAATAATTACTGCGCTACTGTATGTACCTATAAACCTCTTGGTCAAAACAAAAAGGGAGGAGCGCTAACTCTGTATAGTATAGATGAACACGTATGGAAAAAAAAAGAGAAACCGGAGCACGGATCGAAACTATGCAGTTCATGAGTAGAATGTCACCTCGGGTCGGCATATTAATATGGAGTATATATCTATGATAGTCATGTACGTGTGTAACAAAACACAAACGAAAAACCGAACCAAAATGATTGCTGAAACGAATTATTATACCACAGTGAGGGTAGATAATATAAGATCGCTGTAATGATCCAAAGAAATGAATAAACCGCTATAGCACGGCTCGGCCGTCCAGTAACTCATTCCTCCGGTGTCATCGGAAACCCTAGGGATTTATTGACGGCTGTAGTCAAGAGCACACTGAAGAGTGTTGCAACGATGAATAAAATCGTAAGGAGATACCAGATCCCACGCGAAAATGGCTGGCCACGATTGCAACTTCCCTGTCGAGAAGAAAACTCGCCTTTCGTATTAGTAGCGGCTGTTATACAAGAAAAATATATATATGAAAAAAAGAAGAAGACGATAATAGCATAAACACCGAGATATCCTACAATAACGACGCAGCTCATTATTTGGACGAACGATTGAAATGAAAAGACTGTAAACTACATCATAACCGATTCCATGAGCCGAGTATAATAAACTAGTTCACGGAATGGTTAAAGTTATAGAGAAATCGAAACAAAATAAACCAGGATAAACGTAAAATAAATAAACGTAAATCTACAGTAAACTCGTTCGATCTTCTGAAAATCGACCGATAGCATAACTTATCAAGATTTCGATGCAAGCCATAGAAATCGACTGCAGAAAATAACCGGCTTGTAACCCGACATCTCACAGAAAACAAGAATAGGGTTTTCATTGCGCCAGGAAATAATCTAAGGAGTTTTAACATTCTAAATGTTCGAATGAGGAGGCCGACTCCCTGCCTAGGAAAGACAGGCGAGAGAGGGTCTGCCATTGAGAAGAAGGCAGCGTTAGAGAGGGAATGGCAAGTGGTTCGGAAAAGGGTCTCGGCTTAAATTAACAAACTTACCCTCATGCTACTGCTGCCAATCCGTAAAGAAATCCGGGGAAACCCTAGCGAAACTGACAGCCGGATACATTCCTTCTGCACTCAAGCCAGAAAAACATTATAACTCTGTACCCGTCAAACACTAATGGTACGGGATCCGGCGTTGGGCGGCCAGACGAATGCTATACAGTGCGAAGCCAGGACGCACATATAGACAGAGGTTCGATTCACAAGCCAGCGCCACACTGTCAAACTTCAGTCAGGAGTGCGTAGGGTTTACGCCATGCAGAGTCTGAGGGAGTAGGCGTACTGCAGTAGCTTGAAAAGCAATTCCACGTCTTGTTTAACTCTGCAACACGACACGCAATATCTGTCATCGAAATTTTGAATAAGGGACTGACGCAATTAACAAATTTAAATTATTCAATTGCAGAAAGCTCTTGACAGTCCGTGGGTACAGAGGTACCAACCCGCCCATACATGCCATTGATTAACCTTTAGAACCAGCAAACGCCGGCTTCTGGATGAGATTAAACTTTCCGAGGTCAACAGCAAAATGATATGGAGAAACGCGGTAAACTACTGGTCGGCGAGAGGCGTCGAAACCCTATTGATGTGTATACCTAATATCCGCGCAATTCCATAGTTATATTCGGGGTTATAAATATACATGCCTATGGATTTATAATAGAGCGATACGTGAAGGTTGATAATGGCATATAAACGGATGTCATTTCAATCAACCCTTCTAAATACATCGATATAATCAATTGGAGGGGTACCGGTGTTATATATATATATATGTCTAAGCAATCTACAAGTCTCCTAAGTGATATATAGGTGCGCTACCCTAACCTATATTATATACTTGGCACTTATGAGATTAACATGGGTAGATAGTGCATATGCTTTATATAAATCTCCCATATGGTATGTATAGATGGGAATACATATATATTATATATGAACTTAAAATGTCATATGGATTCTAGATGGATTTAACGCATGTATAAGTGTGCATACTATACACCCATCTCCTATGTGTTCCATAGGAATTTAAGTTACATATATGTCATAAGTGGATTTAAAATATTTGTAAGTGGTATATGCCATATACTAATCTTCTAGAGGATATATATATGTGTTAAATGGATAAAATGTAAACTTCTGTAGAGGAAGAGTGGACAAGAATTCCTTGTAATTAAGAATAAAAAAAAAAAAAAAAAATTTAGGGTAAACTGGAGGTGTTACAAAAACATATTCTATTGAGACCATTTGACTGAAATAATAAATCAACAACACTCCGGAAGAAATTCACAAAAATGATATTGATTATCAAATCAATCAAGCCAATAATTAAACAATAATATGTGGAAGAAATTCACAACATATTATTATTTAAAAAAAATAGTTTTGTAAGACAGATTTCTGAGCAAATCGTTACTCAGAAATCAGATTTAAATCTATAAGAATAGAGATACATAACAATTTGAGACAAATTATCCATATCAACAGAAATGCATAAACATGAATAAAATGAAACAACAATTTTATTAACATAAAAATTAAACTGATATTTGATACAGAAATGCCAAAAATACCAGTTAATTGAATCTGCTTCTCCAATCCTGGTCTCTAACAGTACTTTACATTATTTAAATTCCTGCTTTCAAAACTAGAGCTGCAAAAATGCAAACTCTGCCCATCATGCATAATTCAAGATATAAAGAATAAAACCTCATTAATGTTCAGATCTGAAACTTTCTCTCCTCCCCATCTACAACTCTAAATTCCTATAACAGAAATGCTTTTAGAAGTCTGGAATTGCAGAGGAGAGCAGCCCTTTTTACATTTTGCAATCTGCAATTTATAATCCTCCCAAAAGTATTTTTAGAAGAGAGTTTGTTGAAGAAAAATCTGCCCAATCCAACTTTAATTGCTCAAAAATTTCAATCTTTAATTGTTGGAGTCTTCTCATTGATTGAAATCTTTTTCCTCAATATCTCTTCTATTGTTTTTTCCTGTAAAAAGAAATTAAAATGAATTAAGATGCAACATTAAAATCCAAATATTATTTCTAACATTTAAAACAAATCCAATCAAATTCTATTTAAATAAATAAAAAGGAAATTTGAGCTTCTTACTGATACTCATAACGATCTTAATTAACCGAGGATATATTGATGCATGAATCTACAATTAGAAGAGGCTGGGCAAATGAAAATGAAGAAAACAAAACTCAGAAAATTGATTTTATTTTTAGAAATTTGGAGCTTGATCTTCTGCCTGATTTTTAACCCAATAAATGATCAAATCTGTTACTGAAACCTCCTTAGAAATGTTCTCCTTGATCTTCTCTTTCCAATGAGCCATCCTGGGCCTCATTTGGCCAAATAAAACTCATTCTATGGGCCTCCGAAGTTGGTGAGTCAATTCTGGCACAATTCTGGAATTTTCTGTTGCTGGGCTAAAAATCAGCATTTAAATTTAAAAAATTAATCCTAAATTAGAATTCTAATTAACTAATAATTAATTTTAATTTAATTATTAATTATGAACTAAACTAATTAGTTAATAAACTATTTATTAATTAATATCTAACTAACTAAAATATTAATTATTTATAAACTAATTAATATAAATAATATTTAAATTTTAATTAAATTAATTAAATATTATATATTAATTATATTAAATAAAAAATAAATAAATAAAAAATATATTAAACTTAACCTACTACTCCATTAACTCTACTCATACATATCATTGAAAAATTTAAAACAAATCATTAAAACTTAAAACTTATGAATTAATCCATGTGAGTTTGTAAAGGGGTGAGGTGAGTGGAGGGTGAGGTGAGGGTGGGTGAGGTGGAGGTACGGGAGGCATAAGGGAAAAACCAAAACTTTATATTAAAAATTTTTAACACATCGTATATTTCCTTATCGCAATATCGCAGTTTCTCAAATATGCATTATATAAAAGTTGCGATGTGTTCCGATATTGCGATATCGCGATATGCGATGTAAATTTTATTTTATATATATATATATATATATATATATATATATATATATTTTTTTTTTTTTAATATTAAGTTTTAATTTTAATTAAATTAATTATATTTTATTATAATAATTAAATTAATTAATGTTTTAAAATTTAATGTTAAATATCAGTTTTTAATGTTTTTATTTTGGTTTTATTTTGATGATGTTTAGTTTAGTTATGAAATTTTCTAAACTACAGCCACTCCGAAAATAAATAAAAAGAATAAAAATAACATTTTTAACCCAGACTAGATAAATGATGAGACTTCAAAGGAGTGCCATTTTCAAACCAGTTGACCAAATGAGTCGAAACAAGCGTCAATGGGAGGCTTATAAAAAATCGATTCTAACAAAGCAATCAAAACAAGAATCCAAAGAAAATGAAAAATTAACAAAAGCGTAGGATAATCAAAAATAAATAAAAATCCTAAAAGGTGTTTTAGCCAAAAATTTATAGAAAGGGTCCACATTATTTGAAGTGGACAAGTCAAAAATTGGGGGGTTGTGTTTTACCACAACAAGTTGATATGTGGGCAATATTTTTTGCCTTATTATCTCTGTATTGGTATATGGACTTTGGTCTTACCTTTTAATTCTCTGGCCATCTCTGTCTCCTGTCATGCCTACAATCTATGGGTTGCTCCTCAATTATTTCTTTCCCAATTGGATTGTATTAGTGTCTACTCTCTCTTTTAATCTCATGTCTTTCTCATGGAGCCTAACTTGGGTGATGGAACCTCTCTGCATTCCAAGTCTCGAATCTTGTCTAGGAATCTAACTGGTGTTGTTTTTTGGATGGTAGCTTTAGCAGATTCCTTGTCAGGTTACTTTAACATGGTTACAAGAGGAAGGAAGCCCCCTAGAGGCAAAGGCAAGCAACCTACTTCTGAGTAGCATCAAAAAAGAGGAAGAAAATCTGCACAGCAACATCTGGAACCACTGGTTCAAACATTTATATCAGAAATCCCAAGTTTAGTACGCTCCCACATTAATGGTTGGGAAACAGAGGTTTTAAACAACTTGGATAGGGAAGATGAAATGGATTCCGAGGACATGTAGAATGCGGTCAATTACACAGGGCACACACGTGGCCGAATTTCCTTATTTCAAAAGTCAGTTAGAACTTACTCGTTAATCAAATGCCTGCTAGCTATGGCAGTCATGTCAATAGCAGAAACTAAGATGGAATCAACTTTGGCAGATATTAACAGGAACATCCAGGAAATCAATCTTTCACAATTGCATCAGTATGTGAGGCTCGGAAGGTTGGAGAAGGAAATCAAGTCTATGCAGCAAATTTCAATTGAATTAGCAGGGTCCAGTGCCAAAGATCCAGCACCAGTGGAATTTGAGGAAGATTAATGGTTTCATGATCAAATGTCTTACTTTATTTTTAGGGGCTAGTACTTTTTCTGTATATGTTGTTATCTCCAGACTTAGATATTAAGTACTGTCATATATGGTATATATTGTTAACGCTTTTTATGTTTTGGTTGACATACTCTGAACTTCGATGGCTGAAATACTTGGTTTCTTGCGGGCAGGTCGAGGTCTAGTTTTGTATATTTTTTCTTGGATTTTATTAATAGAAAATGGAAGGAACTACCTAAGCCTACAAAAAAAAAAAAAAAACGTATAGTTCTTTTACATTTTAGCTGTTGTAGCTAAATATTTTAATATCAAATTTATATATATGTATATAGAGAGATTAATTTTTTTTTTTGTCTAAGTAGGGGATGATTCACCTCGTGATGCGAATATACTCTAGATTAATTTTATCTTTACTTGTATTAAGTGTTTCTATTTTCTAATGTCATTAGAAATGTGGCTCTGTGAAAGGAGCCTAGTGGAACTTTATGGTAAAGACAATGATGAATGGAAATAAAATGACATGTTTAAAAAGTTATGCGAAATGACCAGGAGTAATGAATTTCAACCTCTGGACAATTAGGAAAAAACTATATCTTTCTCTCTCCCTAGAGAGGATGAAACCCCCATCTTAGTGGGAAAAATCTAAGGATGGGAAATTTTGGGTGGAGGATGAGGAGAGAATAGTGGTGAGAACTTTGGAACCTTAAATAGGATGATGTGAAGGTTGGAATGAAGTTTCCTGGACTCAGGTGTTCTTTAG
This sequence comes from Pinus albicaulis, assembly GCA_034641835.2. Lineage (NCBI taxonomy): Eukaryota > Viridiplantae > Streptophyta > Pinopsida > Pinales > Pinaceae > Pinus > Pinus albicaulis. The sequence continues at coordinate 647,709,259 of CM076569.1, read as the reverse complement.
TTGGACATAGAGCTAGTGGAACCCTCGGAAGAAAAGCCTTGATGAAAGAAATTTAGAATTGGACTAAGTGAAGTCTTGAGGTTTTGTAATAAGATAACTTAATGGTTTTTTTATAAGACTAAGTAAGCAAGCTCTGGGGGAGACTAGATGTCATTTCCAATCTCATGGTTGGGTGGTGTGGTCATCCTAATTGACTTTTCTTTCAGTTGGGACTAAACACAAATAATTATCTCTTCAATTTTCTTTATTAGTTATACAAATTAGTCTGTGTATTAGTTGTCTATGAACATGGATAAATTGCATAACTGTTTGAATCTTATGTATAGAAGTAAATATAGTATAAATTCTTCCAATTATCTTTCATTAGCTGTATCCAAAGTTAAACATGTGAGTTCCTTTGGTTTTAATAGAAATATCATAGTGTTGTATAAAACAAAACAATCTCTTTGGAGGAAAATGGTGATGTATGATTACATGCATTAGCTAGTTATACAAGCATAATAACCTTCTGATTCTGAAATAACTTCTTGTAAATCATTATGAAAGTTCTAGTTAAGTCCTCAAAGCTATGAGCGCAAGACTTGTTGGGGATGTCTATAATAAAACAAACCCTTAAGTAACAATACCCTACCGGCAAAGGACGTGCCTGAGATAGCCGAAGTCCCATTTTCAGCCAGATACTGACAACTTCCAATAATAAATAAAAAGAAAATAACATATTTATATAGTTAACAATTCATTTATTTAATTAAGGAGTTGCGAGATAATTTTCTGAGTCTACTAATAACCACATAAAGGAAAAGAAAAATAATTGTGTGCATGAATTATAACAACAAAGGTTTCTAAATAATTACAATAAAGAGAACAATAATAAACCTAGTGCAGTCACACATTCAAAAATTTATATATGAAAAACTTGAGGTGGAACTTTCATAGTAAAATCCATGAAATGCGGAACCTTGGTAGGCTAACAATTATTTTGATTATTCTTTTTAGAAATTACACTGTATTTGAAAACAAGAAAACTAATTATATTATGATGAATTTAAAATATAATCATATCATAAGAAATAAACCCCACACTGGATTAATAACTTCACTAATTTAAACCCACGGGGTCACTGTGTGTAACTTACCCATTGTCCCTCAAATAAAATTTACAACAACCAATAACTTTGATATACATGAAATAGAGTAACCCCATTGAATCCATGTGGTGGAAAAGTAACACTACCATCAAACCAAAACTTAAGCCTAGTAAAAGTTATTAACTGTCGAACAAATTTAGTCCTCTTTTTCCTCATTAAGTATTTCTTTTAACGCTAAATCACAATGAGGGTTTGGGGTAAAACCCTTATAGAAGCTAAGAGCCAAAAGGAACTTGAAAGGAGACAATGTGGCATCTGGTGAGAACTCGAGAATGGAATTCTAGTCGTAGCCTTGTAGCAAAAGTTTGGAAAAGAGCCTAACCTTTATTATAAGTAAGTGGGAGGTTAAAAAATCATATCAACTTCGAGGAAAAGTGATATGAAATAGATATGAAATAGGACTGAATAGTTTCCAAAGTGAATTGATTGTTAACTTGATCGCTTAGTGTGGAAGGCATAAGGGAAGCAATTGATTTTATGTGTTAATCCATAAATTAAGAAGAAAAATTAAATATTGATTTGCAGCAAATAAAAGATATAGAAGGAAATAAACGCGGATTATGGACTTCATCCCTGGTGGACTACGTCTCTGGGTCTGCTTGCAAGATGGGTGTCTATTTTATTAAGGAATGATCCAAGAAAGTATTTACACACCAATTAACTAGATTTAACATGCTCACAGGGACCTCTGGTCTCTTTCAACATAAATCTCCCTCTCCTAGGTTTCCAACGCCTGTCTCGGTACCTAATTCCGCCTCTGGATGACCAATATACACGTGAAATAAAACTGACTCTCTCTTACATAATTCTGAATACAAGTCTTCAAAAGCACTCCATGCTTTCATGGAACAATTGTTAAGTTTTTATAATTACAGTCCAAGGTTCAGGTCGGAACTTTTGGGATTAGCATAGCATTTGGTTGATTGTATTAATTGGAATTAGATTTCGGTGGAATAAAATTTTAATAACTTAGGAATTACGTTACATGATGTATAATTTTAAAACTGTGCATATTCATTTCAGAAACCCAAAATTGAACTTTGGATAAAAATAAACTTGACGATTAATCTCTTGGCGATGGTTGGATGAACGATTACCATGTGATATGGTGGTTCCATTTCCCTAACTGCTGAGTGCCACATCACACTTCAAGCTCTGGCGGTTCTGCAAACGGTGCAGTCGACCTCATCCGCATGTGACAATTGCTCTGATTGTTGCGGTCTTCTCACGGTTGGCTCCAAAAATTGCGCGGTAAATGTTCCAATATGTTCACATGCTGTCTACGCCCTGCCCGACGGTCTTCTCTGTGGTGGGTTGTCTAATATTAAAGGTTTATTACGTATGGTTTATAATCAGAGTAGAGGCAAATAATATTTACATTATATAATGATATGGTACCGATCAAATAATGTTAATGTCTTTAGAAATATACTACAAATATTGTCTTCACCAAAAGACTGGATAATTGGATATACATTACCTCAGCATGTCATAAGAGAAAACGCATCATTGTATTATCATTTAGTAGTTTTGCATATGAGAAGGTAACTCGGAGAAAGAAAACATAATTATTTTTTTGTTGAACATAAGTAGGGATCACTTAGTTTATTGGATGGAAGTACTTATAGTTAACATGATAGGATAAGATTTGATTTGTTTGGGAGCTTGATAGATCCATATTTCAAATAGGTATAGCTTGCTTTAATGATTAATAATTGTAGTTATTATTATTGTTTTATTATTATTTTTATCTAATCTGACGGAGTCCAAATATTATATTATATTATTATTATTATTTATGTAATTTAACTATGTCAAATATTTTATATAACATAACATAACATTACAATGTTTCTTCCATATTGAGTTAGAGAGCTCCTCTAGGTGCAACTAGGATTGTGTGTAGGTTCATTGAACTTGAATGCCCTTGAGATAATTTAATTCCCCCAAAAATAGTTTCCATCCTCAAATGAATTCCATAAAATTTGAACTAAAACATGGGTGATCTAAACCCCACTCAAACCAACAAGTTTAGTCTTGATGATAAATTTAAATTACTAATAAATAAAAGTACAACCAATGATAACAAACATGTTTCCTTACAATAAATTTGATCTGATTTTACCGTGGTTTAAATATGCAATTTAATTCCCTGAGGGGTAGGTGTGAGGACCACCAGGTGCTCATATATTGCAAGTATCCTAGCTTTTATTGAAAACCAATATGAAATTGCTCCCACTACTATTACACTCCACTCCATATGATTCAACCATCTATATTTTTTTTGGTAGTTAAGTTTAGCCTGGGCTTGAGCTAACCTATTTATTAGATGGAAAAAATATAGATCAACCCATTTATTGGATCACAGAAGACCAACCCACACACCCACAATGGGATGCTTATCACCAGGATCATGTGAGGATTTGGAAGGTTTGGACACCCTTTTGGAATTTAATTCTCCAAAAGTGGCTTCCATCCTCAACCCCTCACCATAAGGTTTCAACCTATGACCTGGTTGAGACTAAACCCCATGTAAACTAATTGGCCTACACCTCATGGGTTAATCACCTAGTATCACCCAATATCAAATGCTGATCTAGTACTTACACAGAGAACAAAGAGAACACCTCCCAACCATAAAATCTCATATGAAGGAGCAACCTGCCACCACAATAACTGTGTAGCATTAGTTTCCAATGTGTTACATATATATTATTATTATTATCCAATTTTAAGGTTAGGACAAAATCCAAATTGGTGTATGAAACCCCCTTGTTTGTGGGACAAGGGAGTCACCTCCTCGCAACCATTTGCTTGCTAAGTTGGGAAGGCTCCTAAGTCTAGGAAGACATATATACTAACCATTAGGCCCACTTAGGAAAATAGAGAATGCTAGTCTATGCATACTAGTTACAAAAATAAAAAAAAATAAAAAAAAAATACTATTCTAAAATATAGTTAATTATCAAATGCATTACTCTTAATGCTAATTCACAAATGCATGAATTTTCACACTCTTAAGTCTAATTCACATATGCATGATTTTTCACACACTTTACTTACTTTCATAGAAATAAATTTAAATACTTAAAAAATATATAATAAATAAAATAAGATTTCGAATTTTATAAAAATAAAAGTTGAAAAAAATAATTAAAAATATTCTTACATCTATTTTTCAATAAATAAATAAAACAATTATTTTAAAATAATTATCGATTTTTTTATTAATTTATAAAATGTTTTTAACAATTAAATCTTAAGTTTATATAATTACATACATTTTAATTTAAAACCTATAAAAAAAACAATTTATAATTTCGATGCATATATATATAAGCATGTAATATACAAAAAAGTCAAGAAATACATTACCAATACGAGGGCTAAGTAAAATAGTTTCCACATGTTACCTGCCCCAGCCCGAAACCAACTTTACATGTAATTTTAGAGAATTAATAACATTTTTAGAAAATAATAACCACGCAAAAGTACGTTTCGTAAACTACACAGCACATCACCGTAAACAGTTATGAAAAAATTTTAAACTTAATAAACGGGAAAAAAACCCTCTGACGGGCATTTTGCCCGTCAAATTCCAACTCTTGCGGGCGAGGGAAGCGTGAGAATAGAAATTTACGCAATGCTTTTTAGTTACAACGAAACCGACAAAAGCATGTGAACGCACCTATGAAAATTGCCGTAGTCTAATCAAGAGTGTTTTTTTGGGTTGAAAATGATGGAAATTCGCTTACTATGTTAAGAAAATTTGGCGGGGTTTTTGTAAATTCACTTTACAACTATCAAACTTTAATATTTCGGTGTTCCAGAGGTTTTGGATGGTTTTGAATTTATTTTCATTATCAAAATTATAATTCAAACACTGTTACTATAAAATTTCTTAAATTTTTTAATCTAAATTCTCACCTATTTTGACAGTTCCGGCAATTAGTCCCTCTCGTTAAACAACTATATGAATGAAAATTAGCGTAACATACATCTAAAGCAAATAGAGAGATGCCCTGAGAACCGTTCATATATATAAGTGGAGAAAGTAATTATATGACCCTGGACATATGCGGTCAACAACAAAACCAAAGGTGGTGCCATTTTCTGAATACAAAATTAGTAATTGTCTGCATGCCTGACGTCGGACAGGAGTACAATTTTAAACATTGTGTTGTTATCACTGCAAATGCTGTAAGCACAACACTTGCGCCACCTGCCCGCTGAAAGGCATTGTTTTTTTATTGTCTTCCTCGTGACGCGTTGACAACAAAGAAATGATGAACAACTTCATACGCTTGGGGGCTGGAATTTTAGGTCTGTCAGAGCCACTAAATCCCTAATATTAAGATGTTCCTCAGTCCTCTATAGGCATAGATATGAATTTCTGTTTTTATAGATCACATCAGACCTATTTTGTTACATTGGAGATAGTCTTGTTAGTCGTATATGAACTAAATTGTTAATCATGTCCACTGATTTCTCTGATTTCACATGACATCACAGGAAGTGCTTTTGCTTTGCTCATGTTTGGTGCACCAATGTGAGTATAGTCTGCAAAACCCTAAAATTCAACCACGAATAAAGCACCATATGGGGTGTGAGACTGATTTGATTTTGTGTCATATTGGTGAACAGTACAACATTCAAGAGGGTGATAGAAAAGAGAAGTACCGAGAGCTTTTTGGGGTTACCATATACGATAGCGCTCTTCAATTGTCTTCTCTACACGTTCTATGGGTCCCCTCTCATCAGCAACGGGTGGGATAACATTAGACCCTAAAATTCAACTACGAATAAAGCTCACTTGAGATGTGAGACTGAATTTTGATTTTTATTATGTATTGGCGGTGACACAAACATTCAAGAGGGTGATAGAAAAGAGAAGTACCGAGAGCTTTTTGGGGTTACCATATACGATAGCGCTCTTCAATTGTTTTCTCTACACGTTCTATGGGTCCCCTCTCATCAGCAACGGGTGGGATAACATTGTAGTTATAGTTGTCAATGCCACTGGCATCCTTCTCGAGTGCTGCTTTGTTTGCATCGATCTTATATTCGCTCCACCTAAACCCAAGGTAAATATTTGAATTTCACCATACTTCCTCTCATGTAAATATTAACTGAAGAGCAGATTGGGTAAAATTAACGCAATCTGGAGGAACTGCCCTTACCGTCTCGCTCTCTATAAAATGTTGTAGAGGAAAATGGCCGGGATGGTCGCGTTTGTGTTGGTGGTGTTTGCGACTATTATGATAGCTTCATTTTGTGGTGTACACGACCACAAGCAGAAGAAGGACCTTCTCCACAGGAATGGTAGCGACTGGCATTCTCTACGCTTCGCCGCTATACGTCATTGTAAGCATTACCCTGCCCAGTCTAGTTTTCATAATTATGGGCACTATACCATAAATTTGATAATTATGGTGTAATAAAAAATCTCAAAAGGTAATTAATGCTACTGATAGTGCCCGTTGTTAATGTCTTTTTTTACTGTGTTTATTACTATTCAGAGACTGGTAATCCATTCGAAGAGCGTGGAATTCATGCCGACCTTCTATTTCTCGTTGTTCGCTTTCCTCGGAAGTGTGCTGTGGATGGCGTATGGTGCTCTCAGCAGAGACATTGTGATAATGGTAATGTAATAATTAAATTGTTGCTACGAGTTTATATGATGAAATTCATGTGATCAGTTTATTTGACCCAACAATATCGCGCATTAAAAACCGTTAATTTGAAGCTACCGCTAAGTTATTTGTTGCTTTCTGTGTACTTCATATTTTGCGCAGGCACCAAATTCTGTTGGAATGCCATTGGGGTTGGCTCAAACGGTCTTATACTGTTTTTATCGCAACAAAAAGAGGCCACGTGTTGAAGATGCAAAACTAGTGGATGGAGGCTGGCCAGTGGAACGGAGAACGGAGAAATGCGAGGAAAAGAGTGAGGAGGACAAAGGAAAATGTCAATCCGATGAACCAGACATCGAAATGCAGTTGAACGTATGAGCAGGGGAGGGGGTGAACCACAACTCTATTCAACATGCATGTTCATAAGCATCTTCATCGAATTGTTTCATCCGCGATTACTGTTTATACCAGTAGCTGTCCAAAAATATAACAATTGATAATTATTATCCGTGTATGCATCCGCATCTCTCATTGTTTCATCCTTGATTACCGTTTATGCATCTTTAGTGACGTGAAGAAATTTCGGTATGAGAGCCAGATGTTTAGAAAAACAAATTTTAAATTAAAGTACCATATTATTTATCAAAACACTTATCAAATTTCGCATGAGTTATCAATTTGGGATGATTTATCAAAACTCTTATATTTCAGAATTGAAGCGTTAAGAATCCCTAAAATACCATTTAATAAAGTAGCTTACTAGTTGAATCAGGGAATTAAAACATTTACGAGTCATTTTTTAAAGTTAAAAAATAAAGGCATATATGAAAATGTGTAGATGATACAATTAATAACTAATTTATTTTTCGTTTAAAATAAAATCAAATATTGCATATCGATAAGAAATGTATATATGAAAATGGGTAAATGATAGAATTAATAAATATTTTTATTTTATTTAAGAGAAAATTAAATTTTTAGAATTACAAATATTGACAAGGAAAGTGTTTAATTTGATAATTATAATTATTGGTGGTGGTGGTGGTGGTGGTGGTTAACATCCACTGAGACCAAACTTTGGTCACAAATTATTTAGTTTATTTTAAAATTGTACTTCTATGCTTAAAGAGCTTGGAGAGAAGTGTCTTGAGTTCACTATAATTTTGACAACAAAGATTATGAAACTGATATCTAATGTGGGTGTACGCAAGACACTTTAAGAGAAAGTGATTTTCATCCTCAATGTTCATATTCTCACAAAGATAGCAGATCCTTTCCACCCATGGTGTTTTAGGAACTGCCCAACAATCTGTTTCACTATGGAGCTCATGAGAGTTCGTTCTTATTTTGGTTATTTTAATTTTTTTCTTTGAGCTAGTTAAAACAAAGAGATACTTGGAGCTCATGAGAGTTCGTTCTTATGTTGGTTATTTTAATTTTTTTTCTTTGAGCTAGTTAAAACAAAGAGATACTTTTGATCTTCTAGAGTAGGGTTGATGACCTCCTTATAATATCTTAATTTTCTTTTAGTCTCTAAATCTTTCTCATACCTCATTTTCTATTTAAACTTAAAAGTAACAATATTTTTAACGCTATTAATATTTTTCAAAGAAATATTTTCGTGGATCTCCCATGCCCTCGTATATTTATACCAACCTCCTTTGAGCCTTAGGTGGTTTTGGCTGGAATTTAAAGCTAGCTTAGGAAGTCTATGCTCTCCCATGTTATTGATTTTGTGCTTATACAACAGAAGCCTAGTCATAGCTAGGCTCACGATAGGGGGAATACCCACTTCTATAAGGAGAATATGATACGGTGTATTACTTTTAATTTTGAGGTTATACGTTATAAAACGCTTCTAGATTTTCTCAATCTTTCTCCAGGATTCTCTAGAGATGTTGCTAACCCAAACCTCACATACATACATGATAACATGAGTGACTAAAGTTTCAAAGAGGAGATTCTTTTTATCCCATATCACAAGGTTTTCCGCTTTACAATTATTTTCAAGACCAAAATAAGATTTCGACCCTCCATTAATCCTCTTCTCAATGCTATAGTTCTAGTTGAGCTTGTGATGAATATCAATTCCTAGGTACTTGTAAGAAGACACTTCGTCCAAGTTTCTATTGTCATATGAAAAATTAACGTAAGTTTCCTTCGTGGATTTGGTAATCATAAATTTTGTTCTATCAGTGTTAGAAATCATATCCATGGTAGAGCATAAATCCTGAAGAAGTCTTAGTTGCTTATTAAGACTAGATGGACACCTTGCCAGAAGAACAATATCATTAGCATAGAGAAGAAGGATAATGACTATTGCAACTAAGATCGTGGCAGCACAACCTTCTTCCTCTAAGCAACCTTCTACCTTATCGATGTAAATGCCAAATATGGTAGGGGAGAGGGGGCAACCTTGTTTAACTCTGATATTACACTTAATGTCTTGCGACCACCCCTCATCGCTCTTAAACTTGCAATTACCTTCTCTTATAACCTTATAGTGACATCTCAACTCGAAAGGAACCTTTAGCTCTTCTAATCTATTCTATAGGTTATTTCTAGGCAATGCATCGAAAGCCTTTCTAAAGTCCACAAAGCAACAAAAGAGATTGGATTTATCATTACGACATTCCTCCACAATGATCCTAAGCGTAACGAGGTTGTCCGTTGTTGAGTGTTGCCTTCTAAAACCCGCTTGACCTTTAGACCACTTACCTTCACTTTCAAGCCATATGCTCATCTTATTTTCCAAAATAATATCATATAACTTGGCTAAGAGAGGGCTAATCATAATAGTCCGACAATTAGAGGGGTTATTTGTATCTCCAATTTTAAAAATACGAATAATGAGGTTGTGAGTCCATGGTTTGGGGAACCCTTTCTTGACTGCTTGATTGAAAAGCTTGGAGGTGTGAGGGATGAGGACAGGACCTCCAATTTTTAAGGTTTCTGCTTGGTAACCTTCAATGTCCTTATCTTTTCCATTAGCCACGTGATTAACCCCAAAATCTATGTTTTCTAATGAGAAAACTTCTTCCATTGTGACCAGGGTTTCAAAGTCATCTATGACATTTGGAGATTCATAAGATTTTTTAAGATAAGAATTCCAGACGTGTAAAGAAATTCTTTTATTATCTCTTTTTTTTCTAGTTAGTTTTTATAATTAATATATATTGAAAAGGAAAGAGTGAAATGTGAAAATAATAATTATTAATGTTATAGATTAGAATGAATTTAAATTTGATAAAATGTTATAGTTTGAAATAAAGTTAATTTTCATAAATCGGTATATATATATATATATATATATATAGTGTAGAGAGTTGTGAGATGTCTTTTACAGATGGGTATGAGGGAGGTGTGTTAATCTTAAAATGATATTTTTTTAATAAATAAAATTAAAATAATTTCTAAATTATAAAGAAATGTTAGGTATAGTAAAAAAATAAAGGTGAATAAATATATTTGGTTAGTTTTAATTAAACTATTTATAAAACTATAATAATGTCTATCTTATTATGTTAATTCATAGAAAGATAAATTATAATGTATAAGGAAATCTGACCTTGGTGGTTAAAATGTAGAATTATGTTAAAAAATAATAATAATAAAAATAATGTAAGTAATAAAAATTTATTTTTTCACTCCTCTTGTAATATAGCATCTAGCAGCACAGTATTTGCCCATCTCTGAAAATTACAGCAAAGTGTAACATGCAATTTTGTTTTAAGATTACGAATTTTTCCTTTGTGAGAAAAAATAAAAATATTAAATGGATTCAATTCAGCTTTCTATATTATAAGTTATAAATTCAATTCAAATTTCTATAACAAATACATATCATGGTTTTTTTTTCAAGCATTCTTTTTAATGAATTTTGTTAAAAAATCATAGATATTTTTAAGAATAAGTTTAAGAAAAGTAGTCGTTTGTAAAGTTCAAGTTTCTATAAGTATTTTGGTGTGTTGAATTCATTGATGCAGTTAAAAACATATCTGAAACAACAAAAAATCAAAATCTAAGTTAAAATTGTATTTCTAGATTATCAAGGAACAAACAATTTTGTCTATTAGTTCAATTACACCATAAAAATGTACATATCACATTAAAGTAAATTTAAACTAGAAATTGCCGCATATGTTGTAAAGGAAACGCCATAAGGGTGTTGTAGCATATGAAAGGGTAGCATAGAAGAAAGAACCAAACATGTAGCCACTAGTATCTCTAAAAGGGAAGAAGCCGACGAACTATAAGAAAGACATGCCATTAGACGATTAAACTTGCATGTCGGTCCAAACTTACATATACCATAGTGGTTTTAATAGGTGCTAGTCCATCATTTAGGAGGAATGCAATTATTTCTCATATTGATGTTTTTAGGTTGTTTATTTACTCTAATATAATGTAATCCTTTATCAAACTCGTCCCTTACATCTATTGCTTTCCCACCTAGAATTATGTTTTCTACACATCCTTTTCTTAATTCCTCGTTATGTAACTTAACAATAGAGAAATTCCTATTAGGAAAACAGAAATAGGATAAGGATCATCAACCAAATTTAAATTGTATTTCTTTTTCATTTGATGAAGTTATGCAATTAATAACCTTCTATCTTTCTTGAGTGCCCATGTTTTGATGAAAGCATATGTAACTTGTCCAAATTTTGTATTCCCCTATCAATAAAATATTGGAACCATGATTTTTATGCTCCAAATAAATAAAAACAAGTCAAGGAAAATGGTTGAATGTAATTATTTTTCTATAATCTCAAGAATAGTATCATTGACATGACAAGAGTATCCATCGTATCCGGTTCTCTTTTTTTCGTCATCTATTGTAGTTTCCAATGAATTCATTTTTGCATCATTGACACGACAAGAGTATCCACCATATCAGGTTCTCTTTTTTTGGTTATTTATTGTATTTTCCTAAGAATTCACTTTTTTATTTTCCAAAGAATTCACTGTAGAGATAGCAAATATATTTTTCCTTAGCAATTATTGAACAAAGACCCTCATTTGGTTTTTTGTTTAAACATCCATACGTATTTTCACAAGAAAGGCTTTTGTTTAAAGTATTTTCCTACTTGAATGGTTGGAATTTATCCACACCCTATTTGTATATGTTAAATTTATTTGGGATTCAATATTTCTTACAACTGATATAGCTCACTTGGGTTTCATTTAGATCCATTTACATTGTTCCCCAATTCAAACCCTAGCAAACATTTGTATCATTCTAATTTGTATTAGTTTGTGCATTGGATCATCTCGATCATATTGACCTGCATCCAATGATTTTGGATAAATTATAAGAATATCAAGTTGAAGCTAAAATATGAATCGTTTGAACTCAAGGGTGTTGAAAATATCAAATTACCATACTCTACCATAAGTATGGTAAATTTGAATAATGAACATCCTCACATTTGGTCTTTGAATCCTAAAAAGGACTATGAGGATATACTAGGATACCAAAGCCCTTTTAATTAGTGATATCAAGAACCCATGAAAAAGTGATTAAAGTTTCTTTAGAAATTCAAATTTTTGTCCAAATAAAAATCTTCATGAGTCCACTTTTAAATAATAAAGTTTTAACACAGAACATCCTCAATTTGTAAAGGTGGACTTTAATACTTTCTCAACCTCTACATTTTTTGTAAGCTTGGTGAGACTACATCTTCATCATGTCCAATATGAACGTGTGACTTCACTTCAAGGAGTGCCTTAACACAACACTAGATCACCATCTATCCAAGACCCCCCAATACCCCCCATGGACTTAATGAATACATATGACACTTAAAACACAAATTCTAAGAGAAAGACAAAGCAATATTCATATCAAAATTACAAAAGCTCTTGTGTGGTGTGAATTCATGTCTCTTATTCTTTGCATTTACTATTCTAACTGCAATTGTTATTTATCGTTGGAAGATTAAATTATTTTAAAATATTGTTAATGAAGAATAGGAATTGTGGTAAGAGTGATTGTAACAACATATAATTGTGGTAAATTAACAACACCAATGTACCACTCAATTTATTACCACAACCTTAATCAATGACATAAGAAATCAAACACAATATTTATAATGAAAAGAAAATATAATATTAGGAGAGAAATCCACTATTAAGAAGGCACAATACTCATCTTTAAATGTGTAATTACAATTTCATATGACTATATTACTATTTATAGTCCAAAGTCATTCCGCAATGTTAATTGGTAAAATCAAAATTGATTAACATTACTTCACACAATAAATATAATTTTTTTTTTTGAAAAATATAATACGTTGCTAATTTACTTTAAATATAAAATTTCTTTAACTAGCTAATTGCTAATTGCTAATTTACTTTAACTAGCTTTTAATTACAATTACAATTTAATATGCTTTATGAAAACATTGTTTATTATTACTATTATTTTAGTTATAGTTATAAAAATCTAAATAGAAAGCATTTTTTTTTCCATTTACAATAATCCATATATATATATATATATATATATATATATATATATATATCTTTTTTATAAGTATTTTTCTTATTTCTCTAAGTTTTAATTTTATTTTATGGATATTCCTACTCTATCTTTCCAATTCTTAAATATATACAATACTCAATTACTTGAAATAAAAGTAAATTCCCAAAAATATAAAGTTGATTTCACCCATACAAATACTTGGACTTTACACATTTAACAAATACTTAAATACATACAATACTCAATTACCCAAAATAAAAGTAAATTCTCCAAAATATAAAACTCACTTCACCCATACAAATATTTGGACTTTACACATTTAACCAATAACAAAATGGCCAAGTTCAAGGAAAAGAATAAATGGGTATAAAGTGTAAAACTGATCTAACGAAGACAAATACATGGAATTCACACATTTATCAAATAGAAATAGATAATTCTTAATCAAATATAAAATAAATAAATGTTTTCCAAGCCTTTATCAATCTTGCAACCCATGATAGCTTAGCTTGCAAGAATACATAGAGGAGATTTTTGAAAAGGTGCATATGGTGCAAAAGGCACCGTTTTCAAATAAAACTACCACAACCATATAACTGGAATCACTGCCAAATGAAAAGCAAAGATTCAATTCATTGCCTTGTTGTAGCAACCGTAGCATGGACCCAAAACAAATTAACATAAGGAATAAGAAAATAAAATTTCCAGAATTTAGAATGGAAGCGCTGCCAAATGAAAAACAAAGTTTTAGTTCATTGCCTTTTTATTTTTTCTATAGCAACTGTAGCATGGATTGAAAACAAATTAACCCAAAGAATAAGAAAAGAAAATTTCCAAAATTTAGCATGGAAGCGCTGCCAAATGAAAAAAAAAGATTCAGTTCATTGCCTCTTTATTTTTGTTGTAGCAATCGTAGAATGGGACGAAAAAAATTAACCCAAGGAATAAGAAAATAAAATTTTCAGAATTTAGCATGTACCAAAAACAAATTAACCTAGGTCGAAAGTTTAAGGAATAAGAAAAGAAAATTTCCAGAATTTAATTAAAATGAAAAGTTCAGAGTAAACTCACAAACAAGAAAGCCTGGAAGAATAATGCTCGTCATGTCTCGAAAAAAGCCGCTTTCAAATAAAGCTACCACAACCATATAAACATAAATCCTTCCAAATAAAAAAACTAAGATTCAGTTCATTATAATTGGGCTAGAAAAACTACTACTAAAACAAACTAAGATTCAGTTCATTATAATTGGACTAGAAAACCACTACTAAAATGAAAAGCTCACTGTAAACACCCACAAGAACAATAAAGCTTGTCATGTCTCAAAAAAGCACTGCTTTCAAATACATGTACCACAATCATATAAAAGGAAGCCCTGCAAAATAAAAAGAACAAATATTCAGTTCATTATAGTTGGACTAGCAAACTGCTGTGAATTAAATGAAACAAGAACGCAATGGTTGTAAGAAGTTACAAATTCACACAATAGGGAGGAAGGGCTTACCGAACAGCTTAACTAATTTTATTTTTTTTGGATTTATACATTTTAACTATTAGTTTGTTAGTTTGTGTCTTTAACTATTAACTACTATTGATCTTATGGTGTAAAATTTTTCAATCGTCTAACATTTTATCTAATGGTGCAGATTTGTACAAAGTGGCATCTAAGAAAGATTTTTTCAAATAATAATGCCTTACGACATAATAATAATAATTCACATTGGTAACCATTGATATTTTAAAACATAAAATTAATAAATTTAATTAATGAACATATTATTAGAAATAAATATATTTCTATAATTGCATATAAAATGTAAATAATAACTCAAAATTAAGATTAATTTTAGCATATGAATTAAAGTATTAATTCATATTATTATATTTCAAAACTTTATATTTAAATTTAATTAACAAATATATAAAAATTTAACACTAACGATAAAATTATATATAAAACATTAAAGAATTAAATTTAAAAAATAAAAAATATGTTCAGAAAATAATATATATATATAATAGAGTATGTAATTATATGAATTATTAGGGTTTTAATTATATATATAGGCATTATGCATATTAGATTAAAAAAATATTTTTTAAAAATAAAAAAAAATGTGAAACAAAAATGATATATATATATATATATATATTACATTAAAAAATAAAATTTAAAAATAAAAAATATTGTGAAACAAAAATTCCATATATATATGGTTTATATGTGAAAGGAAAATGCTAAGAGTATAGATATGTAACTATATGAGTGACTAGGGGTGTTATATATATATATATATATATATATATATATATATATATATATATATATATATATATATTATTAGCAATTAGTATAGATATATCTTAATGTAACACCCCCAATTTGTGTGTTAAATTTTTTAAGTTAGACATTTGAACTTTAATCCTAAGGGGGTGGACCCAAGGGATGAGCATGGTGTGAATGTATTTGCATATTTTATTTGAGGAAATAAATAAAATGATTGTGCATTTTGACCAAAAAGAGAATTAGAGATCACTTGCCAAATCCATGAGGATGGTAAGGCAACAAATCCCCAAAAATCTTTCAAAAATCCTTGAAAGAAATTTATTTAGATTTGAGAAGGAATCTAAATTTCCCCAATGAAGAGGAGTAGTTGGGAAGAGGTGAGAAAAAGCTGGAAAAGCTGAGGAAAAGCTTAAAGCAGCTTTAAAGAATCCCAAGATGGGAAGCCTAGGCTAAACAAGAAAGAAATCATCCTGCTATTCTGGACGCAGAATTAGAAACATGCTTTGGGGGAATTATGAGCTTAAATAAGCTGCTCCTAAGCAGATCAGGGGTTGATCTGTTCTAGGAGGTGATCTCAGCTCGGGGGTGAATCCTGGGAGATAAAGAGGATTCTAAGGTTGGGAGGTTGGTCAATTTGCAGATTTTGGTATGTTCTGAAATTCTTGTTACTATGTCTTATTTCAGTATGAATTGGTTACATATAAAATTGAATTTTATTAAAATGAGAAATTATGGTACTACATTTAACAGAATCTATTCTCAGGTATACACCTTCCAGATTTTGTTTAGTTGTAGACCAGAAAGTCCATAGAGTAGAAACTTCAGAATCTCTAAACCAAGGTTGGTTTAAATCTGAAGTTACTTAGCCTCTACAGGTGATTAATTATTGCTTTGTTCCCGGTAAACACAAATGTGATATTATATGCTTATGTGTATGCTAGCGAAGCATTATAGCAGTGCTAAAGTTACCCAACATGAATACCAACAGCTGAAAGAAAAATTTAGATTATGACATTCAACATTGTATAGAAACAAAATACTTCTATTTTATCTGATGGATATAATAGCCACAAATGATTATATTGCATTTTACATTCCATCCTAAGTCTTTGAAGACGAGTATCATAGCCATAGATTTAAATTTATAGTTAAATTCCTTTAATACAGCACTATGGTTCACCAATATGTATATAAAAAAAAAAGAACCTAGAATTATGAATAATGGCTCTAGAACATGAAATTTGAATTCTGATTGACCACAAAATAGATCTATACTATAGCCGGGTTATTACCCTTATAGCAATGATAGAATATTTCGATTTAACTTCATTTCTACCCCATGGAATAAACAATAGGACAGCAGAGGAAATCTATGATTAATGTATAGCACCAAATATATATGTACATTTAAAAATCACTTGATATATATATTACCAAATCTCGAGCACTACTCTCGTAGATCATATAAAGACAAAACCTATATGAAAACAATATAGGTGCGATGGAAAGTAGTTATGAAATATATACATATACGAACATATAGGAACAAAAGGGATATATATAAAAGTGAATAAATGAACACATAGGAGATAAGAACATGAAGATAGATATATAAATCTTGTATATTCAAAACGGGAACATATATGCGGATCCTATCTATATGAAATGTAAATTCAAAACGAACAAAGGTACTGCATTATATATATATATGAGTATATCTGCAACTCTAAGGTATCTTTTAACTCTGGAACTAAGCGTCGTGGTCAAAAAAATAATATACAATGAAGACATACGATTAAAGGAATATTGAACGCCTATATACCTGTTCATTCAAAAACGTTTGATAACAGCCGTGAGCCACAGCCTTACCAACATATATAGTTATATTGGCATCATACGAAAGTTATCAAAGGTGCGCGCTACTATTTTCAACCATGAGACAAATTATAAACAAGGAAATTTAGAGTAACGTGGGGAGAATATAACTAAACTAAACATTCATGGCGAGAAAAAAAAAAGAGTCAAGCCTAAGAACTACGAACGGTATGAGGATACGTAACTGTAATGTTACATATCAAATCGTCCATGGCATGTGATGCCTGTGCCACGAAAAAAGATAAAAAACAGAACGACGAGTTTTGGTAATAGAGGAAATCTTCAAATTGGGAATGCGTCCATATACGAACTCTGCTCATATCTCACTCCAGTCCTCTGTCACAAGAATTGGCATATTGTAAACGATAACACAGACAAAAATAAAGAAAGTAGGAACAACGCATAGGAAATACATGTTACACTGAAACCATGAATGATTGCTCAGCAGCGAGTAGCCAATATGAAATCCGGGTATTCTGACATATTATGCCGCGGTAAAAAGAGGTAGGACAGAGAGCGTTACATTAAATCGTCGAGGCACTGCAGAAGAAGAAGATGGACGGTTCCATGGACCAGGTCGTGGATTAAGATCGCCTCTACCTGGTAGCAAGTCGCGGCCAGCAAGCTGTTGACTATCACCACGCCTGAGCTAGGTTAAGAAAAAAAACCTATAGATGTCGCCATGATATCTATTACCGCTGTTAGGGTAGATTTCAACAAAAGATAAAAAAAACGAAGCAAGAACTTCAATGCTCAACGAATAATTAAAACGACAGCCTCTGAAAGGCTGATACGACCCGGCATATATAGACAAAAGAATACGGCTTCAGGGAATAGGATGAAGCGTGAACCAGGGTTCAGCGTTTCAACCAAAAGAAGATCCCCGCGTGAATGAGTTACCCATCATCGAGAGCTGCACATAACAAATTGTAAAGGATTTAGGGTCAGCGTATCATAGAAAAACAGAGTGTCGAAGGTTGACAGGTATAGAAATTTCACCCCCCTGACTTCCATACCTTCAAAACGACCTGGAAGGCTCTGCGCCTTGATGATAAAGGAGGAAGGATCTCATTCAACACAACCATAATAAACTACAACGGAACAGAGTCGAGCGAGATAAATACGAACCAGTCGAGAGAGCAGTGAAGGCACTTTGCTGTTGATGGGCAGTAGAAACCCTAAGCTCACTGCCCAAGACGAGTAGAAAATCCCTCAGCCGATTTGATAAAGAACCAGTTGCGGCGATTCCGTGACACTCGATTTGATCGATGTGCGACCCTAGGCACGGAAATGCAGAGGTTGGAGAGCATGGTACTGGGGCCGGGCGGAAATGCAACCAGAAACATGACACGTAATATTGCTGAAAAGTGATTTGAACCGCCGGTGCCTGACACTTACCTCTCTACTGCAACACTCTGTCTCTGCATACAATCCATCAAACGTCAAAGCAAAGAAAACTCTACAACAGACCTATTTGATCACCATCAGTGACCAGTACGCATGGTGCGTACTAGTCGTATCACAACCTAGCTGGGTTAGAAGCGGCTCACCCCAAAACCATGATGCCCTGAAACTGGAAGCCGTGGCCGCAACAACACGTGATTGGTAGTATTCTCGCCGACGGAAATAATCATACAAATCCAACTACAATAATATGCAAAGTGTAAGGGTAAAGTAATGCCTCAAGCGTTGTGAGTGGGATAAGTGACAGCGTGGTTGGTTGGGATTCAAATCCCAATTGCAGACATTGCTTCTCCGTGTTGACGTGGCGTAAATAACCACAGGTTTACCGTGAGCTACGTCCACGTTACATAATGAATTTATGACCTAAAACTCGAACGAGGAAGAAAGGTTCACTGCATGGGATACACCTGCGACTTTTCCACCTGTCAGAAAGATTAGGTGAGTTACCGCCGTAAGAAAATTATGATAAGACCATTTGGAACATGATAAACTGATATAAAGCTAAGAAGCCATCATCTATTTATTAATCAAAGGACAGATTCGAGATATGTATAGATGCGACATATAAAAATCGATATGAGTGCATTATGTTCATAAACATCACGGGTGAACATATTTATGTGTTATGCAATATTGGTAACGTAGGGATTATATATATCTACATATATTTTATATGTGTATAACTCTATGTGCTATAAACATGTGGATCACATATCTTAGTAAGAGGGATACTATATATCGGTATAGTAGGAGGACTCAAAGATATGGTTGCTAGAGGGGTTTTAGAATATCCATGTCAATAATATATATATATATATAGGATATATATATGTATAGGAACCAATATCTATGCGTTGAGTATATAAGATATATAGATGTATTGGGTGGTGTTATAAAAGAAATTTTTATAGGGGGTCAATGTCTCTAACAGAAGATAAATATTGGAGGGTAAAAGAACTTTCGTAAGAGGGAATTAAAGTTAAATCCCTGAACTCATTATTCAAATTATTCAGTGGTACTTCTATATGCCTATGGATTTAAACATAAAAATTATTAAGAAGAAACTGAAGACCCAGACAACCAAGTGCATAATGATGGAATCCAATGAAAAAAAAAAAAAAATCTTGAATTGGAGGTGTTACAAATGGTATCAGAGCTCTAGTTACAACAGATTGGGCTGTCGTTTTGTGCTCACTGCTTATTACATATTTTGTTTTTTTTTAAGTTTATAAACTTTGCTAATCTGTGTTGTAAGTGTGTACAGTTGAAATGGCTGAAGGTGAAGGGATTTATGTGGATCTGCGGGATGAGTTTGCTACTCCAGATCCTAATGCCCCGGTACTGGCTATGTTGCACCGGATGCAACGAGAGTTGGCTGAATTAAGAATCCAAAATGACATGTTGTCATCAGCCAGTAAGGAGCAGGAAAAGCTCATCAGAGAGCTAACTTCCCGGAACAGCCAGGAAGGCGAAGGTTCTGGAAAAAGGAAGATGGATGAATCTGAGGATGAGGATGCAGCTAGAAATCAACATAAGCAGAAAAGAGAATTGCAGGGAGAATTTAGAAAGATCAAACCTCCCTCCTATGATGGGGAGAAGGAGGAGGATGCTGAAGCTTGGTTGCTGAATATGATCAAGTATTTCCAAGTATATGAATATGAGAGCAATCTGAAGGCCAGATTAGCTGTGTATTAGATGCAAGGAAAAGCCACACTGTGGTGGGAAGAGACAAAAATGGTGCATTCCATTGATGAAAAAACAGTTACTCGGGAGGACTTTCAGACTAAGTTCAAGAGTCGTTATTTGAATGAACGTTATTATGATGATAAAGCAAAAGAATTCCATGAACTTAGCTCACTATTGATGAGTTTGTCACTAAGTTTACAAATTTATTGAGGTATGTCCCTTACATTAGGGAAGAAAAGGCAAAAGTGCAAAGGTTTTTAAATTGTTTGCCTACTATGTACAAGGAGAAAATTGAGTTTGACAACCCAAAGACCATGGATGAAGCTGTTAGAAAAGCAAGATTATGCTATCAGCAGTTTAAAGGTAAAGCTGAACAAGGGAAGGGCTGGATGAAGAAGGGTGAGTTCAAAGGAAAGAGACCAAAACCAGCATATTTAAGGAATTTTGGTAGAGACCATCAAAGGAAAAAGTTCAGCAAACCAAAAGAAAGTCAAACTGCTCAGTCCCAAGTGGTTTCAAAACCAGTGGAAGGGAACAATAAAAAGGAAGGGACAGTCAGAATGAAGGAACCTCTGAAATGTTGGGGCTGTGGAGAACCCCATATGATGAGGGACTGCCCCCATCGAAATATACACATGATCAGCAGAGAGCGAGAGGCAACAACAGTCAATGACATAGCCATAAACATACCAACCATCAGTGCCGCCCTGGAAAATCGACAGGCAGAACATCAAGCAACCATGGTGGAAATGGAGGGTAAGATTTCTGACCTACCTATTACTGTTTTGATTGATCCAGGTGCTTCTTTGAGTTACATTAGTCCTGGAATTGTAGAAAAATGTCAAATTAAACCTGAAAAATTTTAACAGTCATGGTTGGTACAGCTGGCCACTGGAACTAAGAGAAAAGTCACACATAAGTTGCCCAAAACAGCAATACAATTAAATGGGTTCCCAACAGAAGTAAATCTGAACATACTGCCATTAGGATCCTATGATCTGCTGATAGGAATGGATTGGCTGGAAAAGAAGAAAGCCCTGATGAACTGCTGGGATAAAACCCTGCATTGTGTAGATGAGAAAGAAAAACCTTTTACACTAAAAGGGAAACCAAAACCCATTGTAGTAAGACAAATATCAGCCTTACAATTGAAAAGAACAACTAGAAAAGGATACCAAGTCTATGCAGTGCAGGTAGAAGAAATAGAACAGCAAACTGAGGAAGAGTTACTGGATGCTATACCAGTCATCAGAGAATTTAAGGAAGTTTTTCCCAAGGAAATCCCTCATCTTCCCCCCAAAAGAGAGATTGACTTTTCTATAGATCTGGTGCCGGGAGCTACACCTATTTCCCGAGCTCCTTATCAGATGAGTCCGCCAGAACTGATGGAGCTGAAGATGCAGCTGCAAGAATTATTGGATAAAGGTTACATTAGACCAAGTGTGTCTCCATGGGGAGCACCTGTTTTATTTGTCAAAAAGAAGGATGGAACTTTTAGGATGTGCATTGACTATCGTCAACTGAACAAGTTAACCATTAAGAATAGATATCCACTTCCTAGAATTGATGATCTTTTTGATCAAGTGAGAGGAGCTTCAGTCTTCTCCAAGATAGACCTAAGGACTGGGTATCACCAGCTCAGAATTAAATAAGAAGACATCAGCAAAACAACATTTCGAACCAGGTATGGGCATTACGAATTTGTAGTCCTGCCTTTTGGTTTGACAAATGCCCCTGCCACATTTATGTGTCTGATGAACAGTGTATTGAATAAGTATTTGGACAAATTTGTTCTTGTGTTCATAGATGATATCTTAGTTTACTCAAAAAATGAGGAAGAACATAAGGAACACTTGAGAATAGTGTTGCAAACTTTGAAAGAAAATCAGCTATATGCCAAGCTCAGTAAATGTGAATTTTATAAAGATAAAATTCAATATTTGGGTCATATAATTTCTGAAAAAGGGTTGGCAGTTGACCCTGAAAAGATAAAAGCCATTAAAGAATGGCCAGCGCCCACTGATGTCTCAGCAGTAAGATCATTTATGGGAATTGCAGGCTATTATCGCAGATTTGTGGAGAGATTTTCTGCTATAGCAAATCCCATAACCTCATTACAAAGGAAGGGTGTCAAGTTTGTGTGGACTGAAAAATGTCAAAACAGTTTCGAGCAATTGAAACAGAAACTTATTTCAGCTCCTATATTAAAAATTGCTGATCCTGATAAAGAGTTTGTGGTATGTACAAATGCTTGCAGAGAGGGGCTAGGAGGAGTCCTATTGCAACAAAATTCAGTTATTGCCTATGAGTCTAGGAAATTAAAAACTCATGAGCAGAATTATAGTGCATATGATTTGGAATTTGCAGCTGTTATTCATGCCTTAAAAATGTGGAGGCACTATCTGCTGGGGAAGAAGTTCACATTGATGACTGATCATATTAGCCTTAAATATTTCTTTTCCCAAACTGACCTGAATGCAAGACAAGCCAGATGGCTGTCTTTTCTAAGTGAATTTGATATGGACATAAAACATATCAAAGGAAAAGAAAATAAAGTTGTTGATGCCTTAAGTAGAAATGCTTGTCAACATTTAAACAGCATTGGGAGTAGTGCCCAGATGGAGATAGAGGAATTGGTGGGAAAAGCAGCAACCCAAGATCCCAACTATGAAGCACTCTTGGTGAAATTACAGACAAGGGATAAAACAGATTACACTAAAAACCCACAAGGGCTGCTCTATTACAAAAACAGGTTGTATATTCCAAATATAGTGTCATTGAAAAGAGAAATTCTAGATGAATATCACAAACAACCCTATGCAGGACATCCCGGATATCAAAAGATGTTAACAGCCTTGAAAAAGAAGTTGTTCTGGCCAGGAATGAAGAGAGATGTGGCCGAGTATCTAAGTAGGTGTATGGAATGTCAACTGGTCAAAGTTGAGCATCAACATCCAGCAGGGATTTTAAATCCCCTGCCAATTGCAGAATGGAAATGGGACACCGTTTCCATGGACTTTATAACAGGCTTACCCAAGACTAAATATCAACATGATTCTGTGATGGTAGTAGTAGACACTCTCACAAAAGCTGCTCACTTTATACCAGTGAAATCTACTTTCGGAACAACCCAGGTAGCCAATGTTTTCCTGAAGGAGATAGTAAGGCTTCATGGAGTTCCCAAAGTAATTGTCTCAGATCGAGATGCTAAGTTTACAACAGCGTTTTGGAAAGGGTTGTTTGCAGGAATGGGTACTAAGCTAAATTTTAGTACTGCCTATCACCCTCAAACTGATGGGAAAACAGAAAGGACAAATCAAATTTTAGAGGATATGCTGAGAATGTATGTGATGGATAGACCATCAAAGTGGGAAGAATATCTGCATCTAGCTGAGTTTTCTTATAATAATAGCTACCAATCCTCTATTAAGATGAGTCCGTTTGAGGAACTCTATGGGAGAAAGTGCCGTACTCCCTTGAGCTGGAGTCAACCAGAGGATAAACTGGTGTTGGGACCAGATGCACTACAAGAGATGGAAGGAATTGTTAAACAAATACAGAAAAATATCAAGATAGCGCAAGATCGCCAGAAAAGTTATGCGGATAAGAAAAGGGTGCACCGGGAATTCAAAGTGGGATATCATGTGTATTTACGCATCAAACACAAAAAGAGCACACTTTATGCTGGAAGTTGTGCAAAACTTGCACCTAGATATTGTGGGCCTTTTGAGGTGTTAGAAAGGGTGGGACCAGTGGCTTACAAGCTGGCCTTACCACCCCATGTTAGAGTGCACAATGTATTTCATGTTTCATTATTAAAAAGATATGTACATGACGCTTCTCACATAGTTGATTGTAATGTTGTACAGGTGGAACCAGAAGGGGAGTTTCTGCCAGAACCGCTTCAAATATTGGAGCGGGAAGAAATTGAATTGAGAAACAGAACAGTGGTCAGAGTAAAGGTGCAGTGGAAGCACTTTACTGCTGAAGAAGCCACTTGGGAAAGAGAAGTTGAAATGATGGAGAGATATCCATTTTTTTTTAAATGAACTCTAGTAGTTGAATAAGAACACCGAGGACGGTGTTTATTTTCAGAGGGGGAATATGTAACACCCCCAATTTGTGTGTTGAATTTTTAAAGTTAGACATTTGAACTTTAATCCTAAGGGGGTGGACCCCAAGGGATGAGTATGGTGTGAATGTATTTGTATATTTTATTTGAGGAAATAAATAAAATGATTGTGCATTTTGACCAAAAAGAGAATTAGAGATCACTTGCCAAATCCATGAGGATGGATAAGGCAACAAATCCCCAAAAATCTTTCAAAAATCCTTGAAAGAAAATTATTTAGATTTGAGGAGGAATCTAAATTTCCCCAATGAAGAGGAGTAGTTGGGAAGAGGTGAGAAAAAAGCTGGAAAAGCTGAGGAAAAGCTTAAAGCAGCTTTAAATAATCCCAAGATGGGAAGCCTAGGCTAAACAGGAAAGAAAGCATCCTGCTATTCTGGACGCAGAATTAGAAACATGCTTTGGGGAATTATGAGCTTAAATAAGCTGCTCCTAAGAAGATCAGGGGTTGATCTGTTCTAGGAGGTGATCTCAGCTCGGGGGTGAATCCTGGGAGATAAAGAGGATTCTAAGGTTGGGAGGTTGGTCAATTTGCAGATTTTGGTATGTTCTGAAATTCTTGTTACTATGTCTTATTTCAGTATGAATTGGTTACATATAAAATTGAATTTTATTAAAATGAGAAATTATGGTACTACATTTAACAGAATCTATTCTCAGGTATACACCTTCCAGATTTTGTTTAGTTGTAGACCAGAAAGTCCATAGAGTAGAAACTTCAGAATCTCTAAACCAAGGTTGGTTGAAATCTGAAGTTACTTAGCCTCTACAGGTGATTAATTATTGCTTTGTTCCCGGTAAACACAAATGTGATATTATATGCTTATGTGTATGCTAGCGAAGCATTATAGCAGTGCTAAAGTTACCCAACATGAATACCAACAGCTGAAAGAAAAATTTAGATTATGACATTCAACATTGTATAGAAACAAAATACTTCTATTTTATCTGATGGATATAATAGCCACAAATGATTATATTGCATTTTACATTCCATCCTAAGTCTTTGAAGACGAGTATCATAGCCATAGATTTAAATTTATAGTTAAATTCCTTTAATACAGCACTATGGTTCACCAATATGTATATAAAAAAAAAAGAACCTAGAATTATGAATAATGGCTCTAGAACATGAAATTCGAATTCTGATTGACCACAAAATAGATCTATACTATAGCCGGGTTATTACCCTTATAGCAATGATAGAATATTTCGATTTAACTTCATTTCTACCCCATGGAATAAACAATAGGATAGCAGAGGAAATCTATGATTAATGTATAGCACCAAATATATATGTACATTTAAAAATCACTTGATATATATATTACCAAATCTCGAGCACTACTCTCGTAGATCATATAAAGACAAAACCTATATGAAAACAATATAGGTGCGATGGAAAGCAGTTATGAAATATATACATATACGAACATATAGGAACAAAAGGGATATATATATAAAAGTGAATAAATGAACACATAGGAGATAAGAACATGAAGATAGATATATAAATCTTGTATATTCAAAACGGGAACATATATGCGGATCCTATCTATATGAAATGTAAATTCAAAACGAACAAAGGTACTGCATTATATATATATATGAGTATATCTGCAACTCTAAGGTATCTTTTAACTCTGGAACTAAGCGTCGTGGTCAAATAAATAATATACAATGAAGACATACGATTAAAGGAATATTGAACGCCTATATACCTGTTCATTCAAAAACGTTTGATAACAGCCGTGAGCCACAACCTTACCAACATATATAGTTATATTGGCATCATACGAAAGTTATCAAAGGTGCGCGCTACTATTTTCAACCATGAGACAAATTATAAACAAGGAAATTTAGAGTAACGTGGGGAGAATATAACTAAACTAAACATTCATGGCGAGAAAAAAAAAAGAGTCAAACCTAAGAACTAAGAACGGTATGAGGATACGTAACTGTAATGTTACATATCAAATCGTCCACGGCATGTGACGCCTGTGCCACGAAAAAAGATAAAAAACAGAACGACGAGTTTCGGTAATAGAGGAAATCTTCAAATTGGGAATGCGTCCATATACGAACTCTGCTCATATCTCACTCCAGTCCTCTGTCACAAGAATTGGCATATTGTAAACGATAACACAGACAAAAATAAAGAAAGTAGGAACAACGCATAGGAAATACATGTTACACTGAAACCATGAATGATTGCTCAGCAGCGAGTAGCCAATATGAAATCCGGGTATTCTGACATATTATGCCGCGGTAAAAAGAGGTAGGACAGAGAGCGTTACATTAAATCGTCGAGGCACTGCAGAAGAAGAAGATGGGCGGTTCCATGGACCAGGTCGTGGATTAAGATCACCTCTACCTGGTAGCAAGTCGCGACCAGCAAGCTGTTGACTATCACCACGCCTGAGCTAGGTTAAGAAAAAAAACCTATAGATGTCACCATGATATCTATTACCGTTGTTAGGGTAGATTTCAACAAAAGAAAAAAAAATGAAGCAAGAACTTCAATGCTCAACGAATAATTAAAACGACAGCCTCTAAAAGGCTGATACGACCCGGCATATACAGACAGAAGAATACG
The DNA here is from genome assembly GCA_034641835.2 of Pinus albicaulis. Taxonomy (NCBI): domain Eukaryota; kingdom Viridiplantae; phylum Streptophyta; class Pinopsida; order Pinales; family Pinaceae; genus Pinus; species Pinus albicaulis. Next base: position 647,681,948 of record CM076569.1, on the reverse strand, counting down.
GCTTCAGGGAATAGGATGAAGCATGAACCAGGGTTCAGCGTTTCAACCAAAAGAAGATCCCCGCGTGAATGAGTTACCCATCATCGAGAGCTGCACAGAACAAATTGTAAAGGATTTAGGGTCAGCGTATCATAGAAAAACAGAGCGCCGAAGGTTGACAGGTATAGAAATTTCACCCCCTGACTTCCATACCTTCAAAACGACCTGGAAGGCTCTGCGCCTTGATGATAAAGGAGGAAGGATCTCATTCAACACAACCATAATAAACTACAACGGAACAGAGTCGAGCGAGATAAATACGAACCAGTCGAGAGAGCAGTGAAGGCACTTTGCTGTTGACGGGCAGTAGACACCCTAAGCTCACTGCCCAAGACGAGTAGAAAATCCCTCAGCCGATTTGATAAAGAACCAGCTGCGGCGATTCCGTGACACTCGATTTGATCGATGTGCGACCCTAGGCACGGAAATGCAGAGGTTGGAGAGCATGGTACTGGGGCCGGGCGGAAATGCAACCAGAAACATGACACGTAATATTACTGAAAAGTGATTTGAACCGCCGGCGCCTGACACTTACCTCTCTACTGCAACACTCTGTCTCTGCATACAATCCATCAAATGTCAAAGCAAAGAAAACTCTACAACAGACCTATTTGATCACCATCAGTGACCAGTACGCATGGTGCGTACTAGTCGTATCACAACCTAGCTGGGTTAGAAGCGGCTCACCCCAAAACCATGATGCCCTGAAACTGGAAGCCGTGGCCGCAACAACACGTGATTGGTAGTATCCTCGCCGGCGGAAATAATCATACAAATCCAACTACAATAATATGCAAAGCATAAGGGTAAAGTAATGCCTCAAGCATTGTGAGTGGGATAAGTGACGACGTGGTTGGTTGGGATTCAAATCCTGATTGTAGACATTGCTTCTCCGTGTTGACGTGGCGTAAATAACCACATGTTTACCGTGAGCTACGTCGACGTTACATAATGAATTTATGACCTAAAACTCGAACGAGGAAGAAAGGTTCACTGCATGGGATACACCCGCGACTTTTCCACCTGTCAGAAAGATTAGGTGAGTTACCGCCGTAAGAAAATTATGATAAGACCATTTGGAACATGATAAACCGATATAAAGCTAAGAAGCCATCATCTATTTATTAATCAAAGGACAGATTCGAGATATGTATAGATGCGACATATAAAAATCGATATGAGTGCATTATGTTCATAAACATCACGGGTGAAGATATTTATGTGTTATGCAATATTGGTAACGTAGAGATTATATATATCTACATATATTTTATATGTGTATAACTCTATGTGCTATAAACATGTGGATCACATATCTTAGTAAGAGGGATACTATATATCGGTATAGTAGGAGGACTCAAAGATATGGTTGCTAGAGGGGTTTTAGAATATCCATGTCAATAATATATATATATATATATATAGGATATATATATGTATAGGAACCAATATCTATGCGTTCAGTATATAAGATATATAGATGTATTGGGTGGTGTTATAAAAGAAATTTTTATAGGGGGTCAATGTCTCTGACAGAAGAGAAATATTGGAGGGTAAAAGAACTTTCGTAAGAGGGAATTAAAGTTAAATCCCTGAACTCATTATTCAAATTATTCAGTGGTACTTCTATATGCCTATGGATTTAAACATAAAAGTTATTAAGAAGAAACTGAAGACCCAGACAACCAAGTGCATAATGATGGAATCCAATGAAAAAAAAAAAATTTCTTGAACTGGAGGTGTTACACTTAACTCCACATTTATTAAGAGCTAAAAGGAATAGGGGAAGACATTCCTAAAAAAATTGCACCATGAGGGTTACATCCTTTTGAGCTCTCGGTACATATACACTTAATAGAGCTCCATGCTAGTTGATATTACAATTGAGTGTAAAGGAGGCTCGATAAATGTATTTTATTCACACTCTCAACAACAAATAAAACATTTCAGTCCATGTACTAATTACATGTAGTTATATAATTTTATATCAATTTATAGAGAGATAAAAAAACAAAATTATATTTTCACTTTCGAGTGTAATGAAAATGTATAGTTCTTTTTCCTTGATCGGGGTGTAACAGGGGAGGTTGGAGCCTAACCAATGTGTTGGTGACCATAGCCTATCACATGGGGAGGACGACCAACGCGTGGAGAGAGCATCCAAGTGACAGGAGGATAACATATGACGGGACCTCCGACACCAAACATCATAAATGAGAAGTACACCCATGTCACTCCAGCTGGGTCAGCCGGTAGGGATGTTAGGAAATTTTTGGAAAAAGAGCAGGGGGGAGCAGTAATATGCATGGTAATGTTTGGATTTGTGCACTGTGGTTTTGTTTCAAAGCTGGTTCCGCTTGCAGGGGTTTTCTCCAACGAAGGTTAAGGGTGACAAGCCAGGTAGACAATTGGTATGTATCATCATAGTTACCCTCTGAGCTACACATTTCTATCTTCGTCGAATGTGGATAGTGGTAATGGTATTCTTAGATTATTTGTTTGAATGAAGATTTGGTCGGTTATGGTATGAACAAATGCAGAAGGTTGATGAAGCTGGTTGTACGCTTATTATTCCTCAGCGGGTTTTTGTTCTGTTACCCAAATATTTGGTTAGAACTTGGTCTCAGTTTTCGTTACCTCATTCTGATCCTTGTATTGTTAAGATCATGGTTCTAAAATTATGCTATAATTATTGGTTGCTGCAGCTTTTTAATGGGTTGGTTCAGTTCTTTCACAGTATTTTGCTGTATATGGGTTTTAGTAAGGTTTCTTTCCCTGTCAAAAACTTCTCTATAACTATGCAAAAATGGTATGTATTATTCTCTGTCTCTCCTTTTCCTGTTTATATTGTCTTCTTTGATAGGAGGTCGTGTAAATTTTGGAAAATTGCAGATAAATGTTGCCTATTGACAGTTCAAATGGTTTGCCTTTTTTATGGTTGAAGGACTTTCTTACAGCAGAGTTTGTTTTTCTCCTTTCTGTTTAACTTTGGCAATTATGTTAATAGGGTCCTGAAGTTGATATGTGGGCAATATTTTTTGCCTTATTATCTTTATGTTGGTATATGGACTTTGGTCTTACCTTTTAATTCTCCGGCCATCTCTGTCTTCTGTCATGGCTACAATCTATGGGTTGCTCCTCAATTCTTTCTTTCCCGGTTGGATTGTATTAGTGTCTGGTCTCTCTTTTAATCTCACGTCTTTCTCACAGAGCCTAACTTGGGTGATGGAACCTCTCTGCATTCCATGTCTCAAATCTTGTCTAGGAATCTGACTGGTGTTGTTTCTTGGATGGTAGCTTTAGCAGATTCCTTGTCAGGTTACTTTAACATGGTTATAAGAGGAAGGAAGCCCACTAGAGGGAAAGGAAAGCAACCTACTTCTGAGCAGCATCAGAAAAGAGGAAGAAAATCTGTGCAGCAACATCTGGAACCACTCGTTCAAACATTTACATCAGAAATCCCAAGTTCGGTACGCTCGCACATTAATGGTTGGGAAACAGAGGTTTTAAACAACTTGGATAGGGAAGATGAAATGGATTCTGAGGACATGCAGAATACGGTCAATGACACAGGGCACACATGGGGCCGAATTTCGGTGTTTCAAAATTCAGTTAGAACTTACTGGTTAATCAAATGCCTGCTAGCTATGGCAGTCATGTCGACAACAGAAACTAAGATGGAACAAACTTTGGCAGATATTAACAGGAACATCCAGGAAATCAATCTTTGACAATTGCATCAGTATGTGAGGCTCAGAAGGTTGGAGAAGGAAATCAAGTCTATGCAGCAAATTTCAATTGAATTTGTAGGGTCCAGTGCCAAAGATCCAACACTAGTGGAATCTTAGGAAGATTAATGGTTTCATGATAAAATGTCTTACTTTATTTTTAGCGGCTAGTACTTTTTTTGTATATGTTGTTATCTCCAGACTTAGATATTAAGTACTGTCATATATGGTATATATTGTTAACACTTTTTATGTTTTGGTTGACATACTCTGAACTTCGATGGCTGAAATACTTGGTTTCCTGCGGGCAGGTCGAGGTCTAGTTTTGTATATTTTTTCTCGGCTTTTATTAATAGAAAATGGAAGGAACTACCTAGGCCTACAAAAAAAAGATAAAGTATAGTTCTTTTACATTTTAGCTGTTGTAGCTAAATATTTTAATATCAAATTTATATATATGTATATAGAGAGATTATTATTATTTTTTTCTAAGTAGGGGATGATTCACCTCGTGATGCGAATATACTCTAGATTAATTTTATCTTTACCTGTATTAAGTGTTTCTATTTTCTAATGTCATTAGAATTGTGGCTCTGTGAAAGTAGCCTAGTGGAACTTTATGGTAAAGACAATGATGAATGGAAATAAAATGACATGTTTAAAAAGTCATGCGAAATGACCAGGAGTAATGAATTTCAACCTCTAGACAATTAGGAAAAAACTTTATCTTTCTCTCTCCCTAGAGAGGATTAGGAGAGAATAGTGGTGAGAGCTTTGGAACCTTAAATAGGATGATGTGGAGGTTGGAATGAAGTTTCCTGGACTCAGGTGTTCTTTAGCTGGACACAGAGCTAGTGGAACCCTCGGAAGAAAAGCCTTGATGAATGAAATTTAGAATTGGACTAAGTGAAGTCTTGAGGTTTTGTAATAAGATAACTTAATGGTTTTTTTCTAATACTAAGTAAGCAAGCTAGGGGGGAGACTAGATGTCATTTCCAATCTCATGGTTGGGTGGTGTGGTCATCCTAATTGACTTTTCTTTCAGTTGGGACTAAACAAAAATAATTATCTCTTCAATTTTCTTTTTTAGTTATACAAATTAGTCTGTGTATTAGTTGTCTATGAACATGGATAAATTGCATAACTGTTTGAATCTTATGTACGGAAGTAAATATAGCATAAATTCTTCCTATTATCATTCATTAGCTGTATCCAAAGTTAAACATGTGAGTTCCTTTGGTTTTAATAGAAATATCATAGTGTTGTATAAAACAAAACAATCTCTTTGGAGGAAAATGGTGATGTATGATTACATGCATTAGCTAGTTATACAAGCATAATAACCTTCTGATTCTGAAATAACTTCTTGTAAATCATTATGAAAGTTCTAGTTAAGTCCTCGAAGCTATGAGCGCAAGACTTGTTGGGGATGTCTAGAATAAAACAAACCCTTAAGTAACAATACCCTACCGGCAAAGGACGTGCCTGAGATAGCCGAAGTCCCATTTTCAGCGAGATACTGACAACTTCCAATAATAAATAAAAAGAAAATAACAAATTTATATAGTTAACAATTCATTTATTTAATTAAGGAGTTGCGAGATAATTTTCCGAGTCTACTAATAACCACATAAAGGAAAAGAGAAATAATTGTGTGCATGAATTATAACAACAAAGGTTTCTAAATAATTACAATAAAGAGAACAATAATAAACCTAGTGCAGTCACACATTCAAAAATTTATATATGAAAAACTCGAGGTGGAACTTTCATAGTAAAATCCATGAAATGCGAAACCTTGGTAGGCTAACAATTATTTTCATTATTCTTTTTAGAAATTACACTATATTTGAAAACAAGCAAACTAATTATATTATGATGAATTTAAAATACAAACATATCATAAGAAATAAACCCCACACTGGATTAATAACTTCACTAATTTAAACCCACGGGGTCACTGTGTGTAACTTACCCATTGTCCCTCAAATAAAATTTAACAACCAACAGAAAATATGCCCATATAGGGTTTGGGGACATTAAAATTTAAACTTTGATATACATGAAATAGATTAACCCCTTTGAATCCATGTGGTGGAAAAGTAACATTACCATCAAACAAAAACTTAAGCCTAGTAAAAGTTATTAACTGTCGAACAAATTTAGTTCTCTTTTTCCTCATTAAGTATTTATTTTAACGCTAAATCACAATGAGGGTTTGGGGTAAAACCGTTATATAAGCTAAGAGCCAAAAGGAACTTGAAAGGAGACAGTGTGGCATCTGGTGAGAACTTGAGAATGGAATTCTAGTCGTAGCCTTGTAGCAAAAGTTTGGAAAAGAGCCTAACCTTCATTATAAGTAAGTGGGAGGTTAAAAAATCATATCAACTTCGAGGAAAAGTGATATGAAATAGATATGAAATAGGACTGAATAGTTTCCAAAGTGAATTGATTGTTAACTTGATCGCTTAGTGTGGAAGGCATAAGGGAAGAAATTGATTTTACGTGTTAATCTAGAAATTAAGAAGAAAAATTAAATATTGATTTGCAGCAAATAAAAGATATAGAAGGAAATAAACACGGATTATGGACTTCGTCCCTGGTGGACTACGTCTCTGGGTCTGCTTTCAAGATGGGTGTCTGTTTTATTAAGGAATAATCCAAGGAAGTATTTACACACAAATTCACTAGATTGAACATGCTCACAGGGACCTTTGGTCTCTTTCAACATAAATCTCCCTCTCCTAGGTTTCCAACGCCTGTCTCGGTACCTATTTCAGCCTCCGGACGACCAATATACACGTGAAATAAAACTGACTCTCTCTTACATAATTCTGAATACAAATCTTCAAAAGCACTCCATGCTTTCATGGAACAATTGTTAAGTTTTTATAATTACAGTCCAAGGTTCATGTCGGAACTTTTGGGATTAGCATAGCATTTGGTTGATTGTATTAATTGGAATTAGATTTCAATGGAATAAAAGTGTAACACCTTAGGAATTACGTTACATGATGTATAATTTTAAAACTGCGCATATTCATTTCAGAAACCCAAAAATGAACTTTGGGTAAAAATAAACTTGACGATTAATCTCTTGGCGATGGTTGGATGAACGATTACCATGTGATATGGTTGTTCCAGTTCCGTAACTGTTGAGTGCCACATCACACTTCAAGCTCTGGCGGTTCTGCAAACGGTGCAGTCAACCTCATCCGCATGTGACAGTTGCTCTGATTGTTGCGGTCTTCTCGTGGTCCGCTCCAAAAATTGCGCGGTAAATGTTCCAATATGTTCACATGTTGTCTACGCCCTGCCCGACGGTCTTCTCTGTGGCGGTTTGTCTAATATTAAAGGTTTATTATGTATGGTTTATAATCAGAGTAGAGGCAAATAATCTTTACATTATATAATGATATGGTAGCGATCAAATAATGTTAATGTCTTTAGAAATATACTACAAATATTGTCTTCACCAAAAGACTGGATAATTGGATATACATTACCTCAGCATGTCATAAGAGATAACACATCATTGTATTATCATTTAGTAGTTTTTCATATGAGAAGGTAACTCAGAGAAAGAAAACATAATTATTTTTTTGTTGAACATAAGTAGGGATCACTTAGTTTATTGGATGGAAGTACTTAGTTAACATGATAGGATAAGATTTGATTTGTTTGGGAGCTTGATAGATCCATATTTCAAATAGGTATAGCTTGGTTTAATTATTAATAATTGTAGTTATTATTATTTTTATCTAATGTGATGGAGTCCAAATATTCTATTCTATTATTATTATTATTATTATTTATGTAATTTAACTATGTCAAAATTTTTATATAACATAACATAACATTACAATGTTTCTTCCATATTGAGTTAGAGAGCTCCTCTAGGTGCAACTAGGATTGTGTGTAGGTTCATTGAACTTGAATGCCCTTGAGATAATTTAATTCCCCAAAAAATGGTTTCTATCCTCAAATGAATTCCATAAAATTTGAACTAAAACATGGGTGATCTAAACCCCACTCAAACCAACAAGTTTAGTCTTCATGATAAATTTAAATTACTAATAAATAAAAGTACAACCAATGATAACAAACATGTTTCCTTACAATAAATTTGATCTGATTTGACCGTGGTTTAAATATGCAATTTAATTCCCCGAGGGGTAGGTGTGAGGACCACCAGGTGCTCATATATTGCAAGTATCCTAGCTTTTATTGAAAACCAATATGAAATTGCTCCCACTACTATTACACTCCAATCCATATGATTCAACCATCTATATTTGTTTTTGGTAGTTAAGTTTAGCCTGGGCTTGAGCTAACCTATTTATTAGATGGAAAAAATATAGATCAACCCATTTATTGGATCGCAGAAGACCAACCCACACACCCGCAATGGGATGCTTATCACCAGGATCATGTGAGGATTTGGAAGGTTTGGACACCCTTTTGGAATTTAATTCTCCAAAAGTGGCTTCCATCCTCAACCCCTCACCATAAGGTTTCAACCTATGACCTGGTGGAGACTAAACCCCATGTAAACTAATTGGTCTACACCTCATGGGTTAATCACCTAGTATCACCCAATATCAAATGGTGATCTAGTACTTACACAGAGAACAAAGAGAACACCTCCCAACCATAAAATCTCATATGAAGGAGCAACCTGCCACCACAATAACTATGTAGCACTAGTTTCCAATGTGTTACATATATATTATTATTATTATCCAATTTTAAGGTCAGGGCAAAATCCAAATTGGTGTATGAAAGCCCCTTGTTTGTGGGACAAGGGACTCACCTCCTCGCAACCATTTGCTTGCTAAGTTGGGAAGGTTGCTAAGTCTAGGAAGACATATATACTAACCATTAGGCCCACTTAGGAAAATAGAGAATGCTAGTATATGCATACTAGTTACAAAAATAACAAAAAAACAAAAAAAAAATACAATTCTAAAACACAGTTAATTATCAAATGCATTACTCTTAATGCTAATTCACAAATGCATGAATTTTCACACTCTTAATTCTAATTCACATATGCATGATTTTTCACACACTTCACTTACTTTCATAAAAATAAATTTAAATACTAAAAAAATATATAATAAATAAAATAAGATTTCTAATTTTATAAAAATAAAAAATTAAATAAAATAATTAAAAATATTCTTACATCTATTTTTCAATAAATAAATAAATAAATAAATTATTTTAAAATAATTGTCGATTTTTTTTATTAATTTATAAAATATTTTTAACAATTAAATCTTAAGTTTATATAATTTACCTACGTTTTAATTTAAAACCTATAAAAAAAAAGAACAATTTATAATTTCGATGCATATATATATATATAAGCGTGTAATATACAAAAGTCAAGAAATACATTACCAATAGGTGGGCTAGGTAAAATAGTTTCCACATGTTACCTGCCTTAGCCCGAAACCAACTTTACATATAATATTAGATAATTAATAACATTTTTAGAAAATAATAACCACCCAAAAGTACATTTCGTAAACTTCACAGCACATCACCGTAAAAAGTTATGAAAAGGTTTTAAACTTAATAAACGAGAAAAAAACCCTCTGACGGGCATTTTGCCCGTCAAATTCCAACTCTCGCGGGCGAGGGAAGCGTGGGAATAGAAATTTACGCAATGCTTTTTAGTTACAACGAAACTGACAAAAGCATGTGAACGCATCTATGAAAATTGCCGTATTCTAATTTAGACTGTTTTTTTGGGCTGAAAATCATGGAAATTTGTTTAAGATGTTAAGAAATTTTGGCAGGGATTTTTTTAAATTCACTTTATAACTATCAAATTTTAATATTTCTGTGTTCTAGAGATTGTTGATGGTTTTCAATCTATTTCCACCATCAAAATTATAATTCAAACATTGTTACTCTAAGATTTCTTAAATTTTTTAACCCAAATTCTGACCTATTTTAACAGTTCCGTCAATTAGTCCCTCTAGTTAAACAACTATATGAAAATTAGCGTAACATACATCTAAAGCAAATAGAGAGATGCCCTGAGAACCATTCATATATATAAGTGGAGAAAGTAATTATATGACCCTGGTAGTGCCATTTTCTGAATACAAAATTAGTAATTGTCTACATGCCTGACGTGGGACAAGAGTACAATTTTAAACATCGTGTTGTTATCACTGCAAATGCTGTAAGCACAACACTTGCGCCACCTCCCCGCTGAAAGGCATTGTTTTTTTCTTGTCTTCCTCGTGATACGTTGACAACAAAGAAATGATGAACAACTTCATACGCTTGGGGGCTGGAATTTTAGGTCTGTCAGCACCACTAAATCCCTAATATTAACATGTGCCTCAGTCTCTATAGGCATAGATATGAATTTCTGTTTTTATAGATCATATCAAACCTATTTTGTTACATTGGAGATAGTCTTGTTAGTCGTATATGAACTAAATTGTTAATCATGTCCACTGATTTCTCTGATTTCACATGACATCACAGGAAGTGCTTTTGCTTTGCTCATGTTTGGTGCACCAATGTGAGTATAGTCTGCAAAACCCTAAAATTCAACCACGAATAAAGCACCATATGGGTTGTGAGACTGATTTGATTTTGTGTCATATTGGTGAACAGTACAACATTCAAGAGGGTGATAGAAAAGAGAAGTACCGAGAGCTTTTCGAGGTTACCATATACGATAGCGCTCTTCAATTGTCTTCTCTACACGTTCTATGGGTCCCCTCTCATGAGCAACGGGTGGGATAACATTGTAGTTATGGTTGTCAATGCCATTGGCCTCCTTCTCGAGTGCTGCTTTGTTTGCATCTATCTTATATTCGCTCCACCTAAACCCAAGGTAAATATTTGAATTTCACCATACTTCCTCTCATGTAAATATTCACTGAAGAGCAGACTGGGTAAAATTAACGCAAGAGCAGACTGGGTAAAATTAACGCAATCTAGAGGAACTGCGCTTACCGTCTCGCTCTCTATAAAATGTTGCAGAGGAAAATGGCAGGGATGGTCGTGTTTGTGTTGCTGGTGTTTGCGACTATTGTGATAGCTTCATTTTGTGGTGTACACGACCACAAGCAGAAGAAGGTCCTTGTAGGAACCACAGGAATGGTAGCGACTGGCATTCTCTACGCTTCGCCGCTATCCGTCATTGTAAGCATTACCCTGCCCTGCCTGGTTTTCATAAGTATGGGCACTATACCATAATTTTGGTAATTATGGTGCAATAAAAAGTCTCAAAAGGTAATGAAAGCTACTGATAGTGCCTGTTGTTAATGTCTTTTTACTGTGTTTATTACTATTCAGAGACTGGTAATCCATTCGAAGAGCGTGGAATTCATTCCGAGCTTCTATTTCTCGTTGTTCGCTTTCCTCATAAGTGTGCCGTGGATGGTGTATGTCGCTCTCGGCAGAGACATTCTGATAATGGTAATGTAATAATTAAATTGTTGTTACGAGTTTATATGTTGAAATTCATGTGATCGGTTTATTGGACCCAACAATATCCCGCATTAAGAACCGTTAATTTGAAGCTACCGGTAAGTTACTTGTTGCTTGCCGTACTTCATATTTTGCGCAGGCACCAAATTTTGTTGGAGTGCCATTGGGGTTGGCTCAAATGGTCTTACACTGTTTTTATCACAACAAAAAAGAGGCCACGTGTTGAAGATGGAAAACTAGTGGATGGAGGCTGGCCAGTGGAACCGAGAACGGAGAAATGCTAGGAAAAGAGTGAGGAGTACAAAGGAAAATGTCAATCCGATGAACCAGACATCGAAATGCAGTTGAACGTATGAGCAGGGGAGGGGGTGAAACACAACTCTATTCAACATGCATGTTCATAAGCATCTTCATCGAATTGTTTCATCAGCGATTACTGTCCAAAAATATAACAATTGATAACTTGCACAACCACATTATATTTACTAATGTGGTTGATATACGCCGATAGGTGTATGTAAAATAGATTTACAACCACATTTACCAATGTGGTTGATATACGCCAATAGGCCTATATACACTACCCATCACATTAATTTATATATCAATAAATGAATATTATATATAATAATTTTATTATATTAACTTGAAATATATATATTATATATTAATAAGATTATTAATATATTACATATATTAATTATGATTAAAATGACAAAAATATTATATATATATTAATAATATTATAAAAAGTATTAATAATATATATTAAAAATATTTATTAATATATTAATAATATTAACTATATACATACTATAAATTAACTTGAAATATATATAATATATATTAATATAAAAATAATATTAAAAATATATAATATTTTAATATTTATTTATATATTAATATCATAGATGGTTATATTATTAATAAATCAAAAGAATCAATAATATATTAATAATATATTATATCATAATTGGTTATATTATTAATAATATATATTAATAATATTATAATATTACTAATAATCATTATTAATAAATATTTGAATATTTATTTATAATGATTATTACTAATATTATAATATTATTAATATATACAAAAATATTTTATATATATTAATAATATTATAATACGTATTAATAATATATATTAATATATTAATAATATTAACTATATACATACTATAAATTAACTTCAAATATATATAATATATATTAATAATATTTATTAATATAAAAACAATATAAATAATATATAATATTTTAATATTTATTTATATATTAATATTATAAATGGTTATATTATTAATAATATATATTAATAATAATATTATAATATTACTAATAATCATTATTAATAAATATTTGAATATTTATCTATAATATATATTAATATATTAATAATATTAAACTCAAGAGAGTAATAAACAATATGAAACAATATTTAAAAACAAAAAACCTAAGAGATTAATAAACCCTAACAATTAATATTTTAAAGTGAAGATATTAATAAACCCAAGGGATAATTAATAATACAAACCCAATGTCATCATAAACCAAAGGTTTAAATATTATAAACCATAGGAATTGGTGAACCCAAGGGATAAATATTATAAACATAAGGGATCAATATTAAAAACACAAAAGATTAATAAACCGTAAGAATTGATATTTTAAACTAAAAAACCTCATAAATTAATAATCCATAAGAATCAGTATTTTAAACATAAGATATTAATAAACTAACGATATTATTGACATTATAAACCAAAAGAACTAATAGACCCAAGGGTTTAATGTTATAAAGCAAAGGAATCAACAAACCCAAGGTGTCACGTCTCCCAAACCCATTTTTTTTTTTTTTATAGGATTATGTTATTATTTAATAACATCCATTATACCTCATCCTCATGTTTACTCCTCCTAAATTTCTTAACTCCAGTTTAGATTCTTTTCAGTACCTACAGACAGCCCTGGAATACAAGAATTTCCATGAGGATTTTTGGGCTTAACCTCCCCTCTTCTCAGTTCATATAGTAGACTTATATACCTACATATTTTACCTTGTATGTCTCAGGTTTTCTGTGCAGGATGATCACTAGGCCCTTAATCAAACTTCCCAGTTTGTCGGCCTGCTAATATGTTCAATATGTTAAAGTTTCAGCATCGAAGTATAGATGTAGGCCTCCTCGCATACATCTATCTCTACGCAGTTAACCACCCTTGCTCCACTACTTTCCCAGTAGTTCTATGGATGGTAACCAGATTCTCTGTTCATGGTATTTTACACATGCTTACAATCTTCCTTCACACAGACTGTTATTACACAATAGATTTTGCAATAGGCTTTTTCCCCCTTATTTGATGGTTATAGACATTCAACATGTGTGATATTTTTGGTACAGGTTCAACTGTTCCAGGGGGAACTAGGAAACAGCTCCTCTTGCTTCCCTCCAATGGAGGGAGAGAATATTGAACTGGATAGTTTAGAATCCCTATTATTAATCCTCGTACTTAGCTAGGATTCAACTGCTACCTCCATATGTGTACCATTACATTTAATAGAATACTGTAAATTCTAATTTTTACAATTCTTCCCATTGTAACACAGCTGAGGGTTGTTGTTCCCTACTTTCTGTTATTGATCACAGTGAATTCTGTGCCATCAGTATTGTTATGATAGATTAATGTATTTGGAACTTAATGTTCGTGGGTACCGAATTGTTAACATCTTCTGTTTATACACACAGAATTAATTACTCCTTTAGAAGATAGCCATCTATACCTATACATGGTTATTATATTGGCTGCTCAATTAATCTATCATCTCAACCATCATTATTACAATTTACTCATCTCTACACTCAACCATTTGTCTCTACTGTCAATAGCGGTAGTTGCAATTACAGAAGTTACTGAACCATTAATCCATCTAACAGTTGCAAAATGCAACCTAACATAACAATTCATACATTACATAATGTACTATAACATCACAACTTCATAAATTTCATAAAATCCTATAACATCACAATTTCATAAATTGCATAAAGGAATATCATCTCAAAATTTCATAAATTGAGTAAAGGAATATAACATCACAATTTCATAGAATAGGGATATTATTAACACAGACTTACAGATATCTCCAAATTTATGCATGCACACCTCTACCATGACCAGTCCTCCCAACCTTAGAATCCTCTTTATCTCCCAGGATTCACCCCCGAGCAGAGATCCTCCCCAGAACAGACTAGCCTCAATCTGTTCTGGAGCAACTTATTTAAGCTGTGCTTTCCCCAAGCCTGTTTCCAATTCTGTGTCCAGAATTTCAGGATGCTTTATTCTTGTTTAGCCTAGGCTTCCCATTCTGGGACTCTTTAAAGCTGCTTTAAGCTTTTCCTCAGCTTTTCCAGCTTTTTCTCACCTCTTCCCAACTACTCCTCTTCATTGGGGAAATTTAAATTTTTCCTCAAAAATCTAAATTAGAAATAATTTCTTTCAAGGATTTTTGAAAGATTTGGGGAAAGTCTTTTTTTTCCTTTTCCATCACCTCATGGATTAGGCATATGATCTCATTTTCTCATCTGGTCATAGTGCATACATAATATTTTATTTATTTTTCATAATTAAATAATTAACCACATCCACACAATAATCATCCACTGGGGTCCACTCCCCCTTTGGATTTCTGTTCAAATGTCTCATTTGAAAAGCATAGAACTTGGGGGTGTTACATATTCCCCCTCTGAAAATAAACACCGTCCTCGGTGTTGACAACTATCGACTTAGTTCATTTTGAACTTAATTATGAATGCTTTTCCATCATCTTAGCTTCTCTGTTCCATGTAGCTTTTCAGCAGTAAAGTGCTCCACTGCACCTTTACTCTAGCTACTGTTCGTTTTCGCAATTCAATTCCTTCTCGCTTTCATCTTTGAGGTGACTCTGGAAGGAAATTCCTCTTCTGGTTCCACCTGGACCACAATTCAACTAAATCATGTGAGAAGCATCATGTACAAAAATTTTAACGTTTCATTTCCAACAAGGAGACATGAAATATATCAGGAAATTTAATAAGCAAGGGCAGGGCTAATGTATAAGCCATTAGTTTCCAGCAGAGTATTCTCCTTCCTCCACTCTATTTACTGATGCCTTATGCAGTTGGTTTTCTTCCTACTTCTTTGCAAGAAGTCTGTATGGAAGATCTTTTATTCTGGTTTCTCTGTCCACAATTCATACCAATGTAAGTAAGATCAGGTACATATAATTGATAATTCACAACAACATTATGCATTTCAATAACTTAAGACATTCAGTTATTAATCAAACCGTTCAGATTCATAATAGTTTAGTGTACTTTTAGTACACTACTTATCCTTCCTTGTTTTGCAGTGAGATTCTTTCCTCGCACCACTTGGTTCAGTTCAGCTTTTCTGGATTTTCTAGGTGATTTATCTTCATCTTTTTCCTCTTTGTTTCCAGAGTGCCCAATTTCCTGTTACACACTTGGCTAAACAATTTTTCAACTTTTTTCATTAGTACTCATAAATGAGAGAAAACAATTGGTTATGCTTACCCTTCTCATTTTCTAGTTGTACTTCTAGTATCTTTTCATTGTTCCTTTTGTTAATTAATCAATTTAACTAGTAACAACTGGACTTATTACTAATCTCTACAATTCCATGCTTACCTCTCACATGAAATTGTATCCACTAGTTCAACACTTAAGTGAAACAATTTTGGAACTGATGGGTTTCTCCCACACCCAGGTCCAAAATACAGCTCATCCTCTTTTCTCTCGGTTTGTAGCTGTATGATTTCTCTGTCTTTGAATTTAAGACTCAAGAAAATTAACTTTAATAAAATTTATTCCACAAAATTTTATAGTGTGAATACATGTTTCCTTTTCAGGTGATAAATGAAATTTCTATAATTCATTACATTCCCAATTATTAATATGTGATAATGCCAAAAATAAATTTGACACAGTTTCCTCTTTTTCAAAGACTCACCGGAATTTATGCATTCACTTTTAATTGTATGTTCATGCTTTGCTAGTTCTCCTTTTCTATTTTTCTCATAGGCTTATATAAAATGGAATTAATCCTAAAAGTATTCCAACTTTTCCCTGAATCATAAAAGAATTCCTTCTTTCCTAATGCATAAAAGCATTCTATTTTTTTTTTTTTTTCTGATAAAAGCAACCCATAAATCTCTCATGCTTTTATCTATATTTGTTTTTTTTCTCTTTTTTTTTTTTTTTTCCTTATGAGAGAATTATCACTTCTCCATATTTTTTTCCAATTCTTTTTCTCATTACCTCTAAACTTACAAAATATACCAACTGGAAGAATATAAATAATTAAGAAGTCATTCTTCCACTATGGCAAGAATATTCTTCCTTAAGTAAATCATCAGGAAAATTTTAATTTACCCCTTCATTCATTCATGCTTAAATCAATGTAATGGATTTGCAACAGTCCATACTTACTAAAACAACTTATTTGGCTGTGTTTATAACTCCTTTAACCATAAGTAACGTAATACTATTCTGACCATAGGGTAAAATATGTCCTTCCATCTCACTTGCAACGTTTAAGGTGAATTCACTTTTTAGTATTCACTAGGGAATTGGTTTTTTTTTTTTTTTTTTCTACTTCGTAGCTTATACATAATCCAGATGTGTATATTATTGGATTAGAATTAAATTGACATTTGTGTACCCTTCCGCACAATATATATCAATATATATATATGTTTACCTCCACTTAATAACTATATTTCAACTTTACTTCAATACACCCATATATATATATATATATATATATATATGGTACACTCAATTGATTAAAACCACATCCATATGTTACTTCCATTCTAATAAAAATATAGATATAGCTATGTCCATATCCATTATAATAACACTTAGAAAAGGCGCACTTCGATACCTATATATATTTCATATATTTTTCGATACCCTTTATTGTTTTTGTGTTTTATTTCATGGAATGCTCAAAGGGTATATTCATTTACCCTAATGATATATATATACGTGTGTAACTTTTTCTTCATCTCATCCTAATAACATTTGATATTCCAACTAAATTTCTTGATCCCAAATTTAGTTATACATATATATTCTCATGAAATATTTTTGTTTATAGTTTAATACATTTACCAATGGCATATATATTCTCTAATAATCCTTCCCATCATCATATTGAATATATATATTATATATTCAAAAATATATATAACATCGAGTCCACCCACCAACTCGACTATGTGTACTGCAGCCTTATACATATTCCCACCTATGTGGATTTACGCCCATGTGCTTTTTATAAATGTTTATAAAGTGAATTTATAAAACAATATAAGATAAATTTATATAGACATTTATAAAACAATTATAAAACGTTTATAATTCACCCATATAAAACATTTATAATTTATGAATAAATAATTTATCTATTCACCCATATAATTGTGAATCCATTTCTAACCATATGTCCACACTTATTTTAATTTAATATCATTAACCCACATGTATAGACATGTGTAGGGGTTATATATATATAGAGATCATTGTATATATATATGTTTATCGCGGGTATGGTTTACATGTAATTATACGCATATGTTTCATATACCTATATATATATATATATATATATATATACCTATGTTAACCTCTCTAGACCACGACCTTTGGCCGCGCCCTATGATAATTACATATAATTCCTCACGAATATATACCATCATCTATACATCATTACGAATTATATATCCTTTGTATAACTTTGTAAAATACTTATGAATTCTAATTGGACATCATTGACAGCTCAATACCTCGGATTAGGTTTTTGTTTGTTTTCCACATAATTACAATTACTTTCGAACCAGCTTGTTCGATCCTCACTGAAGTATTTATAATTAACATTTTTAACGGAGATTTATTCACCCTCACGCGTTATTCACGCGTTTTAATCCGACTGGTTACGTGCGACCTGGCTTAAACCCTATATTAACACTTTGAAATTTTGTGTCATTATTCAACCGTAACAATACGTTGACATTTTCGTCATCATTTATGTGACAGGGATTTCTTTATGCAGGAAATCGACGACGAGTTCACAGCGATGCGTCGGCTAAGTTTCATTTCAGATATTTGGCCTTGGAATTTTGCCACATTTGCTGGTTAACTTCGGATTTTAACGATGGTGCTATTTCTGATCGAGCGGCATTACACAAACCCTAACCCTAACGCTCAGTGGGTTTATTTTATTTTATTATTTTTCTATCCTGTCTCTTCGTCGTCGCGTCGATGGTTCACAAATTGTTTTCCTTTTTACTCACGTTACTGTTTTTCACGCCTTTGTTGAATAAATGGTATAAGATGGAATTTCTCCAACCTTACGTGTTTCATTACAGGTTCTCACGGCAAAATTGAGTGATTGTAAAATCGTATTTTTGTGCAGGTCGGCGACAACGCACCCTCGTTTCATTTCGACGCAACTTGAGTTTGTGATGCCATGATTACATCCCTGCAACCCCGCCTCTTTGGTTTTGCAGGGTTAATATTTTACTGCGGCATGTTTTGATATGTACAGCGTATATGGAATCCGATGGAATAGTGCGTTTAGGTTTATGACATCGCCGACCTGGTTTGAAGACGATAGTGTACTTCGCCGCCTTTTTCCTCTGCACGGCGGAGTCCCTCTGCTTTCCAGCAGCGTATTACTTGTGCTATGTCAGGAACTAGCGTTTCTCTCAGAGTACTCTGGTCGGTAACAGCCGACACGTATCTTCCTGAGCAAATACATCGGCGTGTTTGAATCCATACTGCACTGAAATTCCGGACGGCTGGGTACCTGGAAGGGTATATAATAGTATTATCTTCCTGCTGATCTGAACGCAATGTCAGATCGATGCAATCCCCCTTGGGATTTTTTTTTAGAGCAAGGCGGTGCCCGTCTAATCTATGGGAGAGGGAGATAATACGGACTAGGGTTCCGGATTCTTATTTTAACCCGAAATCGCCAGACTTCTCTTTCTGTATCCCGCCTTCTCCTATTTGCTCGTTTTGCTTGTTGATGCAGGTGCGCAAATGGTGCTCTGCGAGCCAGGCGTTCACCTCCGTGCCCCAGGCTAGGGTTTCAGCACCTTGACCCGCGATTTTTATATCTCTGAACCCGTTTGTTATTATTTTCCTCACGTTTTGAGACTGATCTATATTCTTCATGTTTTCGCCGCGAACACACTGTCTTATTCCTTTCAGATTGTGTTTTGCAGAACGTTTGACTCGGCAACATCCCATTTCTTTACCTAATGTATGCCTGTATCTGGTTTTTTTTTTTTTCCTGTGGTAAGTATTAATACGGCTCCCTATTTCGTTTTTACCGACAAACAGCTACTGTCAGCCAGGTTACCAATGACCGCGCTGCTTTGTGACAGAGGTAAGCTTTACGTTTACTGTGGGATTTGAACGTTATATCTTACTGCATGTCCCATAACCTCACTGGGTCCGCTCGTAACACTGTTGCTGTTAACTAATGTTCCTCTGCGCAGGGTTTTAGATACTGGTAGCAAATCGCCGGACTCACTCGTAGAGCTGTGATAATCTGTTATATCTGTTTAACAACGTAAAGGTTTACCTCTGCGCTCAATACGGCTGAGGGTTCTCGTGATGCTATTGATTTCAAATCAATTCAATGTGATCGAACATTATTCTCACTGTTGACTGTTCTTATACCGACACTCTTTATTCACTATGATATATCGTTAATTTCATTAGCCCGTAATTTATTTCCGTATATCTAAGGTTTGTTGGCTTGTGGTAACGTAAAGAGCGCATAAACATTAGAGTTAAACAGACCTAATAGTAGGGTCTTATTCGTTATTTTCTTTCAAACCCATATCATTATCGTGCCCCTAGGTTGGGGTTATGGTTCCGCTTTTTTTTTTTTTCGCCTTTACATCATAGTTTCAAATTAGGTAAAAGTATAATATGCGCATTCAATTTTAATACTATTTCACTTTCATAAACATGTATTTGGTGTTAGGCGTATATAAGGATTCAATGGTGTTTGAATGAAGGTGCTTTCGCCCTAAAGACAATCCTTGGGTATGGATGGTAATGAATCCAATGAATTAAGATAGATGTTGGTTTATTTTGGTAGTACAATGAGCATACCAAATCCATTCTATTTCTTAACATCCAATATCTCCTAACCGATTTATATTTGCATGCTAACCTATAGGTTTCGTTATTATGCTTACATATATGGACTTCGTAGATCCATGTCTCTTTGGTATCAATTTGAATTAAATGCTTTTTGCACCATGTCATGAAATTTAATAGTTAGTGACTACGTTCACCCATAACGTACTTTATGAATTTTAGAAATACTTTTTAACCCTTCTTTAGTGAAGATGGGTTTTGGAGTTTAATAATAATTTATAGCTATATAATGCATATTCTTAAATGCCACTTGCCTTTTGATATACAATATATATACTTCATTGCACTTGCCTAGAGGACCTTCATTATAAGGTAATGATTTGTATCGGTTATAGTTTAATCAAGGAGTAAAACATATAATTGTTGTTTTTGCTTTTGATATGAAACTATACCTTTATAAATGGTCTATTGCTCACCTAGCATATAATTACTCTTTTTCCTAACACCAATATAATTGTTAGGATGTTAAAATATGCAGTCTATAAAGGTTGTAATTTTTTTTGAATGATCATAATTGCAATTTACATGCTAATATTTTGCTTATATAATTTTTTTTATCAATGAAACTTTAGTCCTGCTATATGTATTCTCTAGCACATTAGATCCCGAGTGTATACAGAGATCAACTACAATCATTTATTTTCTGGTCTACCATTAAGTTATATGACTACCATTTAGACCTTGGTTTAAGCTGGTATTCTAGATTTATATATATACGTAGACTTGATATGACTACCATATATATATATAGGGGATCTATATATTCCATAGGTCTCATATAGAATAGCAGAAATTCATTATCTAAAATAATTTTTTAAGTTTCATATGCAAGTGTTTTTTACTTTCTTTACCTCAATTCTGCTACACTATCATTCTAATATTCTCAAGTATATATGCTGTTACCTTGTGTCTACATAAATAAGAGAATATTTCACTTTCCATAGAGACTAAGTAACTTCAACATTGGTCTTTTCTAGTGTATTAAGATGGTTTCAGTATCTTAACTTTATGCACAATGTACTTGCTTTTACATAACGATGATAGTAGGTCAATAGCTAAATATGTCATTATAACCCTATTATAGGTTTAACCATTCTGGTTTATGAGCCTCCTCATACTACTCCCTTCATCACCATCTGTTACACGTATACCTGAAAGTATATCCAAGATATTTGTATACTCGAAGTACTATTTAATATTCATAACTTTTATAACAATTAACCATTTCCTTGTGAGCACATATCTTGCCCAATTTTTGAACTTTTAGCTCCGATACCATTTGTCACGTCTCCCAAACCCATTTTTTTTTTTTATAGGATTATGTTATTATTTAATAACATCCGTTATACCTCATCCTCATGTTTACTCCTCCTAAATTTCTTAACTCCGGTTTAGATTCTTTTCAGTACCTACAGACAGCCCTGGAATACAAGAATTTCCATGAGGATTTTTGGGCTTAACCTCCCCTCTTCTCAGTTCATATAGTAGACTTATATATCTACATATTTTACCTTGTATTTCTTAGGTTTTCTGTGCAGGATGATCACTAGGCCCTTAATCAAACTTCCCAGTTTGCCGGCCTGTTAATATTTTCAATATGTTAAAGTTTCAGCATCGAAGTATAGATGTATGCCTCCTCGCATACATCTATCTCTACGCAGTTCACCACCATTGCTCCACTACTTTCCCAGTAGTTCTATGGATGGTAACCAGATGCTCTGTTCATGGTATTTTACACATGATTACAATCTTCCTTCACACAGACTGTTATTACACAATAGATTTTGCAATAGTCTTTTTCCCCCTTATTTGACTGTTATAGACATTCAACATGTGTGATATTTTTGGTACAGATTCAACTGTTCCAGGGGGAACTAGGAAACAGCTTCTCTTGCTTCACTCCAATGGAGGGAGAGAATATTGAACTGGATAGTTTAGAATCCCTATTATTAATCCTCGTACTTAGCTAGGATTCAACTGCTACCTCCATATGTGTACCATTACATTTAATAGAATACTGTAATTTCTAATTTTTACAATTCTTCCCATTGTAACACAGCTGAGGGTTGTTGTTTCCTACTTTCTGTTATTGATCACAGTGAATTCTGTGCCATCAGTATTGTTATGATAGATTAATTTATTTGGAGCTTAATGTTCATGGGTACTGATTTGTTAACATCTTCTGTTTATACACACAGAATTAAATACTCCTTTAGAAGATAGCCATCTATACCTATACATGGTTATTATATTGGCTGCTCAATTAATCTATCATCTCAACCATCATTATTACAATGTACTCATCTCTACACTCAACCATTTGTCTCTACTGTCAATAGCTGTAGTTGCAATTACAGAAGTTACTGAACCATTAATCCATCTAATAGTTGCAAAATGCAACTTAACATAACAATTCATACATTACATAATGTACTATAACATCGCAACTTCATAAATTTCATAAAAGCCTATAACATCACAATTTCATAAATTGCATAAAGGAATATCATATCACAATTTCATAAATTGAGTAAAGGAATATAACATCACCATTTCATAAAAAACAGAGATGATTAACACAGACTTACAGATAACTCTAAATTTATGCATGCACACCTCTACCATGACCAGTCCTCCCAACCATAGAATCCTCTTTATCTCCCAGGATTCACCCCCGAGCAGAGATCCTCCAAGAACAGACTAACTTCAATCTGTTCTGGAGCAGCTTATTTAAGCTGTGCTTTCCCCAAAGCCTGTTTCCAATTCTGCGTCCAGAATTTCAGGATGCTTTATTCTTGTTTAGCCTAGGCTTCCCATTTTGGGACTCTTTAAAGCTGCTTTAAGCTTTTCCTCAGCTTTTCCAGCTTTTTCTCACCTCTTCCCAACTACTCCTCTTCATTGGGGGAAATTTAGATTTTTCCTCAAAAATCTAAATTAGAAATAATTTCTTTCAAGGATTTTTGAAAGATTTGGGGAAAGTCTTTTCCTTTTCCATTACCTCATGGATTAGGCATGTGATCTCACTTTCTCATCTGGTCATAGCGCATGCACAATATTTTATTTATTTTTTCATAATTAAGTATTTAACCATATCCACATAACAATTATCCATTGGGGTCCACTCCCCTATGGATGTATGTTCAAATGTCTAATTTGAAAAGCATAGAACTTGGGGGTGTTACACAAGGGATAAATATCATAAACCTAATGGATGAATATTATAAACAATACAGATTAATAAACCCTAAGAATTGATATTTTAAACTGAAAAATCTAAGAAATTAACAAACCCTGAGAATTAGTATTTTAAACTCAAGAGAGTAATAAACCGAATGTGTGATTAACATTATAAACCAAAAGAACTAATAAACCCAAGCGTTTAGTATTATAAACCAAAGGAGTCCATGAACCTAAGGGATAAGTATTAAAAACCTAAGGGATCAATAAGGCTAAGGGAAATATTAAAAACAATAGAGATTAATAAAACGCAAGAGTTTAATAATATAAACCAAATCAATTGGTGAACCCAAGGGAAAACCATTACCCAAAAAATTATAAACCAAAGGAATTGGTGAACCCAAGGGAATTGATTTAAACATTGAGACAATTGTTGTCACAATGCGACATTGGACCAACTATGACCAAGGTTGGCCATGGGTGATTTTCATAATGAGACAATATTTGTCAGAATGTGACATTTGATCATGGATGACATTGATCGATTATTCATATTATAAACCAAAAGAACTAATACACCCAAGGGTTTAATATTATAAACCAAAGGAATTGGTGAACCCAAGGGACAACCATCACCCAACAAATTATAAACCAAAAGAAATTGGTGAACCCAAGGGAATTGATTTAAACATTGAGAGAATTGTTGTCACAATGCAACGTTGGACGAACTATGACCAGGGTTGGCCATGGGTGATTTTCATATTGAGACAATATTTGTCAGAATGTGACATTTGATCATGGATGACATTGATCGATTATTCATATTATAGACCAAAAGAACTAATAAACCCAAGGGTTTAATATTATAAACCAAATGAATTGGTGAACCCAAGGGAAAACCATTACCTAAAAAATTATAAACCAAAAGGAATTGGTGAACCCAAGGGAATTTATTTAAACATTGAGACAATTGCTGTCACAATGCGACGTTGGACCAACTATGACCATGGTTGGCCATGGGTGATTTTCATATTGAGACAATGTTTGTCATAATGTGTCATTTTATCATGGATGACATTGATCGATTATTCATATTATAAACCAAAAAAACTAATAAACACAATGGTTTAATATTATAAACCAAAGCAAGTGGTGAACCCAAGGGAAAATCATTACCCAAAAAATTATAAACCAAAGGAATTGGTGAGCCCAAGGGAATTGATTTAAACATTGAGACAATTGCTGTCACAATGCGACGTTGGACCAAGTATGACCATGGTTGGCCATGGGTGGTTTTCATATTGATACAATGTTTGTCAGAATGTGACATTTGATCATGGATGACATTGATCGATTATTCATATTATAAACCAAAAAAACTAATAAACCCAAGTTTTTAATATTATAAACCAAAGGAATTGGTGAACCCAAGGGACAACCATTACCCAAAAAATTATAAACCAAAGGAATTGGTGAACCCAAGGGAATTGATTTAAACATTGAGACAATTGTTGTCACAATGCGACATTGGACCAACTATGACCAGGGTTGGCCATGGGTGATTTTCATATTGAGACAATATTTGTCAGAATGTGACATTTGATCATGGATGACATTGATTGATTATGCATATTATAAACCAAAAGAACTAATAAACCCAAGGGTTTAATATTATAAATGAAAGGAATTGGTGAACCCAAGGGACAACCATTACCCAACAAATTATAAACCAAAAGGAATTGGTGAACCCAAGGGAATTGATTTAAACATTGAGACAATTGTTGTCACAATGCGACATTGGACCAACTATGACCATGGTTGGCCATGGGTGATTTTCATATTGAGACAATGTTTGTCAGAATGTGTCATTTGATCATGGATGACATTGATTGATTATTCATATTATAAACCAAAAAAACCAATAAACCCAAGGGTTTAATATTATAAACCAAAGGAATTGGTGAACCCAAGGGAAAATCATTACCCAAAAATTTATAAATCAAAGGAATTTGTGAACCCAAGGGAATTGATTTAAACATTGAGACAATTTTTGTCACAATGCAACGTTGGAAATAAACCGTAAGAATTGATATTTTAAACTAAAAAACCTAATAAATTAAGAATCCATAAGAATCAGAGTTTTAAACATAAGATATTAATAAACCAACGAGATTATTAACATTATAAAACAAAAGAACTAATAGACCCAAGGTTTTAATGTTATAAAGCAAAGGAATCAGCGAACCCAAGGGATAAATATCATAAACCTAACGGATGAATATTATAAACAATAAAGATTAATAAACCCTAAGAATTAATATTTTAAACTGAAAAATATAAGAAATTAACAAACCCTGAGAATTAGTATTTTAAACTCAAGAGAGTAATAAACCGAATGTGTGATTAACATTATAAACAAAAAGAACTAATAAACCCAAGTGTTTAATATTATAAACCAAAGGAGTCAGTGAACCCAAGGGATAAATATTAAAAACCTAAGGGATCAATAAGGCTAAGGGCAATATTAAAAACAATAGAGATTAATAAAACCCAAGAGTTTAATACTATAAACCAAATCAATTGGTGAACCCAAGGGAAAACCATTACCCAAAAAATTATAAACCAAAGGAATTGGTGAACCCAAGGGAATTGATTTAAACATTGAGACAATTGTTGTCACAATGCGATGTTGGACCAACTATGACCATGGTTGGCCATGGGTGATTTTCATATTGAGACAATGTTTGTGAGAATGTGACATTTCATCATGGATGACATTGATCGATTATTCATATTATAAACCAAAAAAACTAATAAACCCAAGGGTTTAATATTATAAACCAAAGGAATTGGTGAACCCAAGGGACAACCATTACCCAAAAAATTATAAACGAAAAGGAATTGGTGAACCCAAGGAAATTGATTTAAACATTGAGACAGTGGTTGTCCCAATGTGACGTTGGGCTAACTATGACCATGGTTGGCCATGGGTGATTTCCATATTGAGACAATGTTTCTCATAATGTGTCATTTGATCATGGATGACATTGATCGATTATTCATATTATAAACCAAAAAAACTAATAAACCCAAGGGTTTAATATTATAAACCAACGGAATTGGTGAACCCAAGGGACAACCATTACCCAAAAAATTATAAACCAAAAGGAATTGGTGAACCCAAGGGAATTGATTTAAACATTGAGACAATTGTTGTCACAATGCGACGTTGGACCAACTATGACCATGGTTGGCCATGGGTGATTTTCATATTGAGACAATGTTTTTCATAATGTGTCATTTGATCATGGATGACATTGATCGATTATTCATATTATAAACCAAAAAAACTAATAAACCCAATGGTTTAATATTATAAAACAAAGCAAGTGGTGAACCCAAGGGAAAATCATTACCCAAAAAATTATAAACCAAAGGAATTGGTGAACCCAAGGGAATTGATTAAAAAATTGAGACAATTGCTGTCACAATGCGACGTTGGACCAAGTATGACCATGGTTGGCCATGGGTGATTTTCATATTGATACAATGTTTGTCAAAATGTGACATTTGATCATGGATGACATTGATCGATTATTCATATTATAAACCAAAAAAACTAATAAAACTAAGTTTTTAATATTATAAACCAAAGGAATTGGTGAACCCAAGGGACAACCATTACCCAAAAAATTATAAACCAAAGGAATTGGTGAACCCAAGGGAATTGATTTAAACATTGAGACAATTGTTGTCACAATGTGACATTGGACCAACTATGACCAGGGTTGGCCATGGGTGATTTTCATATTGAGACAATATTTGTCAGAATGTGACATTTGATCATGGATGACATTGATTGATTATGCATATTATAAACCAAAAGGAATTGGTGAACACAAGGGAATTGATTTAAACATTGAGACAATTGTTGTCACAATGCGACATTGGACCAACTATGACCATGGTTGGCCATGGGTGATTTTCATATTGAGACAATGTTTGTCAGAATGTGTCATTTGATCATGGATGAAATTGATCGATTATTCATATTATAAACCAAAAAAACCAATAAACCCAAGGGTTTAATATTATAAACCAAAGGAATTGGTGAACCCAAGGGAAAATCATTACCCAAAAAATTATAAATCAAAGGAATTGGTGAACCCAAGGGAATTGATTTAAACATTGAGACAATTTTTGTCACAATGCAACGTTGGAAATAAACCGTAAGAATTGATATTTTAAACTAAAAAACCTAATAAATTAATAATCCATAAGAATCAGTATTTTAAACATAAGATATTAATAAACCAACGAGATTATTAACATTATAAACCAAAAGAACTAATAGACCCAAGGGTTTAATATTATAAAGAAAAGGAATCAGCGAACCCAAGGGATAAATATCATAAACCTAACGGATGAATATTATAAACAATAGAGATTAATAAACCCTAAGAATTAATATTTTAAACTGAAAAATCTAAGAAATTAACAAACCCTGAGAATTAGAATTTTAAACTCAAGAGAGTAATAAACTGAATGTGTGATTAACATTATAAACCCAAAAAACTAATAAACCCAAGGGTTTAATATTATAAACCAAAGGAATCAGTGAACCCAAGGGATAAATATTAAAAACCTAAGGGATCAATAAGGCTAAGGGCAATATTAAGAATAATAGATATTAATAAAACCCAAGAGTTTAATACTATAAACCAAATGAACTGGTGAACCCGAGGGAAAACCATTACCCAAAAAATTATAAACCAAAGGAATTGGTGAACCCAAGGGAATTGATTTAAACATTGAGACAATTGTTGTCACAATGTGATGTTGGACCAACTATGACCAAGGTTGGCCATGGGTGATTTTCATATTGAGACAATATTCGCCGAATGTGACATTTGATCATGAGATGACATTGATCGATTATTCATATTATAAACCAAAAGAACTAATAAACCCAAGGGTTTAATATTATAAACCAAAGGAATTGGTGAACCTAAGGGACAACCATCACCCAATAAATTATAAACCAAAGAAATTGGTGAACCTAAGGGAATTAATTCAAACATTGAGACAATTGTTGTCACAATGTGATGTTGGGCCAACTATGACCATGGTGGGCCATGGGTGATTTTCATATTGAGACAATATTTGTCAGAATGTGACATTTGATCATGGATGACATTGATCAATTATACATATTATAAAGCTAAAGAACTAATAAACCCAAGGGTTTAATATTATAAACCAAAGGAATTAGTGAACCTAGGGGACAACCATTACCCGACAAATTACAAACCAAAAAGGAATTGGTGAACCCAAGGGAATTGATTTAAACATTGAGACAATTGTTGTCACAATGCGACATTGGACCAACTATGACCAGGGTTGGCCATGGGTGATTTTCATATTAAGACAATGTTTGTCATAATGTGTCATTTGATCATGGATGACATTGATCGATTATTCATATTATAAACCAAAAAAACTAATAAACCCAAGGGTTTAATATTATAAACCAAAGCAATTGGTGAACCCAAGGGAAAATCATTACCCAAAAATTTATAAACCAAAGGAATTGGTGAAACCAAGGGAATTGATTTAAACATTGAGACAATTGTTGGCACAATGCGACGTTGGACCAACTATGACCATGGTTGGCCATGGGTGATTTTCATATTGATACAATGTTTGTCAGAATGTGACATTTGATCATGGATGACATTGATCGATTATTCATATTATAAACCAAAAAAAATAATAAACCCAAGTGTTTGATAATATAAACCAAAGGAATTGGTGAACCCAAGGGAGAACCATTACCCAAAAAATTATAAACCAAAGGAATTGGTGAACCCAAGGGAATTGATTTAAACATTGACACAATTGTTGTCACAATGCGACATTGGACCAACTATGAACAGGGTTGGCCATGGGTGATTTTTATATTGAGACAATATTTGTCAGAATGTGACATTTGATCATGGATGACATTGATTAATTATTCATATTATAAACCAAAAGAACTAATAAACCTAAGGGTTTAATATTATAAACTAAAGGAATTGGTGAACCTAAGGGAATTGATTTAAACATTGAGACAATTGTTGTCACAATGCGACATTGGACCAACTATGGCCATGGTTGGCCATGGGTGATTTTCATATTGAGACAATGTTTGTCAGAATGTGTCATTTGATCATGGATGAAATTGATCGATTATTCATATTATAAACCAAAAAAACCAATAAAACCAAGGGTTTAATATTATAAACCAAAGGAATTGGTGAACCCAAGGGAATTGATTTAAAGATTGAGACAATTTTTGTCACAATGCAACGTTGGACCAACTATGACCATGGTTAGCCATGGGTGATTTTCATATCGAGACAATGTTTGTTAGAATATGACATTTCATCATGGATAACATTGATCGATTATTAATGATTATTAATATTATAAATTGAGGGGAAAAACATGGTTTACCATGCTTGATTTAAACATTGAGACAATTGTTGTCACAATGCGACGTTGGACCAACTATGACCATGGTTGGCCATGGGTGATTTTCATATGGAGACAATATTTGTGAGAATCTGACGTTTGATCAGGGATGGCATTAATCTATTATTCATATTATAAACCAAAAGAACTAACAAACCCAAGGGTTTAACATTATAAACTAAAGGAATTGGTGAACCAAGGGAAAAACATTACCCAACACATTAGAAATAGAAATAAAAATTATTAACAAAATTAAGCGATTAAAAAAGTATTATAAACCAAAAGAAGTAATAACCCAACGGTCCAATATTAGAAAACAAAGGAACCGGTGAACCCAAGGGAAAAATATTAATAACCCAAGGGACCAATAATGCGAAGGGAACAAAATTTTAGTCGAATATTAGTATCACAACCACATTATATTTATGAAGAGATTAATAAAGTGGAGGGACTATTAACAATATAAACAAAAATATATAATAAACCCAAGGCTTTAATATTATAAACCAAAGGAATTCATGAACTCAAGGGAACATTATTAAAAACATAAGTTATACCAATAGTCCATTCTCTTTATATTAAGTTGAGTGAGTGTTTTTCATAATGTGAAATTGGACAATGCATTAGTATTAAACTCCAGGACTAATATAAAAACCCCAATATTTGAATTTAATAATGTGAACGGAATATTATTACAAACCGAAAGAATCCGAAAAATCAAGGAATCAATGTTATAAACCCAATTGATCAACAAATACAGTGAAATATTAATAGTATAATCATAAAACATCAATAAAGCAAAGGGACCATTAATATTATAAAAATTGAACATCAATAAATAGAAGGGATTATCAATATTATAAACCCAACAAATTAGTATTAGAAACAAATACCATTAATAAACTCAAGTGAAAAATAAAGTTGAAGCATAAAAAAATAATAAAAAAATACTCAAGTTGAAGAAATTGATAAACACAAATAATTAACCCAAGGGATTATTCATATTATAAACCAAAAGAACTAATAAACCCAAGGGTTTAATATCATAAACCAAAGGAATTGGTGAACCCAAGGGAAAAATATTAATAACCCAAGGGACCATTAAGGCCAAGCGAACAATATTAAAAACACAATTGCTTAATAAAGAATACGACCCAATATTTTAAATAGAGAAGAGTTTTAAAGTCACATGAATATTATTATGATAAACCGCAAGTGATCAATCAACCTTACTGATTTTTAATATTATAAACTGAATAAATAAATAAACTGAAGTGATACTCAATTCCGCCATCAGTGAAACCAAAAAAAAACATTGAAATCAACATGTGTTTTTTTTTGTCTTTACATAAAGAAATCCCACCACAAAAATGGACTCAAAAAAGTCCATGAAATGTCATTTATCAAATAGCCTCTTCAAGAACACAACCAGACCGGCCACTAAAGGAACACCAATTCAAATCAACAGGATAATGATCACGATACTTAACGCTTTCCAACCAATCCCTTCTTGTTTTTCTCCCAGCCTCCCTCAACTGCACATGCAACAGGTATTTCACATTCATTTTCATTTCATCAAGCACACGAAGATGCTCATCAATAAAAGTAGGATGGAAGCCATGCTTTCTATCGAGCTTGTTCTGAATGTAAGAAAAAATACTGATGAGTCTAGAAATATTTTCCACCGCTTCATTATAATAGATCCCATCATTATTATCCATACCTGCATTTGAAAGGAAAATGAAAAAATAAAAATTTATATAGAAAGAGATAGAAACATCTAGGCAGATATATATATATATATATATAACACCCCGTTTTTATTGTTTTTAAAAAACTTAATCTTAAAAACGTGATGCTATAAACCTCATTAGAAATACATACTACACAGATGAAAAGAGTGATAAAAATAAATGTGTGATATGACCCATATTACAATAATCAACAAGAAAGCACAAAATTCTAAACTCAATGTTTATAATGAAATATTAATAATGTTAGTAATTCAATATTTGTATTTAAATTAATGTCAATGTATATATTAATTTTATTCTAATATTATTAACAAATATAAATATCTTGTCATTGAACCAAACCACAACACATTTAGCAAACCACATTGATAAATATTTTTAGTTTCATGTAATAGGGATATGGACTTCAATCTTGAATTTAATGATTGGCTAATATAACTGGCTGTATATGTCTGAATGGTTTACTATAAATAAAAGAACAATAGTGACTAAAAAACGGAGGTATATTGAACAACACGAAAAACGATGTATGGAATTTCTCATATATTACTATATTGCATCTCATGAATGTATTCATTTAATTAATATGTTAAAAGAATTCCTATACGAAATGAAAAAAGAGACGATAATAAAAACAATTATAAAACATTCTATAAATATGTCAGAATACGATTAGCTACATGTGACAGTGATATGGAATTCCATCTTGATTTTTAATGGTTGGCTCGTGTAACTAGTTTTCTACCTGCGAATGGTTCATTGTAGGAAAAATAACAAAAAACGACATTATAAAAACAAGAAAATTAAACAACAGAAAAAACGATGTAAACAACATTCCAAAATACTACTATGAATTTGATGAGTTTAGACATGTCATTAATATATCAAAAGTATTATTATTATATTAATAGTTGCATATCATAGCGATATGGACTTTAATCTCTCCTCTTCTTTCTTCCTAATTGTAACATACGCACTATTATTCATCTTGGCATAATGCTGATAAGAGAAAAGTGGTGCAATGTGTAAACCATCTATTGATTTCACTCTTGATATGGCTGTGAAGGTCAAGCCTTGTTCTCTATTCCTAATATCAATTGATGCTCGCTCTAAAGTCAAACATTGTGACTTGTGAATTGTAAGAGCCCATCCCATCTTTAAAGGAATTTGTTTTCGATTTCCTCTTATCACTGGTGTGATAGGTACAATGTTTGGATTGCTTGCATCAAACGGAACACCAACATACTTATCAAAAATAACAGTTGTGAACATTGGAAGCTCAGGTGGATTAGAGTTGGGCATATAAAATATTTCCTTCACATACCCAAGTGCACCATTCACCAAACCAGCTTCAACCCACAAATTACATGTCAACATAACACGCTGGCCACGGCACAACAAAAATTCACGGTCCAGTTGATCATCATCGACACGACTAATTTCTGAACGCCTTGAATTCATAGCAATACATCGTGCACTTGGAGAATTTAATGATTTCAACATATGTCTGTTATGGAAGGAGACCAAATTATTTGTTGGAAACATGTGAACTGCTGCATTAAATAAATCCCTTTCTCTAGGATGCAACCTGATATCAGCCCACGACATAAGAAACTCCCAATCATCAAGAACAGGTTCTGCGTTTCCTATGTTATTGAGGACTCGACGAAAACAAGATTGTTTCTCATTGCTCCCTTGTTGGCGAAATATTGTGTCAAGAGTGACAACAGTGTTGAATTTTTTCCATAACACTTTCCCTGCTGTATTACCTGCATACAAAGGCTTATCTCTCACAGGAGGTAGCTGGCCAAGGTCACCCACAAGGATCATGGATCTACCACCAAAAGGACAATTCTTTTTATCTAGAAATGCTTCTCGTAATCGAGCATCTATTTGCATGAACAACCTTGATCCTAAAAAGCTCATTTCATCAATCAATATATATCGAATGTGCCTCATTTCCTCTTGGAATAATGGCAATGATTGACCTTGTAGTGGTTTCATATCTCTAATTGGGATTTTCAAAGCAGAGTGTATTGTTTTTGCATGTATATTGAAAGCAACTGTTCCTGTTGGGGCAAGAAGAAGAAAAGGACTTTTTCCATTACTTGACAGATTAGAAAGAGCCTCAGAAATAAAATGGATAAGGAAAGACTTGCTAGTGCCTGCTGTGCCTTGAATAATCATAAGAAGAGCTTCATGAATCTCATATTTAGCAGAATGCCTTAAGATGTTTTCAAAAGGAAGTCGTTGTTTTTCTGCCAATGAATCTGGAGAGACAAATGTTCTATTTGAAAGGTCACCAACATCACCCCTTGATATTGCATTCCTTATAAAATTAATAGCTTCTTCGGCCACATCATCAGAAATAGTTGTACCTTGCCAGTCAAACGATATATCAAAATCCCTTCGACCAAGGGTGTGAAGATCAGAAACATTGACACTATTTGGTGGAGCCAAGTGAGAGAAAAGTTGCCACTCTTGAAAATCATCTTCAAGATTCATTTCTTGGTTAGAAAAATCACCATCTTCTCCATCTTCAATATTTTCATCAATTGATGGATTTCGATCAACATGCCAAGCTCGATATCAGAAATTCCTCCAGTTTTCAGCAATAATTTCAGCTGTAAGCCCAATCTCTGTAGAAATGTCATGAAATGACTTGTACTAGAGCAATTCTATCTGGAAAAAGGTTTCAAATTCCTCTGAATCCTTACCAGGAATAGAATAAAACCATGGCCAGACCCGAACAATCGCATGAGCATCTCTAGGCCTCCATGGATCTTTTTTACAGCTGCTCTCAAAAGTCCAAGATATTGCTGTTTCTATCAAAGATAGATGTTCAAGGAAATAAGGTCTCTTCTGATAATGTTGAAAAAATGTATTTTTAGATGAACAGTGTAGGCCATCCCTTGAAATTTTCCTGAACACCTTTCTTCCAACATTTAAGGAAAGAAATTGTCGACTAAACACAACAAGAGGCAGCTTAAGAAACATATGACATGTTTCTTGTGCTCCAATGTCACATTCAATGACTGTTTTTGCAAGAAACCTCCTGTAAGCACATAAAGCATGATCCTCAGAGGCAAAAGAATTTAAAATTCTAGTTAAAATATCATGATAGCTTTCAGACCTTCTCTTTGCTTTTGATGCATACTTAGCAATATATTTCAGTACAGCATGCCGAGAAAGCACTGGTTGGCAATGAACATTTGCACGCCACATTGTTAGAAGGTCAATGTTATGTACATTGAGCCTATCATCATTTCTTGATGGGTCATATTTTTTTCTTCCTTGATCATCTATGAACAATCTTGATTCCTCAGAAAGATCCCATGGGGCATTGTATCGAAAAGCGAGAATAGTGCCCTTTTTGCGCAAACAAGAATCTACACTACACTTTGTGTGCCTTTGAACATGGTTCAACAATTCTTCATAATCATTATGATGATTGCAAGAGAAAATCTGATCAGTATTCAGTAGGCAAGGGTCATCATTGAGACTTCTTGGAACCATTATATTGTGATGATGTATTTCACGTGAATTCCATGCAGTTACATAATTTTCAAAGAATCTCTTTGCATGTTTCAAATCACAATCATTTGACCAATCAAGTCTTTCCATGTCAGGAGCTCCTTGCAACCATAGGAAACCATGGATATGTGCTGAACCTCTATGTTGCCACTCATATCTAGAAAAAATGAACACAGAGCTAATATGAAAAATATGAATGGAAAATCAATAAGAAATTGACAATGAATAGAAAATAAATTCAAGAAAACAGACCTGTACCAGAAGTCTTTAGCTTTAAGATATTTTTGGATAACTTCCTCTCGAAATATATTGAATATATGGTGCATAAATGTGGCAACAATATGAGGGTACTGGATAAAATTTTCAACCTTCATACGATGCTCATTTAAGGAATGAGAATGTGATGGTACAGGCATGAGGCTATGCAGCTCTGGCCACTTTGTGTCAGCTACACTCAAAGTAAAAAAAAAAGATGGACATCCCAACTGAGTAATCATGTCAGTCAATTCAGTTCGAAATTTAGTTCAGTATGCCCTTGTACCTCTTAGAGAAGACCCAAACCGCATTAGATGCTCAGCCAACTTATTATCTCGTAAATCAGAAAGTTGCTGACGCAAGTCATCAATTGTTGTCAGTGAGTTATCATGTAAAGTTTTCTTCACAAAAACTGAAGCAGTTGCTTGGCTACGATGCCTCATTATCATGTTCAACAGGTAATATCGGAAGTGAGGATGGCTTCCAAACCTCTGATCATAGTATCTAAGAAGATGCAATGCATACTCATGAAGTTCAATAGTACAAATGCGTGGTTGCAACCAATCAGTAGCACCAGTGGGGAACAATGTGGGGAATGCCATATCTAATAACCCCTTAGTATTATATTCATTCACTGGAGATGTTACAATACTGGGCCAATCCATTTCATCAACATCTGAAGAATCAACATTATCAAGAAATGCTCTAATTTCTTCCACTTCTCTCTGTTCATTGGGTAGGCGAGCAATAAAATACGAAGGATGAGAGGGAAAATGGTTAAGAAGAAACCCTTCATTATTAGCTGCACTGAACTCAGATTCTGCAATGTCACAATCAACAAATTTAAGCCTGGAGGAGACATATGTTGATCTTTCGGGCAGATCATTCACTGAATCATAGTAAATTACAACATCTCGATAATATTGATCATGTTCAATTTTGAAACGCAATGCATCCATAACGCGGGATCTTTTTACATAACATTCATAATATTTAGACTGAGCAGCATGTCTCCTCACAATTAGAAAGTCAAGATCTTCAACACGGCGCGGAAGACTTTATGCAATTGTTGAAATATCTTGGGGAAAGCTAATTGTGTGTCCACTATACTTATATTGCCCACCTCGAGCATGTGTCACTTGCAAAATAGGATTTACACGTGCTATTAACATTTATTCAACTTGAGTAAGAACTCTTAAAATATGATGTTGCTCGCCAGGATCCATGTTATTATAGGCACAAAAACGACGTGAACATCCTTCACTCTTACATCGTCTGTAAACAAGTCCTTCAGCATCTCTCAAAACGTGGATTCCATGATATGATTCTTTGCAGATGTGGCACATTTGGACAACTGCCAAGCTATCTAGCTTTTCTTGAAATCTTTTATGCACTACAATCATATTTTCATCAAAATAAATATGATTTGTATTGGTTGGAGCATGTGGAGAATGATGTGGAAGAGTATAATTTCTTCTAATATTTACTTGATTTTCAGCACCACGAGACTCCCTCCCCAAATTTGAAACATGTGGAAAAAATCTATGACATGGGGTTTCCAAAGCTGTGGTCTGCATTTCTGGAACCTGAGAGTTTGCAAAGGTTTCTTTAGCATAATTTTTTAAAAAATTGAAGGTACAAATAATTAGAATTGAAAAAATGGAAAAAAGAAATAAATTCATTCAATATTTACATTTGTTTGGCGATGTCGATGAAGTGTACGAGATGGTTTCTCTTCACTTCTAACATCACTAGATTGAACATTTGGCGAGTTAGTTTCGTCGCCTCCATTCAAATTAGTTTTTTCTTGTTAAAATGAATTAAAATATTTTATAAAAATAGATGTCGAAAAAAGATAGATTTCTAATTTTACAATTAACAATAAATGAAAAAAAGGAGGAAAATATCAAATGCATTCAACATTTACATTTTGTTGGTGATCTGGATGAACGCTATGCGATGGTTCCTCTTCAATTATAACATCATTATACAGAACATCTACGAAGTTAATTTGTATGCCTCTATTGAAATGAGTTGTGTCCTGTTTGAAGAAAAACAAAATATGCACCAAAAATTCAAATAAAGAAAAATCAAATCAAACACATTTAACATTAACATTAGTTTGTCGATTTGATTCTCGAGGAGAATTTAGTGGAAGGTTATGATGTGCTTCATATTCAATTATCATATAAAGAGATGGAAGATGCAGAGAGAAAATTTCTAGACCTCTATTAAAATGAGGTGTATCCTACTCCAAGAGAATAAAATACCTTATCACTAAAGAAATGTAAATAGAGGAATGTAATAAAACAACCAATATTGCATCAACTGTAAAGATATCATAGGATTACCTCCATTTTTCCACGCGAACTGCTATCAGGGATGACTGATTCTGTTCGTCGGACAACAATATTTTCATAAGAGAGATTGGAAGAGATGATGTTTCGACCAGCTGGATCCAAATTATCAAACAAATGGCCAATCAAACTATCATCCAAGTCATCACATACAATATCATCATTCCCTCCACCATGGATATTTTGCAACCTTTGGCCTTTCTCACAAGATGCAATTGCAGAGACAGAAGGGTTAGGGTGAAAATTTTCATCCACGTTATGAATATGATGTTCCTCCCTATTGCGAGATGTTTCCTCAATATTATGATAATTTTCAGGAGAGCGTTGAAAAACAAAATTATGCTGACGAGGAGCATATTTTGGCAACGAACTACCAAGCGGAAATGTTCTTCCATGATATCATCCATAGTACGATACCTAGGAGGAACCATAAAATACTTTTGAAGAGTTGTTTCAGTCGTTCTTCTACGATATTTAGCTCTCCTATGCTAGTTTATTGTGTCCTTATTTTGTTGATACCGTAAACGACGACTTTCATTAGACCTGTCACGCGATGCAGGCGACTTATTCCTTTTTCTTGTACGTTTTCTTGTACCTTCAGATGACATGTCTACAACGAAAAATAACATATTTGTTATAGAAGAGTAAACATGGAACATATATAATATATCCAATATAAATTAACAGAAAAGGATGAAAAAGGAACACATTTTTTTTCCACCCACAAAACAAATTAAAATCGTTCACGTTATTTTTCCAACGAAATGGCTGAAAAGAAAAATGGATTTTTTCAAATGGCCAAAACAAAAAAGGATTAAATTTCTTGTATCATATTATAACTGTAATGGGAAACCCATATAAATGGAAAAAAATTCTAAAGAATTATATGAATTTGAAAATATCTAAATATTTGGAACTATATACCATCAAAAAAACCTAAAGATATAACATTGTTTGAGAATTAATGACAAAAAACTGATGGAAACACCATGTATAGAATAAGTCACAGTAATTACAATTATAGAAACAGAGAGAAATGGATAACATCCAAACACATTCAAATGCAATTAAGAGGACTAAACGGGACAAAAAAAATAAATATTTTTCGAGCAAATTGCAATGGATTTTAATATCCAGCATCCACTACATACACATATAGAAGACACCCCCTCAGAATGGAGCCATATAAATATCCATAGTCTTAGCATACATACCCAAAAGTATGCAAAGTAAAAAAAAAAAAAGGAAATATTTTCCACGATGACAGAGACAATACAAAATGGCTAATAGCCTAAGACTCCATGTCCACATCTAATGGTGGAATCTCATCTATAGAATCCATACACGGAGCAATTGCAAAGACATTTCCAGACTCGATCAAATCATTGCAATCCTGCAACGTTGGAGACCAAAATCCATTCATTTGTTGATTAGTTGAATTATCAATATCTATTGGGAAGCAAAGGCCAGCGATCATGTCATATAATACGAAAGGAACTTCACTGCATTTGCACATAAGAACCACACCTTGGACTGTTCGAAAAGGAAGATAACCAGGACATTTCATATTTATATGTATAGAAATTTCTTCCAACAACTTCCATCTAAAGCCCCAATCATCCTCAAAGTAATCAGTTCTTCGTTCAATACACGGGTGACCAAATTGAAAATTATCTATTTCTTCAATTGACCATACAGAAGTGGAGCCATCACTGATAATACATATCAACTCATTCTTGCATACTGCCAATGACATGTAACAAATGAAAATCCCTAGTCATTTTTTATCACATCAAACCAGTAGATTGTATACCCATATCGAGGATAATATTCATACTCTGTGTCGAGGTAGAGCCAAAACAATTTACTTCTATAAAACACTCCATTTTGAGGGGGTGAAGTGCCACCAAATGGAAGATCAGCCCTTCACCAAACCCTATAAAGACTACTGTAAACATAAAATTTAGACTGAATTCTATCATAGATATGTTTTAGAACAACCCAGTCATATTTGTTGTTGCTAACATTCTCCAATAAAGAAAAGAATCCCCAGTCTCCAATTCGTACTCGCCAAATGTTTTTTAAGGCCTTTGTAAATGGATTCATCACAAAATAGTTTCGTGAATGGGAGAATTCTGTTGGTAAGGATAAAACCACCATTGGTCCAATAGTAGACTCCACCTTGTATCTTGAATCTATGAATCGCAAATGAAAACGAGATATCCACCCATTTTGATTAAGGTATTCAGCAGAAAAATAATTGTCTTCATCATTGATGAAAGGAACCATAAATCCAAATTCATTTGTACAGATATGCTTGCAACACAATAAGAAACAAGGATTTTGCAAAACAGTCTTCCATTGCTGACAAACAGTGCTAAACTTTATCACAACCGATAAAGGGAGCCAAAGGAAGACAATCTCAAGAATTTCAAATGGAACACAAATCCAAATAGCTGGATCCATGATAAAACAAGGAAATCACCTAACATAAAAGAAAACAAACATGATATCAACAAAGCAACTTTCAATTAATGGTGAAAAG
Organism: Pinus albicaulis; assembly: GCA_034641835.2. Taxonomy (NCBI): domain Eukaryota; kingdom Viridiplantae; phylum Streptophyta; class Pinopsida; order Pinales; family Pinaceae; genus Pinus; species Pinus albicaulis. The sequence continues at coordinate 647,641,335 of CM076569.1, read as the reverse complement.
AATAAGCAATATAGAAAAGAAATTTTCCATCTACAAATGTAGTAACATGCACATATACATAATGTATAAAACAATATGACTGACAAGAACAACAAGTTCCTCCTCCAAGATGGGAGGTGTAATCTATATTATTTTTTCCCAAAAAATATTAAAAATATGGTTATTAATTTAATATTATTGCTATTATCAATTAATAATATTATTAAATAATTAACAATAATACTAATATATAATAATTAATAATATATTGAATTAAATAATATACCATAATTTAAAAATTATTGAATTAAAAAAAAATTCTTAAATAATTAAATAATATACCATAACTACTACTACTACTACTACTATTGCAAAATAATAATCATAATATAAATAATTTAAAATAACAATAATTTATTAAACTAGTTATTTTTGTAATATTATTATTATATATTTATTACTATGAGTTTAATATTACATCTTTTACATCATAATATTTGTTGTAATACTCACCTTCCTAGCCTTTTAAGATGCCAAAATTATAGTGAGCTTGGAAAAATTACTAAATAATTAAATAATATTTTCCCTAACACCCCTAGTTTATGTGTTTGAAAGTTAAAACTAGACATTGAACTTTAATCCTAAGGGGAGTGGACCCCAAAGTATAAGTATTTTGTGAATGTAATTAAATATTTAAATTGAGGAAATGAATAAAATGAACTTGTGCAGATTGACCAAAATGAGATTATGAGATCACTTACTAAATCCATGAGGATGGATAAGGCAAATAATTCCCCACAATCTTTCAAAAAAATCCTTGAAAGAAATTAATTCTAATTTGGATTTTTGAGGAAAAATCTAAATTCCCCAATGATGAGGAAAATAGTTGGGAAGAGGTAAAAAAAAAAAAGCTGGAAAAGTTGGGAAAAGCATAAAACAACTTTAAAGAATCCCTAAAATGGGAAGCCTAGGTAAACAGGAAGAAAAACATCCTGATATTCTGGACGCAGAATTAGAAACATGCTTTGGGGAACAACAGCTTAAATAAGCTACTCCTAAAAATATTAGAGGTTGATCTGAACGAGGAGGGATCTCAAATCGGGGGCGAATTCTGGAGACAAAAGAATTCTACGGTTGGGTGGCTTGGTCATCAAATTAAGTGGTATGTCCGGTTCAGTTATATTTTCTACTTACAAGATGTAGGTGTAAATTTTAAGTTATATGGAATGTGAAAGTATTATATATGCATGCTGTGTGTTTGCTATAAGATTCCATACATTTAACATAAATCTTAGCAGAGTTTCCTTCCATTTCTGTACAGTTGTAGGAATAAAATATATGGGAAAGAATTCATCAGAATCTCTAAACCATAACTGGTCTAAATCTGAGAAAACATCTTTCCCAAGAATGATTTCCAGTTTAACTTTAATCTGCTTCTGTTTCATGAATGAAATCTTAAATCCTAACTATTGAAACAAAGAGTCAGATGTCAAATATAATTACTTGGAGTAAGAAGTGAAAAGAGTAGAGTATAAAATATAGAGTCTAAAATTGATAGCACCAACTGGACAAAGTTAGAAGATACCAGAGCCAAAATGACAAAAATCTGCATATGTTACCAGTATACTCATAAACTCAGTCACAGAGTATACTTCATTACAACATGTCAAAGAAAAAGGGGTATACTTACTACCTGTCATAAGTATCTCTATGAAATCCAAAGGCATGTAATATACAAATGATTATAGGCCTAAGTAGACTAGCATACTATACATGATAGTGAATTATAATTATAGAAAACATCTCCAGCAAAACCAAAAATCTAGGGAGATGATAACTGAAATGTTATACATTCATTCTAGCAATAAAATTTACAGATCTGGAAATTCTAACAATTTTATAAGAGGATAGAGAGTTCCTGTAGGAACAATATAACACCTGTCAGGAATAAACAATGCTAAATTAAATTTACTGAATCACTGTAAATTTGGGAAAAGATGCCAGTATATAGAAATATACATATAAGAGTAATAATTGAAATAAAACAAAAGCAACAAGGAGATTTATACATAATTGTGGCCACTAGCTTAACTCTCCACGAAACAATTTAGTGTGATACATAGGAAATGTATATAAACTAATAAACTAGAAAATTGTGAAGCTGATACAAAATCATCTAAAAAAAAAAACAATGTCAGCGAAGAAGAATGTCCAGGTCAGCATATACATGTACGAGGTCGAGCCTCTTATGCACAAGCTAAATAAAATGAGCCGTGCGCATCCCAAATCAAACAAAATATTTAGGGTGGAAGAGTATTATCATACAACCGGAAATTTGTAATAACTACAGTTTCGGAATGAGTCTATAAAAATTCGATAGACTAGTAACACTCGAGGAAACTAACAATTCCACCTAAACGAGATGGAGCAATGAGACTGAAGGATGGTTCTCTCCGTGCAAACATATACCAACCTGGAATGTAAATGAAGATAAAATCATCATCAATCGGAAAGAGGGCTCTCATAGCTGCTGTCACTAAACGAGTAGAGAATAGGCATTACCTGGAAAAAAAAACGCAGACATGTTAGTAGGACTGTCAATAAAACTACTTATGGGAAACATTTTACCAATAGAGGAATGTATCCAGACTAGAAAGGGTTACCTGTGAGGGAAAAGACCCTCGTTCTTTCCAAGTTAACTTCCACCAAAATCGAGACATAAGATCAACTGAATTGAAAGACAGAGGGTTCACAAATGGAAATAAAAAATAATATAAAATCTCAGGACGTCCTTGCCTGAGGACTATCGCTCAGCCATGAAGAGACGAGCCATGATAATACATCGCCATCCTGAACCTAGCACTCTAATCACATAAAACGAGCAGAGGAAGACATGCTAAGGAAACCTGCATGTTAATATTACACCTCGTTAATTATAGAATTGATTAGAAGGATGCAGAGATGTTGACTGAAGGAAACCAGAGGAAACATGTAAAAATGTTGGGACATGAAATTGATGTGAGGATAAACGAATCCAAATGTGGCTCAACCATAAACGCTATAAAACGAATGGCACCAAGTGTAGTGGCATTGCTCGAGACTTCCATAGCGACAGAGGTGTGGTAAGCTCTGGAACGAGTATGGTCTACAAGGGATAATGAAAGGAGGGCGTGTGAAGTGCATACCTGGTGTAGTTGCCGTCGCCTATGCAAGCAGACCTGAATGATGAAAAAAAAAACCATGCGTAAATTCTGTAGCAAATAGAGCCTCGAGGCAGAGAGGTAAACCAACCCAACGGGGGCCAAAGAAACTGGTGCCACACAAAAATGAAAACTTATATAACAACACTTCATTCCAGAAAAACCCTAACACGGTGAGACAATATTAACCATCCACATGGCATGATCTCAAAGAGGGAAGACACGGATCAAATGGTTGGAAGAGAAATTACGCCAGTTAGTAGACATTCAATGTGACAAGTGAAGCCATTAAATTCAAGACAGTCTGGACGTATAAATAGAAATTTCCGCATATCCACAGTAGGCTGGCATGGAAAATTCCATATCAACGTGTAGGGATCACACGTGAATGGTATGGGAAGAAACCTATCCCATCCAATACCATGAAACCAAGAAGTAGCGTGACACCGGTGGTGGTGAAGTAATACCACGTCTCACTTACCTTATCACATAAAACTGGCTCGAGTCAGGACGTCATACGTGGAAGCAAGGAGTATGTTCAATCTCCACATTAAACTTTGATACGACCCATATGTACAAAAATAAATGTGATAATATTAACACAGATCAATAAGGACTTTGAAACTATATCATCATATGGCCATAATGACGATAGAGGCACCAATACAAAAGAATGTAACGTAAATCCAACCAATGATCATAACTCAACTATAGAAAATAGTACGTTATGGGGTAAAATCTATTCAGTTCCTATGAATATAAATACATAGAAATGTGTTGAATGCCCCAAAGGTCAAGAACATTAAAATAAAGGTCGAACATGGGTTGGTAAGTGCGACCCTTATAAGGAAGGGATTAATGTTAAATAATTCCACCATGAGTTAATAAAATTACCCTTAGATGAAAATGAATTTAAAATGGAAGGGAATATATAGTGACGTTGGAGAAAATTTATTATGTGGAAAACAATTGGAATTGAAAAATGCATTAACCATTAACCAGGTCGAGTTCCAAAAGGGATGGTATGACATTATGTCAAAGTTAATCTTGCACATTTTGGAATGCTAGAAAAAAAAATTTTGGTATAGGAAAAACGAGTGGGAGGTGTGACAAATGGTATCAGAGCCCAAGTTATAAAACTGGGCTGTTGACATTGTGCTCACTGTTGCTGTGTGTTCCCTGTATAAATAAATATTGTGGATTTTTTTTTTAAATTTTACTGATCTGTGTTGTGTAGTGTACAGTGGTGCTGGAATGGAAGAAGGTGAATAAATTTATGTGAATCTGCATGATCAGTATAGTACGCCAGATCCCAACGCTCCGGTGATGGCTATGTTGCACAGGTTGCAACAAGAATTGGCTGAGCTAAGAAGCCAGAATTACAGGTTGTCATCAGCCAGTAAGGAGCAAGAAAAGCTCATCAGAGAGCTAGCCTCACGGAATAGCCAAGAAAGCGAAGGTTCCGGAAAGAGGAAGACTGATGAGTCGGAGGATGATGATGCTGTTAGGCATCAGTATAAGTAGAAAAAGGAATTACAAGGGGAATTCCGAAAGATCAAACCTCCCTCCTATGATGGGGAGAAGGAGGAATATGCTGAAGCCTGGTTGCTGAATATGATTAAGTATTTCCAGGTCTATGAATATGAAAGAAATCTGAAGGCCAGATTAGATGTCTACCAACTACAAGGTAAGGCTACGTTGTGGTGGGAGGAGACAAAAATGGTTCATGCCATTGATGAAAAGACAATTACCTGGGAAGATTTCCAGGTTAATTTCAAAAACCACTACCTAAATGAACGTTACTATGATGATAAAGCCAAGGAATTTCATGAACTCAGACTGGGACAACTCACTATTGATGAATTTGTTACTAAGTTTACAAATCTGTTGAGATATGTACCCTACATAAGGGAAGAAAAGGCAAAGGTACAAAGGTTTCTGAACTGTTTGCCTGTTGTGTACAAGGAGAAAATCGAGTTTGACAACCCAAAAACTATGGACGAAGCTGTTAGGAAAGCTATATTGTGCTACCAACAGTTCAAAAGAAAAATTGAACATGGAAAAAGCTGGGTCAATAAGAGTGAATTCAAAGGGAAGAAATAGAAACCATCATATTTGAAGAATTTTGGCCGAGTTCATCAGCGGAAAAAGTTTAATAAACCCAAAGAAAGTCAAATTGCTCAATCCCAAGTGGCTTCAAAACAAATAGATGGAGACAATAAGAAGGAAGGGACAGTCAAAATGAAGGAACCCCTCAAATGTTGGGGATGTGGAGAACCCCATCTGTTGAGAGATTGTCCCCATCGAAACATTCAGATGATTATGATAGATCGAGAAGCCACCACAGTAAATGACATAGCCAGAAATATACCAACTATCAGTGCAGCCTTGGAAAATCGACAAGAAGAACATCAAGTCACCATGGTGGAAATGGAGGGTAAGATTTTTGACCAATATGTTATTGTTCTGATTGATCCGGGTGCTTCTTTGAGTTACATTAGTCCAAAAATTGTAGAAAAATGTAATCTTAAAACTGAAATATTTCAGCAGTCATGGTTGGTACAGCTGGCCACTGGAACTAAGAGAAAGGTAACACATAAATTGCCTCAAACAACAATCAAATTAAATGATTTTCAAACATAAGTAAATTTGAACATTCTTCCTTTAGGTTCATATGACCTGCTGATAGGAATGGACTGGCTGGAAAAGAAGAAAGCCTTGATGAACTGATGGGATAAGACTCTGCATTGTGTAGATGAGGAAGGGAAATATTTTATTCTCAAGGGAAAACCAAAACCTATCTCTGTAAGACAAATATCAGCACTGCAATTAAAACGAACAACTAGAAAAGGGTACCAAGTTTATGCAGTACAGGTGGAAGAAATAGAACAAAAAACTGAAGAAAGTTCACTGGATGTTGTACCAGTGGTAAGAGAGTTTAAGGAAGTCTTTCCAGATGAGATTCCTCATCTTCCCCCAAGAGAGAGATTGATTTTTCAATCGATTTGGTGCCGGGAGCAACACCTGTTTCCCGAGCCTCTTATCGAATGATTCCCCCTGAACTTATGGAACTGAAAATGCAATTGCAAGAATTGTTAGATAAAGGTTATATCAGATCGAGTGTGTCTCCTTGGGGATCACCAGTCCTATTTGTGAAAAATAAAGATGGAACTTTTAGGATGTGCATTGATTACCGTCAACTGAATAAGTTGACCATAAAAAACAGATACCCCTTGCCCAGAATTGATGATCTTTTTGACCAAGTGAGAGGAGCTTCGGTATTTTCAAAGATTGATTTAAGGACTGGTTATCACCAGCTTAGAATTAAAGAAGAAGACATCAGCAAAACAACGTTTCGAACCAGGTATGGTCACTACGAATTTGTAGTCCTACCTTTTGGTTTGACAAATGCCCCTGCCACTTTTACGTGCCTAATGAACAATGTGTTAAATAAGTACTTGGATAAATTTGTACTTGTGTTCATAGATTATATTCTAGTCTACTCAAAGAGTGAGGAGGAACATAAAGAACATTTGAGGATAGTATTGCAAACTCTGAAGGAAAACCATTTATATGCCAAGTTCAGCAAATGTGAATTTTACAAAGATAAGATCCAATAATTGGGTCATATTATTTCTAAACAAGGCCTTGTTGTTGACCCTAAAAAGATAAAACTATTAAAGAATGGCCTGTCCCAACTGATGTTTCAGCAGTGAGGTCATTCATGTGGATTGCTGGCTATTATCGCAGATTTGTGGAGAGATTTTCTGCTATAGCTCATCCCATAACCTCATTACAAAGGAAGGGTGTCAAGTTCGAGTGGATTGAAAAATGTCAAAACAGTTTTGACCAAATAAAACAAAAACTTACTACAGCCCCTATCTTGAAGATTGCAGATCCTGATAAAGAATTTTTCGTATGTACAGATGCCTGTAGAGAGGGGTTGGGAGGAGTCCTGTTGCAGGAAAATTCAGTTATTTCCTATGAATCTAGGAAATTGAAGATACATGAACAGAACTATAGTGCCTATGATTTAGAGTTGAATGATGTTATTCATGCCTTGAAAATGTGCCGACACTATCTCCTTGGAAAAAAAATTACATTGATGACTGATCATATTAGTCTCAAATATTTCTTTTCCCAAACTGATTTGAATGCTAGGCAAGCCAGATGGCTATCTTTTCTACGTGAATTTGATATGGACATAAAACATATCAAGGGAAAATAAAATAAAGTTGCTGAGGCATTGAGTAGAAATGCTTGTCAGAATATAAACAGCGTTGGAAGTAGTGCCCAGATCGATGTAGAAGATTTGGTGAAATAGGCAGCAAACCAAGATCCAAATTATGAGACACTACTGGTGAAACTACAAAAAAAGGAGAAGACTGATTTCACTGAAAATAAAAAAGGGCTAATCTGCTACAAAAATAGATTGTATATCCCCAATGTAGAAACTTTAAAAAGGAAAATTTTAGATGAATATCACAAGCAGCCATATGCAGGGCATCCTGGATATCAGAAAATGTTAACAGCTTTGAAGAAGAAGTTGTTTTGGCCAGGAATGAAAAGAGATGTAGCAGAATATTTAGCTAGATGTATGGAGTGTCAAATAGTTAAAACTGAACATCAGCATCTTGCTGGTCTTCTAAACCCCTTGCCAATTGCAGAATGGAAATGGGACACAGTTTCCATGGATTTTATAACAGGATTACCCAAAACGAAATACCAACATGATTCAGTGATGGTAGTAGTAGACACTTTAACAAAATCTGCACATTTTATACCAGTGAAATCTACCTTTGGGACAGCTCAAGTAGCGAATGTGTTCCTCAAGGAGGTAGTAAGACTCCATGGAGTTTCGAAGGTGATTTTTTTTGACCGAGATGCTAAGTTTACAGCAGCTTTTTGGAAAGGGCTATTTGGAGGGATGGGTACTAAGCTGAACATTAGTACTGCCTATCACCGTCAGAATGACGGGCAAACCGAAAGAACTAATCAGATTTTGGAGGACATACTGAGGATGTATGTGATGGACAGGCCAGCAAAGTGGGAAGATTATTTGCACTTAGCTGAATTTTCCTATACAACAGCTACCAATCCTCCATCAAAATGAGTCAGTTTGAGGCACTGTATGGAAGAAAGTGTCATACTCCTTTGAGTTGGAGCCAACCAGAAGATAAACTGATGTTGGGACCAGATGATTTACAAGAGATGGAAAGAATTGTTAAACAGATACAAAGAAACATTAAGACAGCACAAGATCGCCAGAAAACCTATGCTGATAAGAAAAGAGTGCACTGAGAATTTAAAGTGGGGGAGCATGTATACTTGCGTATTAAACCCAAAAAGAGCACACTTTATGCTGGAAGTTGTGCAAAACTGGCTCCTAGATATTGTGGTCCTTTTGAAGTATTAGAAAGGGTGGGACCAGTGGCTTACAAGCTGGCCTTACCGCCCCATGTTAGAGTTCATGATGTGTTTCATGTTTCATTATTAAAAATATATGTGCATGATGCTTCTCACATAGTTGATTGGGTTGTTGTACAGGTGGAACCAGAAGGGGAATTTCTGCCAGAACCGCTTCAAATCTTGGAGCGGGAAGAAATTGAATTGAGAAATCGAACAGTAGCAAGAGTAAAGGTGCAGTGGAAGCACTTTACTACTGAAGAAGCTACCTGGGAAAGAGAAGCTGAAATGATGGAAAGATATCCATTTTTGTTTGAAACATGAACTCTAGTAGTTAAATAATAACATCGAGGATGGTATTTGCTTTCAGAGGGGGAATATGTAACACCCCTAGTTTATGTGTTTGAAAGTTAAAACTAGACATTGAAATTTAATCCTAAGGGGAGTGGACCCCAAAGGATAAGTATTTTGTGAATGTAATTAAATATTTAAATTGAGGAAATGAATAAAATGAACTTGTGCAGATTGACCAAAATGATATTATGAGATCACTTGCTAAATCCATGAGGATGGATAAGGCAAATACTTCCCCGCAATCTTTCAAAAAAATCCTTGAAAGAAATAAATTCTAATTTGGATTTTTGAGGAAAAATCTAAATTCCCCAATGATGAGTAAAATAGTTGGGAAGAGGTAAAAAAAAAAAAACTGGAAAAGCTAGGAAAAGCATAAAATACCTTTAAAGAATCCCTAAAATGGGAAGCCTAGGCAAACAGGAAGAAAAGCATCCTGATATTCTGGACACAGAATTAGAAACATGCTTTGGGGAACAACAACTTAAATAAGCTGCTCCTAAACAGATTAATATTAAGTTGATTATAATAACAAAAATAAACTAACTATAATAATATAGATTAATCACTATTATTATTTTTTCTAATCATAATAATTATTTATTGTATTAATTATTTTTATATTTATATTATTTTTTATTATTAAATATTTATTAATATTATTTAAATATTATAATTAATATAGATTTATTTCATTTATGAAATTTTAGTTATTATTAGTATTATTACTTATAATTGAAATACAATAATATTAGTATGTTTTTTATAATAACAATAAAATTATTATTATTTATTTAACAATATCAATATTAATATTAATATTAATATTAATAGTAGGTAAGCCCCCTTACTATATCCCTTATAAATCCAAAGAAAACTAAACTCTAGTCAACATGAGCATCATCTTTTCCAAATAAAAAATAGATTAGTGAACCATATCCAACAAAAGTCAACATGGCAACATGTTTTAGAAATGATATTTATAATACTAAAAAATAACCAAAAAAATATAACCTTTGTCAACAAAAATAAAATATAAGTAACAAAACTCAACAATAATCAACCATAGTCAACTAAAGTTAACCATAGTCAATAAAAGCCAATTATAGTTAACAATAGTCGACTTAGGCATAATTTTTCAGAAATTATATGTACATGAATCAAGCATAGTTAACAAATTTCAAGCATAGTTAAATATAGACAACAAAATCTACCATAGTCAATCCAAACGTCATATTTTGCAAATTTTATTACAATATTTTATTGTTCTCAAACATAGTCAACAATAGTAAACATGGGCATAGACCTAAGCTAATCACCATGTGTGTTGAATCCACAAGGGTTTAGTGTTTTAAAAAAAGTAGTTTTGAGTGGTTGGTGTCATGGTTTGAATCCTATGAATACACATTACAACGATAAGCTTGTGAACAAGCAAGTAGAATAATAGATCATTTCACTTTTGAGCTAGTTTTTAGGATTTGTATTTTTGGTATCACTTGAAATCAATTAATTCATTTGTTCGCAATAGGTAAATTCCTATCATTTTACACCCTTATTATCCATTTAAGCAAGTAGTTGTGTATTTATGATTAATCAATTAATTTATCCACTTCATATAGAAATTTCTTATTTCCTTCCCAAAAAAAACTATAAAATTAGATTTTCATATTAATAATTATTAATTTAACATTGACTAACTTAAATTATAAATATTTGTATATTTTTCTCTCAAAACATATAATTTGTAGATTGAGAATTATACTACTCTGCAACACTTTTAAACTTTTAAAACGAATGATTTATATGACTTATTTTCAACTCAGAAAAAATATTTATGAATAAAATAATCTCATTTCTACGTAGTTGATAATATGTTTGTTGGAAAAAAAAAAACGCAAAAAAACTTATTCAAGTGCAAAAAATATCTAATATAACATGGATAAAAATTTGAACATCTATGCCAATAACATGTAGATTTTGTTAAAGTAAAGTAAATGAAGTATCAAATTTTTACTAGTTTTTATTAAAAACAATACCAAAATCTAGCATCTGCAAATTTGGTTAAAACCCTCGCGGTTAAATATTATCTAATTTTTAAATAAATTAGACTGCGTCATATGTTGTTTTGCGGAATCATTACATGCAAACACATAAAGAGACAAAGAGAGATTGGTTGAGTGAAATTTGGGCGAAGGATCAAATGAAGTAATTCTTCTTGCACATATATCAAGCATAGAAATCTTTATTTTATTATTTTTATCATTATTAATTTTTTTTAGTTAATGGAAAGTTATGGGTTAATTCGAAATCTCTATTTTATTATTTTTATTATTATTAATCTTTTTAGTTAATGGAAAGTTGTGGGTTAATTCTTTTTTATATTTTTGAAATTATATTTTGCTACTACCTCTGCGTGAGTGTATCTGTCTCAATATCTTTTCAAAAAAAAAAGCCAAAAAAATAGATTAATCAACGACCAAGCTTGAGTGTATCTCTCTCAATATTTTTTCAAAAACAAAAAACCAAAAAAATAAATAGATTAATCAATGACCAAGAGGTTAAAAATTAATCTAAAAGTTGATCCAGTATAATCTCAGTTAAAAATATATGTTGGCATTGTTGTTACATGAAGATAATATCTTTAGATCTTTGAAAATATAGCATATACCGAAAGATGAATTACATCACAACTAATCAAAGCACCATCACATGACGGTAATGTGCAGCTTTGTCCAATTTCTCTAAAATAGTGGCTGAGATACACGGAGTCTCAGAAGCATCGACTTGGAAAAAGAAAGTTCTAAAAGTCATCCATAGAAAAACTATGAATGTGTGAATGAATGGAAAAACTATCAAATTAGTGCAGGAAAAAAATGTGTGACTAGTAATCCATCTACTTAGCTTCTCGTTTGTTTCTTGTCAAGAGATCGACAGATTGAAGAAGCTACCATGGATATAGTAAGGGGGCTAACCTACATCACCGCCTTTTCTCGGCGTTGAAGCCTTCCAGTATTTCTATCAAACATATATTCATGTATAGGAGTTTGAGCGCCGCCTACGTAGCCTTCTTAGTAAAGGGAGATCACCGTAATGGAACTATTCGCACTATCTGGGTGATAACTATGGAAGAAATATACAGCCTTGCGTACACGAAATGTCACAAAAAAACACTTAAAAAATGGCAGGACCAAGAAGCAGTTGCGGGGTTCGAAATCATGGCCAAAGAGAAGATAACAAGTTATCAGGAATGAGTGATGGATCACCAGTCCACAGTGAAAATCTGCGAGAGGATGAGAGCTTATTAGCAATGCGAGGATCTGCTGACCTTAAGAATCAAAGCGATAGAGAGAATGAAGCTTAGTACATCGTCTTTTCTGAAAACCCCAGTTATTCGGATGAAAATGCAGACAGAAAGCATTCAAGATATCGCATTGCATTAATCTAAAATATTAAAGTAAACGAAGAGGAAATACCTATCATAATCGCTTGCACATTGAGAGTCGGAGCCAGGCTGGAGTGTTCCCTTCAAAATCACCCTTGAGCCAGACCCTAGAGGTGTTATTCCTATTCGCAGCCTGCGCCCCACGATACTCTATAACAAAAAAAAAACAACACACAGTAATGCCGAATTCCCAGCGACTACCATAATCCACAGCATTAACACATCTACGCGGGCCTTTCAAATTTTTTATTAACTAACGCACAAGAGGAGAAGGCGAACTGAAGCACTGGTGAAGTGGGAAACTTAATCGTCATGATAGTCGATGAGAGCGATCTTGAATTCTGCTTCTCGTCCCACTCGCCCACCACCATACCAAAAGAATCGGATCAGCCTCCAAGTGGGGTACAGGATCAAGGGTATTAATTAGGTACCAATTTTAAATCCGAAGGATTTTTGAATTTACACTCTCTTAATCTCTTTATATGAAATTAACATCTCACAAAACTAAATTCAACACAAATTATGCCACTGACCATTTAATAAAATATATGTTTATATAATCGTAGCGTCCAACAGTTCGTCCACGCTTGTCGGGAAATTGAGTTCATGTTCTTTCTTATTGTTGAGATTTAGGCGATGAATGAAGTAGCACCTCGTGCCGTGCGGACACATTCCCATCGCCGTAAATGCTCGGCAGATGCATTACATCAGTAAGGAATAATAATGAAACAGGACGTTGGACGCATGCATATAGAACGTCAACCGATCGAATCCTTCAGTGGTTTCCACGTTTATAGGTGGTAGGCGCATGTTTAATTGAGAATTTGAACAATCAAATAGGTGGCATTTTAGTTTGAACCATCACTGGTTAATCTTGATAGGTGGCGGTCAACAAATGGCACAGTAAATTTTTAATCATGTTTTGTAAAAAATTAATTTATGTATGGTTTAAACACGTGATTTAGATATGCAAGGAAGTTACTTTTTTGAATTTCATCCATTGATTTAGTGGCGACGACCAGAATATACCGGCATCTTTCTATCTAGACCATCAGATCAAAAATATTAATTAGCATAATCACAAAAGCGCTTACTTTCGATAGGGGGATACGCCTATCGGCGTAATTATTATCCGTGTATGCATCCGTATCTCTCATTGTTTCATCCTTGATTACTGTTTATGCATCTTTAGTAACGTTAAGAAATTTCGGTATGAGAGCTAGATGTTTAGAAAAACAAATTTTAAATTAAAGTACCATATTATTTATCAAAACACTTATCAAATTTCGCATGAGTTATCAATTTGGGATGATTTATCAAAACTCTTATATTTCAGAATTGAAGCGTTAAGAATCCCTAAAATACCATTTAATAAAGTAGCTTACTAGTTGAATAAGGGAATTAAAACATTTACGAGTCATTTTTTAAAGTTAAAAAATAAAGGAATATATGAAAATGTGTAGATGATACAATTAATAACTATTTTATTTTTCGTTTAAAATAAAATCAAATATTGCATATCGATAAGAAATGTATATATGAAAATGGGTAAATGATAGAATTAATAAATATTTCTATTTATTTAAGAGAAAATCAAATTTTTACAATTATAAATATTGACAAGGAAAGTGTTTAATGTGATAATTATAATTATTGGTGGTGGTGGTGGTGGTTAACATCCACTAAGACCAAAATTTGGTCTATCTGACCTAAAGAAACAAATTATTTAGTTTATTTTAAATTGTACTCCTATGCTTAAAGAGGTTGGAGAGAAGTGTCTTGAGCTCACTATAATTTTGACAACAAAGATTATGAAACGGATATCTAATGTGGGTGTACGCAAGACACTTTAAGAGAAAGTGATTTTCATCCTCAATGTTCATATTCTCACAGAGATAGCAGATCCTTTCCACCCATGGTGTTTTAGGAACTGCCCAACAATCTGTTTCAGTATGGATCTCATGAGAGTTCGTTCTTATCTTGGTTATTTTAATTTTTTTTTCTTTGAGCTAGTTAAAACAAAGAGATACTTGGAGCTCATGAGAGTTTGTTCTTATCTTGGTTATTTTAATTTTTTTTCTTTGAGCTAGTTAAAACAAAGAGATACTTTTGATCTTCTAGAGTAGGGTTGATGACCTCCTTATAATATCTTAATTTTCTTTTAGTCTCTAAATCTTTCTCATACCTCATTTTCTCTTTAAACTTAGAAGTAACAATATTTTTTACGTTATTAATATTTTTCAAAGAAATATTTTCATGGATCTCCCAATGGTTTTCCCATGCCCTCGTATATTTATACCAACCTCCTTTGAGCCTTAGGTGGTTTTGGCTAGAATTTAAAGCTAGCTTAGGAAGTCTATGGTCTCCCATGTTATTGATTTTGTGCTTATAAAATAGAAGCCTAGTCATAGCTAGGCTCTCGATATGGGGAATACCCACTTCTATAAGGAGAATATGATAGGGTGTATTACTTTTAATTTTGAGGTTATACGTTATAAAATGCTTCTAGATTTTCTCAATCTTTCTCGAGGATTCTCTAGAGATGTTTCTACCCCAAACCTCACATCCATACAGGATAACATGAGTGACTAAAGTTTCAAAGAGGAGATTCTTTTTATCCCATATCACAAGGTTTTCTGCTTTACAATTATTTTCAAGACCAAAATAAGCTTTCCACCCTCTATTAATCATATTCTCAATGCTATAGTTCCAATTGAGGTTGTGATGAATATCAATTCCTAGGTACTTGTAAGAAGACACTTCCTCCAAGTTTCTACTGTCATATGAAAAATTAGCGTAAGTTTCCTTCGTGGATTTGGTAATCATAAATTTTTTTTTATCAGTGTTAGAAACCATATCCATGGTAGAGCAGAAATCCTTAAGAAGTCTTAGTTGCTTATTAAGATCAGATGGACACCTTGCCAGAAGAGCAATATCATTACCATAGAGAAGAAGGATAATGACTATTTCAGCTAAGATCGTGGCAGCACAACCTTCTTCCTCTAAGAAACCTTCTAGCTTATTGGTGTAAATGCCAAATATGGTAGGGGAGAGGGGGCAACCTTGCTTAACTCCAATATTACACTTAATATCTGGCGACCACCCCTCATTGCTCTTAAAATTGCAATTACCTTCTCTTATAACCTTATAGCGACATCGCTCAACTTGAAAGGAACCTTTAGATCTTCTAATCTATTCTATAGGTTATTTCTAGGCACTGCATCAAAAGCCTTTCTAAAGTCCACAAAGCAACCAAAGAGATTGGATTTATCATTACGACATTCCTCCAAAATGATCCTAAGCGTAACGAGGTTGTCCGTTGTTGAGTTCTGCCTTCTAAAACCCGCTTGGCCTTTAGCCCACTTACCTTCACTTTCAAGCCATATGCTCATCTTATTTTCCAAAATAATATCATATAACCTGGCTAAGAGAGGGCTAATCATAACAGTCCGAAAATTAGAGGGGTTATTTGTATCTCCACTTTTAAAAATACGAATAATGAGGTTGTGAGTCCATGGTTTGGGGAACCCTTTCTTGATTGCTTGATTGAAAAGCTTGGGGGGGTGAGGGATGAGGACAAGACCTCCAATTTTTAAGGTTTTTTCTTGGTATCCTTCAATGTCCTTATCTTTTCCATTAGCCACGTGCTTAAATTGATCATTTTTTTAATAAATAAAATTAAATAATTTCTAAATTATAAAGAAATGTTAGGTATAGTAAAAAAATAAAAGTGAATAAATATATCTGGTTAGTTTTAATTAAATTATTTATGAAACTATAGTAATGTCTATCTTATTATGTTAATTCATAGAATGATAAATTATAATGTATAAGGAAATCTGACATTGGTGGTTAAAATGTAGAATTATGTTAAAAAATAATAATAATAAAAATAATGTAAGTAATAAAAATTTAATTTTTCACTCCTCTTGTAATATAGCATCTAGCTGCAAAGTATTTTCCCATGTCTGAAAATTATAGAAAAGTGTAACATGCAATTTTGTTTTCATTAATAAAATTACGAATTTTTCCTTTGTGAAAAAAAAAAAAATATTAGATGGATTAAATTCAGCTTTCTATATTATAAGTTATAAATTCAATTCAACTTTCTATAACAAAGACATATCATGGTTTTTTTTCAAGCATTTTTGTTAATGAATTTTGTTAAAAAATGATAGATATTTTTAAGAATAAGTTTAAGAAAAGTATTCGTTTGTAAAGTTCAAGTTTCTATAAGTATTTTGGTGTGTTGAATTCATTGATGCAGTTAAAAACATATTTGAAACAACAAAAAAACAAAATCTAAGTTAAAATTGTATTATGAAGGAACAAACAATTTTTTCTATTAGTTCAATTACACCATAAAAATGTACATATCACATTAAAGTATATTTAAACTAGCAATTGCCCCATATGTTGTAAAGGAAATTCCATAAGGGTGTTGTAGCATATGAAAGGGTAGCATAGAAGAAAGAACCAAACATGTAGCCACTAGTATCTCTAAAAGGGAAGAAGCTAACAGACTATAAGAAAGACATGCCATTAGACGATTAAAATTGCATGTCGGTCCAAAATTACATATACCATAGTGGTTTTAATAGGTGCTAGTCCATCATTTAGGAGGAATGCGATTATTTCTCATATTGATGTTTTTAGGTTGTTTATTTACTCTAATATAATGTAACCCTTTATCAAAATCGTCCCTTACATCTATTTCTTTCACATCTAGAATTATGGTTTCTACACATCCTTTTCTTAATGCCTCATTATGTAACTTAAAAATAGAGAAATTCCTATTAGGAAAACAAAAATAGGATAAGGATCATCAACCAAATTTAAATGGTATTTATTTTTTCATTTGATGAAGTTATGCAATTAATAACCTTCTATCTTTCTTCAGTGCCCATGTTTTGATGAAAGCATATGTAACTTGTCCAAATTTTGTATTCCCCTACCAATAAAATATTGGAACCATGATTTTTATGCTCCAAATAAATTAAAATAAGTCAAGGAAAATGGTTGAATGTAATTATTTTTCTATAATCTCAGGAATTGCATCATTGACATGACAAGAGTATACACTGTATCAGGTTCTCTTTTTTTGGTCATCTATTGTAGTTTCCAAAGAATTCACTGTTGCATCATTGACATGACAAGAGTATCCACCATATCAGGTTCTCTTTTTTGTTTATTTATTGTATTTTCCAAAGAATTCACTTTTTTTGGTTATTTCTGGGTATTTTCCAAAGAATTCACTGTAGAGATAGCAAATATATTTTTCCTTAGCAATTATTGAACAAAGACCCTCATTTGGTTTTTTTTTTAAACATCCATAAGTATTTTCACAAGAAAAGCTTGTGTTTAAAGTATTTTCCTACTTGAATGGTTGGAATTTATCCACACCCTATTTGTATATGTTAAATTTATTTGGGATTCAATATTTCTTACAACTGATATAACTCTCTTGGGTTTCATTTAGATCCATTTACATTTTTCCCCAATTCAAACCCTAGCAAACATTTGTATCATTCTAATTTTTATTAGTTTGTGCATTGGATCATCTCGATCATATTGACCTGCATCCAATGATTTTGGATAAATTATAAGAATATCAAGTCGAAGAAAAAATAGGAATCTTTTGAACTCAAGGGTGTTGAAAATATCAAATTACCATACTCTACCATAAGTATGGTAAATTTGAATAATGAACATCCTCACACTTGGTCTTTGAATCCTAAAAATGACTATGAGGATATACTAGGATACAAAAGCCCTTTTAATTAGTGATATCAAGAACCCATGAACAAGTGATTAAAGTTTCTTTAGAAATTCAAATGTTTGTCCAAATAAAAATCTTCATGAGTTCCCTTTTAAATAATAAAGTTTTAACACAGAACATCCTCAATTTGTAAAGGTGGACATTAATACTTTCTCAACCTCTACATTTTTTGTAAGCTTGGTAAGACTATATCTTCATCATGTCCAATATGAACGTGTGACTTCACTTCAAGGAGTGCCTTAACAAAACACTGGATCACCATCTATCCAAGACCCCCCAATAACCCCCATGGACTTAATGAATACATATGACACTTAAAACACAAATTCTAAGAGAAAGACAAAGAAATATTCATATCAAAATTACAAAAGCTCTTGTGTGGTGTGAATTCATGTCTCTTATTCTTTGCATTTACTATTCTATCTGCAATTGTTATTTATCATTCGAAGATTAAATTATTTTAAAATATTTCTAATGAAGAATAGGAATTGTGGTAAGAGTGATTGTAACAACATATAATTGTGGTAAATTAACAACACCAATGTACCATTCAATTTATTACCACAACCTTAATCAATGACATAAGAAATGAAACACAATATTTATAATGAAAATAAAATATAATATTAGGAGATAAATCCACTATTAAGAAGGCACAATAATCATCTTTAAATGTGTAATTAAAATTTCATATGACTATATGACTATTTATAGTCCAAATTCATTCCGCAATGTTAATTGGTAAAATCAAAATTGATTAACATTATATGCATAGTTACTTCACACAATAAATATAATTTTTTTTTTTGAAAAATATATTACGTTGCTAATTTACTTTAAATATAAAATTTCTCAACTTTAAAATAAATATAACAAAATAAAATATGTTTTATTCATATTACATATTTTAAATTAAAATAATATTACATATTTGTTTAACTAGCTTTTAATTACATTTACAATTTAATATGCTTTATGAAAACATTGTTTATTATTACTATTATTTTAGTTATAGTTATAAAAATCTAAATAGAAAACATTTTTTTTTTTCATTTACAATAATCCATACATATATATATATATATATATACATATATATCTTTTTTATAAGTATTTTTATTATTTCTCTAAGTTTTAATTTTATTTTATGGATATTCCTACTCTATCTTTCCAATTCTTAAATATATACAATACTCAATTACCCAAAATAAAAGTAAATTCTCCAAAATATAAAACTCACTTCACCCATACAAATATTTGGACTTTACACATTTAACCAATAACAAAATGGCCAAGTTCAAGGAAAAGAATAAATGGGTATAAAGTGTAAAACTGATCTAACGAAGACAAATACATGGACTTCACACATTTATCAAATAGAAATACATAATTCTTAATCAAATATAAAATAAATAAATGTTTTCCAAGCCTTTATCAATCTTGCAACCCATGATAGCTTAGCTTGCAAGAATACATAGAGGATATTTTTGAAAAGGTGCATATGGTGCAAAAGGCACCGTTTTCAAATAAAACTACCACAACCATATAACTAGAATCACTGCCAAATGAAAAAAAAAGATTCAGTTCATTGCCTTGTTGTAGCAACCGTAGCATTGACCCAAAACAAATTAACACAAGGAATAAGAAAATAAAATTTCCAGAATTTAGAATGGAAGCACTGCCAAATGAAAAACAAAGTTTTAGTTCATTGCCTTTCTATTTTTTCTGTAGCAACCGTAGCATGGATTGAAAACAAATTAACCCAAAGAATAAGAAAAGAAAATTTCCAGAATTTAGCATGGAAGCGCTGCCAAATGAAAAACAAAGATTTAGTTCATTGCCTGTTTATTTTTGTTGCAGCAATCGTAGAATGGGACGAAAATAAATTAACCCAAGGAATACGAAGATAAAATTTTCAGAATTTAGCATGGACCAAAAACAAATTAACCCAAGTCAAAAGTTTAAAGAATAAGAAAAGAAAATATCCAGAATTTAATTAAAATGAAAAGTTCAGAGTAAACTCACAAACAAGAAAGCTTGGAAGAATAATGCTCGTCATGTCTCGAAAAAAACCGCTTTCAAATAAAGCTACCACAACCATATAAGCTTAAACCTTGCAAAATAAAAAAAACTAAGATTCAGTTCATTATAATTGGACTAGAAAACCGCTACTAAAATGAAAAGCTCACTGTAAACACCCACAAGAACAATAAAGCTTGTCATGTCTCGAAAAAACATTGCTTTCAAATACAGGTGCCAGAATCATATAAAAGGAAGCCCTGCAAAATAAGAAGAACAAAGTTTCAGTTCATTATAGTTGGACTAGCAAACTGCTGTTTTTTTTTTTTTTTTTTTTTTGTATTTATACATTTTAACTATTAGTTTGTTAGTTTGTGTCTTTAACTATTAACTACTATTGATCTTATGGTGTAAAATTTTTCAATCGTCTAACATTTTATCTAATTGTGCAGATTTGTAGAGAGTGGCATCTAGGAAAGTTGTTTTCAAATAATAACGCCTTATGACATAATAATAATAATTCACATTGCTAACCATTGATATTTTAAAACATAAAATTAATAAAAATATAAAAAACATTAATAAATTTAATCAATGAACATATTATTAGAAATAAATATATTCTATAATTGTATATAAAATATAAATAATAACTCAAAATTAAGATTCATTTTACCATATGAATTAATGTATTAATTCATATTATTATATTTCAAAACTTTATATTTAAATTTAATTAATAAATATATAAAAATTTAACACTAACGATAAAATTATATATAAAACATTAAAGAAAAAAATTTAAAAAATAAAAAATATGTTCAGAAAATTATATATATATATATATATATATATATATATATATATATATATATATATATATATATATATATATATATATATATATATATATATATATATATATATATATATATATATATATATATATATATATCTGAGAGAGAGTAAGTAATTATACAAATTATTAGGGTTGTAATTGTATATATAGGCATTATGCATATTAGATTAAAAAAATATTTGAAAAAAAAAAAAAAAAAAGTGAAACAAAAATGATATATATATATATGGGCTATGCATATTACATTAAAAAATAAAAGTTAAAAATAAAAAATATTGTGGAACAAAAATTCCATATATATATGGTTTATATGTGGAAGGAAAATGTTAAGAGTATAGATATGTAACTATATGAGTGACTGGGGGTGTTATATATATATATATATATATAAATTATTAGCAAATAGTATAGATATATCTTAACTCCACATTTATTAAGAGCTAAAGGGAATAGGGGCAAACATTCCTCAAAAAATTGCACCATGAGGGTATTCATCATTTTGAGGTCTCGGTAGATATACACTTAAGAGAGCTCCATGCTATTACAATTGAGTGTGAAGGAGGCTTGGTAAAAGTATTTTATTCACACTCTCAACACCAAATAAAACATTTCAGTCCATGTAATAACTACATGTAGTTATATAATTGTATATCAATTTATAGAGAGATAAAAAAACAAAATTATATTTTCGCTTTTGAGTGTAATGAAAATGTATAGTTCTTTTTCCTTGATCGGGGTGTAACAGGGGAGGGTAGAGTCTAACCAATGTGTTGGTGACCATAGCCTATCACGTGGGGAGGACGACCAACACGTGGAGAGAGCATCCATGTGACAGGAGGATAACAGATGTCGGGACCTTCGACACCAAGCGTCATAAATGAGAAGTACACTCATGCGACTCCAGCTGGGTCAGCCAGTAGGGCTGTTAAGAAATTTTTGGAAAAAGTGCAGGGAGAGCAGTAATATGCATGGTAAGGTTATTTTGCATGGTAATGTTTGGATTTGTGCACTGTGGTTTTGTTTCGAAGCTGGTTGCGCCTGCAGGGATTTTCTCCAGCGAAGGTTAAGGGTGACAAGCCAGGTAGACAATTGGTATGTATCATCATATTTACCCTCTGAGTCACAGATTTCTATCTTCGTTGAATGCGGATAATGGTAATGGTATTCTTATATTATTTGTTTGAATGTAGATTTGGTCGGTTCTGGTATGAACAAATGCAGAAGGTTGATGAAGTTGGATGTACGCTTATTCTTCCTTAGCGGGTTTTTGTTCCGTTACCCAAATCTTTGGTTAGAACTTGGTCTCAGTTTTCGTTTCCTCATTCTGATCCTTGTATTTTTAAGATCATGGTTCTAAATTTATGCTATAATTATTGGTTGCTGCAGCTTTTTAATGGGTTGGTTCAGTTATTTCACAATAGTTTGTTGTATATGGGTTTTAGTAAGGTTGCTTTCCATGTCAAAAACTTCTCTATAGCTATGCAAAAAGGGTATGTATTAGTCTCTGTCTCTCATTTTCCTGTTTATATTGTCTTCTTTGATAGAAGGTCGGGTAAATTTTGGAAAATTGCGGATAAATGTTGCCTGTTGACAGTTCAAATGGTTTGCCTTTTTTATGGTTGAAGGAATTTCTTGCAGCAGAGTTTGTTTTTCTCCTGTCTGTTCAACTTTGGAAATTATGTTAATAGGGTCATGAAGTTGATATGTGGGCAATAATTTTTTCTTTATTATCTCTGTATTGGTATATGGACTTTGGTCTTACCTTCTAATTCTCTAGCCATGTCTGTCTTGTGTCATGGCTACAATCTATGGGTTGATCGTCAATTCTTTCTTTCCTGGTTGGATTGTATTAGTGTCTAGTCTCTCTTTTAATCTCACGTCTTTCTCACGGAGCCTAACTTGGGTGATGGAACCTCTCTTCATTCCAAGTCTCGAATCTTGTCTAGGAATTTGACTGGTGTTGTTTTTTGGATGGTAGCTTTAGCAGATTCCCTGTCAGGTTACTTTAACATGGTTATAAGAGGAAGGAATCCCACTAGAGGCAAAGGCAAGAAACATGCTTCTGATAAGCATCAGAAAAGAGGAAGAAAATCTGCGCAGCAACATCTGGAACCACTGGTTCAATCATTTACATCAGAAATCCAAAATTTGGTATGCTCCCACATTAATGGTTGGGAAACAGAGGTTTTAAAAAAATTGGATAGGGAAGATGAAATGGCTTCTGAGGACATGTAGAATGTGGTGAATGACACAGGGCACACACGGGGCCGAATTTTCTTGTTTCAACAATCAGTTATAACTTACTGGTTAATCAAATGCCTGCTAGCTAAGGCAGTCATGTCGACAACAGAAACTAAGATGGAATCAACTTTGGCAGATATTAACAGGAACATCCAGGAAATCAATCTTTGACAATTGCTTCAGTATGCGAGGCTCGAAATGTTGGAGAAGGAAATCAAGTCTATGTAGCAATTTGCAATTGAATTAGCAGGGTACAGTGCCAAAGATCCAGCTCCAGTGGAATCTGAGGAAGATTAATGGTTTCATGATCAAATGTCTTACTTTATTTTTAGTGGCTAGTACTTTTTCTGTATATGTTGTTTTCTCCAGACTTAGATATTAAGTATCGTCATATATCGTATATATTGTTAACGCTTTTTATGTTTTGGTTGACATACTCTGAACATCGATGGTTGAAATACTTTGTTTCCTGTGGGCAGGTTGATTTCTAGTTTTGTGTATTTTTGCTCGGCTTTTATTAATAGAAAAGGGAAGGAACTACCTAAGCCTACAAAAAAAAAGAAAATGTATAGTTCTTTTACATTTTAACTGTTGTAGCTAAATATTCTACTGTCAAATTTATATATATGTATATCGAGAGATTAATTTTTTTTTTGTCTAAGCAGGGGATGATTCACCTCGTGATGTGAATATACTCTAGATTAATTTTATCTTTACCTGTATTAAGTTTTTCTATTTTCTAATGTCATTAGAATTGTGGCTCTGTGAAAGGAGCCTAGTGGAACTTTATGGTAAAGACAATGATGAATGGAAATAAAATTACATGTTTAAAAATTCATGCGAAATGACCAGGAGTAATGAATTTCAACCTCTAGACAATTAGGAAAAAACTATATCTTTCTCTCTCCCTAGAGAGGATAAAACCCCCGTCTTAGTGGGAAAAATCTAAGGATGGGAAAAGGTGGGTGGAGGATGAGGAGAGAATAGTGATGAGAACTTTGGAACCTTAAATAGGACGATGTGAAGGTTGGAATGAAGTTTCCTGGACTCAGGTGTTCTTTAGCTGGACATAGAGCTAGTGGAACCCTCGGAAGAAAAGCCTTGATGAAAGAAATTTAGAATTGGACTAAGCGAAGTCTTGAGGTTCTGTAATAAGATAAATTAATGGTTTTTATCTAATACTAAGTAAGCAAGCGTGGGGGGAGACTAGATGTCATTTCAAATCTCATGGTTGGGTGGTGTGGTCATCCTAATTGACTTTTCTTTCAGTTGGGACTAAACACATATAATTATCTCTTCAATTTTCTTCATTAGTTATACAAATTAGTCTGTGTATTAGTTTTATATGAAAATGGATAAATTACATAACTATTTGAATCTTATGTATGGAAGTAAATATAGTATAAATTCTTCCAATTATCTTTCATTAGCTGTATCCAAAGTTAAACATGTGAGTTCCTTTGGTTTTAATAGAAATATCACAGTGTTGTATAAAAAAAAACAATCTCTTTGGAGGAAAATGGTGATGTATGATTACATGAATTAGGTAGTTATACAAGCATAATAACCTTCTGATTCTAAAATAACTTCTTGTAAATCATTATAAAAGTTCTGGTTAAGTCCTCGAAGCTATGAGCGCAAGACTTGTTGGGGATGTCCAGAATAAAACAAACCCTTAAGTAACAATACCCTTCCGGAAAAGGACGTGCCTGAGATAGCCGAAGTCCCATTTTCAGCCATATACTGAAAACTTCCAATAGTAAATAAAAAGAAAAGAAAATATTTATATAGTTAACAATTCATTTATTTAATTAAGGAGTTGCGAGATAACGTTCCGAGTCTACTAATAACCACATAAAGGAAAAGAAAAATAATTGTGTGCATGAATTATAACAACAAAGGTTTCTAAATAATTACAATAAATAGAGCAATAATAAACCTAGTGTAGTCATTAATTCAAAAATTTATATATGAAAAACTCGAGGTGGAACTTTCATAGTAAAATCCATGAAATGTGAAACCTTGGTAGGCTAACAATCATTTTCATTAATATTTTTAGAAATTACACTATATTTGAAAACAAGAAAACTAATTATATTATGATGAATTTCAAATATAAACATATCATAAGAAATAAACCCCAAATTGGATTAATAACTTCACTAATTTAAACCCATGGGGTCACTGTGTGTAACTTACCTATTGTCGCTCAAATAAAATTTACAACAACCAACAGAAAATATGCCCATATAGGGTTTTGGGACATTAAAATTTAAACTTTGATATACATGAAATAAATTAACCCCATTGAATCGATGTGGTGGAAAAGTAACACTACCATCAAACCAAAACTTAAGCCTAGTAAAAGTTATTAACTGTCGAACAAATTTAGTCCTCTTTTTCCTCATTAAGTATTTTTTTTAACCCTAAATCACAATGAGGGTTTGGGGTAAAACCATTATATAAGCTAAGAGCCAAAAGGAACTTGAAAAGAGACAATGTGGCATCTGGTGAGAACTCAAGAATGGAATTCTAGTCGTAGCCTTGTAGAAAAAGTTTGGAAAAGAGCCTAACCTTCATTATAAGTAAGTGGGGGGTTAGAAAATCATATCAACTTCGAGGAAAAATGATATGAAATAGATATGAAATAGGACTGAATAGTTTCCAAAGTGAATTGATTGTTAACTTGATCGCTTATTGTGGAAGGCATAGGGGAAGCAATTGATTTTACGTGTTAATCCAGAAATTAAGAAGAAAAATTAAATATTTATTTGCAGCAAATAAAAGGTATAGAAGGAAATAAACGTGGATTATGGACTTCGTCCCTGGTGGACTACGTCTCTGGGTCCACTTTCAAGATGGGTGTCTGTTTTATTAAGGAATGATCCAAGTAAGTATTTACAAACAAATTAACTAGATTGAACATGCTCACAGGGACCTCTGGTGTCTTTCAACATAAATCTCTCTCTCCTAGGTTTCCAACACCTGTCTTGGTACCTAATTCCACCTCTGGATGACCAATATACATGTGAAAGAACACTGAGTGTCTCTTACATAATTCTGAATACAATTCTTCAAAAGCACTGCCTGCTTTCATGGAACAATTGTTAAGTTTTTATAATTACAGTCCAAGGTTCAGGTCGGAAATTTTGGGATTAGCATAGCATTTGGTTGATTGTATTAATTGGAATTATATTTCGGTGAAATAAAAGTGTAACACCTTAGGAATTATGTTACATGATGTATAATTTTAAAACTGCGCATATTCATTTCAGAAACCTAAAAATGAACTTTGGATAAAAATAAATTTGACGATTAATCTCTTGGCGATGGTTGGATGAACGATTAACATGTGATATGGTGGTTCCAGTTGCTTAACTGTTGAGTGCCACATCACACTTCAAGCTCTGGCAGTTTTGCAAACAGTGCATACGACCTCATCCGCATGTGACAGTTGCTCTGATTGTTGCGGTCTTCCGACGGTCGGCTCGAAAAATTGCGCGGTAAATGTTCCAATATGTTCACATGTTGTCTACACCCTGCCCGACGGTCTTCTCTGTGGCGGTTTGTCTAATATTAAAGGTTTATTACGTATGTTTTATATTCAGAGTAGAGGAAAATAATATTTACATTATATAATGATATGGTAGTGATCAAATAATGTCAATGTCTTTAGAAATATACTACAAATATTGTCTTCACCAAAAGACTGGATAATTGGATATACATTACCTCAGCATGGCATAAGAGATAAAACATCATTGTATTATCATTTAGTAGTTTTGCATATGAGAAGGTAACTCAGAGAAAGAAAACATAATTATTTTTTTGTGGAACATAAGTAGGGATCACTTAGTTTATTGGATGGAAGTACTTAGTTAACATGATAGGATAAGATTTTATTTGTTTGGGAGCTTGATAGATCCATATTTCAAATAGGTATAGCTTGCTTTAATTATTAATAATTGTAATTATTATTATTGTTTTATTATTATTTTTCTCTAATCTGAAGGAGTCCAAATATTTTATTCTATTATTATTATTATTATTATTATTATTATTATTTATGTAATTTAACTATGTCAAAATTTTTATATAACATAACATAAGATTACAATGTTTCTTCCATATTGATTTAGAGAGATCCTCTAGGTGCAACTAGGATTGTGTGTAGGTTCATTGAACTTGAATGCCCTTGAGATAATTTAATTCCCCCAAAAATGGTTTCCATCCTCAACTGAACTAAAACATGGGTGATCTAAACCCCATTCAAACCAACAAGTTTAGTCTTCATGATAAATTTAAATTACTAATAAAGAAAAGTACAACCAATGATAACAAACATGTTTCCTTATAATAAATTTGATCTGATTTTACCGTGGTTTAAATATGCAATTTAATTCCTAGAGGGGTAGGTGTGAGGACTACCAGGTGCTCATATATTGCGAGTATCCTAGCTTTTATTTAAAACCAATATGAAATTGCTCCCACTACTATTACACTCCAATCCATATGATTCAATCATTTATCCACCATATCAGGTTCTCTTTTTTTGGTTATTTATTGTATTTTCCAAAGAATTCACTATAGAGATAGAATTCAATATTTCTTACAACAGATATATTTCTCTTGGGTTTCATTTAGATCCATTTACATTGTTCCCCAATTCAAACCCTAGCAAACATTTGTATCATTCTAATTTTTATTAGTTTGTGCATTGGATCATCTCGATCATATTGACCTGCATCTAATGATTTTGGATAAATTATAAGAATATCAAGTTGAAGAAAAAATATGAATCTTTTGAACTCAAGGGTGTTGAAAATATCAAATTACCATACTCTACCATAAGTATGGTAAATTTTAATAATGAACATCCTCACATTTTGTCTTTGAATCCTAAAAGGGACTATGAGGATATACTAGGATACCAAAGCCCTTTTAATTAGTGATATCAAGAGCCCATGAACAAGTGATTAAAGTTTCTTTAGAAATTCAAATGTTTGTCCAAATAAAAATCTTCATGAGTTCACTTTTAAATAATAAAGTTTTAACACAGAACATCCTCATTTTGTAAAGGTGGACTTTAATACTTTCTCAACCTCTACATTTTTTGTAAGATTGGTAAGACTACATCTTCATCATATCCAATATGAACGTGTGACTTCACTTCAAGGAGTGCCTTAACACAACACTGGATCACCATCTATCCAAGACCCCCCAATAACCCCCATGGACTTAATGAATACAAATGACACTTAAAACACAAACTCTAAGAGAAAGACAAAGCAATATTCATATCAAAATTACAAAAGCTCTTGTGTGGTGCGAATTCATGTCTCTTATTCTTTGCATTTACTATTCTATCCGCAGTTGTTATTTATCATTGGAAGATTAAATTATTTTAAAATATTGCTAATGAAGAATAGGAATTGTGGTAAGAGTGATTGTAACAACACATAATTGTGGTAAATTAACAACACCAATGTACCATTCAATTTATAACCACAACTTTAATCAATGACATAAGAAATCAAACACAATATTTATAATGAAAAGAAAATATAATATTAGGAGAGAAATCCACTATTAAGAAGGCACAATACTCATCTTTAAATGTGTAATTACAATTTCATATGACTATATGACTATTTATAGTCCAAAGTCATTCCACAATGTTAATTGGTAAAATCAAAATTGATTAACATTATATGCATAGTTACTTCACACAATATAAAGTTGATTTCACCCATACAATTACTTGGACTTTACACATTTAAAAAATACTTAAATACATAAAATACTCAATTACCCAAAATAAAAGTAAATTCTCCAAAATATAAAACTCACTTCACACATACAAATATTTGGACTTTACACATTTAACCAATAAAAAAATGGCCAAGTTCAAGGAAAATAATAAATGGTTATAAAGTGTAAAACTGATCTAACGAAGACAAATACATGGACTTCACACATTTATCAAATAGAAATAGATAATTCTTAATTATCAATCTTGCAACCCATGATAGCTTAGCTTGCAAGAATACATAGAGGAGATTTTTGAAAAGGTGGATATGGTGCAAAAGGGACTGTTTTCAAATAAAGCTACCACAACCATATAACTCGAATCACTGCCAAATGAAAACTAAAGATTCAGTTCCTTGCCTTGTTGTATCAACCGTAGCATGGACCCAAAACAAATTAACCCAAGGAATAAGAAAATAAAATTTCCAGAATTTAGAATGGAAGCGTTGCCAAATGAAAAACAAAGTTTTATTTCATTGCCTTTTTATTTTTTCTGTAGCAACTGTAGCATGGATTAAAAACAAATTAACCCAAAGAATAAGAAAAGAAAATTTCTAGAATTTAGAATGGAAGCACTGCCAAATGAAAAACAAAGATTCAGTGCATTGCCTCTTTATTTTTGTTTTAGCAATCGTAGAATGGGATGAAAAAAAATTAACCCAAGGAATAAGAAAATAAAATTTTCAGAATTTAGCATGGACCAAAAACAAATTAACTTAGGTCGAAAGTTTAAAGAATAAGAAAAGAAAATTTCCAGAATTTAATTAAAATGAAAAGTTCAGAGTAAACTCATAAACAAGAAAGCCTAGAAGAATAACGCTCGTCATGTCTCGAAACAAATCGCTTTCAAATAAAGCTACCACAACCATATAAATGTAAACCCTGCAAAATAAAAAAAACTAAAATTCAGTTCATTATAATTGGACTAGAAAAACCACTACTAAAACAAACTAAGATTCAGTTCATTATAATTGGACTAGAAAACCACTACTAAAATGAAAAGCTCATTGTAAACACCCACAAGAACAATAAAGCTTGTCATGTCTCGAAAAAACACTTCTTTCAAATACAGGTACCACAATCATATAAAAGGAAGCCCTGCAAAATGAAAAGAAGAAAGATTCAGTTCATTATAGTTAGACTAGCAAACTGCTGTGAATTAAAGGAAACAAGAACGCAATGGCTGTAAGAAGTTACAAGTTCACACAATAGGGAGGAAGGGCTTAACGAACGACTTAACTATTTTTTTTTTTTTTTTTGTATTTATACATTTTAACTATTAGTTTGTTAGTTTGTGTCTTTAACTATTAACTACTATTGATCTTATGGTGTAAAATTATTCAATCATCTAACATTTAATCTAATGGTGCAGATTTGTACAAAGTGGCATCTAGGAAAGTTGTTTTCAAATAATAACACCTTACGACATAATAATAATAATTCACATTGGTAACCATTGATATTTTAAAACATAAAATTAATAAACATATAAAAAAATTAATAAATTTAACTAATGAAGATATTATTAGAAATAAATATATTTCTATAATTATATATAGAATATAAATAATTATACGAATTATTAGGGTTGTAATTATATATATAGGCCTTATGCATATTAGATTAAAAAAATATTTTTTAAAAGTAAAAAAAAATGTCAAACAAAAATTATATATATATATATATATGGGCTATGCATATTACATTAAAAAATAAAATTTAAAAATAAAAAATATTGTGAAACAAAAATTCCATATATATATGGTTTATATGTGAAAGGAAAATGCTAAGAGTATAGATATGTAACTATATGAGTGACTAGGGGTGTTATATATATATATATATATATATATATATATATATATATATATTTATATATATATATATATATATATATATATATATATATATATATATATTATTAGCAATTAGTATAGATATATCTTAACTCAAATTTATTAAGAGCTAAAAGGAATAGGGGCAAACATTCTAAAAAAAATTGCACCAAGGGTTTTCATCCTTTTGAGCTCTTGGTAGATATACACTTAATAGAGTTTCATGCTAGTTCATATTACAATTGAGTGTGAAGTAGGCTTGGTAAATTTATTTTATTCACACTCTCAACAACAAATAAAACATTTCAGTCCATGTAATAATTACATGTAGTTATATAATTTTATATCAATTTATAGAGAGATAAAAAAACAAAATTATATTTTCACTTTTGAGTGTAATGAAAATGTATAGTTCTTTTTCCTTTATTGGGGTGTAACAGGGGAGGGTGGAGCATAACCAATGTGTTGGTGACCGTAGCCTATCGCCTGGGGAGGACGACCAACACGTGGAGAGAGCATCCAAGTGACAGGAGGATAACAGATGACGGGACCTTCGACACGAAACGTCATAAATGAGAAGTACACCCATGCGACTCCAGCTGGGTCAGCGAGTAGGGCTGTCAGGAAATTTTTGGAAAAAGAGTAGGGGGAGTAGTAATATGCATGGTAATGTTTGGATTTGTGCACTATGGTTTTGTTTCGAAGCTGATTGCACCTACAAGGATTTTCTCCAGCGAAGTTTAAGGGTGACAAGCCAGGTAGACAATTGGTATGTATCATCACAGTTACGCTCTGAGCCACAGATTTCTATCTTCGTCGAATGCAGATAATGGTAATGGTATTCTTAGATTATTTGTTTGAATGAAGATTTGGTCGGTTCTGGTATGAACAAATGCAGAAGGTTGATGAAGCTGGCTGTACGCTTATTCTTCCTCAACGGGTTTTTGTTCTGTTACCCAAATATTTGGTTAGAACTTGGTCTCAGTTTTCGTTTCCTCATTCTGATCCTTGTATTGTTAAGATCATGGTTCTAAAATTATGCTATAATTATTGGTTGCTGCATATTTTTAATGGGTTGGTTCAGTTCTTTCACAGTAGTTTGTTGTATATGGGTTTTAGTAAGGTTGCTTTCCCTGTCAAAAAATTCTTTATAGCTATGCAGAAAGGGTATGGATTAGTCTCTATCTCTCCTTTTCTTGTTTATATTGTCTTATTTGATAGGAGGTTGGGTAAATTTTGGAAAATTGCGGATAAATGTTGCCTATTGATAGTTCAAATGGTTTGCCTTTTTTATGGTTGAATGACTTTCTTGCAGCAGAGTTTGTTTTTCTCCTTTCTGTTAAAATTTGGAAATTATGTTAATAGGGTCCTGCAGTTGATATGTGGGCAATATTTTTTTCCTTATTATCTCTGTATTGGTATATGGACTTTGGTCTTACCTTTTAATTCTCCGCCCATGTCTGTCTTGTGTCATGGCTACAATCTATGGGTTGCTCCTTAATTATTTCTTTCCCGGTTGGATTGTATTAGTGGCTGGTCTCTCTTTTAATCTCACGTCTTTCTCACGGAGCCTAACTTGGGTGATGGAACCTCTCTTCATTCCAAGTCTCGAATCTTGTCTAGGAATTTGACTGGTGTTGTTTTTTGGATGGTAGCTTTAGCAGATTCCTTGTCAGGTTACTTTAACATGGTTACAAGAGGAAGGAAGCCCAATAGAGGCAAAGGCAAGCAACCTACTTCTGATAAGCATCAGAAAAGAGGAAGAAAATCTACGCAGCAACATCTGGAACCACTGGTTCAAACATTTACATAAAAAATCCCAAATTCAGTACACTCCCACATTAATGGTTGGGAAATAGAGGTTTTAAAAAACTTGGATAGGGAAGATGAAATGGCTTCTGAGGACATGCAGAATGTGGTCAATGACACAGGGCACACACGGGGCCAAATTTCCTTGTTTCAAAAATCAGTTAGAACTTACTCGTTAATCAAATGCCTCCTAGCTAAGGCAGTCATGTTGACAACAGAAACTAAGATGGAATCAACTTTGGTAGATATTAACAGGAACATCTAGGAAATCAATCTTTGAAAATTGCATCAGTATGTGAGGCTCAGAAGGTTGGAGAAGGAAATCAAGTCTATGCAGCAAGTTACAATTGAATTAGCAGGGTCCAGTGCCAAAGATCCAGCACCAGTGGAATCTGAGGAAGATTAATGGTCTCATGATCAAATGTCTTACTTTATTTTTAGCGGCTAGTACTTTTTCTGTATATGTTGTTTTCTCTAGAATTAGATATTAAGTACCGTCATATATGGTATATATTGTTAACGATTTTTATGTTTTGGTTGAAATACTATGAACTTCGATGGCCGAAATACTTGGTTTCCTGCGGGCAGGTTGAGGTGTATTTTTGTATATTTTTGCTCGGCTTTTATTAATAGAAAATGGAAGTAACTACCTAAGCCTATAAAAAAAAGGAAAATGTATAGTTCTTTTACATTTTAACTGTTGTAGCTAAATATTTTAATATCAAATTTATATATATGTATATAGAGAGATAAATTTTTTTTTTTTGTCTAAGTAGGGGATGATTCACCTCATGATGCGAATATACTCTAGATTAATTTTATCTTTACCTGTATTAAGTGTTTCTATTTTCTAATGTCATTAGAATTGTGGCTCTATGAGAGGAGTCAAGTGGAACTTTATGGTAAAGACAATGATGAATGGAAATAAAATTACATGTTTAAAAAGTCATGCGAAATGACCAGGAGTAATGAATTTCAACCTCTAGACAATTAGGAAAAAACTATATCTTTCTCTCTCCCTAAAGAGGGTAAAACCCCCATCTTAGTGGGAAAAATCTAAGGATGGGAAAAGTTGGGTGGAGGATGAGGAGAGAATAGTGGTGAGAATTTTGGAACCTTAAATAGGACAATGTGAAGGTTGGAATGAAGTTACCTGGACTCAGGTGTTCTTTAGCTAGACACAGAGCTAGTGGAACCCTTGGAAGAAAAGCCTTGATGAAAAAAATTTAGAATTTGACTAAGTTAAGTCTTGAGGTTCTGTAATAAGAAATTACACTGTATTTGAAAACAATCAAACTAATTATATTATCATGAATTTCAAATATAAACATATCATAAGAAATAAACCCCACACTGGATTAATAACTTCACTAATTTAAACCCCCGGGGTCACTGTGTGTAACTTACCCATTGTCCCTCAAATAAAATTTACAATAACCAACAAAAAATATTCCCATATAGGGTTTGGGGAAATTAAAATTTAAACTTTGATATACATGAAATAGAGTAACCCCATTGAATCCATGTGGTGGAAAAGTAACACTACCATCAAACCAACACTTAAGCCTAGTAAAAGTTATTAACTGTCGAACAAATTTAGTCCTCTTTTTCCTCATTAAGTAGTTTTTTAACCCTAAATCACAATGAGGGTTTGGGGTAAAACCTTTATATAAGCTAAGAGCCAAAAGGAAATTGAAAAGAGACAATGTGGAATCTAGTGAGAACTCGAGAATGGAATTCTAGTCTTTCTCATGGATTTTACGTGTTAATCCAAAAATTAAGAAGAAAAATTAAATATTGATATTCAGCAAATAAAATATATAGAAGGAAATAAACGTGGATTATGGACTTTTTCCCTAGTGGACTACGTCTCTGGGTCCGCTTTCAAGATGGGTGTCTGTTTTATTAAGGAATGATCCAAGGAAGTATTTACAAACAAATTCACTAGATTGAACATGCTCACAGGGACCTCTGGTGTCTTTCAACATAAATCTACCTCTCCTAGGTTTCCAACGCCTGTCTCGATACCTAATTCCGCCTCTGGATGACCAATATACACGTGGAAGAAAACTGACTGTCTCTTACATAATTCTGAATACAAGTCTTCAAAAGCACTCCCTGCTTTCATGGAACAATTGTTAAGTTTTTATAATTACAGTCCAAGGTTCAGGTCGAAACTTTTGGGATTACCATAGAATTTTGTTGATTGTATTAATTGGAATTAGATTACGGTGCAATAAAAGTGTAACACCTTAGGAATTACGTTACATGATGTATAATTTTAAAACTGTGCATATTAATTTCAGAAACCCAAAAATGAACTTTGGATAAAAATAAACTTGACGATTAATCTCTTGGCGATGGTTGGATGAACGATTACCATGTGATATGGTGGTTCTAGTTTCCTAACTGTTGAGTGCCACATCACAGTTCAAGCTCTGGTGGTTCTGCAAACGGTGCACTCGACCTCATCCACATGTGAAAGTTGCTCTGATTGTTGCGGTCTTCTGGTAGTCGGCTCCAAAAGTTGCGCAGTAAATGTTCCAATATGTTCACATGTTGTCTACGCCCTGCCCGACGATCTTCTCTGTGGCGGTTTTTCTAATATTAAAGGTTTATTACGTATGGTTTATAATCAGAGTAGAGGCAAATAATCTTTACATTATATAATGATATGGTAGTGATGAAATAATGTTAATGTCTTTAGAAATATACTACAAATATTGTCTTCACCAAAAGACTGGATAATTGGATATACATTACCTCAGCATGTCGTAAGAGATAACACATCATTGTATTATCATTTACTATTTTTTCATATGAGAAGGTAAATCAGAGAAAGAAAACATAATTATTTTTTTGTTGAACATAAGTAGGGATCACTTAGTTTATTGGATGGAAGTACTTAGTTAACATGATAGGATAATATTTTATTTTTTTTGGAGCTTGATAGATCCATATTTCAAATAGGTATAGCTTGCTTTAATTATTAATAATTGTAGTTATCATTATTGTTTTATTATTATTTTTCTCTAATCTGTCGGAGTCCAAATATTTTATTCTATTATTATTATTATTATTATTATTATTTATGTAATTTAACTATGTCAAATTTTTTATATAACATAACATAACATTACAATGTTTCTTCCATATTGAGTTAGAGAGCTCCTCTAGGTGCAACTAGGATTGTGTGTAGGTTCATTGAACTTGAATTCCCTTGAGATAATTTAATTCCCCAAAAAATGGTTTCCATCCTTAACTGAACTAAAACATGGGTGATCTAAACCCCACTCAAACCAACAAGTTTAGTCTTCATGATAAATTTAAATTACTAATAAATAAAAGTACAACCAATGATAACAGACATGTTTCCTTACAATAAATTTGATCTGATTTTACCGTGGTTTAAATATGCAATTTAATTCCTAGAGGGGTAGGTGTGAGGACCACCAGGTGCTCATATATTGCAAGTATCCTAGCCTTTGTTGAAAACCAATATGAAATTGCTCCCACTACTATTACACTCCAATCCATATGATTCAACCATCTATCTTTTTTTTTGGTAGCTAAGTTTAGCCTGGGCTTGAGCTAACCTATTTATTAGATGGAAAAAATATAGATCAACCCATTTTTTGGATCGCAGAAGACCAACCCACCCACCCATAATGGGATGCTTATCACCAAGATCATGTGAGGATTTGGAAGGTTTGGACACCCTTTTGGAATTTAATTCTCCAAAAGTGGCTTCCATCCTCAACCCCTCACCATAAGGTTTCAACCTATGACCTGGTTGAGACTAAACCCCATGTAAACTAATTGGTCTACACCTCATGGGTTAATCACGTAGTATCACCCAATATCAAATGGTGATCTAGTACTTACACATAGAACAAAGTGAACACCTCCCAACCATAAAATTTCATATGAAGGAGCAACCTGCCACCACAATAACTGTGTAGGATTAGTTTCCAATGTGTTACATATATATTATTATTATTATCCAATTTTAAGGTTAGGACAAACTCCAAATTGGTGTATGAGACCCCCTTGTTTGTGGGACAAGGGACTCACCTCCTCGCAACCATTTGCTTGCTAAGTTGGGAAGGCTGGTAAGTCTAGGATGACATATATACTAACCATTAGGCCCACTTAGGAAAATAGAGAATGCTAGTCTATGCATACTAGTTACAAAAATAACAAAAAAACAAAAAAAAATTAAAAAAAAATACAATTCTAAAATACAGTTAATTATCAAATACATTACTCTTAATGCTAATTCACAAATGCATGACTTTTCACACTCGTAATTCTAATTCACATATGCGTGTTTTTTCACACACTTCACTTACTTTCATACATATAAACTTAAATACCAAAAAAATATATAATAAATAAAATAAGATTTCTAATTTTATAGAATTAAAAAGTTAGAAAAAATAATTAAAAATATTCTTACATCTATTTTTCAATAAATAAATAAAACAATTGTTTTAAAATAATTATCGATTTTTTTTTTAATTATAAAATGTTTTTAACAATTAAATCTTAAGTTTATATAATTTACATACATTTTAATTTAAAACCTATAAAAAAGAACAATTTATAATTTCGATGCATATATATATATATATATATATATATATATATATATATATATATATATATATATATATATATATATATATATATATATATATATATATATATCTATATATATATATATATATATATATATAGATGAGCGTGTAATATACAAAAAGTCAAGAAATACATTACCAATAGGATGGCTAGGTAAAATAGTTTCCACATGTTAGCTGCCCCAGCCCGAAACCAACTTTACATATAATATTAGAGAATTAATAACATTTTTAGAAAATAATAACCACGCAAAAGTACGTTTCGTAAACTTCAGAGCACATCACCGTAAACGGGTATGAAAAAGTTTTAAACTTAATAAATGGGAAAAAAACCCTCTCACGGGCATTTTACCCGTCAAATTCCAACTCTGCGGGCTAGGGAAGCGTGGGAATAAAAATTTACGCAATGCTTTTTAGTTAAATAACAAAAAAAAAAAAGAAATACAATTCTAAAATACAGTTAATTATTAAATACATTACTCTTAATGCTAATTCACAAATGCATAACTTTTCACACTCTTAATTCTAATTCACATATGCATGATTTTTTACACAGTTCACTTACTTTCATAGAAATAAATTTAAATACCAAAAAAATATATAATAAATAAAATAAGATTTCTAATTTTATAAAATTAAAAAGTTAAAAAAATAATTAAAAATATTCTTACATCTATTTTTCAATAAATAAATAAAACAATTGTTTTAAAATAATTATTGATTTTTTTTTTTTAATTTATAAAATGTTTTTAACAATTAAATCTTAGGTTTATATAATTTACATACGTTTTAATTTAAAACCTATAAAAAAGAACAATTTATAATTTCGATGCATATATATATATATATATATATATATATGAGCGTGTAATATACAAAAAGTCAAGAAATTCATTACCAATAGGATGGCTAGGTAAAATAGTTTCCACATGTTAGCTGCCCCAGCCCGAAACCAACTTTACATATAATATTAGAGAATTAATAACATTTTTAGAAAATAATAACCACGCAAAAGTACGTTTCATAAACTTCAGAGCACATCACCGTAAACGGTTATGAAAAATTTTTAAACTTAATAAACGGGAAAAAAACCCTCTCACGAGCATTTTGCCCGTCAAATTCCAACTCTGCGGGCTAGGGAAGCGTGGGAATAGAAATTTACGCAATGCTTTTTAGTAATGCCGTAAGGCGTATTTATTTGAAAAAAACTCACCTGTTGTCTACCTGTCCTTCATTTGCATCGTTAGATGTTTTGTTAGACAATTAAAATATCCTCAAATGTTGATTTGAATTCGGTATTTAAATTCAGTTTTGATTGACGAGGTGGCAGTAAATCCTTGAATTCGATATTTCGGTGGCAACAGATCCGGCCTTGGTTCCTAAGGCATGGATCTAACTGCCCTCATTGACCAAAGTTAGTTAACGGTATTCATTAACCTTCCTCGCCCTCCCCACTAGCATTAGCCACATGCCTCAGCAGATCTTGATTCTGCTAATTGAATCCAGACGATTCATCGGCGCGGCAGTGAGGCAGAGTTGATGCAAGGTATCCTATTTCTTCCATTTTCATTTCAGATGTTAAGTTTCTTTTTATTTCAAAATTTTCCCCCTTTTTGAGGGAAATATATAGGGTTTTACCTTTAGTAGCTTGCACAGATAAAGAAAATCGTACCAGGAAAGCTATTATAAGGGAGACCGCGATGGTGAAGGACAAAAAATCTTTGCTTATGAAACCGAACAGCAACAACAACGTCAAGTTCCAGTTCAGAGTAGACAACGATCTTTATACTTTGCATTCATTCAAGTTTTTAGGTATGGCATCTCCTTTCCATTCTTATTTAAGTTTGTATCTATGTCTGGAGTCGTCAATTCTTTTTGAAGTCTCAACAGAGGGTTGAAGAAAGCATAAAAATACATTAAAAGGGAGAATACAGACTTCAAGGGAACTGCTTTGTGCCTCAGAGCTTGATTCTTCATAAGATTTTATGGTTCTTTTCTGTGCAAGATTTTATATTTAGCGGCAATCTCTCAATAATGCAAAATTTCTGAAATAATTTTATATTATGCTGCAGTATCTTAAAAATGCAATAATTTTGTTCATAAAGGTGCTTGATATAGTCATGTGACTTTGCATAAAGGTATAGACAGCTATGACAATATTGGGGTTTTCCTTCCCGGTTGTTTTTATGTTAGAGATCAGTTCCATTAACTCATGGTTTGTTTTTGGCAGGCGAACCATATAAGTTTGTTCTTCCTCCTACCTGAAAACAAGTCCGAGTTGCTAACATACTTTAACATAAATATAGTGACCCGAAGTGCGTTGAGCCTTGGGTAGAGGAAAAGTTTAAAGATTAACGGGGCGGGTAATTGCAGTTGGTTCGATCTGCGAAAAAAGATGACCCCAGAGAAGTTGAAACAGAATTTCATGACAGATATTCAGATAATTTTACAACGAACAATGGGTACTTGGAAAGATAGAGAAAGGCTTTTTTAAGTCGAGTGTAGGAAAGCAAGTGCAAATGATAGCCTATTATCTTTTAATTCTTATATTCATTTTGTATGGTTAGTCTTTTTGGCATTAACATTACACAAAGGCAAGGTGGATTTTGATCTGTAAGATATACAAAGCAATAGAGAAGAGGAAAACCAATTTTAATAGAGCATAGAAAAGTGGTTCACTGGTGAGAGTATCAGATGAAGAAGAAAACCTTTCGGAGATTTCATCATTTCTTTACTTTTCAGTGGTAATGAAACTACAACCAAGATGATGTTATTTGCCGTACATTTTTTTACAGGTTGTCCTAAAGCTACATTTTCTTACAGGTTGTCCTAAAGCTTTGGAGCAGTTGAGTATAAATTTCAGCCTGAATTATGGCTATTCTGATTACATGATCGATAAATTTATAGGATAAATCACATGCTAATAATATTCTTTTGACTTGTGTGGCGATGGATTGATACAGGTTGAGTATGATTCATTGAGAAGAAAATGAACAAAGCAGAAAATACTGACGTGAGATGATTACAAGTAATATTGGCATGTGCAAAAATTCTCAACGGCACTGGTTAAATGCGACCATAATATTAATTTATAAATAGAAATGTATGGATAATCGAGTCCTGTTATTCCACATGTTCATTTATGTGATTATGAGGGCTTTTATTGTTTTAATTTGATTTTCTTCTTCGTTTATATATATATATATATATATATATATGTATATATATATATATATATATATATATATATATATATATATATATATATATATATATATATATATATATATATTATGGAGATGGTGTTGATTTTGAATATGATTTCGATTGCGATAACTCTGAAGAATCTCATACCTGCACACAGTCGTCACCTTTCACGTCTGTACGTTGTAAGCGAAATTACCGACAACATTAACAGTAAACACCCATCTCCCAATTTTTGTTTTTCATGGGTTCCTACGAAGTGATAAGAGTGACACGCTGACCTCTTCTAAATGGAATCACAGTGTTCACAATTTTACGTCACCTGTTAAATGCCAACGTTTCAATAATGTATTCTGTAATGATCCAATTTAAAATCCCTTGGTATAAACAATATTGATTACAGTATCAATTACCGAGTGGTTTCATTGACGAGGGAACGTCTAAAAGCTGGGACTATGCGTTCATGACACTATAGCCCATGAAATGCTTTGAAGGAATGACTTTAATGCATACGTCAAAGAATATGTATTTTTTTTTCATATTGTAAATAATCTAATAATGTCATGGTTAATATTGTAAATAATCTAATAATGTCATTGTTAATTTTGACGACGTTATACGTTTTTTATTTGATATTACAATTAATAATTATAATTTTATTTTATTTTTAAAATTACAATTAAGTTAGAAATTAAATTGGTTTATGAGATTTTCTATGGGTAAGATATGAAATCTTTTTTAAGGCATTTTGATTGTTAAAGTTTATGATTCTGAGGTGAATTTATGTGGTGAAGTATTTTTGGTCTCAGATTTAAATGTGAATTCTAACCTTGAATGAATTTATAATTCTTGAACATGTGGGAATATGTTAGGGATCTTGACTAAATATTTATAGTTCTTAAACATCTTGAGAATATTTTAGGGATCTTGAGTGAATTTATAATTATGGAATATCTCGGAAATATTTTAGGGGGTTTTGAGTGAATTTAAAATTTCTAAAGATGTAGGAAATATTTTAGGGGTTTTGAGTGAATTTATAATTCTTAAATCTATGGAGAATATTTTAGGATAACTTTTTAAGAAAATCAAACTTGTGAATTTTTCTGGGTGAAATTTTTTGAAGAATCAAACTTGATGTGGTTTTCATAGAAATGAAATGAATTTTGAGTATATTTAAGTTACAATGTCAAAAAAAATCACTTGGTTAATTGCCTCAACACATAACCAAGTGCATAATCTCTTTTTATTTATTTAATTTATTTTACTTAATACTTTTATTTTATTTGTTAAAATCTTGGGTCATAAGTTCTTTTCATTTATTTTATTTCTTTTTCTTTTACTTTTTACCTTTTTTTTTTATTTGTTAAAATTATGCATCTATGTAGTAAGCGGAAGATTGGAAGACAAAAAAGTCACCCTAGAAAGTCTTTATTATTTCATTAATTTATTAAAGGCAAAAAGAGAAGAAAGAGAGATGGAACATAAACTAGAATTAGCTAAAATGTTTGATAACAATTTTTTATTGCGAAAAAATATAATTTTAGGGCTCAAGGAATCGCACAAAATGAAAGATAGGTTACAATAAATGTAAAACCACACTAATTGACCTATATCATGAGTGCAATAAAATAGCCTTGAATCTTATAATTCATAGTAAAGAGGAGATAGCTGATTACACATTTGAAATAGTAAAAGAAGAATGAAAATATAAGTGGTAAATTGAAACCAACATATTTCATAGAAGCAAGAAGGAATTGCAAAAAAATATAATTTTAGGGCTCAAGGAATTGCAAAAAATGAAAGATAGGTTACAATAAATGTAAAACCACACTAATTGACCTATATCATGAGTGCAATAAAATAGCTTTGAATCTTATTCCACAGTAAAGAGGAGATAGATGTTGACACATTTGAACTAGTAAAAGAAGAATGAAAATATAAGTGGTAAATTGAGACAAACATATTTCATAGAAGCAAGAAGGTTGGGAAAGACACTTGAGAACAAAAATAGATTGGTTTGTGTTAGAGTAAGATATATTTACCATAAATTTGACATAATCAGTAACTAGAAATTGCACCATATGTTGCAAAGGAAACGTTGTAAAGCAATAACATAGGAAAGAGTAGTATAGAGGAAATTCTCTCACATGAATCATGCAGGATAGCGAGTGAACAACAAGATTGGGCTATTCAGTTACATAAATTGGTTCATTTTTAGATAAGATTAGTGCTTTGGTCCTAAGATGAAATATCATAATTCAAGAAGTTTAGAAAATGAGGTGTTTGATTCTTCTCTAAGAACCATAAGTATCAAAGTACCAAAACACATAATTTCAATGGGAAAACAACAACACATCTATGGTATAACTTAGCTATTTAATGATATAGCTTACAAAACCTCCTGATATACACATAAATAATTTCATCATTTTTCCTCGTAATCATAATTTTTCATTTTTCAAAACTTTCAACAAAAAAAAACTAATTGCATCATTTAAATAATCCAACATAAACCTCAATGTGTAATTATAATCTTTACCTCATATCATTGAAAACAAATGAACATTAATTTACATCATAGCATTAAAAAAACAAGAACATCCTCAATGGCTACTCAAAAGAAATGAACATTAATTTGTGTGACAACAATAAAAATACATTAACATTAATGGGTTACTATGAGAATATATAAACACCTTAAAGCACTCAATAACCCTTTCAATTTAAAAAATATATTATCATATTTATCAAAATAATACATGAACATTAATGGGTTACTATGAGAATATATAAACACCTTAAAGCACTCAATAACCCTTTCAATTTTAAAAATATATTATCACATTTATCAAAGGAATATGTGTTACAAGATTGGGCTATTCAGTTACATAATTTGGTTATAACTACATATGTTAATATAATTTTTAGATAAGTATCAGTTCTTTGCACAATGTTTTTTTTGTTTATGTATTCCTAGGCACTATGGTAAAGGTGACGCATAGGGTGAGGTACTTGGTTGAAGTAATATCTACTCCAACAATGGTCCTAAGATGAAATATCATCATTCAAGAAGTTTAGAAAATGAGGTGTTTGATTAGTATAACCCTTTATTCTCTAAGAACCATAAGAAGTTTAGAAAATGAGGA
This sequence comes from Pinus albicaulis, assembly GCA_034641835.2. Classification (NCBI taxonomy): domain Eukaryota; kingdom Viridiplantae; phylum Streptophyta; class Pinopsida; order Pinales; family Pinaceae; genus Pinus; species Pinus albicaulis. The sequence goes on along the minus strand of CM076569.1, from coordinate 647,597,617 downwards.
ATGGTTGTAAGATGAAATATCATCATTCAAGAAGTTTAGAAAATGAGGTGTTTGATTAGTATAAAAATTTATTCTCTAAGAACCATAAGAAGTTTAGAAAATGAGGTGTTTGATTAGTATAACGATTTCTTCTCTAACAACCATAAAATATCGAAATATCAAAAAACATATTTTCAATGGGTAAAAAGAGGTTAGATCAAAACCACTAAGAATAAAAACTTATCACCCAATATATACTTGAAAAATATAAATACTTAAAAAAAATATATCACAAATACATATAAATATTTAAAACCATAATAATATAAAAAATACAATTAGTTTTCATATTTTCATTTAATTAATATATATATTTCAACAATACAAAAAATAATAATATCATACTTAACTATAATTATGAATTATTTGTAAGCCTAATCATTTATTATACATTGGTTTTTAAGAACTATTATCAACTAGTATGTATTTCAAACATATAAATATAACATGCTCATATTGCTTTAAAAATATATCATAAATAATTAAAATTATACAAATGACCATGACAATATCACAAATAGTCTTTTGGAGACACCATCAATTAGAATATATTTAAAAACCATGTTTTTTATAATTGTCCTTATTATATATTTTAACAATACAAATAATAATAACAATACAAGTAACTATAATCATGAATTTTTAAAAATATCATAGCATTCTAAAAATATATCACAAATAAATATTAAGTATCCAAATGATAGACATAATATCAATAATAATTGTAAGCTTTATTATTAAATATGAAACACTTGCTCAAAATTCATTTTGTTCAATGGCTTGCAATGATAATAAAATGTATAGTCCTTTGAATTGTGAATCTGTAAGAAGTATCCAACCATAAATATGGTTGGATACTCACTCAAAGGACTATTGGATTTGAGCACATTGAAGTTGTACAGATTAAGCTCGAACTATGAAAAGGAAAAAAAATCTTTAGAACCACTTCAACAATGGAAGAAGAGAAGGTTGACATAATTGAATTCTGATGTTGATAAAAATATAATTTTTTTTCCTAAACTAATATTTGACCGAGATACATTGTAGAAATCTTGAATCCTGAGTAAATTTGGCATATACAAATAAGGTGTGGAATCGTGGATAAATTCCAACCATTCAAGTAGAAAATACTTCAAACACAAGTGTTTCTAGTGCAAATACATATTGATCTTTAACCGAAAGACCAAATCAAGGTCTTCTGGTCAATAATTGGTAAGGATAGAGATATTTTCTATCTCTACAATGCATTCTTTGGCAACTACACTAAATAACCAAAAATAGATAACTTGATACCATGGATACTCCTATCATGTCAATGATGCAATTCCTAAGAACCCCTCTTTAACTAAGATACAAATATCTACTTACACCCTTTGGAAACATTTTCCCCCACTTTCAATGTCATCATGGAAGATTAACAATTTAATGCTACTCTTTCCTAGACTATTGTCTTACGACGTTCTGGTGCAATTGCTCATGTTTGGTGCACCAATGTGAGTATAGTCTGCAAAACCCTAAAATTCAACCACGAATAAAGCACCATATGGGGTGTGAGACTGATTTGATTTTGTGTCATATTGGTGAACAGTACAACATTCAAGAGGGTGATAGAAAAGAGAAGTGCTGAGAGCTTTTCGGGGTTACCATATACGATAGCAGCTCTTCAATTGTCTTCTCTACACGTTCTATGGGTCCCCTCTCACGCAAGCGGGTGGGATAACATTGTAGTTATGGTTGTCAATGCCATTGGCCTCCTTCTCGAGTGCTGCTTTGTTTGCATCTATCTTATATTCGCTCCACCTAAACCCAAGGTAAATATTTGAATTTCACCATACTTTGATGGAAATTTCTGTTAATTTCAAACAAAACAGAGGAAGCAAAGTTCCTCAACTCAATACAAAGAAATGAGAAATTTGGACAAAGAGGATATGGAGAAAAGCTCTGTTTTCATTAACCATAAAAATGACAATAAAAATTACAAACTTCTTCAGAAATACAATTCTGGAATACTCAAAAACTCCATACTCTGTTTTTACAAATTCTGTAAAAAAATAAAAAACAGACAGTTGCTGAAACACGTGTTTCAGCAATAGTCAGACAGTTGCTGAAACACAGACGCAGTTGCTGAAACAGCCTGTAGAATGCATGCTGCTCCCAAAACACAGCGACTCTGTTTTCTTGTTGTTTCTTCTGCTCTGTCTATTTCTCTGCCTTCTGCAATTTCTCAAAATGTTTTCTAACATTCTTCTAACCTTGAAATGAACTGTTGTTCATCATATTTATAAGCAAAAACATATTTTGACTTATAATATAAAAAATACAAAATATCTTCTAAAAGCTTATCTGCGTATTGAATGCAAGCATGGTGTAACCCTTTTGGAACAAACAAGTCGGGTCGTAGCAGAGCAATAACTCGCAAATTAAATGCACATGGGAGTGCAAATAAATAAACCATGACTTCAGCATCCGATATTTTGAAATATCTACAAAGTGGATCCGATTTCCGTCCACCACATGCTGCAGCTTCTGAATTAAATTCCAACACTCCCCCTTAATTTCAACTGCTGGGTTTTTCACCATACCCAGGCATTCTCTGAAATGATCAAAACTTTTCTTTGCCAATGGTTTTGTCAAGATGTCAGCTAGCTGATCCTCTGTTCTACAGTGCTGCAAAACAATCTCACCATTGTTAACCAATTCACGTATGAAGTGAAATTTGGTGTCTATGTGCTTTGTCCTTTTATGAAAAACAGAATTCTTTGACAATGCTATTGCCGAGCTATTGTCACAGTAAATGGTTGTGCCCTTTTCTTGTTCATGACACAAATCTCTGAGAACTCTTCTCAGCCACACTGCTTGGCATGCTGCTGCTGTTGCTGCCACATACTCTGCCTCTGTTGTTGACAAAGCCACAATTGGTTGCTTCTTGGAAGCCCATGAGATGGCTCCCGATCCCATATGAAACACATATCCCGATGTGCTTTTCCTATCATCAACACTTCCAGCCCAATCACTGTCAGTGTAACCTATCAACAAGAAACTTTCAGAAGAGGAGTAAAGTATACCAAACCCCTTCGTTCCATTCACATACCTTAGAATCCTCTTGGCTGCCTGCCAATGAGTCTCTTTCGGTCTTTCCATGAATCTGGAGATTAAACTCACTGCGTGCATAATGTCCGGCCTAGTTGCAGTCAAGTACATAAGGCTGCCAACTATGCTCTTGTACAATTTTGGATCAAAATCCTTGCTGCTGTCTTCTTTGGTCAATTTCAACCCCATTATAGTTGGAGTCACAGCTGCCTTACTGTTCTGCATGTTAAATCTCTTCAACACTGCTTCTACATATTTACCTTGGGAAATGAAAACACCATTTTCACTTTGGTCTACTTCAATTCCAAGAAAATATCTTAAGAAGCCCAAGTCAGTCATTTCAAATTCACTTTTCATGACTGCTTTAAAATCAGCAATGAGAGAAGCATCATTGCCACTAAAGATTAAATCATCTACATATAAAACAACAATAAGAATCTTACTGTCATTCTCCTTTATGTAGAGTGTGGGTTCACCATCACACTTCTCAAACCCATTCTCAATCAAATAAGCATCTATTCTGCTGTACCATGCTCTTGGAGCTTGTTTGAGCCCATAAAGAGCCTTCTTCAGTCTACAGACTTTATGCTCTTGGCCTTCAACTTCATAGCCTGGAGGTTGTTCAACATAAACCTCTTCTTTTAACACTCCATTCAGGAATGCAGATTTAACATCCATCTGATAAATCTTCCATTTGTGTTGTGCTTCAATAGACAACACTGTTCTAACTTTTTCCATCCTTGCTACTGGTGCAAAGGTTTCATCATAGTCTTTGCCTTGTTGCTGCTTGTAGCCTTTCACAACAAGTCTTGCTTTATGCCTGTCGATCTTGCCTTCAGCATTGCTTTTGGTCTTATAGACCCACTTAACTCCAATGGCATCTTTGCCTTCAGGGAGGTCCACTAACTCCCATGTTTTACTCTTCTCAATTGCACCAATTTCTTCATTCATTGCTTCAATCCATTTATCTTCATTTATAGCATCTTCAAAATGAATTGGGTCATCAACATGACAATATAAAGCGAATAATGAATTCAGACCGGTATTATTACTTACCTCTCCTTGTTCATAAATATCATTCAGATTTCTGAATCTTGGTCTTCTTGGTGTGCTTGGAGTTCCATCCGAACTTGAGGGTATTTCTGATCCCTGCAGTGTGCTTGGAGAAGCACTTCCTTGATTTCTCAAGGCTGTTCGAATTCCAGCTTGTGGTGTGGTTTGTTGTACTTGCTGTGGTGGAGGAGGAACCACCAAAGAAGGGTTATTTGCTGTTGTCCCTTCCTCTTCTTCTTCATGAGACACAATTGTCCTCACATTCACCATCTTCTCTAAGCTTCCATCCCAAGCTTCATCTTCAATGAACTACACATCTCTGCTTACTATCAACTTCTTGGTTAATGGATTATAGAGTTTGTATGCTTTTGACTCATCACAATAGCCAATGAACACACATTTCTCCCCCTTACTGTCAAGCTTCTTCCTTAGCTGATCCGGTACATGTGCATATGCTACAAAGCCGAATACTCTCATGTGAGTGACAATTTGCTTTTGACCACTCCATGCTTCTTCTGGTATTTTGTTCATGACAGCTTTTGTTGGGCATCTATTCAAGATGTAAACTGCACAAGTGACAGCTTCGGCCCAATACTCATGCGGCAAGTGTTTTTCCTTCAGCATACTCCTGACCATGTCCAGAATGGTCCTATTCTTCCTTTCTGCAACACCGTTTTGCTGAGGTGTGTACCTCGCGGTGAACTGCTTTTGTATGCCGTTCTCTCTGCAAAAACGCAGAAATTCTTTGGAGATGTACTCTCCACCTCTATCTGTTCTGAGCACTTTGATGTAATGCCCACACTGTTTCTCAACAAGAGTTTTGAAGTGGCGGAATTTCTCAAACACTTCACTCTTCTGTTTCAGCATATACACCCATGTCTTTCTGGTGTAATCATCAATGAAGGTTAAAACATATTTATTTCCGGCAAATGATGGTATTTGCATCGGTCCACACACATCAGAATGAATAATTTCCAATGGTGCTTTTGCCCTTATACTCTTTCCTGCTGGAAAGCTTTCTTTGTGTTGCTTGCCCAAGATGCAGCCTTCACAAAGGCTGTCCGGTTTCTCGATCAACGGCAATCCCTTTACCATTCCCTTTCTGTGCAACAGATTCAAGCCTCCGAAATTGAGATGTCCAAATCTCAAGTGCCACAACCAATTCTCATCTTTCACTTTTTCTTGAAAGACTTCTTGTGTTACAGCTGCAATAGTTCTTCCTTCCTTCAAATCTGCCCTGAGTTTGAGAGGAAACATCCTATTGCTGGTCATCTGCACCTGTGCAATGATCTTCTTACTTGGAGGTATGTCTCTGATTGTACACATATCATCTTTGAAGAACACATTGTAACCTTTGTCAATGAGTTGTCCAATGCTCAAAAGATTACATTTCAGACCAGGTACATAGTATACCTCTGGCACAATCATATGTTCTCCATTTCTTGCTCGGTTACTGACTCTGCCCTTACCCTTGACAGATATCTTACTATCAGTTCCTGTTGTTACCTCAGATTTCACATTTTCATCCAGATTGGCAAACATTGCTATGTTTCCAGTCATGTGATTACTACAACCTGAGTCTAAGAACCAAAAATCTTCTTGTTTGTCTTGTGCAATGTTACATGCTAACAGCACAATATTTGGATTCTTATCTTCTTCATTTGCAAAATTAGCATTTTGCCTACTATTCATGTCATTTTGTTTTTTCCTACATTCATTGGCATAGTGCCCATATTTCTTACAATAATGACACTGGACTTGGGATTTGTCATACCTTTGTCCATGAGCTTGCTGTTTGCTTGAACCTTCATCTTGATTCTGATTGCAGCTCCTTCCGCTTGTGCTTGCAGGATTATTTCTGCCTTTGTTTTGGCTTCTTCCACGACCTCTGTTATTTGCTCTGCCTCGACCTTTTCCTTGGCCAAAAGACATCCGAGTCTTGAATGCTTGCTCAAAAGAGGAATCTGTTCCTCTACTCAGTCTGTGTTCATGAGACATAAGAGAAGCACTCAGTTCATCTACTGTGAACTGTGAGAGATCCTTTGTTTCTTCTATTGCTACCACAACAACTTCAAACCTTGAGGGTAAACTTCTCAAGATCTTCTCAACAATCCTTCTTTCTTCAAGGATTTCACCATGAGATCTAATCTGGGTTATCAACCCAATAACCTGAGTGAAGAAAGAATCTATTGTATCAGATTCCTTCATGCTGAGTGTTTCAAAGTCTCTCCTCAACATCTGCAACTTTGCAGTCTTCACCTTCTCCATGCCTTGATAAGCAGTTTTGAGAATATCCCATGCCTCCTTGGATTTTGTTGCTGCTGCAATCCGTGGAAAAACACTTTCATGCACTGATTGGAAGAGAAAAAAGAGGGCTTTGGCATCCTTCTTCCTGTCATTCTTCAACTGATCTCTTTGTGCTACTGTCAAAGCAGCCAATGCTGCTGCATCTGCAGGTTCAGCATAACCAGTTTCAACCAGCTCCCATATTCCTTGAGAAGCAAACAATGCTTTCATTGTTATGGACCAATAACTGTGATTTTTCCCATTAAACTGTGGCAGTTGGGAATTTGTCAAACCAGTTCCAGCATCTGCCATCTTCGCTGTAAAAGAAAAGAAAAGATGCTGACTGTATAATTTAAACAAGCAAGAACTTTCTCTGCTGGAGAAATCTGCTCACTAAATTTCTTACAGCTCCTGCAGTGGAAAAACAAACTCTGTTTTTGACTCACTGAGTGCCTAGACCAGCTCTGATACCATGATGGAAATTTCTGTTAATTTCAAACAAAACAGAGGAAGCAAAGTTCCTCAACTCAATACAAAGAAATGAGAAATTTGGACAAAGAGGATATGGAGAAAAGCTCTGTTTTCATTAACCATAAAAAGGACAATAAAAATTACAAACTTCTTCAGAAATACAATTCTGGAATACTCAAAAACTCCATACTCTGTTTTTACAAATTCTGTAAAAAAATAAAAAACAGACAGTTGTTGAAACACGTGTTTCAGCAACAGTCAGACAGTTGCTGAAACACAGACGCAGTTGCTGAAACAGCCTGTAGAATGCATGCTGCTCCCAAAACACAGCGACTCTGTTTTCTTTCTGTTTCTTCTGCTCTGTCTATTTCTCTGCCTTCTGCAATTTCTCAAAATGTTTTCCAACATTCTTCTAACCTTGAAATGAACAGCTGTTCATCATATTTATAAGCAAAAACATATTTTGACTTATAATATAAAAAATACAAAATATCTTCTAAAAGCTTATCTGCGTATTGAATGCAGCAAGCGGTGATGCCCTTTTGGAACAAAACAAGTCGGCTGTAGCAGGAGCAATAACTCTGCAAATTAAATGCACAGTGGAGTGCAATAAATAAACCATGACTTTCAGGCATCCGATATTTTTGAAATATCTACAGCGGATCTGATTTCCGTCCAGCTGTTTATGTTGCAGTTGGAATTAAATTCCAACACTTGTCATGTAAATATTCACTGAAGAGCAGACTGGGTAAAATTAACGCAATCTCGAGGAACTGCGCTTACCGTCTCGCTCTCTATAAAATGTTGTAGAGGAAAATGGCCGGGATGGTCGCGTTTGTGTTGGTGGTGTTTGCGACTATTGTGATAGCTTCATTTTGTGGTGTACACGACCACAAGCAGAAGAAGGTCCTTGTAGGAACCACAGGAATGGTAGCGACTGGCATTCTCTACGCTTCGCCGCTATCCGTCATTGTAAGCATTACCCTGCCCTCTCTGGTTTTCATAATTATGGGCACTATACCATAATTTTGGTAATTATGGTGCAATAAAAAATCTCAAAAGGTAATGAAAGCTACTGATAGTGCCTGTTGTTAATGTCCTTTTACTGTGTTTATTACTATTCAGAGACTAGTAATCCATTCGAAGAGCGTGGAATTCATGCCGGGCTTCTATTTCTCGTTGTTCGCTTTCCTCGGAAGTGTGCTGTGGATGGTGTATGGCGCTCTCAGCAGAGACATTCTGATAATGGTAATGTAATAATTAAATTGTTGTTACGAGTTTATATGTTGAAAATCATGTGATCAGTTTATTTGACCCAACAATATCGCGCATTAAGAACCGTTAATTTTCAGCTACCGCTAAGTTATTTGTTGCTTTCTGTGTACTTCATATTTTGGGCAGGCACCAAATTTTGTTGGAGTGCCATTGGGGTTGGCTCAAATGGTCTTATACTGTTTTTATCGCAACAAAAAGAGGCCACGTGCTGAAGATGCAAAACTAGTGGATGGAGGCTGGCCAGTGGAACCGAGAACGGAGAAATGCGAGGAAAAGAGTGAGGAGGACAAAGGAAAATGTCAATCCGATGAACCAGACATCGAAATGCAGTTGAACGTATGAGCAGGGGAGGGGGTGAAACACAACTCTATTCAACATGCATGTTCATAAGCATCTTCATCGAATTGTTTCATCCGCGATTACTGTTTATACCAGTAGCTGTCCAAAAATATAACAATTGATAATTATTATCCGTGTATGCATCCGCATCTCTCATTGTTTCATCCTTGATTACCGTTTATGCATCTTTAGTGACGTGAAGAAATTTCGGTATGAGAGCCAGATGTTTAGAAAAACAAATTTTAAATTAAAGTACCATATTATTTATCAAAACACTTATCAAATTTCGCATGAGTTATCAATTTGGGATGATTTATCAAAACTCTTATATTTCAGAATTGAAGCATTAAGAATCCCTAAAATACCATTTAATAAAGTAGCTTACTAGTTGAATAAGGGAATTAAAACATTTACGAGTCATTTTTTAAAGTTAAAAAATAAAGGCATATATGAAAATGTGTAGATGATACAATTAATAACTAATTTATTTTTCGTTTAAAATAAAATCAAATATTGCATATCGATAAGAAATATATATATGAAAATGGGTAAACGATAGAATTAATAAATATTTCTAGAATTCTAGAATTAATAAATATTTCTATTTTATTCATGAGAAAATTAAATTTTTAGAATTATAAATATTGACAAGGAAAGTGTTTAATGTGATAATTATAATTATTGGTGGTGGTGGTGGTGGTTAACATCCACTGAGACCAAAATTTGGTCTATCTGACCTAAAGAAACAAATTATTTAGTTTATTTTAAAATTGTACTCCTATGCTTAAAGAGCTTGGAGAGAAGTGTCTTGAGCTCACTATAATTTTGACAACAAAGATTATGAAACTGATATCTAATGTGGGTGTATGCAAGACACTTTAAGAGAAAGTGATTTTCATCCTCAATGTTCATATTCTCACAGAGATAGCACATCCTTTCCCCCCATGGTGTTTTAGGAACTGCCCAACAATCTGTTTCACTATGGAGCTCATGAGAGTTCGTTCTTATCTTGGTTATTTTAATTTTTTTCTTTGAGCTAGTTAAAACAAGTAGATACTTGGAGCTCATGAGAGTTCATTCTTATCTTGGTTATTTTAATCTAGAGTAGGGTTGATGACCTCCTTATAATATCTTAATTTTCTTTTAGTCTCTAAATCTTTGTCATACCTCATTTTCTCTTTAAACTTAGAAGTAACAATATTTTTAACGTTATTAATATTTTTCAAGGAAAATTTTTCAAAGAAATATTTTCGTGGATCTCCCAATGGTTTACCCATGCCCTCGTATATTTATACCAACCTCCTTTGAGCCTTAGGTTGTTTTGGCTGGAATTTAAAGCTAGCTTAGGAAGTCTATGGTCTCCCATGTTATTGATTTTGTGCTTATACAATAGAAGCTTGGTCATAGCTAGGATCTCGATAGAGGGAATACCCACTTCTATAAGGAGAATATGATAGGGTGTATTACTTTTAATTTTGAGGTTATACGTTATAAAACGCTTCTAGATTTTCTCAATCTTTCTCCACGATTCTCTAGAGATGTTGCTACCCTAAACCTCACATCCATACAGGATAACATGAGTGACTAAAGTTTCAAAGAGGAGATTCTTTTTATCCCATATCACATGGTTTTCCACTTTACAACTATTTTCAAGACCAAAATAAGCTTTCCACCCTCCATTAATCCTCTTCTCAACGCTATAGTTCCAGTTGAGCTTGTGATGAATATCAATTCCTAGGTACTTGTAAGAAGACACTTCCTCCAAGTTTCTATTGTCATATGAAAAATTAGCGTAAGTTTCCTTTGTGGATTTGGTAATCATAAATTTTGTTTTATCAGTGTTAGAAATCATATCCATGGTAGAGCAGAAATCCCTAAGAAGTCTTAGTTGCTTATTAAGATCAGATGGACACCTTGCCATAAGAACAATATCATTAGCATAGAGAAGAAGGATAATGACTATTGTAGCTAAGATCGTGGCAACACAACCTTCTTCCTCTAAGCAACCTTCTACCTTATCGATGTAAATGCCAAATATGGTAGGGGAGAGGGGGCAACCTTGCTTAACTCCGATATTACACTTAATATCTTGCGACAACCCCTCATTTCTCTTAAACTTGCAATTACCTTCTCTTATAACCTTATAGCAACATCTCTCAACTCGAAAGGAACCTTTAGCTCTTCTAATCTATTCTATAGGTTATTTCTAGGCACTACATCGAAAGCCTTTCTAAAGTCCACAAAGTAACAAAAGAGATTGGATTTATCATTACAACATTCCTCCATAATGATCCTAAGCGTAACGAAGTTGTCCGTTGTTGAGTGCTGCCTTCTAAAACCTGCTTGGCCTTTAGCCCATTTACCTTCACTTTCAAGCCATATGCTCATCTTATTTTCCAAAATAATATCATATCACTTGGCTAAGAGAGGGCTAATCATAATAGTCCGACAATTAGAGGGGTTATTTGTATCTCTACTTTTAAAAATATGAATAATGAGGTTGTGATTCCATGGTTTGGGGAACCCTTTCTTGACTGCTTGATTGAAAATATTGGGGGTGTGAGGGATGAGGACATGACCTCCAATTTTTAAGGTTTATGCTTGGTAACCTTCAATGTCCTTATCTTTTCCATTAGTCACGTGCTTAACCCCAAAATCTATGTTTTCTAATGAGAAAACTTCTTCCATTATGAGCAGGGTTTCAAAGTTATCTATGACATTTGGAGATTCATAAAGTTTTTTAAGATAAGAATTCCAGACGTGTAAAGAAATTCTATTATTATCTTTATTTTTTCTAGTTAGTTTTTATAATTAATATATATTGAAAAGGAAAGAGTGAAATGTGAAAATAATAATTATTAATGTTATAGATTAGAATGAATTTAAATTTGATAAAATGTTATAGTTTGAAATAAAGTTAATTTTCATAAATCGGTATATATATATATATATATATATATATATATATATATATATATATATATATAGTGTAGAGAGTTGTGAGATGTCTTTTACAGATGGGCATGAGGGAGGTGTGTTAATCTTAAAATGATATTTTTTTAATAAATAAAATTAAAATAATTTCTAAATTATAAAGAAATGTTAGGTATAGTAAAAAAATAAAGGTGAATAAATATATTTGGTTAGTTTTAATTAAACTATTTATAAAACTATAATAATGTCTATCTTATTATGTTAATTCATAGAACGATAAATTATAATGTATAAGGAAATCTGACCTTGGTGGTTAAAATGTAGAATTATGTTAAAAAATAATAATAATAAAAATAATGTAAGTAATAAAAATTTAATTTTTCACTCCTCTTGTAATATAGCATCTAGTTGCCTGAAAATTACAGCAAAGTGTAACATGCAATTTTGTTTTCACTAATAAGATTACGAATTTTTCCTTTGTGAAAAAAAAAAAATATTAAATGGATTCAATTCAGCTTTCTATATTATAAGTTATAAATTCAATTCAACTTTCTATAACAAATACATATCATGTTTTTTTTTCTAGCATTTTTTTTAATGAATTTTGTTAAAAAATGATAGATATTTTTAAGAATAAGTTTACGAAAAGTAGTCTTTTGTAAAGTTCAAGTTTCTATAAGTATTTTGGTGTGTTGAATTCATTGATGCAAGTAAAAATTGTATTTCTAGATTATGAAGGAACAAACAATTTTGTCTATTAGTTCAATTACACCATAAAAATGTACATATCACATTAAAGTAAATTTAAACTAGCAATTGCCCCATATGTTGTAAAGGAAACGCTATAAGGGTGTTGTAGCATATGAAAGGGTAGCATAGAAGAAAGAACCAAACATGTAGCCACTAGTATATCTAAAAGGGAAGAAACTGACTTACTATAAGAAAGGCATGCCTTTAGACGATTAAACTTGCATGTCGGTCCAAACTTACATATACCAGAGTGGTTTTAATAGGTGCTAGTCCATCATTTAGGAGGAATGCGATTATTTCTCATATTGATTTTTTTAGGTTGTTTATTTACTCTAATATAATGTAACCCTTTATCAAACTCGTCCCTTACATCTATTTCTTTCACACCTAGAATTATGTTTTCTACACATCCTTTTCGTAATTCCTCATTATGTAACTTAACAATAGAGAAATTCCTATTAGGAAAACAAAAATAGGATAAGGATGATAAACCAAATTTAAATGGTATCTCTTTTGCATTTGATGAAGTTATGCAATTAATAACCTTCTATCTTTCTTGAGTGCCCATGTTTTGATGAAAGCATATGTAACTTGTCCAAATTTTGTATTCCCCTATCAATAAAATATTGGAACCATGATTTTTATGCTCCAAATAAATGAAAATATGTCAAGGAAAATGGTTGAATGTAATTATTTTTCTATAATCTCAGGAATTGCATCATTGACATGACAAGAGTATCCACCGTATTAGGTTCTCTTTTTTTGGTCATCTATTGTAGTTTCCAAAGAATTCACTGTTGCATCATTGACACGACAAGAGTATCCACCATATTAGGTTCTCCTTTTTTGGTTATTTATTGTATTTTCCAAAGAATTAACTGTAGAGATAGCAAAGATATTTTTCCTTAGCAATTATTGAACAAACTCCCTCATTTGGTTTTTTGTTTAAATATCCATATGTATTTTCACAAGAAAAGCTTATGTTTAAAGTATTTTCCTACTTGAATGGTTGGAATTTATCCACACCCTATTTTTATATGTTAAATTTATTTTGGATTCAATATTTCTTACAACTGATATAGCTCTCTTGGGTTTCATTTAGATCCATTTACATTGTTCCCCAATTCAAACCCTAGCAAACATTTGTATCATTCTAATTTTTATTAGTTTGTGCATTGGATCATCTCGATCATATTGATCTGCATCCAATGATTTTGGATAAATTATAAGAATATCAAGTTGAAGCAAAAATATGAATCTTTTGAACTCAAGAGTGTTGAAAATATCAAATTACCATACTCTACCATAAGTATGGTAAATTTGAATAATGAACATCCTCACATTTGGTCTTTGAATCCTAAAAAGGACTATGAGGATATACTAGGATACCAAAGCCTTTTAATTAGTGATATCAAGAACCGATGAACAAGTGATTAAAGTTTCTTTAGAAATTCAAATTTTTGTCCAAATAAAAATCTTCATGAGTTCACTTTTAAATAATAAAGTTTTAACACAAAACATCCTCAATTTGTAAAGGTGGACTTTAATACTTTCTCAACGTCTACATTTTTTGTAAGCTTGGTAAGACTACATATTAATCATGTCCAATATGAATGTGTGACTTCACTTCAAGGAGTGCCTTAACACAACACTGGATCACCATCTATCCAAGACCCCCCAATACCCCCCATGGAATTAATGAATACAGATGACACTTAAAACACAAATTATAAGGGAAAGACAAAGCAATATTCATATCAAAATTACAAAAGCTCTTGTGTGGTTTCAATTCATGTCTCTTATTCTTTGCATTTACTATTCTATCCGTAATTGTTATTTATCATTGGAAGATTAAATTATTTTAAAATATTGCTAATGAAGAATAGGAATTGTGGTAAGAGTGATTGTAACAACATATAATTGTGGTAAATTAACAACACCAATGTACCATTCAATTTATTACCACAACCTTAATCAATGACAGAAGAAATCAAACACAATATTTATAATGAAAAGAAAATATAATATTAGGAGAGAAATCCACTATTAAGAAGGCACAATACTCATCTTTAAATGTGTAATTACAATTTCATATGACTATATGGCTATTTATAGTCCAAAGTCATTCCGCAATGTTAATTGGTAAAATCAAAATTGATTAACATTATATGCATAGTTACTTCACACAATAAATATAATTTTTTTTTTTGAAAAATATAATACGTTGCTAATTTACTTTAAATATAAAATTTCTCAATTTTCAAATAAATATAACAAAATAAAATATTTTGTATTCATATTACATATTTTAAATTAAAAAAATATTATGTATTTGTTTAACTAGCTTTTAATTACATTTACAATTTAATATGCTTTATGAAAACATTGTTTATTATTACTATTATTTTAGTTATAATTATAAAAATCTAAATAGAAAACATTTTTTTTCCCATTTACAATAATTTATATATATATATATATATATAGTTAAGTATTTTATGGATATTCCACAATATCTTTCCAATTCTTAAATATATACAATACTCAATTACTTGAAATAAAAGTAAATTCCCAAAAATATAAAGTTGATTTCACCCATACAAATACTTGGACTTTACACATTTAACAAATACTTAAATACATACAATACTCAATTACCAAAAATAAAATTAAATTCTCCAAAATATAAAACTCACTTCACCCATACAAATATTTGGACTTTACACATTTAACCAATAACAAAATGGCCAAGTTCAAGGAAAACAATAAGTGGGTATAAAGTGTAAAACTGATCTAACGAAGACAAATACATGGAATTAACACGTTTATCAAATAGAAATAGATAATTCTTAATCAAATATAAAATAAATAAATGTTTTTCAAGCCTTTATCAATCTTGCAACCCATGATAGCTTAGCTTGCAAGAATACATAGAGGAGATTTTTGAAAAGGTGCATATGGTGCAAAAGGCACCGTTTTCAAATAAAACTACCACAACCATATAACTGGAATCACTGCCAAATGAAAAGCAAAGATTCAGTTCATTGCCTTGTTGTAGCAACCGTAGCATGGACCCAAAACAAATTAACACAAGGAATAAGAAAATAAAATTTCCAGAATTTATAATCGAAGCACTGCCAAATGAAAAACAAAGTTTTAGTTCATTGCCTTTTTATTTTTTCTATAGAAACCGTAGCATGGATTGAAAACAAATTAACCCAAAGAATAAGAAAAGAAAATTTTCAAAATTTAGCATGGAAGCGCTGCCAAATGAAAAACAAAGATTCAGTTCATTGCCTCTTTATTTTTGTTGTAGCAATCGTAGAATGGGACGAAAAAAAATTAACCCAAGGAATAAGAAAATAAAATTTTCAGAATTTAGCATGGACCAAAAACAAATTAACCCAGGTCGAAATTTTAAGGAATAAGAAAAGAAAATTTCTAGAATTTAATTAAAATTAAAAGTTCAGAGTAAACTCACAAACAAGAAATCCTGGAATAATAATGCTCGTCATGTCTCGAAAAAAACCGCTTTCAAATAAAGCTACCACAACCATATAAACCTAAACCCTTACAAATAAAAAAAACTAAGATTCAGTTCATTATAATTGGACTAGAAAAACCACTACTAAAACAAACTAAGATTCAGTTCATTATAATTGGACTAGAAAACCACTACTAAAATGAAAAGCTCACTGTAAACACCCACAAGAACAATAAAGCTTGTCATGTCTCGAAAAAGCCCTGCTTTCAAATACAGGTACCACAATCATATAAAAGGAAGCCCTGAAAAATAAAAAGAACAAAGATTCAGTTCATTATAGTTGGACTAGCAAACTGCTGCGAATTAAAGGAAACAAGAACGCAATGGTTGTAAGAAGTTACAAATGCACACAATAGGGAGGAAGGGCTTACCGAACGGCTTAACTATTTTTTTTTTTTTTGTATTTATAAATTTTAACTATTAGTTTGTTAGTTTGTGTCTCTAACTATTAACTACTGTTGATCTTATGGTGTAAAAATTTTCAATCGTCTAACATTTTATCTAATGGTGCAGATTTGTACAGAGTGGCATCTAAGAAAGATTTTTTTAAATAATAATGCCTTACGAAATAATAATAATAATTCACATTGGTAACCATTGATATTTTAAAACATAAAATTAATAAATTTAATTAATGAACATATTATTAGAAATAAATATATTTCTATAATTGCATATAAAATATAAATAATAACTCAAAATTAAGATTAATTTTACCATATGAATTAAAGTATTAATTCATATTATTATATTTCAAAACTTTATATTTAAATTTAATTAACAAATATATAAAAATTTAACACTAACGATAAAATTATATATAAAACATTAAAGAATTAAATTTAAAAAATAAAAAATATCTTCAGAAAATAATATATATATATAAATATAAGAGAGTATATAATTATACGAATTATTAGAGTTTTAATTATATATATAGGTATTATGCATATTAGATTAAAAAAATATTTAAAAAAATTGTGAAACAAAAATGATATATATATATATATATATATATATATAAACAAAAATGATATATATATATATATCGGCTATGCATATTACATTAAAAAATAAAAAATATTTTGAAACAAAAATTCCATATATATATGGTTTATATGTGAAAGGAAAATGCTAAGAGTGTATATATGTAACTATATGAGTGACTAGGGGTGTTATATATATATATATTATTAGCAATTAGTATAGATATATCTTAACTCCACATTTATTAAGAGCTAAAAGGAATAGGGGCAGACATTCCTAAAAAAATTGCACCATGACGGTTACATCCTTTTGAGCTCTCAGTAGATATACACTTAATAGAGCTCCATGCTAGTTGATATTACAATTGAGTCTGAAGGAGGCTTGGTAAATGTATTTTATTCACACTCTCAACAACAAATAAAACATTTCAGTCCATGTAATAATTACATGTAGTTATATAATTTTATATCAATTTATAGAGAGATAAAAAAAAAAAATTATATTTTCACTTTTGAGTGTAATGAAAATGTATAGTTCTTTTTCCTTGATCGGGGTGTAACAGGGGAGGGTGGAGCCTAATCAATGTGTTGGTGACCATAGACTATCGCGTGGGGAGGACAACCAACAGATGGAGAGAGCATCCACGTGACAGGAGGATAACAGATGACGGGACCTACGACAGCAAACGTCAGAAATGAAAAGTACACCCATGTGACTCTAGCTGGGTCAGCCAATAGGGCTGTTAGGAAATTTTTGAAAAAAGAGCAGGGGGAGCAGTAATATGCATGGTAATGTTTGGATTTGTGCACTGTGGTTTTGTTTTGAAGCTCGTTGTGCCTGCAGGGATTTTCTCTAGCGAAGGTTAAGGGTGACAAGCCAGGTAGACAATTGGTATGTATCATCATAGTTACCCTCTGAGCCACAGATTTATATCTTCGTTGAATGTGGATAATGGTAATGGTATTTTTAGATTATTTTTTTGAATGAAGATTTGGTCAGTTCTGGTATGAACAAATGCAGAAGTTTGATGAAGCTGGTTGTACGCTTATTCTTCCTCAGTGGGTTTTTGTTCTATTACCGAAATATTTGGTCAGAACTTGGTCTCAATTTTCATTTCCTCATTCTGATCCTTGTATTGTTAATATCATGGTTCTACAATTATGTTATAATTATTGGTTGCTATATCTTTTTAATGGGTTGGTTCAGTTCTTTCACAGTAGTTTGTTGTATATGGGTTTTAGTAAGGTTGCTTTCCCTGTCAAAAAATTCTCTATAGCTATGCATAAAGGGTATGTATTAGTCTCTGTCTCTCCTTTTCTTGTTTATATTGTCTTCTTTGATAGGAGGTCGGGTAAATTTTGGAAAATTGCGGATAAATTTTTCCTGTTGACAGTTCAAATGGTTTGCCTTTTTTATGGTTGAAGGACTTTCTTGCAGCAGAGTTTTTTTTTCTCCTTTTTGTTAAACTTTGGCAATTATGTTAATAGGGTCCTGAAGTTGATACGTGGGCAATATTTTTTGCCTTATTATCTCTGTATTGGTATATGGACTTTGGTCTTACCTTTTAATTCTCTGGCCATGTTTGTCTTGTGTCATGGCTACAATCTATGGGTTTCTCCTCAATTCTTTCTTTCCCGGTTGGATTGTATTAGTGTCTGGTCTCTATTTTAATCTCACGTCTTTTTCACGGAGCCTAACTTGGGTGACGGAACCTCTCTGCATTCCAAATCTCGAATCTTGTCTAGGAATCTGACTGGTGTTGTTGTTTGGATGGTAGCTTTCGTAGATTCCTTGTCAGGTTACCTTAATATGGTTACAAGAGGAAGGAAGCCCACTAGAGGCAAAGGTAAGTAACCTACTTCTGAGCAGCATCAGAAAAGAGCAGGAAAATCTGCGCAGCAACATCTCGAACCACTGGTTCAAACATTTACATCAAAAATCCCAAATTCGGTATGCTCCCACATTAATGGTTGGGAAACAGAGGTTTTAAACAACTTGGACAAGGAAGATGAAATAGCTTCTGAGGACATGCATAATGTGGTCAATGACACAGGGCACACATGGGGCCGAATTTCCTTGTTTCAAAAATTAGTTAGAACTTACTGGTTAATCAAATTCCTGCTAGCTAAGGCAGTCATGTTGACAACAGAAACTAAGATGGAATCAACTTTGGAAGATATTAATAGGAACATCCAGGAAATCAATCTTTGAAAATTGCATCAGTATGCGAGGCTCGGAAGGTTGGAGAAGGAAATCAAGTCTACGCAGCAAGTTGCAATTGAATTAGCAGGGTCTAGTGCCAAAGATCCAGCACCAGTGGAATCTGAGGAAGATTAATGGTTTCATGATCAAATGTCTTTCTTCATTTTTAGCGGCTAGTACTTTTTCTGTATATGTTGTTATTTCCAAAATTAGATATTAACTACTATCATATATGGTATATATTGTTAACCCTTTTTATGTTTTGGTTGACATACTCTGAACTTCGATGGTCGAAATACTTGGTTTCCTGCGGGCAGGTTGAGGTCTAGTTTTGTATATTTTTGCTCAGATTTTATTAATAGAAAATGGAAGGAACTACCTAAGCCTACAAAGAAAAAGAAAATGTATAGTTATTTTACATTTTAACTGTTGTAGCTAAATATGTTAATATGAAATATATATATATATATATATATATATATATATATATATATATGTATTATAGAGAGATTAATTTTGTTTTTGTCTAAGTAGGGGATGATTCACCTCGTGATGCGAATATACTCTATATTAATTGTATCTTTACCTGTATTAAGTGTTTCTATTTTATAATGTCATTAGAATTGTGGCTCTGTGAAAGGAGCCTAGTGGAACTTTATGGTAAAGGCAATGATGAATGGAAATAAAATGACATGTTTAAAAAGTCATGCGAAATGACTAGGAGTAATGAATTTCAACCTCTAGACAATTAGGAAAAAACTATATCTTTCTCTCTCCCTAGAGAGGATAAAACCCCCATCTTAGTGGGAAAAATCTAAGGATGGGAAAAGTTGGGTGGAGGATTAGGAGAGAATAGTGGTGAGAACTTTGGAACCTGTTGAAGCCTAGAAAATCTCTGCTTCAAACATCGGGGAAAACCACCCGGTCGGGACCTTAAGACAGCTCCTTTTCCGTTTGGTGTGGTGGCTCCGACTGGATTTAAAGGACCAGTTTCCTTGTAACTAAATGGATTGGATTGGATGGGTGGAAATGGGACTAAACTAACTGAAATAAAACTATCTAATTTAAGCTAAATACTGATAAAGAAATTCTAACACTAACCCGGGTAGCTATATGTGAATACAACTTAAGATTGTTCCAATTCAACAATAACCATGAAAATGTATTATTAATTAAATTGAAATATGCAGAAACAAATAAAGATAACTCTGTTTAAGAAATTAAACAAAGTTATATAAACATATTGCATTCATCATTGTATACCATTTACATGTAACTATGAAAAATAACGTTTCAATTATACTCAGAAATGATATATAAAAGGAAGCGTTGTTAAAACAAATATACATATAAATGATAGCAATTTTAAAACGAATATCATAAAACAAAAGAGATCAACCGTGAACAGATAGAAATACCTTGTTCATCTTGAAGATTTTCAAATGCAATCTGATATTCTATCCAGTAACTATGATGCAAAACCAAATTCCAAGGTACAGAAATGCAACACTTCAAAGATAATTCCACATGAAAATCACCAGATGTGATCCTTTTCAAAAAATATATAAGACAATGGAGTACAGAAATGCAATCTCCAAGTCCAAAAATATTAAGATCTAGGACCCCTCTCTAAATGCATGAGAGAGGTTTAAATACTACTTAACTAACTCTAAAAATATTTTATTACAAAAATTAAGGATTCGGTTCAATGACCGTCCTTTTCCTAGGCTAAAATACAGTGAAATTAAAACTAAATCTATCTATCTATTAAATTGATCTTTAAGTTTGCAGGCATCCAGCATAGTTTTGAGAAGATGCGGTTGACCAACTTCAGAATTCAATTGTCCTGAAAAGACAGAGTCGGCAAGTGTAGGAGAAATCTTCTCTGTAGCATTGATGATACAATTGAGCGCACTGTGCTGACTGTGTGGCTTTACCAAGTACATTCAGTATGAGTCCCAATTAAATCTTGTCAACCCTTGGATGGATTTTGCTCTTTCTTCTGCATTTTTCCTCCATTCTAATTGCAGTTGATTTGCCTGTGGGAGATATCCTGGAACAGTTTCAGAAATCAAGTTAGCTTTGTGTAAATTGTCATTTACACAATCAGTGAGAGTGTTTGCCGCTGTAGATGCCTCCTCTGTTGCCCTTTCTGCCCTTCTGATTTGTGCATCCCAATTATTAAACAATATTTCTTTATGGTTCTCGTTAATGATGGGTGCACCATCTTTTCTGTCTTCTTCTGTCTTTTGCCATGCTAGATAATCATTGATCTTTTCATTAATCAAATCATAATCATTTCGTAAATCTACGACATGATTTGTGATTTTATCGCTTTCTTGGCACAAATAATTCCATTGCAATATTTTTTGGCAGAAAACTTCTTCTTGTTGCAGTAGTTGATTGTTCAAAGAGATGGTTTCTGAAATGAATTCTGGAAGCTTAGGATCATCCTTATGCTGTTCTTGGATAATCTGTATTTGTTTGTCTTTATTAGCCAGACTTTTTTGATGTCCTGTTTGCATTTCTTGAAGTTGTTGTTGTAACTCTTCAAGTTTTAATTGTGCTTCCTTATTGGCCTGTACCTGTTGCAATTGCTGTTGCAGAGCCTTTATTTGTTCTTCTTTTTCATCCAACAAAAGTTGTATCTCAACTGCTTTATCAATTGTTGCAGAAGCATAAGCTCCTGTTATTTGAGATAACTTAGTGAGATTATGAGTAGGCTCTCTGGCAGGATCTTTCCACAAAACATCTACTTGTTCTGGTTTAGTAGCAATCACACTTTCTATTTTTCTCTTTTTCCTTTGTCTCTTTACTACTGCTTTGTATTTTGGGCTATAAAATACATCCAGAGGAGGAATGTCTTCTACATTAAGTACAATTTCAGAGGAGGGTGTGATTGGTATGTGCTCTGTTACTGCGGCTGTCCTGCTTGTTCCTGTGTTCAAAACTTTGGTTGTCTGGACAGGGGTCTGTACATTCTGTCCTTCTACATTAATCAATTGATTAAAGGTTTCCCATTCTTTATCTAACTCAATGGTGACTGGCTATTGCTGTACATTGGGTGGAGGAGGATTTGTTTGTTGAGAAGTCAAAATTTGCTGTTGAGTAAGCTCTTTAGATTGTGCAGAATATTTAATGGATTCTTCCATTTTATCTTCCTTTTCTTTAGACTTATTGCAGTGTTCAGAATCTCTGTCAGATTTGGATTTGGATTTACCTGTACTTGAACTGTCGTTAAGACTAACACTAGGAGTTTGCTCCCTTGCGGGCTCTAAGCGTAGACTATCCAAAGGAATAGGAATTATTCTCCTTTCTCTGTACAGCTTGAATTCCTGAAAATCCTCTAGAGATAGTTGCGCTTTAGCTGAATTCAAAACCTCTTTGAATGAATTTCTTGCTTGGAACATATCATCAAAAAGATCCTTCTCCCCGACAAATTCCCTTACTTTGATTGCATTGGTAAAATTCTTAACAATATCATTTGGGTCAAATAACCTTCTTGAGAATTTGAACAGCTGTAGGCATGTAACGTTGCCTATCTCGTGAAATGCATGACCAATATCCAACAGTGAAAATTTTCCACATTTTATGGGAAATTGTGGCCAAATGCCCTTTTTCTTGTCTTTTAAATCTTTTGTTATACCTCCCTGGCCACAGGTCTGATAAGAAATTTCCCGAGCTACAAGTATATCTGGAACATATAAGGGTAAAACATGGGGAGAAGCATAACTTACAAAAACCATAATATAGGTGAAAAATTCTTCTCCAAACCATCTTGCGACGGGGAGAATATCAACCTCTGTTTCTGAGGATAACCTCGGGGCATCCTTATTATACAATGTTCTGTACAATGGCAGCATTATTCCATGAAAAATTTGGTAAATATGGGGGAAAAAATTAGACTCCCATAGTTCTTTATGGTATACATGAATGGGCAAAGGATCGTGGATATTCCATTTCCAGCCCATCACAAGGAATTTAGAGACATAGCAGATGGCGTCCATGACATAACCAGATAAATAAAAAGGCGGATAAACCCGCTGGGAAACATTTCGTTTAGACCAGTAATGAAAAATAGTAGTGGTGAGATTATCAGATAGGATTTTGGCCCAATCTACAATTGTAGAAATAACAGCCGCATTCAATAAAGGAAGCCATTCGGGTAATATCATATTTATGTTAGGCTTTCCAAAAATCCTGCATAACATGGCAGCAGTAAAACAATAAGGAGAGGTAAGTGAACCCGTGCTGTACATACCTTGTTTGTTTTTCTTCAATGGTTCACTTCTTTTGGTCCACTCCTTTGTGCATTCTGCCAAATTTGAGTGTTCTTTGGAAAACTCTTCCATAAATTGCTTGTTGAAAGTTGCCTGAGGTTCTGGTAGCTTATACATTAATCTCAGATCTTCTATGGTGAATGACCCAATTAGCTCTTCAGATGGAGTTCTGAATTGTCTGTCTGAAATATCTGTGCTATCCAGCACCCATCTCACCATGTTTGTATATGGGAGAATCCTTGGCCTTGCTGCTATTCTATGTAGAAATGAGCAAGCCAAGTCTCTAAGGGTTGCTTCAGACGTATCCTTTGAACCTACTGTAGCTACAACTTTTATCACCACAGGGTTTTCATCTTCTAATAGTTTATACATTCCCTCCCAAGTGGATATACCAGCGTCCTTGTTACAGGCGGTGTCTGCGTATAGCGACGCCATTTCTTTGTTCTCAGAACTTGAGCTCTTCTCCTTCTTACCCATAGTGTTTAGCGGAACCTTTGTATAGTGGTGTGCTCCTTCATGCCTGCGTTTTACGAATAAATGAGAGTAATGATATAAGAAAGGTGATGAGACTGTTTTGAATGTGAAAGCGGATGAAATATAATATTTAAATTGTGAAACAACTTTCAATCTAAACACAATCTCTTTTCACATTAATAATCAATCCAATCATTTAATATAATCATTAAAGTGCATAACAGATTTGACATATGGGAAGATTGCCTTGGGATAGCGCGCCTACATGAATCTGCGACATTGCGATCTGCGATTTTCTGCACAATATCGTAATATCGCAATGTCGTAATATTGCAAAATGAAGTCATCGCAGTCAAAAAAATAGCGCAAAAGTGGAAATTGCGCAATAGCGCAAAAGCGCATATCGCAATAGCGCAAAATCGCAAAAGCGCACAATCGCAAAAGCGCACAATCGCAAAAGCGCAATAGCGCAAAAGCACAGAATCACAAAAGCGCAGAATTGATAAGAGCGCAAAAGATATTTATTAATCATTTATGTTTTCTGCGCTATGCGATCTGCGATCAATGCGTTTTATATACTATTTTGTTATGGATGCGCTATCTTGTTTCAAGAGCAATTTTATTATAATCTATCATAAACTTAAGTGTTTCTAAATATTCTTTCTAAGGGATTTCTATAAGTTTATGATAGAAAGTTTTATTTGAAAGGCAAACACATCCTAATTTATTTTTTTGGATTTTTAACTAAGGGTCCCAATTTATTTAGTATTATTACTAATAATAAATAAAAGGGGGGTTGTTGCTGGTCACAACAATTGGCGATTCACTGAAAGAAACATTTATCTCTGAAAAAATAAAATGAACATTCTATCTTTAGTAAGTAAAGGTTTTTAAAGATAATGAAAACTATCTTAGGATAATTCAAATAAAATGTTGCTATGAAAAAGAAAAAGAAAAATTATTTCATAATTTCTGTCTAATTCCTTAAGAAATAAAAACATTTTGGGTTATATCAAGCTTTGATTGGTGTTAATAATGAAGTAAATGGATCTCTCCAAGTTTTGGTTTTATAATATACTCTATTGCCATAGGTATTGCCTCTGCTGCCAGCAAATGTTCATAGTCTCGACAGGGTTACCTTTAAACCATTAACCATTCATTGTCCCATCCAACAAAAATTATGACTTTTAAAAAGATAAATTCATAAGACCTATTATCTCATGTTTTTTGTCTTTTATTTATTTTTATTTTAAGAGTCATTGTTCTGGTTTGGTAGCCAGTTATTAACAATGCCATTCACTAGTTATAATTAAACTGAACAAGCTGGCTCGTGATGAGACCCCTTGTCTTATAGTTATAAGCCATTACCCTGTTTTGGTATGCAGTATTGGTAATGTCAGTTTTATTACTCCTTATGAACATGGTAAGTTGGCTCGTAATGAGACCTCTTATCTCTTAAAATTTTCGTATAATTTCTTAGAATTACATTCTAAAAAATCACAACTTAAATGGATGGGGTGAAATATTTTTATCCTTAAGAATCAATGGATGACAATTTTTAGAGTTTTTTGAATTCCAAAACTTTGAAAAAAAATCTATACTCTGATAGATAACCTTTCTCTGCTTAATAAACTTTATAATGCTTTACATTTTCTCCAACTTTTCAAAAGATCATGTAAATGATTGAAATAATCTTTTCAAAGTTTAACATCTTATTTTAAACTATTCAAAAACTGTGATAATTACTTTAAAAATTTTATTTACACAAAATAAATATTTATCATATTTTTCCGAAGAAATTTTCTCAAATAGTAAACAGTCAATCAGAGACTCATAAACAATCTTTATTTGTAAAAACAAAAACAATCAAAAAATTTGCAGAAAGAAATATATACAGTTTAAGAAGGGGTTACCTCCTTATCAAAAGAATTTCTTCAAGATAAGCCCATTTATAGGAAGAGACTCTCTCTTACCTGTTAAATCTTGGAGAATGAATGTATTTGAGCTTATCTTCTCAATGATCTGAAATGTTCCAAGCCACATTTTCTGAAATTTGGTATGTTTACCTTTTTCTTCGTGTGCTTTATCCCATTTCAAAACGAGATCACCAATTGACAAATTTTTTGAGCCGGTAGAACTTGCATCAAAATAAGATTTTACAAGTTGTTGATGTTTTTCATGAGTAATTTTTGCTTTATCCCTATCTTCTTCTAGTTTAAGGATTTGATCATATCTCAATTGAATGGATGATGAAGGATTTTCTTCAATAAACTGCACTAGGGCTAATGATGGAAGAGTTAAATTTGATGGTATCACAACTTCTTTTCCATAAACCAGATTGAAAGGTGAAGTTCCTATTGAAGCTTTTTCAGTGATACGATCAGCCCATAACGCAAAGATTAAAGATTTGTGCCAATTCTTTTGATTTTGATCAACGGTCCTTTTAATGATTTTGATAAGGTTTTTATTAGTGGATTCAACCAAACCATTACCTTGTGGATAATAATTTGCTGAATATTTTAATTTAAAACCTCTTTTGACTACAAATTCAATTAAACTATTTCCAGAGAAGTAAGATGCATTATCAAAGACAAGAGCTTGAGGTACACTAAACCTGGTTATGATGAATTGATCTATGAAATCAATAATTGCATCAGAATTGGCTACCTTCAATGGGATTGCCTCTACCCATTTTGTAAAGTAATCAGTTGCAATAAGGATGTAATTGTGTTGTTTGGAAGAATGAGGTACTATCTCACCAATAATGTCAAGCCCCCATTGTTCGAATGGTTGCACAATAGTTACTGGTTGCAAAGGAAAAGCTGGTTTCCTTTGTCTTCCACTTGCAGTTTGACAGATTTGGCACTTCCTTACGTAATTATGTGTATCTTTAAAAAGGGTAGGCCAGTAATAACTAGCACGAATTATTTTGTGAGCTGTGGTATCACCTCCAAAATGACCTCCTGCTGGTCCATCATGTAATTCCTGCAAAACCTTTTCAGCTTCAGTCTTTTCCAAACATCTTAATAAAATTGAATCATAATTTTTTCTAAATAACACATTATCAATGATCTGGTATTTAATAGCCTTTAACCTTAAAGCACGTTTACTCTTATAACTGAGATTAGAAGGAGCATACCCATTTTTCAAGTAATAGATAAGATCAGCATACTGAGATTCGGAATATGTAACATTTATCTGACTTACTTGAATATCTTGATTTGAATCTTGATTTTCTGGTATGTTATGAGCTCCTGCCAATAATCTGCAAAAACCTTGTCCTCTAACAATCTTAGCTGGTTTAATATCAATATTATATTCTTGCAAGGTTGTTACCCAGTTAGCTCTCTTTTCTCCTACTTCTTTTTGAATTAATAATTGCCTCACTGCAGAGAATGGGACAATGATTTTTGTATTTGTTTTCAAGAGAAAAGGTCTGAAATGTTTGATTGATTTAAACACAGCAAAGACTTTTTTTTCAACATCGGAATAATTAAGCTCAGCTCCTTGCAGATTCGAGATAAAGAAAGAAATAGGTGCTTCGATTTCTTGATCATTGAGTTGTGTTAAAACGGCTGCATAGGATGTTTCAGTGGCCATAGTATACAAAATAAAATCTTTAGAAAAATTCGGGGTATTCAATGCTGGTGCATTAATGATTTCTTGTTTGATTGAATCAAAAGCTTCTTTTTCTTTATGCGTCCATTTGAATATTGAATTCTTCTTGATCATATTTTGCATAGGTAAAACAATTAAAGAAAAATCAAGAATAAATCTTTTAACAAAATTTATCTGTCCAAGAAAAAATTGCATGGATTTTTTGTTATGTGGTAAAGAAATATCAGAAATTTCTTTCACTCTATCTGGATCAATATATATACCATCTTTTGACACAACAAATCCTAAGAGTTTTCCTTCATTTAAAGCAAAGAAAGATTTCTTGGGATTTAAGGAGATACCAAACTTTCTACATCTTTCAAATATTTGTTTTAAATCATGTAGATGATTGGCTCTCTTTTTTGAAAATACTGTTATGTCATCAAGATAAAAAACAACTGATTTATTGATCAGACCTTTAAATGCTATGTCCATGGCTCTTTGAAAAGTTGCTCCTGCATTTATTAGACCAAAAGGCATTTTCTGATAAGCATAAGCTCCCCATTTTGTTCTGAAAGTTGTTTTCAATCTGTCATCTGGATGAACTAAAACTTGATTATAGCCGAAAATCCATCGAGAAAAGACATAAGTTCAGAACCACCTACCTTTTGAAGTATCTGTTCCATGGTTGGAAATGGGAAATTATCTTTTAAACATGCCTTGTTTAAATTTCTGAAATCAATACAGATTCTTATATCACCATTCTTCTTCCTTACAGGTACCATATTGGAAACCCAATTAGAGTGCCTGACTGGAAAAATGATTTTGGCTTTCAAAAGTTTATTAAGTTCTGATTTGATTTGACTTTCAAGATTTGGATGGATCTTTCTCAACTTCTGTTGAACAGGTTTAATATCAGGAAGCATTGGAATTGTATGTTGAATAATCGAAGTATCATATGTTTTTAGATCATCGTAATTCCAAGAAAAAATGTTTTTATACTTGTTCAACAGTTTAATGAATGCATTCCTTTCCTCCGGTGTTAAATTGAGTCCTAAGTTAACGTTTTGAGGTTTAGAATCAGAACCAAGATTTACTAATTCAAACTTCAAAGTGGAACTTTGAAGTTTTGAATTAACAACTTTCTTAAATCTGTCTCTAATGTCATATAAATCCTCTAATTTAACAACAGATTTTGGAATGGGGTTTTCATTACCTTTTGAAGTAATTTGTAAATCATGATCATCTTCGTCAATAATTTTCTCATCATATGATTTCTCTGAAGTCATGAAATTTAGAATATCTTGATCATGATAGAATACTCTCCAATTTGTAACATTATCTGGGACAGATGGACGAAAAATCAATTCTACAGAAAACCTATCAGGACTACAATCTTCAGCAGGTAGGAGTTTAGATGCAACATTAGCTAACAAGTCAGCTGATGTATTCTGATTCCTAGGAATAGGAGAAATATTGAATGCTAAAAAATGAGTGGTGAGGTCTTGTACTAGGGTTTGATAGTGTTTAAGATGTCCTAAAAGGCAATGAATAGTATTCCTAACTTGTTTAATGACAATTTCGGAATCACCAAAAACTTTCAAGAATTTAACATCTAACCCTATATCTTTATTAAGTCCTTGAACCAAGGCTTCATATTCTGCGGTATTGTTAGTACACTCAAATTCTAATCTACATGATAGCATGGTTTTCTCCCCATTTGGATCAATTAGGATGCATCCAGCTCCAGCTCCATCACTAGATTTTGATCCATCAAAATATAATGACCAAAATAAAGGCTTATCTATTGGCTTATCTACAATTACATCCGAAATATTTACAATTATGGAAGTACCAGATTGTGAAAAAAATTATATCTGAGAAACAAAAGTATTTACAGAAAAAGGTGATTGAGGAGCTTTGAAATTTCCAAGAAATGATTCAGCAGAATAACCTCCAAGAATATTGTTGTTGAATGCTACAGGTTCATTAGGTTGTTCAAATTCAGTGACAGTGTGCATCATATGTTTTTCTCGTTCAATTTTGATTTGATTTGGTTTCCTTTTGTAGGGAAGCCACATGTGTGAATAATTGGTTGAGATATAACCGTTAATTTTAGCAGACCAGTCCTTGCTCAAGATTAATCCATAGAATTCAGGAATATCAACAATTAGAATATCAATTCTTTGGACAATCCTAGGATCTGAGGCTAATCTGATAGTAACTGAATTAATTTCTCCTACCACTTGGACTTTAGAGCGATCCAACTGAACGATATGAACTGCTAATTTCTGTGGTTCAATATTCAATTTAGCACAGACAGAAGTAGGCATTATATTGGAGGAAGCTCCAGAATCAATCAAACAATTGTGCAGATTTTTATTGTACATCTCATAATTCAAAAGAAAAGGAGGAGTTTGAGAATTTGACTTTTCCCCAATGAGCACAGTATCAGTAGCATCTACCTTATCTGGTGGCTTACCAGTTCCTCTTGCTGCTTTTGCAACTACACCGCTTGGTAAAGGAGCAATTGGTGTAGCGTTTAATTCTTTCAATAGCAACTTTTGCTGGTGTTTCAGTTTGCTGAGTTCATGTAAGGAAATGTTGGCTTTAATATTTTTCATGTCTTTAACAATATTGTATTCCATAGGATCTGACACTACTAAAGTTTTCACTGTTGATGTGAGAGGATTAGAAGAAGATGGCTGATTTTGAGTAGATAATGGAGAAGTTTTCTTTACAGTGGGTTTGTCTTTGGTACTTGGAGTTGTAATTTTCTTTTTTGGAATTGTTTGCACTGGTTCTGCTGTAGATTTACTCCTAGTACTTATAGGCATAGCTTCTTCACTATCAGAATTAGGGAGAATAAAATCCCACATTCCATTTAATTTAGCTATTTCTTCATTTTCGTCTTCTTGATCTGATACTATAGATGTATCTTCTTCTTCTTCTTCTTCTTCTGACTGTGCATTAGAGAGTACATTAGGAGGTTTAGATTCAACTTGGTTTCTTCTGAAATTTCGGAATGGTTTCTTGGTAGAAGTTTCAGCCACTTGTTTTTTAATTTCAACCATTTCATTTGGCATGGTTTTAAGAACTTTCTGTAAACCTTCCATGTCATATGGATCTTCGGTCTTTTTCTTTGAATCATCTCTGAAGCTGACCTTCTTTGATTTCCTTTCTTCAATAGCATTTTTCTTTTCCAGAGAAGTGATACGTTTTTCTACTACAATAGCTTCTTTCATATTCTCAGCCAATGTAGGCTTTGCAGCTCTGTCTACGAAAATTGCTATGTTTGAGGGTAAGGCAGTTATATACCATTCGATTCTGACTTGCTCACTAGGTTGTGAATCTGTATGAATTTTGTTCAAGATTTTGTTGAATCTAGCATTGAATTCTTTTATAGGTTCCTTGGGTTCTATTTTCAAATTTGAGAGATCATTGAGTAAAGTTGCAATTGATCGATCATCTCCAAATTTGGTCAAAAAATGATCTGCAAAGATGTCCCAACTCGTTATAGATCCTGATGGTAATGAAAAATACCATGATCCTGCTACTCCCTGAAGAGTATATGGGAATAATCTAACTACAACATATTCATGTATGAATCCATTCAAATTAATATCCAGCATAAAATTATTGATATGTTCTTCAGCTTGAATGTTAAGATCTGGGCTAAACTTTGGAAGCCATTTTCCAGGATTGTCTGGTAAATCATGTAAAGGTGCAGCCATGTTGACTGCTCCTGGAGTAGACCATGGTCTCTGTGCCATTATTGGGAGGACTATTGGAGGAATAGTATAAACTGGTGAAATTTGAATAGAAGTGGTTGGAATAGATGATTTTGAAATTGATGAGGATTGAGTAGAAGATGTTTGTGGAGATGATGATTGAAGAGATGATGATGAAACAACTGCACTTTTTTGAGTTGTGCTTTTGGAAACAGATGATTGAATATGAGATGATGAACTTGTATCACTTTCTGTTTCTGATTGAATTCTTTTTGTTTTGCCCTTACTAGGTAAAGGAAATTCTTTCGGAGGAATACTAAGTTTTTCACTTTGCAACCTAGTAAGAGGTTTTGAAGGAATAAATTTTGAGCTTACACTACCTTCAGATATTTCAGACTCTTCCAAAGATAATGAGAATCCTTTCAATTTATGAATTAGATCTTGAACTTCAGGAGACTCAGAATGTTGTTTGTCTGAATGTTTTGAGATTTTGATATTGGGTGTCTGAATATTTTCTGCAATTTCTTCTCTTGGATTCTGAATTTCAGAAGAAATTGAAGAAGTTAATGAGGGTGTTTTGCTCTCAGAATGGCTTGTGGATAAATATTTACTTGCCATTCATAGCTCAGGCCCTCCTTCTAGCACCAAAAATGTTGAAGCCTAGAAAATCTATGCTTCAAACATCGGGGAAAACCACTCGGTCGGGACCTTCAGACGGCTCCTTTTCCGTTTGGTGTGGTGGCTCCGACTGGATTTAAAGGACCAGTTTCCTTGTAACTAAATGGATTGGATTGGATGGGTGGGAATGGGACTAAACTAACTAAAATAAAACTATCTAATTTAAGCTAAATACTGATAAAGAAATTCTAACACTAATCTGGGTAGCTATATGTGAATACAACTTAAGATTGTTCCAATTCAACAATAACCATGAAAATGTATTATTAATTAAATTGAAATATGCAGAAACAAATAAAGATAACTCTGTTTAATAAATTAAACAGAGTTATATAAACATATTGCATTCATCATTGTATACCATTTACATGTAACTATGAAAAATAATGTTTCAATTATACTCAGAAATGATATATAAAAGGAAGCGTTGTGAAAACCAATATACATATAAATGATAGCAATTTTAAAACGAACATCATAAAACAAAAGAGATCAACCATGAACAGATAGAAATACCTTGTTCATCTTGAATATTTTCAAATGCAATCTGATATTCTATCCAGTAACTATGATGCAAAACCAAATTCCAAGGTACAGAAATACAACACTTCAAAGATAATGCCGCATGAAAATCACCAGATGTGATCCTTTTCAAAAAATATATAAGACAATGGAGTACATAAATGCAATCTCCAAGTCCAAAAATATTAAGATCCAGGACCCCTCTCTAAATGCATGAGAGCGGTTTAAATACTACTTAACTAACTCTAAAAATAGTTTATTACAAAAATTAAGGATTCGGTTCAATGACCGTCCTTTTCCTAGGCTAAAATACAGTGAAATTAAAACTAAATCTATATATCTATTAACTTGATCTTTAATTTTGCAGGCATCCAGCATAGTTTTGAGAAGATGTGGTTGACCGACTTCAGAATTCAACTGTCGTGAAAAGACAGAGTCGGCAAGCGTAGGAGCAATATTCTCTGTAGCATTGATGATAAAATTGAGCGCACTGTGCTGACTGTGTGGCTTTACCAAGTACATCCAGCATGAGTTCCAATTCAATCGTGTCAGCCCTTGGATGGATTTTGCTCTTTCTTCTGCCTTTTGCCTCCATTCTGATTGCAGTTGATTTGCCTATGGGAGATATCCTGGAACAGTTTCAGAAATCAAGTTATGTTTGTGTAAATTGTCATTTACACAATCAGTGAGAGTGTTTGCCGCTGTAGATGCCTCCTCTGCTACCCTTTCTGCCCTTCTGATTTTTGGATCCCAATTATTAACAGTATTTCTTTATGGTTCTCGTTAATGATGGGTGCACCAGCTTTTCTGCCTTCTTCTGTCTTTTTCCATGCTAGATAATCATTGATCTTTTCATTAATAAAATCATAATCATTTCATAAATCTATGACATGATTTGTGATTTTATTGCTTTCTTGGCACAAAGAATTCCATTGCAATATTTTTTGGCAGAAAACTTCCTCTTGTTGCAGTAGTTGATTGTTCAAAGAGATGGTTTCTGAAATGAATTCTGGAAGCTTAGGATCATTCTTATGCTATTCTTTGATAATCTGTATTTTTTTGTCTTTATCAGCCAGATTTTTTTGATATCCTGTTTGCATTTCTTGAAGTTGTTGTTGTAACTCTTCAAGTTTTA
This sequence comes from Pinus albicaulis, assembly GCA_034641835.2. Lineage (NCBI taxonomy): Eukaryota > Viridiplantae > Streptophyta > Pinopsida > Pinales > Pinaceae > Pinus > Pinus albicaulis. Next base: position 647,564,230 of record CM076569.1, on the reverse strand, counting down.
ATTGTGCTTCCTTATTGGCCTGTACCTGTTGCAATTGCTGTTGCAGAGCCTTTATCTATTCTTCTTTTTCATCCAACAAAAGTTGTATCTCAACTGCTTTATCAATTGTTGCAGAAGCATAAGCTCCTGTTATTTGAGATAACTTAGTGAGATTATGAGTAGGCTCTGTGGAAGGATCTTTCCACAAAACATCTACTTGTTCTGGTTCAGTAGCAATTGCACTTTCTATTTTTCTCTTTTTCCTTTGTCTCTTTACTACTGCTTTGTATTTCGGGCTATAAAATACATCCAGAGGAGGAATGTCTTCTACATTAAGTACAATTTCAGAGGAGGGTGTGATTGGTATGTGCTCTGTTACTGCGGCTGTGCTGCTTGTTCCTGTGCTCAAAACTTTGGTTGTCTGGACAGGGGTCTGTACATTCTGTCCTTCTACATTAATCAATTGATTGAAGGTTTCCCATTCTTTATCTAACTCAATGGTGACTGGCTGTTGCTGTACATTGGGTGGAGGAGGATTTGTTTGTTGAGAAGTCAAAATTTTCTGTTGAGTAAGCTCTTTAGATTGTGCAGAATCTTTAATGGATTCTTCCATTTTATCTTCCTTTTCTTTAGACTTATTGGAGTGTTCAGAATCTCTGTCAGATTTTGATTTGGATTTACCTATACTTGAACTGCCGTTAAGACTAACACTAGGAGTTTGCTCCCTTGCGGGCTCTAAGCGTAGACTATCCAAAGGAATAGGAATTAGTCTCCTTTCTCTGTACAGCTTGAATTCCTGAAAATCCTCTGGAGATAGTTGCGCTTTAGCTGAATTCAAAACCTCCTTGAATGAATTTCTTGCTTGGAACATATCATCAAAAAGATCCTTCTCCCCGACAAATTCCCTTACTTTGATTGCATTGGTAAAATTCTTAACAATATCATTTGGGTCAAATAACCTTCTTGAGAATTTGAACAGCTGTAGGCATGTAACGTTGCCTATCTCGTGAAATGCATGACCAATATCCAACAGTGAAAATGTTCCACATTTTGTGGGAAATTGTGGCCGAATTCCCTTTTTCTTGTCCTTTAAATATTTTGTTATACCTCCCTGGCCATAGGTCTGATAAGCAATTTCCCGAGCTACAAGTATATCTGGAACATATAAGGGTAAAACATGGGGAGAAGCATAACTTCCAAAAACCCTAATATAGGTGAAAAATTCTTCTCCAAACCATCTTGCGACGGGGAGAATATCAACCTCTGTTTCTGAGGATAACCTTGGGGCATTCTTATTATACAATGTTCTGTACAATGGCAGCATTATTCCATGACAAATTTGGTAAAAATGGGGGACAAAATTAGACTCCCATAGTTCTTTATGGTATACATGAATGGGCAAAGGATCGTGGATAGTCCATTTCCAGCCTATCACAGGGAATTTAGAGACATAGCAGATGGCGTCCATGACATAAGCAGATAAATAAAAAGGTGGATAAACCTGCTGGGAAACATTTCGTTTAGACCGGTAATGAAAAATAGCAGTGGTGAGATTATCAGATAGGATTTTGGCCCAATCTACAATTTTAGAATTAACATCCGCATTCAACAAAGGAAGCCATTCGGGTAATATCATATTTATGTCAGGCTTTCCAAAAAGCCTGCATAACATGGCAGCAATAAAACAATAAGGAGAGGTAAGTGAACCCGTGATGTACATACCTTGTTTGTTTTTCTTCAATGGTTCACTTCTTTTGGTCCACTCCTTTGTGCATTCTGCCAAATTTGAGTGTTCTTTGGCAAACTCTTCCATAAATTACTTGTTGAAAGTTGCCTGAGGTTCTGGCAGCTTATACATTAATCTCAGATCTTCTATGGTGAATGACCGAATTAGCTCTTCAGATGGAGTTCTGAATTTTCTGTCTGAAATATCTGTGCTATCCAGCACCCATCTCACCATGTCAGTATATGGGAGAATCCTTGGCCTTGCTGCTATTCTATGTAGAAATGAGCAAGCCAAGTCTCTAAGGGTTGCTTCAGACGTATCCTTTGAACCTGCTGTAGCTGCAACTTTTTTCACCACAGGGTTTTCATCTTCTAACAGTTTATACATTCCCTCCCAAGTGGATATACCGGCGTCCTTGTTACAGGCGGTGTCTGCGTATAGCAAAGCCATTTCTTTGTTCTCAGAACTTGAGCTCTTCTCCTTCTTACCCATAGTGTTTAGCGGAAGCTTTGTATAGTGGTCTGCTCCTTCGTGCCTGCGTTTTATGAATAAATGAGAGTAATGATATAAGAAAGGTGATGAGACTGTTTTGAATGTGAAAGCGGATGAAATATAATATTTAAATTGTGAAACCACTTTCAATCTAAACACAATCTCTTTTCACATTAATAATCAATCCAATCATTTAATATAATCATTAAAGTGCATAACGGATTTGACATATGGGAAGATTGCCTTGGGATAGCGCGCCTACATGAATCTGCGACATTGCGATCTGCGATTTTCTACACAATATCGCAATATCGCAATGTCGCAATATCGCAAAATGAAGTCATCGCAGTCATAAAAATAGCGCAAACGTGGAAATTGCGCAATAGTGCAAAAGCGCATATCGCAATATCGCAATAGTGCAAAATCGCAAAAGCGCACAATCGCAAAAGCGCAATAGCGCAAAAGCGCATAATCGCAAAAGTGCAGAATTGATAAGAGCGCAAAAGATATTTATTAATCATTTATGTTTTCTGCGCTATGCGATCTGCGATCAATGCGTTTTATATACTATTTTGTTATGGATGCGCTATCTTGTTTCAAGAGCAATTTTATTATAATCTATCATAAACTTAAGTGTTTCTAAATATTCTTTCTAAGGGATTTCTGTAAGTTTATGATAGAAAGTTTTATTTGAAAGGCAAACAAATCCTAATTGATTTTTTTGGATTTTTAACTAAGGGTCCCCATTTATTTAGTATTATTACTAATAATAAATAAAAGGGGGGTTGTTGCTGGTCACAACAGAACCTTAAATAGGATGATGTGAAGGTTGGAATGAAGTTGCCTAGACTCAGGTGTTCTTTAGCTGGACACAGAGCTAGTGGAACCCTCAGAAGGAAAGCCTTGATGAAAGAAATTTAGAATTGGACTACGTGAAGTATTGAGGTTTTTTAATAAGATAACTTAATGGTTTTTTTCTAAGACTAAGTAAGAAAGCTCGGGGGGAGACTGGATATCATTTCCAATCTCATGGTTGGGTGGTGTGGTCATCCTAATTGACTTTTCTTTCAGTTGGGACAAAACACAAATAATTATCTCTTCAATTTTCTTTATTAGTTATACAAATTAGTCTGTGTATTAGTTGTATATGAACATGGATAAATTACATAACTTTTTGAATCTTATGTACGGAAGTAAATATAGTATAAATTCTTCCAATTATCTTTCATTAGCTGTATCCAAAGTTAAACATGTGAGTTCCTTTGGTTTTAATAGAAATATCACAGTGTTGTATAAAACAAAACAATATCTTTGGAGGAAAATGGTGATGTATGATTACATGTGTTAGCCACCTATAAAATTTGTCATACCAAATGGTGGCTAAATGATTTTGGAGCCTTCAAGGACATATTTTATTGCAAAAAAGTGTTGGCTGTTGAAGACTCTTAAAGGCCTCATGCCTCTGTCCAATATCCACTATTGTTTCCATTTCATACTCTGAAATTTCTGCTAAAATCCAACGGAAAAACTGCCGCAAAAATATCATTTTCCCCTTCTCCCACTCAAAAATAACCTTCATTTTCTCCCCTTTTTCTCCATAAAAACTCCCTTGTTTTCATGATTTATTTTCCTCCCTTCATGAAAATCATCTTTACAAGGTTAAAAACTCACTTTTTAACCTTACCGAAACCATCAAATTCCATTGAAAACTCTGAAAAATTCATGAAAATATAAGTTTTTCTACGGAATTAATCCCCTTGGGCTAAGTCCTAACCACTTCCCCCCACATGCCCATGCATTAAAACCAAATGCCAAAGCCTTTCGACGCTAATCACATCGCATATTTCCAAAGTGCGCAAGTTTTGTGCCATGGACCGAAAGTTCCGATTGCGATTGGCTTTTTATGTGTTTAAAGCTACCAAATATATTATTTCTCATGAAAACCATAAAACCCATCCCGGGCGCTTATCTCATCGTAATAATACAAAGAACGCAAGTCCATGCCATATTCGAAAGTTCTGATGCAATTCGCAGTGCGTCATATAAATTCCGATGCGATAAACCTTTGTATAAATATCCTGTGAGCCCGCTTTCTGTACTCAAAACCTTATAAATAATCCATCCGTATTTATTTTTTTCCTTTGTAAAATATGAAACTCGCTTTTCCAAGGTTTTTGTCTAAAAACCAAAGTCGTGTGTTAAATATACATATGGGTTGATTAAAAAGACCGCATTAGAATTTCCGATGCGATTGAGTCTTTTATATATATAAAGCCCCACCCCTCCGATCACATCAGAAATATTTGAAAGGCTCCTCCGATTATGTTCGTTTGACACTTTCGATTGCGATTTTTCGATTACTCCAACGCATCAGATTTTTTAAAAATCGCATCGCAGCTTTCACATCGCATCGGCCTGTTCTCTGCGCAAATCGCATCAGCCTATATCCCAATCATCGCAATCGCATCAAACTATTATCTGATTGCGCAATCACATCACCTCATTCCCGACCTCCTAATGCATTTCCCCTGATTCATTCTCAATCGTTGATCTATCCTTTAGATCAATGGACAGCGCTTCATCGCATCACAATTTTGCATCGGCACCATTTGAGTCTTGCCCTCGATTGTGATCCTCCGATTAGATTTTGACTGTCCACGTGTCCAGATCAGACAACCCAGATCTTTTCCGCATGTTTCCATTGTCCCCTGCTTCTATCAAATGGTTTTTCAAAAAGTCGTTCTCCACCGTTGATCACGCGCGATCAATGGTTTCTGTTCTTTACTTTTCGCGCTCTTCTTTAACCTCCTTTGAATAAAATCTCCACCGTTGGATGCAACCATCCAACGGCCACGATATTTCCCTCCTTCTGAAGCTGTTTTACCCTAATTACGTAGGATTTCTTGACTATTTTTGTGTTTTGCAGGTCTTTTAAAAGGTTTTCCATTATATTGAAGAGAAAGGCCGAAGGCCGGGAAAGACATTTCCTGTGCCTTTTAGCTATTAAAGAGAATCATTCACGGGCTCGATTTCATTGTTTTATCAATGATTCATAAGCATTGATACTGTAAAAATCCCTGCACGGCCCTACACATCGACAAGACACTGTGTTTTAAACACATTTAAAAAGAGTATAAGTTTGAAGAATGGAGCACAGCGGAAGGAATATTAAAGACAGATCTGGAAAATTACGGTTAAAAAAGATTATCAAAGGCCTAATTCCCTAGGTTAAAACATAGTAAAAAGAAATCATAAGTGTTTAACTGATAGAAAAGACCTCCACCGCTGCATTTGGGGCGAATTGATTCCTCAGTTACTACAAGAGCCACGTGTTGCCTCAAACCATTCGAAACAGAGGCCGAAGTTATTGATTAAACAAATATCTGCTTCCAGCATTGCGAGGAAGTTAATTCTGCCAAAGGAGTTTAATACATAAAATATCTACAGAGTTACTCCAGAAAGAACACAGAGCCTCAAAGTTAAATAAAGCTCCCACCGAGCTTAAATCATAATTGTAAAATTTAATATAGCGCATGCACCTGTAACTTCTCCATCGAGCCTCTCAAAGGGCCGAGAAGTATTCACTCTATATTAATTGTCCTTCAGATATTTTGTTAGATCTCACCTCCTCATCTTCCTATAAATACTTCTGTACAAGATGAGGAATTGTTGGTTATTGTTTGATTACAAGCTGTAATATTGAAACTCTTTGAAATAAATACATAGTCCTTTGAAGTTGAAGAACAAATTGAAGTCTTTGAGGTCTTGATGACATTGTTGCATGCTTGTTCCTGAGGAGGCTCTATCATTGGATCCATGATCTTGGCTGTTGTTGAAGTATTCTGAACTGTTTTATGTTTTTTCCCTATTTTCACTATGTTCCATAATTTCTTACTACATTAGGCTGATATTTTTAGGCTAAGAAATGACTCTTGGAAGCACCTTAGACCTGTTCACCCTTCACTGTTTAATTTTTTCTACTGCTGAAGTATTTTAGAGGCTTTAATCTTCTATTTAGTCTTCATGCTTGTTTATTTCCTTAATAGTTTAAACAGTTGGTTTCAACATGATTATGGTTTGCCCTGCTTGTCTGTCGCCACTTAAAAGTTGTTATTGAAGTCTCCCTTTTGAAGTTATTTTCTTATAGTGAATCAAAGAGGTCTGTTTTGATCTTGCCCTTTGTCCTCACTTAAACAGTTGGCTTAAAGGTCATTATAATTATGATCATAGATGTTTTTAGGTGTTCCCTCTTCTATGACTGCAATTATCAGTGAATCTTTTATGTTTTCTAAGTCATTTGAGATAAAATATTTTAGGAAATAGGGTGTTCCCCAAATCTTAGATTTCATTTTAAAATTTGTTTTGAAATCATTATTTGCTTAAAGGTGTGATTTGAAGATTTCATGGTTAGCCCTGTCTATCAAAAATATCTTTATTCTTCAAATTATGCGTTTGAATCCCCTTTTTTGAGAATTAAACTTCTCTTTCCAAATCATTAATGTTCATCTCATTCCAAAAACAAAAGGATCCTGTGGCCAAGTTAGATTTTCCTTTTGATATCCCTTATCCATTGATGAGTTTTTTATAACCTTTTCTTGACTCCATTGCCCAATGAAACATATATTTTGTTGTCCTATATATCTTTCCTAGACCTTTCATGTTCTTATGTATCAATTCAACCCAACCAAACAAAAAAACACCTGCACTTAATAACTAGTCTAAAACCAATACTCAAAGCACACAAGATAAACCTTTGCAAACAAACTTTTGAGAGATCCCTCTCTGAGAACAGGAGGACTAGATCCTGTAACTCTAAAAATTGGTTCTGATGTTGCCTTGTCTTTTGATCACGGTGGGACCTACTGAGAATATAGTGGTTTAAAAAACCTTCTTAAAAAATTTTAGGCCCAGTATAACATAAGTAACCTTCTTCAGGCACTACTTAACAAATGGTAATCATGATAAGAATTAATTGACTCAGTGACAAACTAAGTAACCCTTAGGATTCCCGTTAAACCTTATCAAACCTTGAAGGAACCAGTTACCAAGCCATAAGAGCAACTCTGTTTGTTTGAACACCTTAGCTAAGTGCGAAATCAGACTTAGAACACTCTCTTAACCTATAATACCAAAATAACTCAGAAAAACCCAGAAAACATTTCATTTTGGCTTCATAATAAACCTGGTGGGGGACCATAAAACCTTTTACCTCCAAAAGAGCTAAAACTTTGCACCTCATGACTCCACAATCCTAAAAAATAGACCTTAAGACTCCACTGGGAAGATCCCAAGTCTTTATAAACATTGTTGGGACTAAAAAATGTCATATTTTCATCCACCTTTTCCTTCACTATTCCTTACATTTCATCATTCCATTAACCTTTTGTCATATCATTTTCATAAATACATTTGGGTTTCACCTTCTTATTTTCCATTTTATTCATTTTTGTATTATAAGTGAATTTATGATTAAATATTAGAAAATATACATATTTTTTTATATATATCTCAAGAATATGTGAGATTTTTAATGTGTAGGAAATATGTGAAGGATTAATTCCAAGATACGTCTCAAATATCTCCTCCACCATATTAAGGATATAATTATTCAAGCCTATTCCTAAGGAGAAGATCATGGAGGATTTGGTTGGGATATCTTATCCAAGATATGTGAGAGATGTGTGGAGGATTCAAAGTGATAATATCTTGTAATAATGGGAAATTAGTTGAGAGTGCTTGAGAGAATATTGGATATGTAATTATGAGATGGTTATCTTCCTCATGTATATAAGAGAGTGCTCTCTCTTCATTTGAGGGGGGATGGAAAAGTTGATTAGTTGATAGTTTTGAGTTTGGAGAGATAGTCTTGTAATTAGGATAAGGGAATTCTTAGTTTTGAATTCATATTCTTTTATTGTTACGCTTTCATGATTTGTAATTTGATTCTTGTAATATAATTTGAGATAGCTTTATTGTTGTGAGCTCACATATGTTGTTTTTCATTCAATTCTTCACATGTTGTATTTCTTTTCCTTTATGCAATTTCCTGCTTTCCTAGTTAGTGTTTCAATGCCTTTCTAGATTAATTTGATTTCAGTAATTTAGATTAAATTAGTTCCACTTCAGTCCTGCATATATAGTGCATGTGTCTCGTAAGTCTACGAACCTTGGATTGAAAAATTAAATAGTTGGGTAAAAACTGAAACAAAATTAAACGAACATATTTTCACCCAAACAAACATCATACAAATTCAGTTAGGAGAATTTAATATTATGTTTTCCTTCTTCTGAAAAGATTATTTACCCTCTTAAATATTGTCATATTTGGTTAAAATTTTCTTTTAAACTAGGTCTGAAAAACATAGCATAGTGGCTCCTACAAAGATTCATACTAGAGCCCACCCTGACCCAAACCCACTAGAAGTAGTTGAAAACCCTAAAAGTATACTTAGGGAGTCCCCTAAGATTAAATTTTCAACTGTTTTCAGACCACCCTTGAGAGAAAATTCAGTCCCTGAAAATCTTGCAGCTCTACACCAATCACAAGTCGACTTAAGGAATCCTTTTAGAACTAGGTCACTTGATGATATAATTTAGATAGACTTTGAGTCTTCACTTTCATCCCGAACAACCTGGTAGTAGAGAAACCACACCACCTGATTTACATTTCCTTCTAAATTTAGGTGTCTCTCATCCAAGGTCAACTCAATAATCTATCCCCGGTACATCCACATCTGTCCATCCAACATCCATTGTCCAAACCACTCCACTTCAACCCACTCCCCCTCTTGTGAATCCACCCCCACCACATATCATGGAAGCATGGTATGCTCCCTTATTCCTTCCTATGCCACTAGTCAATCTTCCACAGGACTATCAGTCCAAAATTCCATTGTATGATGCTAACAATGCTACAACTACATCACAACATGTAGATAAAATGAATGACTACTTTGACAGAAATGAAATTGATGATGATTCTATCAATCTTAGGTTATTTGCTCAGAGCTTAGGGGGATAAGTAAGAAAATGGTTTAAAGGTTTAGCCCCTCATAGCATTAATGATCTCCAAGGCTTTCATCAAAAATTGTTAAACAAATGGGAAGTGAAGAATAATCCTCTCCAAGTCCTTTCCGATTACAAAAATCTCCATAGAAACCTTGGGGAAAGTGTGCAAGATTATTGCACTAGATTTAATAGTGTGTATAATGCCCTTTCCCCAGAACTAAAACCTCCACAGGGCTCAGCTTTAAACAAGTTCCATGAAGGGTTTTAATCTGACATGACCTATTTTCTAAGAGAGAGAGATTTTACAACTCTTGAAGGTATGCAAAGGGGTGCTCTTTCTATGGAAGTCAACTTAATGGAGAAGAGAGAAAGAATGAAAACTGAGAAGAGAGTATCTTTTAGAGAGGAATCCCCTCCTTCTACTTCAAGCTCAAAAATGGAGAGAATGATGGAAGAAATGATGAAAGAGATGAACATAATTAAGAAAGCACAAGCCAGTCAAAATCAAACTGCTCCTCGAAATAGAAATCAGAATGATAAAAGAGAAAACAATCAAGACAAACATAATGAAAGTGTCGAACAGATTAGACCTCCCTTCCAGCAAAATTACGTAGATCAATATGAGGAAGATAGGGATTTGGAAATGTTGGAAGGATCTCATGTAAACTTGATTGGATCAGACAATGGGGATGATATTTTCCTCAGGGAGGAAGAACAAGGTTTCTTCTCTGATCAAAGTACAAACACCCATGAATATTCTGATGACTATAGATTGGGGTTTGAAAATGAAATCATGGAAGTGCATAAATAGTGTGATCATAGGAGCAAGGGAAGCATAGAGAATTCAAAAGATAAGAATAATAGCACTGCTGTCAACAGAAAGGCAGAAGACCAACCCAAAAAGATAGTAGAAAAAACCAAAATTTCGGCCAAAAAACCAGACTTAAACAAAGACAAAGGTGTCTAGCCAAATGTTGAACAGAGTACCCCTAGCACTTCAGCTAGTGGTCCTAATAAAACTATCCCCATCACCAGTCCAAATAAAGTTAAGCAAATCAAAGTTTCTGAAAAGAATTGAATTGAAAAAACATATGTAAATATCAACAAGTCAATTATTCCTTTCAGCCTTGAGGGAGAGATTGCTAAGATAAAGATTGCCATTCCCCTAGCTGAACTAGTGACCTAAGAAGTGTACAAAACCCAATTTTTGAAAGCTTTTAACTTAGGAAGTGATACTAACACCTTAAACTTGACAGATGATAAACTTGAGTTGTTGTTTGGTCCTAAAGTGGAAGGAAAATACCAAGAAGGGCTTGTTCCTCCCTTCTATGTTAGCTTGAACATACATGAGAAAATTTTACACAATGCCATGTTAGATTTAGGAGCTTTACACAATATAATGCCCAAGGTGGTAATGGAAAGATTAGGCTTAGAGATTACCAAGCCATACAAAGATTTTTATTCCTTTGACTCAAGCAGAGTCAAATTTTTGGGTTTAATCAAATATTTATGTGTTAATTTAGCTCAAATTCCTGCTAAGAGTCTAGTTATGGATATAGTTGTAGCTGAAATTCCCCCTAAGTATGGCATGCTCTTATCAAGATCTTGGGGAGCCAAACTTCAGGGAAGCCTTCAAATGGATATGTCTTATGCCACCATCCCTATTTTTAACCAAAACAGAAGACTATACAGGGAATCTCACATGAAGTACATGGTGAGCAACATAGACAAACCAGACAACTCTCCAATCTACTCCATTCAGTCAAGTTTAGTTTCCTTTATCTTATGTAACTACGATGAAATTACCCAACAAGATAAAGAGAATGTAGACCCCATTGATTTACCAGAAGAATCAAACTTCAAAACATTGACACTCAACAACAACAAGAAAATGAAAATGAGTCAAACATAATTTGGACTGTAAAATTTTATGGATCCTGTAATAAAAAAAGCGCAGGTGCGGGTGTATGGATCCAGAATACAAATCAGAGTTTTTCATACAAATTGGATTTCCCATGCACTAACAATATCGCTGAGTACGAAGCCCTCCTCCTAGGTTTACAATTGCTTAAACAATTAAAATCCCAAAGGATATCCATCCTAGGAGATTCTGAACTTATCATAAAACAAATTAAAGGAGAATATTCAGCCAGAAATCCAAAACTTAGGGAATATCGAAACGTTTCCCTCGACTTATTAAAAACTTTTGAAAAATATGAAATTATTTTCATTCCTAGAGTGTTTAATCATTTGGCAAATGAACTCACTTTCAACGCCAGTAACTGTCAAATACCTGAGATAAATAAACATCTTAGCGTAAAGGTAAAACAAAAGCCTGCCGTGCCTGATAACGAAGATCACTAGTAAGTTTTAATTCTAACCAACACATAGACGATTTCTTAAAATCAAAAAACTATTTCACCATACCAATATCAGAATCTAGCCATAATAAAGACTTTCCATATATTGAAGAAATCCCAGAAGCTGAAATAACCCACTCTACTGATATAAATCATTATGAGTATCAGTTTGAAGCAGAGTTAATTAACAACGCGGACCAAGAAGACTTGGAAATTTTACAATGCAAAAATGATCAAATTCCAAGAGGTCTCACACCTTTAGAACACCTTTTCGATTTTAACGATGTAGCCAAAGAACCGAGGATTGAGCCTGGGGAAACAAACGTAGAGGAACACAACATAGGCTCCCTAACAGAACCCAAGATGATTAAATTGTCCAGCACTCTTCCAACTCACATAAAATCGCAATATATAGAGTTGTTAAAAGAGTTTAAATATGCGTTTTCTTGGGCATACACAGATCTGAAGTCTTATGATACCAGCATCATTCAGCACAAGATTCCCCTGAAGGAAAATCAAAAGCCTTTTAAACAAAAACTGAGGAGGATAAACCCACTTTTATTACCTTTAGTTAAGGCAGAGATTGAAAAGATGCATGCTGCTGGAATCATAGTACCCATTAGATTTTCAGAATGGGTATCAAATTTAGTTTATATTAGAAAGAAAACAGGGGAAATCAGACTTTGTATCGACTTCAGAAACTTAAACATAGCCTCCCTAAAATATAAATACCCATTGCTAAAGATGGATCATATACTTCAGAAGGTAGTTGGGTCAAAAAGGATATCACTCTTAGATGGGTTCTCGGGTTACAATTAGGTGTTGGTGCTCCCAAGTGATCAAATCAAAACTGCTTTTACCACACCTTGGGGCACCTTTATGTATGTCGAAATGCCTTTCGGGTTAATGAATGTAGGGGCCACTTTTCAAAGGGCCATGGACATAGCCTTTTATGAAGATATTGTCTATTTGATAATTATTTACCTTGACAACATAACTTTTTTTTCAAAAACTAATGAAGAACATCTGATTCACTTGAGAAAAGTTTTTGAAAATGTTGGAAATTTGGCTTGTCACTGAATCCCAAGAAGAAACTCTTTGGTCTCCAAGAAGGTAAACTTCTTGGCCACATAATTTTGGAAGAGGGAATCAAAATAGACCCTAGAAGGATAGATGGCATATTGCAGATCAGTCATCCAAGAAGCCTCAAAGAATTACAATATTTCATTGGAAAGATTAATTTTCTAAGGAGATTCATCCCCAACCTTACCGAGCTATTAAAATACATTACAAACATGCTTAAAAAATATGTGGGTGTAAAATGGACTTTACCTGCTAAACAATCGTTCAAACTGGTCAAACAAGCTCTTACCCAAACACCAGTCCTGATTAGTCCGGATTTTACAAAAGACTTTTACATTTTTTCTTTTGCATATGAACATACAATAGTTGCAGTTTTGCTTCAAAAGAATGACTTGGGGCAAGAACAACCAATATATTTCTTTAGCAGGGCTTTAAGAGATGCTCCTCTTAAATATAACATCATGGAGAAGTAAGCCTTGGCATTAGTGAAAGCTTTAAAGGACTTTAGGGTCTACATTTTACACTCTCACATAATTTCTTTTGTTCCACATACTGTTGTCAAGGATATTCTAAGTCAAGACCCTGATGGTAAAAGGGGAAAATGGATTGCAACTATTCTTGAGTATGACTTAGAGATCAGGCCCACCAAGTTAGTTAAAGGGAAAGGATTAGCAAAAATTATGGCTGAGTCTAACTTCCAAGCACTAGACATGAATATGGTAGATGTGTTGGAAGAAATAGAAGAATCTACCACCCCTTTTATTGAAGAAACATTTCTAAATTCTCCTTGGTATGCTGACATTATTTATGTGCTTTTATATTTAAATGCCCCTCATTCTTTGTCTAAAACTAAGGCTAGATTTTTGAAGAAAAAAGCTTTGAGTTTTTGCATATTAGATGGGGTGTTATATTGGAAAAATGTTGTTGGAATTTTGCTTAAATGTTTACTTGAAGATGATGCAGGAAAAATCCTGCATGAGTTGCATGATGGAGAATGTGGAGGACACCTCTATTGGAAGGCCACAACGAACAAAATTCTTAGATCCGGTTACTATTGGCCTACCCTTTTTCCAGAAACTCAGAAATTAGTCATGTCTTGCCATAACTGTCAAATCTTTGATGGCAAGAGAGAACTCCTTCCCTTACCTTTACATCCTATCCGAGTTGAGGCACCTTTTCAACAATGGGGTTTAGACTTCATTGGGGAAATTCACCCATCCTCCTCAGCTCAGCATAATTGGATCCTCACAGCTACTAACTTCTTTACCAAATGGATAGAAGAAATACCCTCCAGGAATGCTAATAACTTCGTCATTATCAAGTTTCTTGAAACCAATATCCTGTCCAGTTTCGTTTGTCCCAGGAAAATTATAACAGAAAATGATGCTGCTTTTAAATATAAGAAGATGGTTGATTTCTGTCACAAATACAACATAACCTTGGGCCATTCCACTACTTACTATCCCCAAGGAAATGGACTAGCTAAATCTTCCAACAAGAGTCTCATCAATATAATCAAAAAACTGTTGGAACAAAATCAAAAATCATGGCACAGTAAGCCGGTTCATGCCTTATGGACTGATAGATTAACCACAAAGAAATCAGTCAATATGTCCCCCTATCAGTTAGTTTATGGCATGGATGCAGTTTTTCCTAGCACATAGGGAGTTCCAGTCATGAAACTCCTTCAAGAAGTGCAGATTGAAGAAAATGATATGCAGAGAGGAATCAACCAAACAATCCATTTACAGCAAACCAGAGAAGAAGTTTAGGAGAGAACACAGTTGGTTCAAGAGAATATGAAGAAACTATTCGATAAGAGAACCAAGGCAAACAATTTCCAATCTAGAAATGTTGTTCTCAAGTGGGATTCAAGAACAGAAGAGAAGGGAAAACATGGCAAGCTTGAGAACTTATGGAAAGGGCCCTATATTATTCATGCTGAGAGAGGTCACAGTACATTTTTCTTGAAAGAATTGAATGGAGAAGATCTATATGGAGGTCCTGTCAATGGCAGGATGCTCGAGCATTACTTCTGCCAAGAATCCTAGGTTTCAAAGCATTTTTATTTTTTCATTGTAAATATCATAGTCTAACCATTGCATTAAAAGTTGGAAAAATCAAAAATACAAAAACATACAAGAAAAGAAAAGAGGGCAGATTGTGAAAACAAGAAAGGCACAGCCCCATGCCAAAAGGAAAATAAATTCTGAAAGTGTGCAAGCTTAAAATCCACTCCTCAAAACACACTTCTAGTTAGTCAAACTATTCAATCTTGACTAATTATCTTTAATTTTTTTTGCTAATAGGATAGTGAATTCGATTTGCCAAACTGTCTAATCTTAGCTTATCAGTAGATAGTTTAGGATAGAAATCAAAGGTTCAAACAAGCTGAAAACTGAACCTAAGTTTCCAAAAATAAGGATGACTCAAATCTGTTTTATTTTTTGAGTCAAAACAGATGCAAAACTAGCTCTAATCAGCTCAAAATCTGAACCAGATGATGAAGAAAACAACTCACACAGTAGTACAAACAGAGCTGTAAAAGATGAAGGAAGTGTTGTAAAACTTACAGATCTTAAGCCTTACATTTTGATTTAATTTTCTGCAAAATAATGTTTATGTGTAGCTTGTTCTTATGCCATAGATCACAGCAAGTCAAACAGCTTAATCTTGACTTGGATGTTTTTAAATTTCTGTTGTATAATTTAGAGAAGAAAATCTGATTGGACAGTTTAATCCCAAACAGATAGTATATTAGGTAGAGAATTATATGGATTCAACTATTTAATATGAATCCTTGGACAAAGAAGAAGTAGAACTAGATTATATTTTTTGCTTTCAAAAAGAATAAAATGTTGAAAGAGAGTTTGCCAATCCAAATGCACTCTAGAAAGAAAAAATGTTAGCTCAGTAGGATTGGGTAGGTAGAAAGCTTGTTGATGAAAAATCCATTGTTTTCCATGGCTGTTAGCATTTCCAAAGCAAAAGAAGATCATTCAATCAAAGAAAGGCAGCCCAATGGATGAGGCAATTGATCAGCCTCACAGAAAATGCAAGTTTGAAAGTTCTTGATACCTTCAAGAAGGCACCATCCCCAAGTGGACCCACTGTTAGCCACTTATAAAATTTTTCATACCAAATGGTGGCTAAATGATTTTGGAGCCTTCAAGGAACATATTTTATTGCAAAAAAGTGTTGGCTCTTGAAGACTCTTAAAGGCCTCATGCCTCTGTCCAATCTCCACTATTGTTTCCATTTCATACTCTGAAATTTCTGCTAAAATCCAACAGAAAAACTGCTGCAAAACCATCATTTTCCCCTTCTCCAAATCAAAAATAACCTTCATTTGCTCCCCTTTTTCTCCATAAAACTCCCTTGTTTTCATGATTTCTTTTCCTCCCTTCATGAAAATCATCTTTACAAGGTTAAAAACTCACTTTTTAACCTTATCAAAACCATCAAATTCCATTGAAAACTCTGCAAAATTCACGAAAATATAAGTTTTTCTATGGACTTAAGCCCCTTGGGCTAAGTCCTAACCAATTCCCCCCACATGCCCATGCGTTAAAACCAAATGCCAAAGCCCTTCGGCGCTAATCGCATCACACATTTTCAAAGTGCACAAGCTTTGTGCCATGGACCGAAAGTTCTGATTGCGATTGGATTTTTATGTGTTTGGAAAAGAGCCTAACCTTCATTATAAGTAAGTGGGAGGTTAGAAAATCATATCAACTTTGAGGAAAAGTGATATGAAATAGATATGAAATAGGACTGAATAGTTTAAAAAGTGAATTGATTGTTAACTTGATCACTTAGTGTGGAAGGCATAAGGGAAGCAATTGATTTTACGTGTTACTCCAGAAATTAAGAAGAAAAATTAAATATTGATTTGTAGCAAATAAAATATATAGAAGGAAATAAACGTAAATTATGGACTTCGCCCCTGGTGGACTACGTCTCTGGGTCCGCTTTCAAGATGGGTTTCTGTTTTATTAAGGAATGATCCAAGGAAGTATTTACACACAAATTCACTAGATTGAACATGCTCACAGGGACCTCTGGTCTCTTTCAACATAAATCTCCCTCTCCTAGGTTTCCAACGCCTATCTCGGTACCTAATTCCACCTCCGGACAACCAATATACACGTGAAATAACACTGACTCTCTTACATAATTCTGAATACAAGTCTTCAAAGGCACTCCATGCTTTCATGGAACAATTGTTAAGTTTTTATAATTACAGTCCAAGGTTCAGGTCGGAACTTTTGGGATTAGCATAGCATTTGGTTGATTGTATTAATTGGAATTAGATTTTGGTGAAATAAAAGTGTAACACCTTAGCAATTACGTTACATGATGTATAATTTTAAAACTGCGCATATTCATTTCAGAAACCAAAAAATGAACTTTGGATAAAAATAAACTTGACGATTAATCTCTTGGTGATGGTTGGATGAACGATTACCATGTGATATGGTGGTTCCAAATGCTTCAACTCATTGAGTGCCACATCACACTGCTCGTTCTCAACGGCATTAATTTATCCAACATGTGAAGCATTTTATTGCTATGTGTATTTACGCTGTCTTCTGTGAGTCAATTAATATTAAAGGCGCTAATACGTATATTATAATCGTATAGTAACATTTACAGTATAACAGGTGAGATAAAATAATGTTAATGTCTTTAGAAATATACTACAAATATTGTGTTCACCAAAAGACTGGATAATTGGATATACATTACCTCAGCATGTCATAAGAGATAACACATCATTGTATTATCATTTAGTAGTTTTTCATATGAGAAGGTAACTCAGAGAAAGAAAACAAAATTATTTTTTTGTTGAACATAAGTAGGGATCACTTAGTTTATAGGATGGAAGTACTTAGTTAACATGATAGGATAAGATTTTATTTTTTTGGGAGCTTGATAGATCCATATTTTAAATAGGTATAGCTTTCTTTAATTATTAATAATTGTAGTTATTACTATTGTTTTATTATTATTTTTATCTAATCTGACGGAGTCCAAATATTTTATTCTATTATTATTATTATTATTATTTATGTAATTTAACTATGTCAAAATTTTTATATAACATAACATAACATTAGAATGTTTCTTCCATATTGAGTTAAAGAGCTCCTCTAGGTGCAACTAGGATTGTGTGTAGGTTCATTGAACTTGAATGCCCTTGAGATAATTTAATTCCCCAAAAAATAGTTTCCATCCTCAACTGAATTCCATAAAATTTGAACTAAAACATGGGTGATCTAAACCCCACTCAAACCAACAAGTTTAGTCTTCATGATAAATTTAAATTACTAATAAATAAAATTACAACCAATGATAACAAACATGTTTCCTTACAATAAATTTGATCCTAGTCATCAGGTCAACAGCAATTAATCTCCTATAGTATAATCAAAACAAATATACACAAAGAATTCCAGCCTACTAAACCATATATAATTTTCCACCGTCGGGTTTAATTCAATCCATATGACCTAACCAATTATATTTTGTAGTTAATTTAGCCCTGGCTTGAGATAACCTATTTATTAGATGGAAAATATAAATCAACCCATTTACTGGATCACAGAAGACCAACCCACACACCCGCAATGGGATGCTTATCACCAGGATCATGTGAGGATTTGGAAGGTTTGGACACCCTTTTGGAATTTAATTCTCCAAAAGTGGCTTCCATCTTCAACCCCTCACCATAAGGTTTCAACCTATGACCTGGTTGAGACTAAACCCCATGTAAACTAATTGGTCTACACCTCATGGGTTAATCACCTAGTATCACCCAATATCAAATGGTGATCTAGTACTTACATAGAGAACAAAGAGAACACCTCCCAACAATAAAATCTCATATGAAGGAGCAACCTGCCACCACAATAACTGCGTAGCATTAGTTTCCAATGTGTTACATATATATTATTATTATTATCCAATTTTAAGGTCAGGAAAAAATCCAAATTGGTGTATGAAACCCCCTTGTTTGTGGGACAAGGGACTCACCTCCTTGCAACCATTTGCTTGCTAAGTTGGGAAGGATCCTAAGTCTAGGAAGACATATATACTAACCATTAGGCCCACTTAGGAAAATAGAGAATGCTAGTCTATGCATACTAGTTACAAAAATAACAAAAAAACAAAAAAAAATACAATTCTAAAACACAGTTAATTATCAAATGCATTACTCTTAATGCTAATTCACAAATGCATGACTTTTCACACTCTTAATTCTAATTCACATATGCATGATTTTTCACACACTTCACTTACTTTCATAGAAATAAATTTAAATACTAAAAAAATATATAATAAATAAAATAAAATTTCTAATTTTATAAAAATAAAATGTTAAAAAAATAATTAAAAATATTCTTACATCTATTTTTCAATAAATAAATAAAACAATTATTTTAAAATAATTATATTTTTTTATTAATTTATAAAATGTTTTTAACAATTAAATCTTAAGTTTATATAATTTACATACATTTTAATTTAAAACCTATAAAAAAAGAACAATTTATAATTTTGATGCATATATATATATATATATATATATATATATATATATATATATATATATATATATATATATATATATATATATATATATATATATATATATATATATATATATATATATATGCGTGTAATATTCAAAAATTCAAGAAATACATTACTAATAGGAGGTGGCTAGAAGAAGTTTCCACATGTTACTCATTTCTGTACCCCCCAAACCAACATTACATATAATATTAGAGAATTAATAACATTAGAAAATAATAACTATTTAAAGTACGTTTCGAACTTATAACACATCACCGTAAAACAGCTATGAAAAAGTTTTTTAAACTTAACAATTGGGAAAACCCTTCGATTTTCCTTTCGTCACCTAAACTTCGAATTGCAAGCAGGGAAGCGTCAGAATAGAAATTTACGCAATGCTGTTTAGTTACAACGAAACCGACAAAAGCATGTGAACCCACCTATGAAAATTGCCGTAGTCTAATCAAGAGAGTTTTTTTGGGCTGAAAATCATGGAAATTCGCTTAAGATGTTAAGAAAATTTGGCAGGGATTTTTGTAAATTCACTTTACAACTATCAAACTTTAATATTTCGGTGTCCCAGAGGTTTTTGATGGTTTTTAATATATTTCCACTATCAAAATTATAATTCAAACACTGTTATTAAAATGGGTAAATGATAGAATTAATAAATATTTCTATTTTATTTAAGAGAAAATTAAATTTTTACAATTATAAATATTGACAAGGAAAGTGTTTAATGTGATAATTATAATTATTGGTGGTGGTGGTGGTGGTTAACATCCACTGAGACCAAACTTTGGTCTATCTGACCTAAAGAAACAAATTATTTAGTTTATTTTAAAATTGTACTCCTATGCTTAAAGAGCTTGGAGAGAAGTGTCTTGAGCTCACTATAATTTTGACAACAAAGATTATGAAACTGATATCTAATGTGGGTGTACGCAAGACACTTTAAGAGAAAGTGATTTTCATCCTCAATATTCATATTCTCACAGAGATAACAGATCCTTTCCACCCATGGTGTTTTAGGAACTGCCTAACAATCTGTTTCACTATGGAGCTCATGAGAGTTCGTTCTTATCTTGGTTATTTTAATTTTTTTCTTTGAGCTAGTTAAAACAAAGAGATACTTGGAGCTCATGAGAGTTTGTTCTTATCTTGGTTATTTTAATTTTTTTTCTTTGAGCTAGTTAAAACAAAGAGATACTTTTGATATTCTAGAGTAGGGTTGATGACCTCCTTATAATATCTTAATTTTCTTTTAGTCTCTAAATCTTTCTCATACCTCATTTTCTCTTGAAACTTAGAAGTAACAATATTTTTAACGTTATTAACATTTTTCAAATAAATATTTTCGTGGATCTCCCAATGGTTTGCCCATGCCCTCGTATATTTATACCAACCTCCTTTGAGCCTTAGGTGGTTTTGGCTGGAATTTAAATCTAGCTTAGGAAGTCTATGGTCTCCCATGTTATTGATTTTGTGCTTATACAATAGAAGCCTAGTCATAGTTAGGCTCTCGATAGGGGGAATACCCACTTCTATAAGGAGAATATGATAGGGTGTATTACTTTTAATTTTGAGGTTATACATTATAAAACACTTCTATATTTTCTCAATATTGCTCCAGGATTCTCTCGAGATGTTGCTACCCCAAACCTCACATCCATACAGGATAACATGAGTGACTAAAGTTTCAAAGAGGAGATTCTTTTTATCCCATATCACAAGGTTTTCCACTTTACAATTATTTTCAAGACGAAAATAAGCTTTCCACCCTCCATTAATACTCTTCTCAATTCTATAGTTCCAGTTGAACTTGTGATGAATATCAATTCCTAGGTACTTGTAAGAAGACACTTCCTCCAAGTTTCTATTGTCATATGAAAAATTAGTGTAAGTTTCCTTCATGGATTTGGTAATCATAAATTTTGTTTTATCAGTGTTAGAATCATATCCATGGAAGAGCAGAAATCCTTAAGAAGTCTTAGTTTCTTATTAAGATTAGATAGAAACCTTCCCAGAAGAACAATATCATTAGCATAGAGAAGAAGGATATTCACTATTGCAGCTAAGATCGTGGCAGCACAACCTTCTTCCTCTAAGCAACCATCTAGCTTATCGATGTAAATGCCAAATATGGTAGGGGAGAGGGGGAAACCTTGCTTAACTCTGATATTACACTTAATGTCTTGCGACCACCCCTCATTGCTCTTAAACTTTCAATTACCCTCTCTTATAACCTTATAGTGACATCTCTCAACTCGAAAGGAACCTTTAGCTCTTCTAATCTATTCTATAGGTTATTTCTAGGCAATGCATCGAAAGCCTTTCTAAAGTCCACAAAGCAACAAAAGAGATTGGATTTATCATTACGACATTCCTCCATAATGATCCTAAGCGTAACAAGGTTGTCCGTTGTTGAGTGCTGCCTTCTAAAACCCGCTTGGCCTTTAGCCGACTTACCTTCACTTTCAAGCCATATGCTCATCTTATTTTCCAAAGAAATATCATATAACTTGGCTAAGAGAGGGCTAATCATAATAGTCCAAAAATTAGAGGGGTTATTTGTATCTCCACTTTTAAAAATATGAATAATGAGGTTGTGAGTCCATGGTTTGGGGAACCCTTCCTTGACTGCTTGATTGAAAAGCTTGGGGGTGTGAGGGATGAGGATAGGACCTCCAATTTTTATGAGGGAGGTGTGTTAATCTTAAATTGATCATTTTTTTAATAAATAAAATTAAAATAATTTCTAAATTATAAATAAATGTTAGGTATAGTAAAAAAATAAAAGTGAATAAATATATTTGGTTAGTTTTAATTAAACTATTTATAAAACTATAATAATGTCTATCTTATTATGTTAATTCATAGAATGATAAATTATAATGTATAAGGAAATCTGACCTTGGTGGTTAAATTGTAGAATTATGTTAAAAAATAATAATAATAAAAATAATGTAAGTAATAAAAATTTAATTTTTCATTCCTCTTGTAATATAGCATCTAGCTGCAAATTATTTGCCCGTCTCTGAAAGTTACAGCAAAGTGTAACATGCAATTTTGTTTTCATTAATAAAATTACAAATTTTTCCTTTGTGAAAAAAAATAAAAATATTAAATGGATTCAATTCAGCTTTCTATATTATAAGTTATAAATTCAATTCAACTTTATATAACAAATACATATCATGGTTTTTTTTCAAGAATTTTTTTTAATGAATTTTGTTAAAAAATGATAGATATTTTTAAGAATAAGTTTAAGAAAAGTAGTCGTTTGTAAAGTTCAAGTTTCTATAAGTATTTTGGTGTGTTGAATTCATTGATGCAGTTAAAAACATATTTGAAACAACAAAAAATCAAAATCTAAGTTAAAATTGTATTTCTAGATTATGAAGGAACAAACAATTTTGTCTATTAGTTCAATTACACCATAAAAATGTACATATCACATTAAAGTAAATTTAAACTAGCAATTGCACCATATGTTGTAAAGGAAACGCCATAAGGGTGTTGTAGCATATGAAAGGGTAGCATAGAAGAATGAACCAAACATGTAGCCACTAGTATCTCTAAAAGGGAAGAAGCTGACGGACTATAAGAAAGACACGCCATTAGACGATTAAACTGGCATGTCGATCCAAACTTACATATACCATAGTGGTTTTAATAGGTGCTAGTCCATCATTTAGGAGGAATGCGATTATTTCTCATATTGATGTTTTTAGGTTGTTTATTTACTCTAATATAATGTAACCCTTTATCAAACTCGTCCCTTACATCTATTTCTTTCACACCTAGAATTATGTTTTCTACACACCCTTTTCTTAATTCCTCGTTATGTAACTTAACAATAGAGAAATTTATATTAAGAAAACAAAAATAGGATAAGGATCATTACCCAAATTTAAATGGTATTTCTTTTTCATTTGACGAAGTTATGCAATTAATAATCTTCTATCTTTCTTGAGTACCCATGTTTTGATGAAAACAATGTAACTTGTCCAAATTTTGTATTCCCCTATCAATAAAATATTGGAACCATGATTTTTATGCTCCAAATAAATGAAAACAAGTCAAGGAAAATGGTTTAATGTAATTATTTTTCTATAATCTCAGGAATTGCATCATTGACATGACAAGAGTATCCACCATATCAGGTTCTCTTTTTTTTGTCATCTATTGTAGTTTCCAAAGAATTCATTGTTGCATCATTGACACGACAAGAGTATCCACCATATCAGGTTCTCTTTTTTTGGTTATTTATTGTACTTTCCAAAGAAGTCACCTTCTTTGGTTATTTATGGTATTTTCCAAAGAATTCACTGTAGAGATAGAAAATATATTTTTCCTTAGCAATTATTGAACAAAGACCCTCATTTTGTTTTTTGTTTAAACATCCATATGTATTTTCAAAAGAAAAGCTTGTGTTTAAAGTATTTTCCTACTTGAATGGTTGGAATTTATCCACACCCTATTTGTATATGTTAAACTTATTTGGGATTCAATATTTATTACAACTGATATAACTCTTTGGGTTTCATTTAGATCCATTTACATTGTTCCCCAATTCAAACCCTAGCAAACATTTGTATCATTCTAATTTTTATTAGTTTGTGCATTGGATCATCTCGATCATATTGACCTGCATCCAATGATTTTGGATAAATTATAAGAATATCAAGTTGAAGAAAAAATATGAATCTTTTGAACTCAAGGGTTATGAAAATATCAAATCACCATACTCTACCATAAGTATGGTAAATTTGAATAATGAACATCCTCACATTTGGTCTTTGAATCCTAAAAAGGACTATGAGGATATAATAGGATACCAAAGCCCTTTTAATTAGTGATATCAAGAACCCATGAACAAGTGATTAAAGTTTCTTTAGAAATTCAAATGTTTGTCCAAATAAAAATCTTAATGAGTTCACTTTTAAATAATAAAGTTTTAACATAGAACATCCTCAATTTGTAAAGGTCGACTTTAATACTTTCTCAACCTCTACATTTTTTGTAATCTTGGTAAGACTACATCTTCATCATGTCCAATATGAACGTGTGACTTCACTTCAAGGAGTGCCTTAACACAACACTAGATCACCATCTATCCAAGACCCCCCAATACCCCCCATGGACTTAATGAATATAGATGACACTTAAAACACAAATTCTAGGAGAAAGAAAAAGCAATATTCATATCAGAATTACAAGAGCTCTTGTGTGGTGTGAATTCATGTCTCTTATTCTTTGCATTTACTATTCTATCCACAATTGTTATTTATCATTGGAAGATTAAATTATTTTAAAATGTAGCTAATGAAGAATAGTAATTGTGGTAAGAGTGATTGTAACAACATATAATTGTGGTAAATTAAAAACACCAGTGTACCTTTCAATTTATTACCACAACCTTAATCAATGACATAAGAAATCAAACACAATATTTATAAGGAAAATAAAATATAATATTAGGAGAGAAATCCACTATTAAGAAGGCACAATACTCATATTTAAATGTGTAATTACAATTTAATATGACCATATGACTATTTATAGTCCAAAGTCATTCCGCGATGTTAATTGGTAAAATCAAAATTGATTAACATTATATGCATAGTTACTTTACACAATAAATATAATTTTTTATTTTGAAAAATATAATACGTTGCTAATTTACTTTAAATATAAAATTTCTCCATTTTCAAATAAATATAACAAAATAAAATATTTTTTATTCATATTACATATTTTAAATTAAAATATTATTATATATTTGTTTAACTAGCTTTTAATTACATTTACAATTTAATATGCTTTACGAAAACATTGTTTTTTTCCCATTTACAATAATACACACACACACAGATATATATATATATATATATATATATATATATATATATATATATATATATATATATATATCTTTTTTATAAGTATTTTTCTTATTTCTCTAATTTTTAATTTTATTTTATGGATATTCCTACTCCATCTTTCCAATTCTTAAATATATACAATACTCAATTACTTGAAATAAAAGTAAATTCCCAAAAATATAAAGTTGATTTCACCCATACAAATACTTGGAATTTACACATTTAACAAATACTTAAATACATACAATACTCGATTACCCAAAATAAAAGAAAATTCTCCAAAATATAAAACTCACTTCACCCATACAAATGTTTGGACTTTACACATTTAACCAATAACAAAATGGCCAAGTTCAAGGAAAGGAATAAATGGGTATAAAGTGTAAAACTGATCTAACGAAGACAAATACATGGACTTCACACATTTATCAAATAGAAATAGATAATTCTTAATCAAATATAAAATAAATAAACGTTTTCCAAGCCTTTATCAATCTTGCAACCCATGATCGCTTAGCTTGCAATAATACATAGAGGAGATTTTTGAAAAGGTGCATATGGTGCAAAATGGATTGTTTTCAAATAAAGCTACCACAACCATATAACTCGAATCACTGCCAAATGAAAAACAAATATTCAATTCATTACCTTGTTGTAGCAACCGTAGCATGGACCCAAAACAAATTAACCCAAAGAATAAGAAAATAAAATTTCTATAATTTAGAATTGAAGCGCTGCCAAATGAAAAACAAATTTTTAGTTCATTGTATTTTTATTTTTTCCGTAGCAACCATATCATGGATTGAAAACAAATTAACCCAAATAATAAGAAAAGAAAATTTCCAAAATTTAGCATGGAAGCGCTGCCAAATGAAAAACAAAGATTTAGTTCATTTCCTCTTTATTTTTGTTGTAGCAATCGTAGAATGGGACGAAAAAAAATTAACCCAAGGAATAAGAAAATAAAATTTTCATAGTTTACCATGGACCAAAAACAAATTAACCTAGGTCGAAAGTTTAAATAATAAGAAAAGAAAATTTCCAGAATTTAATTAAAATGAAAAGTTCAGAGTAAACTCACAAACAAGAAAGCCTGGAAGAATAATGCTCGTCATGTCTCGAAAAAAACCGCTTTCAAATAAAGCTACCAAAACCACATAAACGTAAAGCCTGCAAAATAAAAAAAACTAAGATTCAGTTCATTATAATTGGACTAGAAAAACCACTACTAAAACAAACTAAGATTCAGTTCATTATAATTGGACCAGAAAACCACTACTAAAATGAAAATATCAATGTAAACACCCACAAGAACAATAAAGCTTATCAGCTCTCGAAAAAGCACTGCTTTCAAATACAGGTACCACAATCATATAAAAGGAATCCCTGCAAAATAAAAAGAATAAAGATTCAGTTCATTATAGTTGGACTAGCAAACTACTGTGAATTCAAGGAAACAAGAACGCAATGGCTGTAAGAAGTTACAAATTCACACAATAGGGAGGAAGGGCTTAACGAACGATTAACTATTTTATTTTATTTTATTTATTTATACATTTTAACTATTAGTTTGTTAGTTTGTGTCTTTAACTATTAACTACTATTGATCTTATGGTGTAAAATAGTTCAATCGTCTGCCATTTTATCTAATGGTGCAGATTTGTACAGAGTGGCATCTAGGAAAGTTGTTTTCAAATAATAACGCCTTACGACATAATAATAATAATTCACATTGGTAACCATTGATATTTTAAAACATAAAATTAATAAACACATAAAAAAATGAATATAATATTAGAAATAAATATATTTCTATAATTGTATATAAAATATAAATAATAACTCAAAATTAAGATTCATTTTACGATATGAATTAAAGTATTAATTCATATTATTATATTTCAAAATTTTATATTTAAATTTAATTAATAAATATATAAAAATTTAACACTAACGATAAAATTATATATAAAGCATTAAAGAATTAAATTTAAAAAATAAAAAATATGTTCAGAAATATATATATATATATATATATATATATATATATATATATATATATATATATATATATATATATATATATATATATATATATATATATATATATATATATATCAATTAGTATAGATATATCTTAACTTCACATTTATTAAGAGCTAAAAGGAATAGGGGCAAACATTCCTAAAAAAAATTGCACCATGAGGGTTTTCATCCTTTTGAGGTCTCGGTAGATATACACTTAAGAGAGCTCCATTCTAGTTGATATTGTAGTTGAGTGTGAAGGAGGCTTGGTAAAAGTATTTTATTCACACTCTCAACACCAAATTAAACATTTCATTCCATGTAATAACTACATGTAGTTATATAATTTTATATCAATTTATAGAGAGATAAAAAAACAAAATTATATTTTCACTTTTCAATGTAATGAAAATGTATAGTTCTTTTTCCTTGATCGGGGTGTAACAGGGGAGGGTGGAGACTAACCAATGTGTTGGTGACCGTAGCCTATCGCTTGGGAAGGATTACCAACACATGGAGAGAGCATCCAAGTGACAGGAGGATAATAGATGATGGGACCTCCGACACCAAACGTCATAAATGAGAAGTACACCCATGCGACTCGAGCTGGGTCAGCCAGCAGGGCTGTCAAGAAATTTTTGGAAAAAGCGCAGGGGGAGCAATAATATGCATGGTAAGGTTATTTTGCATGGTAATGTTTGGATTTGTGCACTATGGTTTTGTTTCGAAGCTGGTTGCGCTTGTAGGGATTTTCTCCAGCGAAGGTTAAGGGTGACAAGCCAGGTAGAAAATTGGTATGTATCATCATATTTACCCTCTGAGCCACAGATTTCTATCTTCGTCGAATGTGGATAATGGTAATGGTATTCTTAGATTATTTGTTTGAATGGAAATTTGGTCGGTTCTAGTATGAACAAATGCAGAAGGTTGATGAAGCTGGATGTACGCTTATTCTTCCTCAGCGGGTTTTTGTTCCATTACCCAAATCTTTGGTTAGAACTTGGTCTCAGTTTTCGTTTCCTCATTCTGATCCTTGTATTGTTAAGATCATGGTTCTAAAATTATGCTATAATTATTGGTTGCTGCATCTTTTTAATGGGTTGGTTCAGTTCTTTGACAATAGTTTGTTGTATATGGGTTTTAGTAAGGTTTCTTTCCCTGTCAAAAACTTCTCTATAGCTATGCAGAAAAGGTATGTATTAGTATTTTTCTCTCCTTTTCCTGTTTATATTGTCTTCTTTGATAGGAGGTCGGGTAAATTTTGGAAAATTGCGGATAAATGTTGCCTGTTGACTGTTCAAATGGTTTGCCTTTTTTATGGTGGAAGGACTTTCTTGCAGCAGCGTTTGCTTTTCTCCTGTCTGTTCGACTTTGGAAATTATGTTAATAGGGTCCTGAAGTTGATATGTGGGTAATATTTTTTTCCTTATTATCTCTGTATTGGTATATGGATTTTGGTCTTACATTTTAATTCTCTAGCCATGTTTGTCTTGTGTCATGGCTACAATCTATGGGTTGATCGTCAATTATTTCTTTCCCGGTTGGATTGTATTAGAGTCTGGTCTCTCTTTTAATCTCACGACTTTCTCACGGAGCCTAACTTGGGTCTCAAATCTTGTCTCTAATCTTATCTAGGAATCTGACTAGTGTTGTTGTTTGGATGGTAGCTTTAGCAGATTCCTTGTCAGGCTACTTTAACATGGTTACAAGAGGAAGGAAGCCCACTAGAGGCAAAGGCAAGCAACCTAGTTCTGACCAGCATCAGAAAAGAGGAAGAAAATCTGCGCAGCAACATCTGGAATCACTGGTTCAAGCATTTACATCTGAAATCCCAAATTTGGTACGCTCCCACATTAATGGTTGGGAAATAGAGGTTTTAAACAACTTGGATAGGGAAGATGAAATGGCTTCCGAGGACATGCAGAATGTAGTCAATGACACAGGGCACACACGGGGATGAATTTTCTTATTTCAACAATCAGTTAGAAATTACTGGTTAATCAAATGCCTGCTAGCTAAGGCAGTCATGTCGACAGCAGAAGCTAAGATGGAATCAACTTTGGAAGATATTAACAGGAACATCCAGGAAATCAATCTTTGACAATTGCATCAATATGCAAGGCTCAGAAGGTTGGAGAAGGAAATCAAGTATATGCAACAATTTGCAATTGAATTAGCAGGGTCCAGTGCCAAAGATCCAGCACCAGTGGAATCTGAGAAAGATTAATGGTTTCATGATCAAATGTCTTACTTTATTTTAGCGGCTAGTACTTTTTCTGTATATGTTGTTTTCTCCAGACTTAGATATTAAGTATTGTCATATATGGTATATATTGTTAACGCTTTTTATGTTTTGGTGGACATACTCTTAACTTCGATGGCCGAAATACTTGGTTTCCTACGAGCAGGTTGAGGTCTATTTTTTTATATTTTTTCTCGGCTTTTATTAATAGAAAATGGAAGGAACTACCTAAGCCTACAAAAAAAAAAAGATAATGTATATTTCTTTTACATTTTAACTGTTGTAGCTAAATATTTTAATATAAAATATATATATATATATATATGTATATAGAGAAATTAATTTTTTTTTGTCTAAGTAGGGGATGATTCACCTCATGATGCGAATATACTCTAGATTAGTTTTATCTTTACCTATATTAAGTGTTTCTATTTGCTAATGTCATTAGAATTGTGGCTCTGTGAAAGGAGCCTAGTGGAACATTATGGTAAAGACAATGATGAATGGAAATAAAATTACATGTTTAAAAAGTCATGCGAAATGACCAGGAGTAATGAATTTCAACCTCTAGATAATTAGGAAAAAAATATATCTTTCTCTCTCCCTAGAGAGGATAAAACCCCCATCTTAGTGGGAAAAATCTAAGGATGGGAAAAGTTGGGGGGAGGATGAGGAGAGAATAGTGGTGAGAAATTTGGAACCCTAAATAGGATGATGTGAAGGTTGGAATGAAGTTGCCTGGACTCAGGTGTTCTTTAGCTGGACAGAGAGCTAGTGGAACCCTCAGAAGAAAAGCCTTGATGAAAGAAATTTAGAATTGGACAAAGTGAAGTCTTGAGGTTCTGTAATAAGATAACTTAATAATTTTTTTCTAAGACTAAGTAGGAAAGCTCGGGGGGAGACTAGATGTCATTTCCAATCTCATGGTTGGGTGGTGTGGTCATCCTAATTGACTTTTCTTTCAGTTGGGACTAAACACAAATAATTGTCTCTTCAATTTTCTTTATTAGTTATACAAATTAGTCTGTGTATTAGTTGTCTATGAACATGGATAAATGACATAACTGTTTGAATCTTATGTATGGAAGTAAATATAGTATAATTCTACCAATTATCTTTCATTAGCTGTATCCAAAGTTAAACATGTGAGTTCCTTTGGTTTTAATAGAAATATCACAGTGTTGTATAAAACAAAACAATCTCTTTGGAGGAAAATGGTGATGTATGATTACATGCACTAGCTATTTATACAAGCATAATAACCTTCTGACTCTGAAATAACTTCTTGTAAATCATTATGAAAGTTCTGGTTAAGTCCTCGAAGCTATGAGCACAAGACTTGTTGGGGATGTCAAGAATAAAACAAACCCCTAAGTAACAATACCCTACAGGAAAATGAAGTGCCTGAGATAGCCGAAGTCCCATTTTTAGCCAGATACTGACAACTTCCAATAATAAATAAAAAGAAAATAACATATTTATATAGTTAACAACTCATTTATTTAATTAAGGAGTTGCGAGATAATGTTCTGAGTCTACTAATAACCACATAAAGGAAAATAAAAATAATTGTGTGCATGAATTATAACAACAAAGGTTTCTAAATAATTACAATAAAGAGAACAATAATAAACCTAGTGCAATCACACATTCAAAAATTTATATATGAAAAACTCGAGGTGGAACTTTCATAGTAAAATCCATGAAATGCAAAACCTTGGTAGGCTAACAATTATTTTCATTACTCTTTTTAGAAATTACACTGTATTTGAAAACAAGAAAACTAATTATATTATGCTGAATTTCAAATGTAAACATATCATAAGAAATAAACCCCACACTGGATTAATAACTTCAATAATTTAAACCCACGGGGTCACTGTGTGTAACGTACCCTTTGTCCCTCAAATAAAATTTACAACAGCCAACAGAAAATATGCCCATATAGGGTTTGGGGACATTAAAATTTAAACTTTTATATACATGAAATAGAGTAACCCCATTGAATCCATGTGGTGGAAAAGTAACACTACCATCAAACCAAAACTTAAGCCTTGTAAAAGTTATTAACTGTCGAACAAATTTAGTCCTCTTTTTCCTCATTAAGTAGTTCTTTTAACGCTAAATCACAATGAGGGTTTGGGGTAAAACCCTTATATAAGCTAAGAGCCAAAAGGAACTTGAAAGGAGACAGTGTGGAATCTGGTGAGAAATCGAGAATGGAATTCTAGTCGTAGTCTTGTAGCAAAAGTTTGGAAAAGAGCCTAACCTTCATTATAAGTAAGTGGGAGGCTATAAAATCATATCAACTTCGAGGAAAAGTGATATGAAATAGATATGAAATAGGACTGAATAGTTTCCAAAGTGAATTTATTGTTAACTTGATCGCTTAGTGTGGAAGGCATAAGGGAAGTAATTGATTTTACTGTTAATCCAGAAATTAAGAAGAAAAATTAAATATTGATTTGCAGCAAATAAAAGATATAGAAGGAAATAAACGTGGATTATGGAATTCGTCCGTCGTGGACTATGTCTTTGGGTCCGCTTTCAAGATGGGTGTCTGTTTTATTAAGGAATGATCCAAGGAAGTATTTACACACAAATTCACTAGATTGAACATGCTCACAGGGACCTCTGGTCTCTTTCAACATAAATCTCCCTCTCATAGGTTTCCAACGCCTCTCTCGGTACCTAATTCCGCCTCCGGACGACCAATATCCATGGGAAAGAAAACTGACTCTCTCTTACATAATTCTGAATACAAGTCTTCAAAAGCACTCCATGCTTTCATGGAACAATTGTTAAGTTTTTATAATTACAGTCCAAGGTTCAGGTCAGAAATTTTTGGATTAGCATAGCATTTGGTTGATTGTGTTAATTGGAATTAGATTTCAGTGCAATAAAAGTGTAACACCTTAGGAATTACGTTACATGATGTATAATTTTAAAACTGCACATATTCATTTCAAAAACCCAAATTTGGATAGAAATAAACTTGACGATTAATCTCTTGGCGATGGTTGGATGAACGATTACCATGTGATATGGTGGTTCCAGTTGCCTAACTGCTGAGTGCCACATCACACTTCAAGCTCTGGTGGTTCTGCAAACGTTGCAGTCGACCTCATCCGCATGTGACAGTTGCTCTGATTGTTGCGGTTTTCTGGCGGTCGGCTCCAAAAATTGCACGGTAAATGTTCCAATATGTTCACATGCTATCTACGCCCTGCCCGACGGTCTTCTTTGTGGCGGTTTGTCTAATATTAAAGGTTTATTACGTATGGTTTATAATCAGAGTAGAGGCAAATAATCTTTACATTATATAATGATATGGTAGTGATCTAATAATGTTAATGTCTTTAGAAATATACTAAAAATATTGTCTTCGCCAAAAGACTGGATAATTGGATATACATTACCTCAGCATGTCATAAGAGATAAGACATCATTGTATTATCATTTAGTAGTTTTGCATATGAGAAGGTAACTCAGAGAAAGAAAACATAATTATTTTTTTGTTGAACATAAGTAGGGATCACTTAGTTTATTGGATGGAAGTACTTAGTTAACATGACAGGATAAGATTTTATTTGTTTGGGAGCTTGATAGATCCATATTTCAAATAGGTATAGCTTGCTTTAATTATTAATAATTGTAGTTATTATTATTGTTTTATTATTATTTTTATCTAATCTGACAGAGTCCAAATATTCTATTCTATTATTATTATTATTATTATTATTATTATTATTATTATTATTTATGTAATTTAACTATGTCAAAAATTTTATATAACATAACATAACATTACAATGTTTCTTCCATATTAAGTTAGAGAGATCCTCTATGTGCTACTAGGATTGTGTGTAGGTTCATTGAACTTGAATGCCCTTGAGATAATTTAATTCCCCAAAAAATCGTTTCCATCCTCAACTGAATTCCATAAAATTTGAACTAAAACATGGGTGATCTAAACCCCACTCAAGCCAGCAATTTTAGTCTTCATGATAAATTTAAATTACTAATAAATAAAAGTACAACCAATCATAACAAATGTTTCCTTACAATAAATTTTATATGATTTTACTGTGGTTTAAATATGCAATTTAATTCCCCGAGGGGTAGGTGTGAGGACCACTAGGTGCTCATATATTGCAAGCATCCTAGCTTTTATTGAAAACCAATATGAAATTTCTCCCACTACTATTACACTCCAATCCATATGATTCAACCATCTATATTTTTTTTTGGTAGTTAAGTTTAGCCTGGGCTTGAGCTAACCTATTTATTAGATGGAAAAAATATAGATCAACCCATTTATTGGATCGCAGAAGACCAACCCACCCACCCGCAATGGGATTCTTATCACCAGGATCATGTGAGGATTTGGAAGGGTTGGACACCCTTTTGGAATTTAATTCTCCAAAAGTGGCTTCCATCCTCAACACCTCACCATAAGGTTTCAACCTATGACCTGGTTGAGACTAAACCCCATGTAAACTAATTGGTCTACACTTCATGGGTTAATCACCAAGTATCACCCAATATAAAATGGTGATCAAGTACTTACACATAGAACAAAGAGAACACCTCCCAACCATAAAATCTCATATGAAGGAGCAACCTGCCACCACAATAATAGTGTAGCATTAGTTTCCAATGTTTTACATATATATTATTATTATTATCCAATTTTAAGGTCAGACAAAATCCAAATTGGTGTATGAAACCCCCTTGTTTGTGGGACAAGGGACTCACCTCCTGGCAACCATTTGCTTGCTAAGTTGGGAAGGCTGCTAAGTCTAGGAAGACATATATACTAACCATTAGGCCCACTTAGGAAAATAGAGAATGCTAGTCTATGCATACTATTTACAAAAATAACAAAAAAAATAAAAATTACAATTCTAAAATACAGTTAATTATCAAATGCATTACTCTTAATGCTAATTCATAAATGCATGACTTTTCACACTCTTAATTCTAATTCACATATGCATGATTTTTCACACACTTCACTTACTTTCATTGAAATAAATTTAAATACTAAAAAAATATATAATAAATAAAATAAGATTTCTAATTTTATAAAAATAAAAAGTTAAAAAAAATAATTAAAAATATTCTTATATCTATTTTTCAATAAATAAATAAAACAATTATTTTAAAATAATTATCGATTTTTTTATTAATTTATAAAATGTTTTTAACAATTAAATCTTAAGTTTATATAATTTACATACATTTTAATTTAAAACCTAAAAAAAAAAACAATTTATAATTTCGATTCATATATATATATATATAAGCTTGTAATATACAAAAAGTCAAGAAATACATTACCAATAGGAGGGCTAGGTAAAATAGTTTCCACATGTTACGTGCCCCAGCCTGAGACTAACTTTACATATAATATTAGAGAATTAATAACATTTTTAGAAAATAATAACCACGCAAAAGTATGTTTCGTAAACTTCACAACACATCACCGTAAATGGTTATGAAAATGTTTTAAACTTAATAAATGGGAAAAAAACCCTCAGACGGGCATTTTTCCCGTCAAATTCCAACTCTCGCGGACGTGGGAAGCGTGGAAATAGAAATTTACGCAATTCTTTTTAGTTACAATGAAACCGACAAAAGCATGTGAACGCACCTATGAAAATTGCCGTAGTCTAATTAAGAGTGTTTTTTTTGGCTAAAAATCATGGAAATTCGCTTAAGATGTTAAGAAAATTTGGCAGGGATTTTTGTAAATTCACTTTACAACTATCAAACTTTAATATTTTGGTGTTCCAGAGGTTTTTGATGGTTTTGAATCTATTTCCACCATAAAAATTATAATTCAAGCACTGTTATTATAAGATTTCTTAAAATTTTTATCCCAAATTCCGACCTATTTTGACAGTTCCGGCAATTAGTCCCTCTCGTTAAACAACTATATGAAAATTAGCGTAACATACATCTAAAGAAAATAGAGATATGCCTTGAGAAACATTCATATATATAAGTGGAGAAAGTAATTAGATGACCCTGGACATATGCGGTCAACAACAAAACCAAAGGTGGTGCCATTTTCTAAATACAAAATTAGTAATTGTCTGCATGCCTGACGTGGGATAGGAGTACAATTTTAAACATTGTGTTGTTATCACTGAAAATGCTATAAGCACAACACTTGCACCACCTCCCCCTTGAAAGGAATTATTTTTTTCTTGTGTTCCTCGTGACGCGTTGACAACAAAGAAATGATGAACAACTTCATATGCTTGGGGGCTGGAATTTTAGGTCTAACAACGCTATTGGAAATATGATGCAATGTGTTTTCCTTGATGGCAACCTACTGTGATGAAGTTGTCCTTGATGGAAACCTACTTGATAAGTTGCCTATGATAAGCAACCTATGTGTTAAAGATGTAAGAATGATGTATCTCCATCAATGCCAAAAGAGGAGCACTTGGAACAACAAAAAAGAAAAGAGCAAATGAAATATGAAGCTGAGGCAGTTTTAGAAGGGTTAGTTGAAAAGCAGCAGAGACATCAGAGAAAACAGAGGCAAAGGAGATGACAAAGGAGTAGCACCTGAAGATTAAAATTTGTGTGGGAATACCTTGCGGCTGTTCTCTGTAATTATGTACAGTATGAGTCTCTGCGTATGAAGTTAAAAGTGAAACCCTGTTGAGGAATCATGGTGGTGGGATTCGAATTCCAGGTTGAGACCTTCTTGAAGAACTGGCTTAGTTTGATATTTGCAGTCATGGAACTATTTGGTTGAATATATGAGGGGCTCTCGAGGTACGGATGAAAATTTTGGGCATTCAGTGTATAAATTGAAGGAATTAATGGTTGCGGATATATGATGGTTTTGATTCTAGCGAAGATGGACCGTATTACAGTGATTAGCTTGCAGAATCAAGAACTTGAATGTGCAGTTAGAAGCGGAACTGTGAAAGGATAGAACTCCGAACATGTAATGGAAGGTTGATATATTATATATATCATAAGCATATTTGAAGACAGAATGACATTGAATTGTCTTGAGTTGATGTTTGTAAGGAAATTCCATCCACTGGTTCTCTCAAATTGTTTGAACAAACTCTGTTGAATTCATTCCCCTCATAGAGGAAGCTTGCGTATAACTAACTCTATCCTAATGGTAGTGAAAATCTCGTCCGAAGAGAACTACTTTTGTTCGTTGTTTATTGAAAATCCTGCCGAAGATAGACCGGAGTTAACTAAGGAAGAAGGATAATGCAAACCCAAGTTAACCTTGGTTAATTACTGTTCAAAACCGTGAGTGGATTGGCAAACCCGGATTGCCCATATCGCACCGCTTTTGCGGGTTGAGCATTATTCAAGAGGTTGGCTCCGATTCCATAGAACGGGCGACACGCGTCCCTGTACGACTCCACAAAACCACTTGTCACTGCACACCATCGTGCGTTATTGTTCGACCCAGGATGCCCAACGATATTGTTGAGCACTGTCGATCTGGAGGGAACCCATTGGACAGTGGTCATATGAGGAAGTTGCACGAAGGATAACCAAAGTACGACGGCCATCACACGTTATTGTTCATGCGTCTTCGCCGAGCGATATCCGTCCGATCAAATGAGGTGGCGCAATGCGATAACAATCGTCGATTGGAGACGACCGTTAACATTGGGGCCCATACACATGTCTTAAGGGTATGGGACCCGATTTCCCTTCACATTATTGGTTCAATATATGTCATTGTTGTGTTATGCCGGATCTCAACCCCCAAGTCGAAGATTAAATATTATTAAAGGGTCTGAAAGGTTGTGGATAATGTTTGTTTATCAAATTCCATGAATTTGATAAATAAATTTCCAATAAAAGAAAGAAAACCATCAGCGGTTCGTGGTTTTGACTCATGGTTTTACTAAAGGCAAAAACTATATAAGGAGAAAACATTTATTGTACAAGGGGGGCATGCGTAAGGGTGGTGAATGAATAAATTTCTCTAAGGAATATCTGCATGGAAGAAATTTGTTCTTAATTGATAAGTCTGAATCTATGATGCACCCAAGGATCTGATGATGGTTCAAGATCTCTAGATCTGATGATGATTAATCTCAAGAATGACCTACTGAAGGCGTGAGGAAGAACTGGCGCAATTTTTCTGAAGAAAATGAATAAATCTGGGTAAGTCTTATAGATCTGGTCTATTCTGCAAATTCATTCTTTACAGATCTATACGCTAGTTGGTTTCAGCGAAAGAGTGTATACACACGGGTTTTCTTAATGAAAAGCACGTATGGTAGTTAGGGTTTTTGAAGAATAAATACACAGAAGTATACGTGGATTGATTTGTAGGAAAGCACATGTGTACGCGGCTTTAGTGAAGTAAAAGCGCATATGGGAGCTAGGGTTTGCTGAAGTGTGTTGAATGAAATGTTTGATCTGTTTTGCTGTTTTACTGCTATCTCTCAATGATGTATTCATACAGATCTGGGTTGTTTGAATGTTGATTATGATGATTAAAGATCAAGTTGTTGGTTGATTGGTTGATGAGTCAATGAATGAATTGATGGGGTTATAAGTTTCAGTTTGATGTATGTTGAGCTTAAATGTATGGAGTGGGTCCAGTGTGAAAATCTGATGAAAAGTGGCCTACAAGGTATGTTGTATGGAAGCTGATGGATCCAGTTTGAAAATTGATGAAACGTGGTCCGCAGTGGTGCTGAGGGTCGAAGCCTTCATTGAGGGGGTTGTAGCTCCCTTCCAGTGGTAGCTGGTAAACGATAGCAGGGGGTAGTAGCTCCCTTCCACGAGAGGCTGGTAAACGAGAGTAGGAGGTACTAGCTTCCTTCCAGGAGAGGCTGGTAAATGAGAGCAGGGGGTAGTAGCTCCCTTCCAGGAGAGGCTGGTAAAGGAGATCAGGGGGTTGGAGCTCCCTTCTAGGAGAGGCTGGTAAACGAGAGAAGGTTGCATCCTTCTGCAGGTGGGTGCCTGCGTGCTAGTATGATTCTACGCCAGTACAATGTTGTAAGAAGTTTTCTTTATAATAAATATTGAAGACTGAGATGACACCAACGGTGGTTTTCTCCCGAATTGGGTTTCTACCTTAAATACTGGTGTTCATGTGTGTTGCTTATGTGTGATGGTTTATTCTGTTATTACTGCACATGCTTACTGCTTACTAAACATCTGGTGAATGAATGATGCAACGATCTAAGTAACTAATTACAAGCATAGTAAGATCTCTGTACATACGCAAGTTTTATTAAGGATATCCGCATGTATACTTGAGTTGGGTTCAGTAAAGTAGCGTATGGTTTTTAGAGAAAGAAAAAGTAAAAAAAAAATCAGTCAGTTCTAAATACTGATTCACCCCCCCCGCCCCCCCCCCCTCTGTTATTTTTCCCAATTTACTATGTATGGAGAGTCCTTCGAAGAAGCTGATCGCTTGAAGGAGATGTCCGTCACAATGGAAAAGGAAGAAAGAAAGAAGGCTACTGAAAGGAGATATCTCCTCGAAAACATGTGCGACGAAGAAAATGAAGAAGATGAAACAGGTATTGATTGTTGTTCTTGTGATTCACTTTCTTGTGCATGCAATGAAAGTAATGTTATGGATCTAGAAGAAGTTCTCAAGATTAAAGTTGAAGATCGACTAAGATTATTTAATGAGAGAGAATCTATCTACAAAGATATGATCTCTAGAATGAATGGACAAATAAAAAAGTATCAAAGGTTGTACGATGAAGTAACCAATCACAGTGAAGGACTTGAAGCAGAAATCATCTCTCTGAAAGCAGCTCTCGAAGCATCAAATAAGAAGAATGAAGAACTTCTACAATCATTGAAGAAGAAGGAATTGAAGCAAAAATCATCTTTCTCAAAGAAGATCTGGAAAAATCAAATAAGAAGAATGAAGAACTTCTACAAAATTTTGAAGAAAAAGAAAATGGGTTGAAAGAAGAGATTCTAAAATTGAATGATCAAGTAGAATAAGGAAAAAGGGTCAAAGAAAGTATGAAGAAGCAATGCCAAAGATTGGAGGTTGAGGTAAACTTTTTAGAAGGTAAATTAGAGGAAAAGGATAAACTCTTGAGGTTTCAAGATAGTACTAAGATTCTGGATAATATTCTTAATAGTCAAAGGTCTCCTTCTGTTAAATTTGGTCTTGGTTTTCATGAAACTGTTAAAGGAGAATCTAGTTCACAAGAAAGTGCTAAATATTCAAAGGATATCAATGCAAAACCTGAAGTGTTGAAAGAAACAAAAGGTCTACCGACAATCCTGAACTCTCAAAAGAAATCATTTCCTCCTTTGATCAATAATGTTGAATGCTTTAAATGTCATAATTATGGGCATGTTGCAGCCAATTGCAGAAGTAGATTGTTTCAGTCTCAAACAAACAGATTCTACACAGAAAGGTACTCAGGTTTCTTTAAGGGATATTGTTTTTCATGCAGCAAGTTTGGTCATAAAGCAGCTGATTCCAATAGAAGGAAGAATAGAAAAACACATTATGATCCCTATGCTTACTTCTTTGGTCACACAAAATGTTATGCTTGTAACAAGTATGGACATGTAGAAAAAGAATGCAGGATGAATAGATTTGAGAAATTGGATAATTTCCAGCACACAATAAGAGATTTCAAGCAAAGCTGGAAAAAGAAGGAGGACCGGTCAATAACGTAGGGAATATTGACCCTACTGCTGTCATCTGCTTCTAAAGCTTACTTCATGACTACAACAGTAATGTGAGATACATTATAGGAATCAGTAATGTATCATCACAGGGGGAGCAATGTATGATGATTCCCATGGTTGGTTTGATAATTCTAGTTGTGTTTATTTCTAACAGTGCATCTGATGTGAAGAAGATAGGTACAGGTGGCATAATTTCAGGGGGAGCATTAGCCTTACTGGGAGTAATGCATTGTTGGCATTATGATGGTTCTGAAATATGATCTCTCTCTCTCTTGAGGTCTTTTTGGCATTGGTATTACCATATGCTTGATGATTCCAGAACACCTGTCTCATTTGTTGAAATATTAAAGTCACCTGCCAGCCTTGGGCAGGAAGAAAAGAATACAAAGGCAGCAACAGGAGAGGTTTTTTTGAGTGCATAGCACTGTATATTAAATAAGGTTGGAAGAACAGTAAGGATGAATTAAATTTTTGATGGGCCGCAACCACAAAATGGCAGAGGAGAATTAACTGGTGATGGGCGTAGACGTGCTGCATTGGAACGACGATTTTCCCGTAGATCTAAACTACGGAGGAGCATAACTAATTAAAACAGTCATTTCAAGTGTTTAAAGCCCTCAACAACCAAAATGGAAAAATTGTGTTTAAACAGCGAAAATACTTAAAGTTTTCTGAAAAGGGAGGACAAGTGGTCCCTACCACTTATGCGCTAATAAAAAATTGCAACTTTCCTTGGTAGTGTCTTGTTGACATGAAGTTTTGCGATGCGATGCGATCACAATCACAATCACAAATTGCAAACAACAGAAGTTAAATGCCTTGCAGATGTGGCAGACTTCTGATGCGATGCGATCATCGCAATCGCAAAGGAATGAAGCATTATATATATATCTGTGTGTGTGTGTGTGTGTGTGTGTGTGTGTGTGTGTGTGTGTGTGACAGCCATTGAAAGCCACGATGCGATCGTGCCATCGCGTAATCGCAACATCGCAAGTCATTGTTATTCCTCCCTTTTGTTTGATCGCCGATTTGCGATTGTCACACCATCGCAAATCGCAAATCGTAACGTTTCCGACCGCACTTTTGTTTGTACCACAAATCGCCGATGGCCGACTGCGATGTGGTCCCTACTCAGGGGAGTATATTTTGGAATTATCAATATTCCAACATCATTTTGGGGAGAAGCAACATATATAGTGATAAAAATCCATATGAACTATGGTATGGTAATTCTCCCACTATGAAGCATTTTAGAGTTATTGGAGCAAATGCTTTATCAAAAATAATGATGAAAAACTTAGCAAGTTTGAACCCAGAGCAGATGAAGGAATACTTCTTCGAGTAAAGCATATAAATGTTACAATAAAAGACTTCGGAAGATTGTTGAATGAATTGATGTGGTTATTGATGAGTCTCCTGCAGATCCAAAAGAAGAAAAACAAACAACAGATGAAGACGATGATGAAATATATCCTTCTACATCAAATAAGGATAATATAGACAATAAACCCAATGAAGAACCCGAAGATGATTTATCTGGAAAAAGCTCCATCCAGATATGTTCAAAAGAATCATCCAGAATCTCAAATTTTGGGAGAAAAGGGATCAGGTGTACAAATAAGAAGGACTCTTATGGGATCTTCTAGCTATCTAGCATTTCTATCTACTATTGGACCTCATAATGTCAATCAAGCTAGCAAAGATGAATGTTGGGTTCAAGCCATAAATGAAGAGCTTGATAAAATTGAAAAGAATCACACTTGGATTTAGTATCAAGACCTCATGAAAAAAATGTCATTGGCACTAAATGGATATTCAAAAACAAGTTAAATGAGAAAGGGGTATGCTGATAGCAACTTATACACAAAAACTGAAAATGATAAACTATTGAAGAAATGAAGAAGTATGGCATTGTATCTTCTTATTCCTTAGTTCTCGTAATACTCATAGTCAAATGATGATGACATGATACATGGTTTCCTATGATGAGATTATGGGTAAGCCATGATTGCTTTTTGCTAAAGAATATCTTTTTTTTTCACACATGGATGAGATGGAAGTCTTATGATTCAGAGATAAGGATAAATCGAGTTTATACACAGAAAATCACTTATGGGTTTTTGCTGACAAATTTTTCTGGGTCAGCATTCTTCAGCACAACTGTGGTGCTGATTGATATCTCTGGTGATGTTTCAGCTCTCATATTTCTATATCATTCTCTGATGTTTTTGATGAATATGCCTTGATGATTTGATGGTGAAAGTGTTCAGGATGAACAAGATAAGGGGAAGATTTGGTCTTATGAAAAGGATGCATTGTTGGCATTCTAATTATTTGCTGTGGTCTGATCTCATGCTTGAGATTCTTTGGTCTTGATTGTATAAGTTATAATGTGATGAAAAGGTCATGTTGAGGACATAATTTAGTTGTTAATATTAGATTCATGTAGGGCTTGATCCATTGGTGTAAACCACTTGGTTTAGG
Source organism: Pinus albicaulis (assembly GCA_034641835.2). Taxonomy (NCBI): domain Eukaryota; kingdom Viridiplantae; phylum Streptophyta; class Pinopsida; order Pinales; family Pinaceae; genus Pinus; species Pinus albicaulis. Next base: position 647,521,681 of record CM076569.1, on the reverse strand, counting down.
TACTTAAATACATATGTAGACTCTAACAGTTGGATCGTGGTGGTTGGGTCTTGGTGATAGGAAAGGTCATAGAGTCATGTACTTCATTGAATATTATGATTGAAGATTCAACATGAACTCAGGGGGAGCATGGTAACTTCAGTACACATCAGATCTACAAAGCTCTTCTTTCTACAAGAGAAGAAAAACCTTGTTTTGGTTTTGATGTGTAGCATGATGTCAAATGGGGAGAGTATCATGGTGTTTGAATAATGATTATAATCAATGTATCTATCTGCTGTGGTGATCAAACACCATCATGGTTGCCATCAAGTCCAAAGGGGGAGATTATTGGAAATATGATGCAATTTGTTGTCCTTGATGACAACCTACTTGATGAAGTTGTCCTTAATGGAAACCTACTTGATAAGTTGCCTATGATAAACAACCTATGTGTTAAAGATGTAAGAATGATGTATCTCCATCAATGCCAAAAGAGGAGCACTTGAAACAGCAACAAAGAAAAGAGAAAATAAAATATGAAGTTGAGGCATTTTTAGAAGGGTTAGCTGAGAGGCAGCAGAGACATCAGAGAAAACAGAGGCAAAGGAGATGAAAAAGGAGTAGCACCTGAAGATTAAACTCTATGTGGGAATACCTTGTGGCTATTCTCTGTAATTATGTATAGTATGAGTCTTTGCGTATGAAGTTAAAAGTGAAACCTTGTTGAGGAATCATGGTGGTGGGATTCGAATTCCAGGTTGAGACCTGCTTGAAGAACTGGCTTAGTTTGATATTTGCAGTCGTGGAACTATTTGGTTGAATATATGAGGGGCTTTCGAGGTACGGATGAAAATTTTGGGCATTCAGTGTATAAATTGAAGGAATTAATGGTTGCGGAGATATGATGGTTTTGATTGTAGCGAAGATGGACCGTAGTACAGTGATAAGCTTGCAGAATCAAGAACTTGAATGTGCAGTTAGAAGTGGAACTGTGACAGGATAGAACTCCGAACATGCAATGGAAGGTTGATATATTATATATATCATAAACAGATTTGAAGACAGAATGACATTGAATTGTCTTGAGTTGATGTTTGTAAGGAAATTACATCCACTGGTTCTCTTGAATTGTTCGAACAAACTCTGTTGAATTCATTCCCCTCATAGAGGAAGCCTGCGTATAACTAACTCTATCCTAATGGTAGTGAAAATCCCGTCCGAAGAGAACTACTTTTGTTCCTTTTTATTGAAAATCCTGCCGAAGATAGACCAGAGTTAACTAAGGAAGAAGGATAGCGCAAACCCAAATTAACCTTGGTTAATTACTGTTCAAAACCGTGAGTGGATTGGAAAACCCGGATTGCCCATATCGCACCGCTTTTGTGGGTTGAGCGGTATTCAAGAGGTTGGCTATGATTCCATAGAACGGGTGACACACGTCCCTGTACGACTCCACAAAATCGCTTGTCACTGCATGCCATCGCGCGTTATTGATCGACCCAGGATGACCAACGATATTGTTGAGCATCGTCGATCTGGAGGGAAGCCATCAGACGGTGGTCGTATGAGGAAGCTGCGCGAAGGATAACCAAAGTACGACGGCCATCGTGCGTTATTGTTCGTGCGTCTTCACTGAGCGATATCCATCCGATCAAATGAGGCGGCGCGACGCGATAACAACCGTCGATTGGAGACGACCGTTAACGTTGGGGCCCATATGCATGTATTAAGGGTATGGGACCCGATTTCCCTTCACATTATTGGTTCAATATATTTCATTGTTGTGTTATGTCGGATCTCAACCCCCAAGTCGAAGATTAAATATTATTAAAGGGTCCGAAAGGTTGTGGATAATGTTTGTTTATCAAATTCCACGAATTTGATAAATAAATTTCCAATAAAAGAAATAAAACCATCAGCGGTTCGTGGTTTTGACTCATGGTTTTACTAAAGGCAAAAACTATATAAGGAGAAAATGTTTATTGTACAAGGGGGAGCATGCGTAAGGGTGGTGAATGAATAAATTTCTCTATGGAATATCTGCATGGATGAACTTTGTTCTTAATTGATAAATCTGAATCTATGATACACCCATGGTTCTGATGATGGTTCAAGATCTCTAGATTTGATGATGATGAATCTGAAGAATGACCTACTGAAGGAGTGAGGAAGAACTGGCGCAATTATGCTAAAGAAAATGAATAAATCTGGGTAAGTCTTATAGATCTGGTCTGTTCTGCAAAATTCATTCTTTACAGATCTATAAGCTAGTTGGTTTTAGCGAAAGCGCCTATATACACGGGTTTGATTAATGAAAAGCGTGTATGGCAGTTAGGGCTTTTGAAGAATAAATACACAGAAGTATATGCAGATTTATTTGCAAGAAAGCGCGTATGTACGCGGCTTCAGTGAAGTAAAAGCGCATATGGAAGCTAGGGTTTGCTGAAGTGTGTGGAATGAAATGTCCGATCTGTTTTGTTGTTTTACTGCTATCTTTCAATGATGTATTCATACAGATCTGGGTTGTTTGAATGTTGATTATGCTGATTAAAGATCAAGTTGTTGGTTGATTGGTTGATGAGTCAATGAACGAATTGATGGGGTTATAAGTTTCAGTTTTATGTATGTTGAGCTTAAATGTATGGAGTGGGTCCATTCTGGAAATCTGATGAAAAGTGGCCTACAAGGTATCTTGTGTGGAAGCTGATGGATCCAGTATGAAAATTAACGAAACTTGGTCCACAGTTGCGAGATAATTTTCCGAGTCTACTAATAACCACATAAAGGAAAAGAAAAATAATTGTGTGCATTAATTATGACAACAAAGGTTTCTAAATAATTACAATAAAGAGAACAATAATAAACCTAGTGCAGTCACACATTCAAAAATTTATATATGAAAAACTCGAGGTGGAACTTTCATAGTAAAATCCATGAAATGCGAAACCTTGGTAGGCTAACAATTATTTTCATTAATCTTTTTAAAAATTACACTGTATTTGAAAACAAGAAAACTAATTATATTATGATGAATTTAAAATATAAACATATCATAAGAAATAAACCCCACACTGGATTAATAACTTCACTAATTTAAACCCACGGGGTCACTGTGTGTAGGTTACCCATTGTCCCCTCAAAAAAAATTTACAACAACCAACGAAAATATGCCCACATAGGGTTTGGGGGCGATGCAGAATTTAAACTTTGATATACATGAAATAGAGTAACCCCATTGAATCCATGTGGTGGAAAAGTAACACTACCATCGAAACCAAAACTAAAGCCCTAGTAAAAGTTATTGTCTGTAGCTTGTCGAACAAATTTATTCCTCTTTTTCCTCATTAAGTATTTCTTTTTTCGCTAAATCACAATGAGGGGTTTGGGGTAAAACCTTATATAGCTAAGAATAAAAGAACATAAGAAACAGTGCTTATAGTGAAGCACTCAAAATAAAGTCAGTTAGCAACACTATATAAAATTGGCATTTAACCTTTATTATAAGTAAGTGGGAGGTTAAAAAATCATATCAACTTCGAGGAAAAGTGATATGAAATAGATATGAAATAGGACTGAATAGTTTCCAAAGTGAATTGATTATTAACTTGATCGCTTAGTGTGGAACGCATAAGGGAGGCAATTGATTTTACGTGTTAATCCATAAATTAAGAAGAAAAATTAAATATTGATTTGCAGCAAATAAAAGATATAGAAGGAAATAAACGCGGATTATGGACTTCATCCCTGGTGGACTACGTCTCTAGGTCTGGTTTCAAGATGGGTGTCTATTTTATTAAGGAATGATCCAAGGAAGTATTTACACACAAATTCACTAGATTGAACATGCTCACAGGGACCTCTGGTCTCTTTCAACATAAATCTCCCTCTCCTAGGTTTCCAACGCCTGTCTCGGTACCTAATTCCGCCTCTGGACAACCAAAATACATGTGAAATAAAACTGACTCTCTCTTACATAATTTTGAATACAAGTCTTCAAAAGCACTCCATGCTTTCATGGAACAATTGTTAAGTTTTTATAATTACAGTCCAAGGTTCAGGTCGGAACTTTTGGGATTAGCATAGCATTTGGTTGATTGTATTAATTGGAATTAGATTTCGGTGGAATAAAAGTGTAACAACTTAGGAATTACGTTACATGATGTATAATTTTAAAACTGTGCATATTCATTTCAGAAACCCAAAATTGAACTTTGGATAAAAATAAACTTGACGATTAATCTCTTGGCGATGGTTGGATGAACGATTACCATGTGATATGGTGGTTCCAGTTCCCTAACTGCTGAGTGCCACATCACACTTCAAGCTCTGGCAGTTCTGCAAACGGTGCAGTCGACCTCATCCGCATGTGACAGTTGCTCTGATTGTTGCGGTCTTCTCACGGTTGGCTCCAAAAATTGTGCGGTAAATGTTCCAATATGTTCACATGCTGTCTACGCCCTACCCGACGGTCTTCTCTATGGCGGGTTGTCTAATATTAAAGGTTTATTACGTATGGTTTATAATCAGAGTAGAGGCAAATAATCTTTACATTATATAATGATATGGTACCGATCAAATAATGTTAATGTCTTTAGAAATATACTACAAATATTGTCTTCACCAAAAGACTGGATAATTGGATATACATTACCTCAGCATGTCATAAGAGATAACACATCATTGTATTATCATTTAGTAGTTTTGCATATGAGAAGGTAACTCAGAGAAATAAAACATAATTATTTTTTTGTTGAACATAAGTAGGGATCACTTAGTTTATTGGATGGAAGTACTTATAGTTAACATGATAGGATAAGATTTTATTTGTTTGGGAGCTTGATAGATCCATATTTTAAATAGGTATAGCTTGCTTTAATGATTAATAATTGTAGTTATTATTATTGTTTTATTATTATTTTTATCTAATCTGACGGAGTCCAAATATTATATTCTATTATTATTATTATTATTATTTATGTAATTTAACTATGTCAAATTTTTTATATAACATAACATAACATTACAATGTTTCTTCCATATTGAGTTAGAGAGCTCCTCTAGGTGCAACTAGGATTGTGTGTAGGTTCATTGAACTTGAATGCCCTTGAGATAATTTAATTCCCCAAAAAATGGTTTCCATCCTCAAATGAATTCCATAAAATTTGAACTAAAACATGGGTGATCTGAACCCCACTCAAACCAACAAGTTTAGTCTTCATGATAAATTTAAATTACTAATAAATAAAAGTACAACCAATGATAACAAACATGTTTCCTTACAATAAATTTGATCTGATTTTACCGTGGTTTAAATATGCAATTTAATTCCCCGAGGGGTAGGTGTGAGGACCACCAGGTGCTCATATATTGCAATTATCCTAGCTTTTATTGAAAACCAATATGAAATTTCTCCCACTACTATTACACTCCAATCCATATGATTCAACCATCTATATTTTTTTTGGTAGTTAAGTTTAGCCTGGGCTTGAGCTAACCTATTTATTAGATGGAAAAAATATAGATCAACCCATTTATTGGATCACAGAAGACAAACCCACACACCCGCAATGGGATGCTTATCACCAGGATCATGTGAGGATTTGGAAGGTTTGGACACCCTTTTGGAATTTAATTCTCCAAAAGTGGCTTCCATCCTCAACCCCTCACCATAAGGTTTCAACCTATGACCTGGTTGAGACTAAACCCCATGTAAATGGTGATGAACAAAGAGAACACCTCCCAACCATAAAATCTCATATGAAGGAGCAACCTGCCACCACAATAACTGTGTAGCATTAGTTTCCAATGTGTTACATATATATTATTATTATTATCCAATTTTAAGGTCAGGACAAAATCCAAATTGGTGTATGAAACCCCCTTGTTTGTGGGACAAGGGACTCACCTCCTCGCAACCATTTGCTTGCTAAGTTGGGAAGGCTCTTAAGTCTAGGAAGACATATATACTAACCATTAGGCCCACTTAGGAAAATAGAGAATGCTAGTCTATGCATACTAGTTACAAAAATAACAAAAAAAAAAAAAAAAAAATACAATTCTGAAATACAGTTAATTATCAAATGCATTACTCTTAATGCTAATTCACAAATGCATGAATTTTCACACTCTTAATTCTAATTCACATATGCATAATTTTTCACACACTTCACTTACTTTCATAGAAATAAATTTAAATACTAAAAATATATATAATAAATAAAATAAGATTTCTAATTTTATAAAAATAAAAGTTAAAAAAAAATAATTAAAAATATTCTTACATCTATTTTTCAATAAATAAATAAAACAATTATTTTAAAATAATTATCGATTTTTTTATTAATTTATAAAATGTTTTTAACAATTAAATCTTAAGTTTATATAATTTACACAATTTATAATTTCGATGTATATATATAAAAGCCTGTAATATACAAAAAGTCAAGAAATACATTATCAATACATTATCAATACTAGGTAAAATAGTTTCTACATGTTACCTGCCCCAGCCCGAAACCAACTTTACATGTAATTTGAGAGAATTAATAACATTTTTAGAAAATAATAACCACGCAAAAGTACGTTTCGTAAACTACACAGCACATCACCGTAAACAGTTATGAAAGAGTTTTAAACTTAATAAACGGGAAAAAAACCCTCTGACGGGCATTTTGCCCGTCGATTTCCAACTCTCGCGGGCGAGGGAAGCGTGAGATTAGAAATTTACGCAATGCTTTTTAGTTACAACGAAACCGACAAAAGCATGTGAACGCACTTACGAAAATTGCCGTAGTCTAATCAAGAGTGTTTTTTGGGTTGAAAATCATGGAAATTCGGTTACGATGTTAAGAAAATTTGGTAGAGGTTTTTGTAAATTCACTTTACAACTATCAAACTTTAATATTTCGGTGTTCCAGAGATTTTGGATGGTTTTAAATTTATTTTCACCATCAAAATTATAATTCAAACACTGTTATTATAAAATTTCTTAAATTTTTTAATCTAAATTCCCACCTATTTTGACAGTTCCGGCAATTAATCCCTCTCGTTAAACAACTATATGAATGAAAATTAGCGTAACATACATCTAAAGCAAATAGAGAGATGCCCTGAGAACCGTTCATATATATAAGTGGAGAAAGTAATTATATGACCCTGGACATATGCGGTCAACAACAAAACCAAAGGTGGTGCCATTTTCTGAATACAAAATTAGTAATTGTCTGCATGCCTGACGTGGGACAGGAGTACAATTTTAAACATTGTGTTGTTATCACTGCAAATGCTGTAAGCAAAACACTTGCGCCACCTGCCCGCTGAAAGGCATTGTTTTTTTCTTGTCTTCCTCGTGACGCGTTGACAACAAAGAAATGATGAACAACTTCATACGCTTGGGGGCTGGAATTTTAGGTCTGTCAGAGCCACTAAATCCCTAATATTAAGAGGTGCCTCAGTCCTCTATAGGCATAGATATGAATTTCTGTTTTTATAGATCACATCAAACCTATTTTGTTACATTGGAGATAGTCTTGTTAGTCGTATATGAACTAAATTGTTAATCATGTCCACTGATTTCTCTGATTTCACATGACATCACAGGAAGTGCTTTTGCTTTGCTCATGTTTGGTGCACCAATGTGAGTATAGTCTGCAAAACCCTAAAATTCAACCACGAATAAAGCACCATATGGGGTGTGAGACTGATTCGATTTTGTGTCATATTGGTGAACAGTACAACATTCAAGAGGGTGATAGAAAAGAGAAGTACCGAGAGCTTTTCGGGGTTACCATATACGATAGCGCTCTTCAATTGTCTTCTCTACACGTTCTATGGGTCCCCTCTCATCAGCAACGGGTGGGATAACATTGTAGTTATGGTTGTCAATGCCATTGGCCTCCTTCTCGAATGCTGCTTTGTTTGCATCTATCTTATATTCGCTCCACCTAAACCCAAGGTAAATATTTGAATTTCACCATACTTCTTGTCATGTAAATATTCACTGAAGAGCAGACTGGGTAAAATTAACGCAATCTCGAGAAACTGCGCTTACCGTCTCGGTCTCTATAAAATGTTGTAGAGGAAAATGGCCGGGATGGTCGCGTTTGTGTCGGTGGTGTTTGCGACTATTGTGATAGCTTCATTTTGTGGTGTACACGACCACAAGCAGAGGAAGGTCCTTGTAGGAACCACAGGAATGGTAGCGACTGGCATTCTCTACGCTTCGCCGCTATCCGTCATTGTAAGCATTACCCTGCCCTGTCTGGTTTTCATAATTATGGGCACTATACCATAATTTTGGTAATTATGGTGCAATAAAAAATCTCAAAAGGTAATGAAAGCTACTGATAGTGCCTGTTGTTAATGTCTTTTTACAGTGTTTATTACTATTCAGAGACTAGTAATCCATTCGAAGAGCGTGGAATTCATGCCGAGCTTTTATTTCTCGTTGTTCGCTTTCCTCGGAAGTGTGCTGTGGATGGTGTATGGCGCTCTCAGCAGAGACATTCTGATAATGGTAATGTAATAATTAAATTGTTGTTACGAGTTTATATGTTGAAATTCATGTGATCAGTTTATTTGACCCAACAATATCGCGCATTAAGAACCGTTAATTTGAAGCTACCGCTAAGTTATTTGTTGCTTTCTGTGTACTTCATATTTTGGGCAGGCACCAAATTTTGTTGGAGTGCCATTGGGTTTGGCTCAAATGGTCTTATACTATTTTTATCGCAACAAAAAGAGGCCACGTGTTGAAGATGCAAAACTAGTGGATGGAGGCTGTCCAGTAGAACCGAGAACGGAGAAATGCGAGGAAAAGAGTGAGGAGGACAAAGGAAAATGTCAATCCGATGAACCAGACATCGAAATGCAGTTGAACATATGAGCAGGGGAGGGGGTGAAACACAACTCTATTCAACATGCATGTTCATAAGCATCTTCATCGAATTGTTTCATCCGCGATTACTGTTTATACCAATAGCTGTCCAAAAATATAACAATTGATAATTATTATCCGTGTATGCATCCGCATCTCTCATTGTTTCATCCTTGATTACTGTTTATGCATCTTTAGTGACGTGAAGAAATTTCGGTATGAGAGCCAGATGTTTAGAAAAACAAATTTTAAATTAAAGTACCATATTATTTATCAAAACACGTATCAAATTTCGCATGAGTTATCAATTTGGGATGATTTATCAAAACTCTTATATTTCAGAATTGAAGCATTAAGAATCCCTAAAATACCATTTAATTTTAATTTTCTTTTAGTCTCTAAATCTTTCTCATACCTCATTTTCTCTTTAAACTTAGAAGTAACAATATTTTTAACGCTATTAATATTTTTCAAAGAAATATTTTTGTGGATCTCCCAATGGTTTGCCCATGCCCTCGTATATTTATACCAACCTCCTTTGAGCCTTAGGTGGTTTTGGCTGGAATTTAAAGCTAGCTTACGAAGTCTATGCTCTCCCATGTTATTGATTTTGTGCTTATACAACAGAAGCCTAGTCATAGCTAGGCTCTCGATAGGCGGAATACCCACTTCTATAAGGAGAATATGATACGGTGTATTACTTTTAATTTTGAGGTTATAAGTTATAAAACGCTTCTAGATTTTCTCAATATTTCTCCAGGATTCTCTAGAGATGTTTCTAACCCAAACCTCAGATACATACAGGATAACATGAGTGACTAAAGTTTCAAAGAGGAGATTCTTTTTATCCCATATCACAATGTTTTCCGCTTTACAATTATTTTCAAGACCAAAATAAGCTTTCCACCCTCCATTAATCCTCTTCTCAATGCTATAGTTCCAGTTGAGCTTGTGATGAATATCAATTCCTAGGTACTTGTAAGAAGACACTTACTCCAAGTTTCTATTGTCATATGAAAAATTAGCGTAAGTTTCCTTCGTGGATTTGGTAATCATAAATTTTGTTTTATCAATGTTAGAAATCATATCCATGGTAGAGCATAAATCCTGAAGAAGTCTTAGTTGCTTATTAAGACTAGATCGACACCTTGCCAGAAGAACAATATCATTAGCATAGAGAAGAAGGATAATGACTATTGCAGCTAAGATCGTGGCAGCACAACCTTCTTCCTCTAAGCAACCTTCTAGCTTATCGATGTAAATGCCAAATATGGTAGGGGAGAGGGGGCAACCTTGTTGAACTCCGATATTACACTTAATGTCTTGCGACCACCCCTCATTTCTCTTAAACTTGCAATTACCTTCTCTTATAACCTTATAGCGACATCTCTCAACTCGAAAGGAACCTTTAGCTCTTCTAATCTATACTATAGGTTATTTCTAGGCAATGCATCGAAAGCCTTTCTAAAGTCCACAAAGCAACAAAAGAGATTGGATTTATCATTACGACATTCCTCCACAATGATCCTAAGCGTAACAAGGTTGTCCGTTGTTGAGTGTTGCCTTCTAAAACCTACTTGGCCTTTAGCCCACTTACCTTCACTTTCAAGCCATATGCTCATCTTATTTTCCAAAATAATATCATATAACTTGGCTAAGAGAGGGCTAATCATAATAGTCCGACAATTAGAGGGGTTATTTGTATCTCCAATTTTAAAAATACGAATAATGAGGTTGTGAGTCCATGGTTTGGGGAACCCTTTCTTGACTGCTTGATTGAAAAGCTTGGGGGTGTGAGGGATGAGGACAAGACCTCCAATTTTTAAGTTTTTTGCTTGGTAACCTTCAATGTCCTTATCTTTTCCATTAGCCACGTGATTAACCCCAAAATCTATGTTTTCTAATGAGAAAAATTCTTCCATTGTGACCATGGTTTCAAAGTTATCTATGACATTTGGAGATTCATAAAGTTTTTTAAGATAAGAATTCGAGACGTGTAAAGAAATTCTTTTATTATCTCTTTTTTTTCTAGTTAGTTTTTATAATTAATATATATTGAAAAGGAAAGAGTGAAATGTGAAAATAATAATTATTAATGTTATAGATTAGAATGAATTTAAATTTGATAAAATTTTATAGTTTGAAATAAATTTAATTTGCATAAATCGGTATATATATATATATATATATATATATATATATATATATATAGTGTAGAGAGTTGTGAGACGTCTTTTACAGCTGGGTATGAGGGAGGTGTGTTAATCTTAAAATGATCATTTTTTTAATAAATAAAATTAAAATAATTTCTAAATTATAAAGAAATGTTAGGTATAGTAAAAAAATAAAGGTGAATAAATATATTTGGTTAGTTTTAATTAAACTATTTATAAAACTATAATAATGTCTATCTTATTATGTTAATTCATAGAACGATAAATTATAATGTATAAGGAAATCTGACCTTGGTGGTTAAAATGTAGAATTATGTTAAAAAATAATAATAATAAAAATGATGTAAGTAATAAAAAATTATTTTTTCACTCCTCTTGAAAATTACAGCAAAGTATAACATGCAATTTTTCCTTTGTGAGAAAAAATAAAAATATTAAATGGATTCAATTCAGCTTTCTATATTATAAGTTATAAATTCAATTCAACTTTCTATAACAAATACATATCATGGTTTTTTTTCAAGCATTTTTTTCAATGAATTTTGTTAAAAAAAGATAGATATTTTTAAGAATAATTTTAAGAAAAGTAGTCGTTTGTAAAGTTCAAGTTTCTATAAGTATTTTGGTGTGTTGAATTCATTGATGCAGTTAAAAACATATCTGAAACAACAAAAAATCAAAATCTAATTTAAAATTGTATTTCTAGATTATCAAGGAACAAAAAATTTTGTCTATTAGTTCAATTACACCATAAAAATGTACATATCACATTAAAGTAAATTTAAACTAGAAATTGCCCCATATGTTGTAAAGGAAACACCATAAGGGTGTTGTAGCATATGAAAGGGTAGCATAGAAGAAAGAACCAAACATGTAGCCACTAGTATCTCTAAAAGGGAAGAAGTTGACGGACTATAAGAAAGACATGCCATTAGACGATTAAACTTGCATGTCGGTCCAAACTTACATATACCATAGTGGTTTTAATAGGTTCTAGTCCATCATTTAGGAGGAATGCAATTATTTCTCATATTGATGTTTTTAGGTTGTTTATTTACTCTAATATAATGTAACCCTTTATCAAACTCGTCCCTTACATCTATTGCTTTCCCACCTAGAATTATGTTTTCTACACATCCTTTTCTTAATTCCTGGTTATGTAACTTAACAATAGAGAAATTCCTATTAAGAAAAAAAATAGGATAAGGATCATCAACTAAATTTAAATGGTATTTCTTTTTCATTTGATGAAGTTATGCAATTAATAACCTTCTATCTTTCTTGAGTGCCCATGTTGGAACCATGATTTTTATGCTCCAAATAAATGAAAACAAGTCAAGGAAAATGGTTGAATGTAATTATTTTTCTATAATCTCAGGAATTGCATTATTGACATGACAAGAGTATCCATCGTATCCGGTTCTCTTTTTTTCGTCATCTATTGTAGTTTCCAAAGAATTCATTGTTGCATCATTGACACGACAAGAGTATCCACCATATCAGGTTCTCTTTTTTTGGTTATTTATTGTTTTTTCCTAAGAATTCACTGTAGAGATAGCAAATATATTTTTCCTTAGCAATTATTGAACAAAGACCCTCATTTGGTTTTTTGTTTAAACATCCATACGTATTTTCACAAGAAAGGCTTTTGTTTAAAGTATTTTCCTACTTGGATGGTTGGAATTTATCCACACCCTATTTGTATATGTTAAATTTATTTGGGATTCAATATTTCTTACAACTGATATAGCTCTCTTGGGTTTCATTTAGATCCATTTACATTGTTCCCCAATTCAAACCCTAGCAAACATTTGTATCATTCGAATTTGTATTAGTTTGTGCATTCGATCATCTCGATCATATTGACCTGCATCCAATGATTTTGGATATATTATAAGAATATCAAGTTGAAGCTAAAATATGAATCTTTTGAACTCAAGGGTGTTGAAAATATCAAATTACCATACTCTACCATAAGTATGGTAAATTTGAATAATGAACATCCTCACATTTGGTCATTGAATCCTAAGAAGGACTATGAGGATATACTAGGATACCAAAGCCCTTTTAATTAGTGATATCAGGAACCCATGAACAAGTGATTAAAGTTTCTTTAGAAATTCAAATGTTTGTCCAAATAAAAATCTTCATGAGTTCACTTTTAAATAATAAAGTTTTAACACAGAAGATGCTCAATTTGTAAAGGTGGACTTTAATACTTTCTCAACCTCTACATTTTTTGTAAGCTTGGTAAGACTACATCTTCATCATGTCCAATATGAACGTGTGACTTCACTTCAAGGAGTGCCTTAACACAACACTGGATCACCATCTATCCAAGACCCCCCAATACCCCCCATGGACTTAATGAATACATATGACACTTAAAACACAAATTCTAAGAGGAAGACAAAGCAATATTCAAATCAAAATTACAAAAGCTCTTGTGTGGTGTGAATTCATGTCTCTTATTCTTTGCATTTACTATTCTATTTGCAATTGTTATTTATCAATGGAAGATTAAATTATTTTAAAATATTGTGAATGAAGAGTAGGAATTGTGGTAAGAGTGATTGTAACAACATATAATTGTGGTAAATTAACAACACCAATGTACCATTCAATTTATTACCACAACCTTAATCAATGACATAAGAAATGAAACACAATATTTATAATGAAAATAAAATATAATATTAGGAGATAAATCCACTATTAAGAAGGCACAATAATCATCTTTAAATGTGTAATTAAAATTTCATATGACTATATGACTATTTATAGTCCAAATTCATTCCGCAATGTTAATTGGTAAAATCAAAATTGATTAACATTATATGCATAGTTACTTCACACAATAAATATAATTTTTTTTTTTGAAAAATATATTACGTTGCTAATTTACTTTAAATATAAAATTTCTCAACTTTAAAATAAATATAACAAAATAAAATATGTTTTATTCATATTACATATTTTAAATTAAAATAATATTACATATTTGTTTAACTAGCTTTTAATTACATTTACAATTTAATATGCTTTATGAAAACATTGTTTATTATTACTATTATTTTAGTTATAGTTATAAAAATCTAAATAGAAAACAATTTTTTTTCCATTTACAATAATCCACACACACACACACACACATATATATTTTATAAGTATTTTTCTTATTTCTCTAAGTTTTAATTTCATTTTATGGATATTCCTACTCTATCTTTCCAATTCTTAAATATATACAATACTCAATTACTTGAAATAAAAGTAAATTCCCAAAAATATAAAGTTGATTTCACCCATACAAATACTTGGACTTTACACATTTAACAAATACTTAAATACATACAATACTCAATTACCCAAAATAAAATTAAATTCTCCAAAATATAAAACTCACTTCACCCATACAAATATTTGGACTTTACACATTTAACCAATAACAAAATGGCCAAGTTCAAGGAAAACAATAAGTGGGTATAAAGTGTAAAACTGATCTAAAGAAGAAAAATACATGGAATTAACACGTTTATCAAATAGAAGTAGATAATTCTTAATCAAATATAAAATAAATAAATGTTTTCCAAGCCTTTATCAATCTTGAAACCCATGATAGCTTAGCTTGCAAGAATACATAGAGGAGATTTTTGAAAAGGTGCATATGGTGCAAAAGGCACCGTTTTCAAATAAAACTATCACAACCATATAACTGGAATCAGTGCCAAATGGAAAGCAAAGATTCAGTTCATTGCCTTGTTGTAGCCGTAGCATGGACCCAAAACAAATTAACACAAGGAATAAGAAAATAAAATTTCCAGAATTTAGAATGGAAGCGCTGCCAAATGAAAAACAAAGTTTTAGTTCATTGCCTTTTTATTTTTTCTATAGCAACCGTAGCATGGATTGAAAACAAATTAACCCAAAGAATAAGAAAATAAAATTTCCAAAATTTAGCATGGAAGCGTTGCCAAGTGAAAAACAAAGATTCAGTTCATTGCCTCTTTATTTTTGTTGTAGCAATTGTAGAATGGGACGAAAAAAAATTAACCCAAGGAATAAGAAAATAAAATTTTCATAATTTAGCATGGACCAAAAACAAATTAACCCAGGTCGAAAGTTTAAGGAATAAGAAAAGAAAATTTCCAGAATTTAATTAAAATGAAAAGTTCAGAGTAAACTCACAAACAAGAAAGCCTGGAAGAATAATGCTCGTCATGTCTCGAAAAAAACCACTTTCAAATAAAGCTACCACAACCATATAAACCTAAACCCTTCCAAATAAAAAAAACTAAGATTCAGTTCATTATAATTGGACTAGAAAAGCCACTACTAAAACAAACTAAGATTCAGTTCATTATAATTGGACTAGAAAGCCACTACTAAAATGAAAAGCTCACTGTAAACACCCACAAGAACAATAAAGCTTGTCATGTCTCGAAAAAGCCCTGCTTTCAAATACAGGTACCACAATCATATAAAAGGAAGCCCTGCAAAATAAAAAGAACAAAGATTCAGTTCATTATAGTTGGACTAGCAAACTGCTGTGAATTAAAGGAAACAAAAACGCAATGGTTGTAAGAAGTTACAAATTCACACAATAGGGAGGAAGGGCTTACCGAACGGCTTAACTATTTTTTTTTTTTTTTTTGTATTTATAAATTTTAACTATTAGTTTGTTAGTTTGTGTCTTTAACTATTAACTACTGTTGATCTTATGGTGTAAAATTTTTCAATCGTCTAACATTTTATCTAATGGTGCAGATTTGTACAGAGTGGCATCTAAGAAATATTTTTTCAAATAATAATGCCTTACGACATAATAATAATAATTCACATTGGTAACCATTGATATTTTAAAACATAAAATTAATAAATTTAATTAATGAGCATATTATTAGAAATAAATATATTTCTATAATTGCATATAAAATATAAATAATAACTCAAAATTAAGATTAATTTTAGCATATGAATTAAAGTATTAATTCATATTATTATATTTCAAAACTTTATATTTAAATTTAATTAACAAATATATAAAAATTTAACACTAACGATAAAATTATATATAAAACATTAAAGAATTAAATTTAAAAAATAAAAAATATCTTCAGAAAATAATATATATATATAAGAGAGTATATAATTATACGAATTATTAGAGTTTTAATTATATATATAGGTATTATGCATATTAGATTAAAAAAATATTTAAAAAAAATGTGAAACAAAAATGATATATATATATATATATATATATATATATATATATGGGCTATGCATATTACATTAAAAAATAAAAAATATTGTGAAACAAAAATTCCATATATATATGGTTTATATGTGAAAGGAAAATGCTAAGAGTATAGATATGTAACTATATGAGTGACTAGGGGTGTTATATATATATATATATATATATATATTATTAGCAATTAGTATAGATATATCTTAACTCCACATTTATTAAGAGCTAAAAGGAATAGGAGCAGACATTCCTAAAAATATTGCACCATGAGGGTTACATCCTTTTGAGCTCTCGGTAGATATACACTTAATAGAGCTCCATGCTAGTTGATATTACAATTGAGTGTGAAGGAGGCTTGGTAAATGTATTTTATTCACACTCTCAACAACAAATAAAACATTTCAGTCCATGTAATAAATACATGTAGTTATATAATTTTATATCAATTTATAGAGAGATAAAAAAACAAAATTATATTTTCACTTTTGAGTGTAATGAAAATGTATAGTTCTTTTTCCTTGATCGGGGTGTAACAGGGGAGGTTGGAGCCTAACCAATGTGTTGGTGACCATAGCCTATCGCATGGGGAGGACGACCAACGCGTGGAGAGAGCATCCAAGTGAAAGGAGGATAACAGATGGCGGGACCTCCGACACCAAACGTCATAAATGAGAAGTACACCCATGCTCCGGCTGGGTCAGCCAGTAGGGCTGTCAGGAAATTTTTGGAAAAAGAGTAGGGGGAGCAGTAATATGCATGGTAATGTTTGGATTTGTGCACTGTGGTTTTGTTTCGAAGCTGGTTGCGCCTGCAGGGATTTTCTCCAACGACGGTTAAGGGTGACAAGCCAGGTAGACAATTGGTATGTATCATCATAGTTACCCTCTGAGACACACATTTCTATCTTCGTCGAATGTGGATAATGGTAATGGTATTCTTAGATTATTTGTTTGAATGAAGATTTGGTCGGTTCTGGTATGAACAAATGCAGAAGGTTGATGAAGCTGGCTGTACGTTTATTCTTCCTCAGCGGGTTTTTTTTCCGTTACCCAAATATTTGGTTAGAACTTGGTCTCAGTTTTCGTTTCCTCATTCTGATCCTTGTATTGTTAAGATCATGGTTCTAAAATTATGCTATAATTACTGGTTGTTGCAGCTTTTTAATGGGTTGGTTCAGTTCTTTCACGGTATTTTTTTGTATATGGGTTTTAGTAAGGTTTCTTTCCCTGTCAAAAACTTCTCTATAACTATGCAGCAATGGTATATATTAGTCTTTGTCTCTCCTTTTCCTGTTTATATTGTCTTCTTTGATAGGAGGTCGGATAAATTTTGGAAAATTGCAGATAAATGTCGCCTATTGACAGTTCAAATGGTTTTCCTTTTTTATGGTTGAAGGACTTTCTTACAGCAGAGTTTTTTTTTCTCCTTTCTGTTCAACTTTGGAAATTATGTTAATAGGGTCCTGAAGTTGATATGTGGGAAATATTTTTTGCCTTATTATCTCTGTATTGGTATATGGACTTTCGTCTTGCCTTTTAATTCTCTGCCCATCTCTATCTCCTGTCATGGCTAAAATCTATGGGTTTCTCCTCAATTCTTTCTTTCCCAGTTGGATTGTATTAGTGTCTAGTCTCTCTTTTAATCTCATGTATTTCTCATGGAGCCTAACTTGGGTGATGGAACCTCTCTGCATTCCAAGTCTCGAATCTTGTCTAGGAATCTGACTGGTGTTGTTTTTTGGATGGTAGCTTTAGCAGATTCCTTGTCAGGTTACTTTAACATGGTTACAAGAGGAAGGAAGCCCCCTAGAGGAAAAGGCAAGCAACCTACTTCTGAGCAGCATCAAAAAAGAGGAAGAAAATCTGCGCAGCAACATCTGGAACCACTAGTTCAAACATTTACATCAGAAATCCCAAGTTCAGTACGCTCCCACATTAATGGTTGGGAAACAGAGGTTTTAAACAACTTGGATAGGGAAGATGAAATGGATTCTGAGGACATGCAGAATGCGGTCAACGACACAGGGCACACACGGGACCGAATTTCCTTGTTTCAAAAGTCAGTTAGAACTTACTGGTTAATCAAATGCCTGCTAGCTATGGCAGTCATGTCAACAGCAGAAACTAAGATGGAATCAACTTTGGCAGATATTAACAGGAACATCCAGGAAATCAATCTTTCACAATTGCATCAGTATGTGAGGCTCGGAAGGTTGGAGAAGGAAATCAAGTCTATGCAGCAAATTGCAATTGAATTAGTAGGGTCCAGTGCCAAAGATCCGGCACCAGTGGAATTTGAGGAAGATTAATGGTTTCATGATCAAATGTCTTACTTTATTTTTAGGGGCTAGTACTTTTTCTGTATATGTTGTTATCTCCAGACTTAGATATTAAGTAGTGTCATATATGGTATATATTGTTAACACTTTCTATGTTTTGGTTGACATACTCTGAACTTCGATGGCTGAAATACTTGGTTTCCTGCGGGCAGGTCGAGGTCTAGTTTTGTATATTTTTTCTTGGATTTTATTAATAGAAAATGGAAGGAACTACCTAAGCCTACAAAAAAAAAGAAAATGTATAGTTCTTTTACATTTTAACTGTTGTAGCTAAATATTTTAATATCAAATTTATATATATGTATATAGAGAGATTAATTTTTTTTTTGTCTAAGTAGGGGATGATTCACCTCGTGATGCGAATATACTCTAGATTAATTTTATCTTTACTTTTATTAAGTGTTTCTATTTTCTAATGTCATTAGAAATGTGGCTCTGTGAAAGGAGCCTAGTGGAACTTTATGGTAAAGACAATGATGAATGGAAATAAAATGACATGTTTAAAAAGTTATGCAAAATGACCAGGAGTAATGAATTTCAACCTCTAGACAATTAGGAAAAAACTATATCTTTCTCTCTCCCTAGAGAGGATGAAACCCCCATCTTAGTGGGAAAAATCTAAGGATGGGAAAATTTGGGTGGAGGATGAGGAGAGAATAGTGGTGAGAACTTTGGTACCTTAAATAGGATGATGTGAAGGTTGGAATGAAGTTTCCTGGACTCAGGTCTTCTTTAGCTGGACACAGAGCTAGTGGAACCCTCGGAAGAAAAGCCTTGATGAAAGAAATTTAGAATTGGACTAAGTGAAGTCTTGAGGTTTTGTAATAAGATAACTTAATGGTTTTTTTATAAGACTAAGTAAGCAAGCTCGGGGGGAGACTAGATGTCATTTCCAATCTCATGGTTGGGTGGTGTGGTCATCCTAATTAACTTTTCTTTCAGTTGGGACTAAACACAAATAATTATCTCTTCAATTTTCTTTATTACTTATACAAATTAGTCTGTGTATTAGTTGTCTATGAACATGGATAAATTGCATAACTGTTTGAATCTTATGTACGGAAGTAAATATAGTATAAATTCTTCCAATTATCTTTCATTAGCTGTATCCAAATTTAAACATGTGAGTTCCTTTGGTTTTAATAGAAATATCATAGTGTTGTATAAAACAAAACAATCTCTTTGGAGGAAAATGGTGATGTATGATTACATGCATTAGCTAGTTATACAAGCATAATAACCTTCTGATTATGAAATAACTTCTTGTAAATCATTATGAAAGTTCTAGTTAAGTCCTCGAAGCTATGAGCGCAAGACTTGTTGGGGATGTCTAGAATAAAACAAACCCTTAAGTAACAATACCCTACCGGCAAAGGACGTGCCTGAGATAGCCGAAGTCCCATTTTCAGCCAGATACTGACAACTTCCAATAATAAATAAAAAGAAAATAACATATTTATATAGTTAACAATTCATTTATTTAATTAAGGAGTTGCGAGATAATTTTCCGAGTCTACTAATAAACACATAAAGGAAACGAAAAATAATTGTGTGCATGAATTATAACAACAAAGGTTTCTAAATAATTACAATAAAGAGAACAATAATAAACCTAGTGCAGTCACACATTCAAAAATTTATATATGAAAAACTCGAGGTGGAACTTTCATAGTAAAATCCATGAAATGCGAAACCTTGGTAGGCTAACAATTATTTTCATTATTCTTTTTAGAAATTACACTGTATTTGAAAACAAGAAAACTATATTATGATGAATTTAAAATATAAACATATCATAAGAAATAAGCCCCACACTGGATTAATAACTTCACTAATTTAAACCCACGGGGTCACTGTGTGTAACTTACCCATTGTCCCTCAAATAAAATTTACAACAACCAACAGAAAATATGCCCATATAGGGTTTCGGGACATTAAAATTTAAACTTTGATATACATGAAATAGAGTAACCCCATTGAATCCATGTGGTGGAAAAGTAACACTACCATCAAACCAAAACTTAAGCCTAGTAAAAGTTATTAACTGTCGAACAAATTTAGTCCTCTTTTTCCTCATTAAGTAGTTTTTTTAACCCTAAATCACAATGAGGTTTTGGGGTAAAACCCTTATATAAGCTAAGAGGCAAAAGGAACTTGAAAAGAGACAATGTGGCATCTGGTGAGAACTCGAGAATGGAATTCTAGTCATAGCCTTGTAGCAAAAGTTTGGAAAAGAACCTAACCTTCATTATAAGTAAGTGGGAGGTTAGAAAATCATATCAACTTCGAGGATAAGTGATATGAAATAGGACTGAATAGTTTCCAAAGTGAATTGATTGTTAACTTGATCGCTTAGTGTGGAAGGCATAAGGGAAGAAATTGATTTTACGTGTTAATCCAGAAATTAAGAAGAAAAAATAAATATTGATTTGCAGCAAATAAAGGATGTAGAAGGAAATAAACATGGATTATGGACTTCGTCCCTCGTGGACTACGTCTCTGGGTCCGCTTTCAAGATGGGTGTCTGTTTTATTAAGGAATGATCCAAGGAAGTATTTACAAACAAATTCACAAGATTGAACATGCTCAGAGGGACCTCTGTTGTCTTTCAACATAAATCGCCCTCTCCTAGGTTTCCAATGCCCGTCTAAGTACCTAATTCTACCTCCGGAGGACCAATATACAAGTGAAAGAAAATTGACTCTCTCTTACATAATTCTGAATACAAGTCTTCAAAAGCACTCCCTGCTTTCATGGAACAATTGTTAAGTTTTTATAATTGCAGTCCAAGGTTCAGGTCGAAACTTTTGGGATTAGCATAACATTTGGTTAATTGTATTAATTGGAACTAGATTTTGGTGCAATAAAAGTGTAACACATTAGGAACTACGTTACGTGATGTATAATTTTAAAATTGCGCATATTCATTTCAGAAACCCAAAAATGAACTTTGGATAAAAATAAATTTGACGATTAATATCTTGGCGATGGTTGGATGAACGATTACCATGTGATATGGTGGTTACAGTTGCCTAACTATTGAGTGCCACATCACACTTCAAGCTCTGGCGGTTCTGCAAACGGTGCAGTTGACCTCATCCGCATGTGACAGTTGCTCTGATTGTTGTGGTCTTCTGGCGATCGACTCCAAAAATTGTGTGGTAAATGTTCCAATATGTTCACATGTTGTCTACGCCCTGCCCGACGGTCTTCTCTGTGGCGGTTTGTCTAATATTAAAGTTTTATTACGTATGGTTTATAATCAGAGTAGAGGCAAATAATCTTTACATTATATAATCATATGGTAGTGATCAAATAATGTTAATGTCTTTAGAAATATAGTACAAATATTGTCTTCACCAAAGGACTGGATAATTAGATATACATTACCTCAACATGTCATAAGAGAACACATCATTGTATTATCATTTATTAGTTTTGCATATGAGAAGGTAAATCAGAGAAAGAAAAGAAAATATTTTTTTGTTGAACATAAGTAGGGATCACTTAGTTTATTGGATGGAAGTACTTATGTAACATGATAGGATAAGATTTTATTTGTTTGGGATCTTGATAGATCCATATTTAAAATAGGTATAGCTTGTTTTAATTATTAATAATTGTAATTATTATTATTGTTTTATTATTCTTATTCTCTAATCTGACGGAGTCCAAATATTATATTCTATTATTATTATTATTATTATTATTATTATTTATGTAATTTAACTATGTCAAAATTTTTATATAACATAACATAACATTACAATATTTCTTCCATATTGAGTTAGACAGCTCCTCTAGGTGCAACTAGGATTGTGTGTAGGTTCATTGAACTTGAATGCCCTTGAGATAATTTAATTCCCCAAAAAATGGTTTCCATCCTCAACTGAATTCCATAAAATTTGAACTAAAACATGGGTGATCTAAACCCCACTCAAACCAACAAGTTTAGTCTTCATGATAAATTTAAATTACTAATAAATAAAATTACAACCAATGATAAGAAACATGTTTCCTTACAATAAATTTGATCTGATTTTACCGTGGTTTAAATATGCAATTTAATTCCCCGAGGGGTAGGTGTGAGGACCACCAGGTGCTCATATATTGCAAGTATCCTAGCTTTTATTGAAAACCAATATGAAATTTCTCCCACTACTATTACACTCCAATCCATATGATTCAACCATCTATATTTTTTTTGGTAGTTAAGTTTAGCCTGGGCTTGAGCTAACCTATTTATTAGATGGAAAAAATATAGATCAACCCATTTATTGGATCAAAGAAGACCAACCCACACACCCGCAATGGGATGCTTATCACCGGGATCATGTGAGGATTTGGAAGGTTTGGACACCCTTTTGGAATTTAATTCTCCAAAAGTGGCTTCCATCCTCAACCCCTCACCATAAGGTTTCAACCTATGACCTGGTTGAGACTAAACCCCATGTAAACTAATTGGTCTACACCTCATGGGTTAATCACCTAGTATCACCCAATATCAAATGGTGATCTAGTACTTACACAGAGAACAAAGAGAACACCTCACAACCATAAAATCTCATATGAAGGAGCAACCTGCCACCACAATAATTGTGTAGCATTAGTTTCCAATGTGTTACATATATATTATTATTATTATCCAATTTTAAGGTCAGGACAAAATCCAAATTGGTGTATGAAACCTCCTTGTTTGTGGGACAAGGGACTCACCTCCTCGCAACCATTTGCTTGCTAAGTTGGGAAGGCTCCTAAGTCTAGGAAGACATATATACTAACCATTAGGCCCACTTAGGAAAATAGAGAATGCTAGTTTATGCATACTAGTTACAAAAATAACAAAAAAACAAAAAAAAATTACAATTCTGAAATACAGTTAATTATCAAATGCATTACTCTTAATGCTAATTCACAAATGCATGAATTTTCACACTCTTAATTCTAATTCACATATGCATGATTTTTCACACACTTCACTTACTTTCATAGAAATAAATTTAAATACTAAAACAATATATAATAAATAAAATAAGATTTCTAATTTTATAAAAATAAAAGTTAAAAAAAAATAATTAAAAATATTCTTACATCTATTTTTCAATAAATAAATAAAACAATTATTTTAAAATAATTATCGAATTTTTTATTAATTTATAAAATGTTTTTAACAATTAAATCTTAAGTTTATATAATTTACATACATTTTAATTTAAAACCTATAAAAAAAAAACAATTTATAATTTCAATACATATATATATATATATATATATATATATATATATAAAAGCCTGTAATATACAAAAAGTCAAGAAATACATTATCAATATGAGGGCTAGGTAAAATAGTTTCCACATGTTACCTACCCCAGCCCGAAACCAACTTTACATGTAATTTTAGAGAATTAATAACATTTTTAGAAAATAATAACCATGCAAAAGTACGTTTCGTAAACTACACAGCACATCACCGTAAAGAGTTATGAAAAATTTTTAAACTTAATAAACGGGAAAAAAACCCTCTGACGGTCATTTTGCCCGTCAAATTCCAACTCTCGCGGGCGAGGGAAGCGTGAGAATAGAAATTTACTCAATGCTTTTTAGTTACAACGAAACCGACAAAAGCATGTGAACGCACCTATGAAAATTGCCGTAGTCTAATCAAGAGTGTTTTTTTTGGTTGAAAAGCATGGAAATTCGGTTACGATGTTAAGAAAATTTGGTAGGGGTTTTTGTAAATTCACTTTACAACTATCAAACTTTAATATTTTGGTGTTCCAGAGATTTTGGATGGTTTTGAATCTATTTTCACCATCAAAATTATAATTCAAACACTGTTACTATAAAATTTCTTAAATTTTTTAATCTAAATTCCCACCTATTTTGACAGTTCCGGCAATTAGTCCCTCTCGTTAAACAACTATATGAATGAAAATTAGCGTAACATACATCTAAAGCAAATAGAGAGATGCCCTGAGAACCGTTCATATATGTAAGTGGAGAAAGTAATTATATGACCCTGGACATATGCGGTCAACAACAAAACCAAAGGTGGTGCCATTTTCTGAATACAAAATTAGTAATTGTCTGCATTCCTGACGTGGGACAGGAGTACAATTTTAAACATTGTGTTGTTATCACTGCAAATGCTGTAAGCACAACACTTGCGCCACCTGCCCGCTGAAAGGCATTGTTTTTCTCTTGTCTTCCTCGTGACGCGTTGACAACAAAGAAATGATGAACAACTTCATATGCTTGGGGGCTGGAATTTTAGGTCTGTCAGAGCCACTAAATCCCTAATATTAAGATGTGCCTCAGTCCTCTATAGGCATAGATATGAATTTCTGTTTTTATAGATCACATCAAACCTATTTTGTTACATTGGAGATAGTCTTGTTAGTCGTATATGAACTAAATTGTTAATCATGTCCATTGATTTCTCTGATTTCACATGACATCACAGGAAGTGATTTTGCTTTGCTCATGTTAGGTGCACCAATGTGAGTATAGTCTGCAAAACCCTAAAATTCAACCACGAATAAAGCACCATATGGGGTGTGAGACTGATTTGATTTTGTGTCATATTGGTGAACAGTACAACATTCAAGAGGGTGATAGAAAAGAGAAGTACCGATAGCTTTTCGGGGTTACCATATACGATAGCGCTCTTCAATTGTCTTCTCTACACGTTCTATGGGTCCCCTCTCATCAGCAACGGGTGGGATAACATTGTAGTTATGGTTGTCAATGCCATTGGCCTCCTTCTCGAGTGCTGCTTTGTTTGCATCTATCTTATATTCGCTCCACCTAAACCCAAGGTAAATATTTGAATTTCACCATACTTCCTGTCATGTAAATATTCACTGAAGAGCAGACTGGGTAAAATTAACGCAATCTGGAGGAACTGCGCTTACCCTCTCGCTCTCTATAAAATGTTGTAGAGGAAAATGGCCGGGATGGTCGCGTTTGTGTTGGTGGTGTTTGCGACTATTGTGATAGCTTCATTTTGTGGTGTACACGACCACAAGCAGAGGAAGGTCCTTGTAGGAACCACAGGAATGGTATCGACTGGCATTCTCTACGCTTCGCCGCTATCCGTCATTGTAAGCATTACCCTGCCCTGTCTGGTTTTCATAATTATGGGCACTATACCATAATTTTGGTAATTATGGTGCAATAAAAAATCTCAAAAGGTAATGAAAGCTACTGATAGTGCCTGTTGTTAATGTCTTTTTACTGTGTTTATTACTATTCAGAGACTAGTAATCCATTCGAAGAGCGTGGAATTCATGCCGAGCTTTTATTTCTCATTGTTCGCTTTCCTCGGAAGTGTGCTGTGGATGGTGTATGGCGCTCTCAGCAGAGACATTCTGATAATGGTAATGTAATAATTAAATTGTTGTTACGAGTTTATTTGTTGAAATTCATGTGATCAGTTTATTTGACCCAACAATATCGCGCATTAAGAACCGTTAATTTGAAGCTACCGCTAAGTTATTTGTTGCTTTCTGTGTAATTCATATTTTGGGCAGGCACCAAATTTTGTTGGAGTGCCATTGGGGTTGGATCAAATGGTCTTATACTGTTTTTATCGCAACAAAAAGAGGCCACGTGTTGAAGATGCAAAACTAGTGGATGGAGGCTGGCCAGTGGAACCGAGAACGGAGAAATGCGAGGAAAAGAGTGAGGAGGACAAAGGAAAATGTCAATCAGATGAACCAGACATCGAAATGCAGTTGAACGTATGAGCAGGGGAGGGGGTGAAACACAACTCTATTCAACATGCATGTTCATAAGCATCTTCATCGAATTGTTTCATCCGCGATTACTGTTTAGACCAGTAGCTGTCCAAAAATATAACAATTGATAATTATTATCCGTGTATGCATCCGCATCTCTCATTGTTTCATCCTTGATTACTGTTTATGCATCTTTAGTGACGTGAAGAAATTTCGGTATGAGAGCCAGATGTTTAGAAAAACAAATTTTAAATTGAAGTACCATATTATTTATCAAAACACTTATCAAATTTCGCATGAGTTATCAATTTGGGATGATTTATCAAAACTCTTATATTTCAGAATTGAAGCGTTAAGAATCCCTAAAATACCATTTAATAAAGTAGCTTACTTGTTGAATCAGGGAATTAAAACATTTACCTGTCATTTTTTAAAGATAAAAAATAAAGGCATATATGAAAATGTGTAGATGATACAATTAATAACTAATTTATTTTTCGTTTAAAATAAAATCAAATATTGCATATCGATAAGAAATGTATATATGAAAATGGGTAAATGATAGAATTAATAAACATTTCTATTTTATTTAAGAGAAAATTAAATTTTTAGAATTACAAATATTGACAAGGAAAGTGTTTAATTTGATAATTATAATTATTGGTGGTGGTGGTGGTGGTTAACATCCACTGAGAC
Source organism: Pinus albicaulis (assembly GCA_034641835.2). NCBI lineage: Eukaryota > Viridiplantae > Streptophyta > Pinopsida > Pinales > Pinaceae > Pinus > Pinus albicaulis. The sequence continues at coordinate 647,494,626 of CM076569.1, read as the reverse complement.
CAAACTTTGGTCACAAATTATTTAGTTTATTTTAAAATTGTACTTCTATGCTTAAGGAGCTTGGAGTGAAGTGTCTTGAGTTCACTATAATTTTGACAACAAAGATTATGAAACTGATATCTAATGTGGGTGTACCCAACAATCTGTTTCACTATGGAGCTCATGAGAGTTCGTTCTTATTTTGGTTATTTTAATTTTTTTCTTTGAGCTAGTTAAAACAAAGAGATACTTGGAGCTCATGAGAGTTCGTTCTTATCTTGGTTATTTTAATTTTGTTTCTTTGAGCTAGTTTTAAACAAAGAGATACTTTTGATCTTCTAGAGTAGGGTTGATGACCTCCTTATAATATCTTAATTTTCTTTTAGTCTCTAAATCTTTCTCATACCTCATTTTCTCTTTAAACTTAGAAGTAACAATATTTTTAACGCTATTAATATTTTTCAAAGAAATATTTTCATCTCCCAATGGTTTGCCCATGCCCTCGTATATTTATACCAACCTCCTTTGAGCCTTAGGTGGTTTTGGCTGGAATTTAAAGCTAGCTTAGGAAGTCTATTCTCTCCCATGTTATTGATTTTGTGCTTATACAACAGAAGCCTAGTCATAGCTAGGCTCTCGATAGGGGGAATACCCACTTATATAAGGAGAATATGATACGGTGTATTACTTTTAATTTTGAGGTTATACGTTATAAAACGCTTCTAGATTTTCTCAATCTTTCTCCAGGATTCTGTAGAGATGTTGCTAACCCAAACCTCAGGTACATACAGGATAACATGAGTGACTAAAGTTTCAAAGAGGAGATTCTTTTTATCCCATATCACAAGGTTTTCCGCTTTACAATTATTTTCAAGACCAAAATAAGCTTTCCACCCTCCATTAATCCTCTTCTCAATGCTATAGTTCCAGTTGAGCTTGTGATGAATATCAATTCCTAGGTACTTGTAAGAAGACACGTACTCCAAGTTTCTATTGTCATATGAAAAATTAGCGTAAGTTTCCTTCGTGGATTTGGTAATCATAAATTTTGTTTTATCAGTGTTAGAAATCATATCCATGGTAGAGCATAAATCCTGAAGAAGTCTTAGTTGCTTATTAAGACTAGATGGACACCTTGCCAGAAGAACAATATCATTATCATAGAGAAGAAGGATAATGACTATTGCAGCTAAGATCGTGGCAGCACAACCTTCTTCCTCTAAGCAACCTTCTAGCTTATCGATGTAAATGCCAAATATGGTAGGGGAGAGGGGGAAACCTTGTTTAACTCCGATATTACACTTAATGTCTTGCAACCACCCCTCATTGCTCTTAAACTTGCAATTACCTTCTCTTATAACCTTATAGCGACATCTCTCAACTCGAAAGGAACCTTTAGCTCTTCTAATCTATTCTATAGGTTATTTCTAGGCAAAGCATCGAAAGCCTTTCTAAAGTCCACAAAGCAACAAAAGAGATTGGATTTATCATTACGACATTCCTCCACAGTCAATGATCCTAGCGTAACGAGGTGGTCCATTTGAGTGTTGCCTTCTAAAACCAGCTTGGCCTTTAGCCCACTTACCTTCACTTTAAACCATATGCTCATGTATTTTCCAAAATAATATCATATAGCAGCAGAGAGGGCTAATCACAATAATTAAACCGATTGGGGTTATTTTTATCTCCAATTTTAAAAATATGAATAATGAGGTTGTGAGTCCATGGTTTGGGGAACCCTTTCTTGACTGCTTGATTGAAAAGCTTGGGGGTGTGAGGGATGAGGACAAGACCTCCAATTTTTAAGTTTTCTGCTTGGTAACCTTCAATGTCCTTATCTTTTCCATTAGCCACGTGATTAACCCCAAAATCTATGTTTTCTAATGAGAAAAATTATTCCATTGTGACCAGGGTTTCAAAGTTATCTATGACATTTGGAGATTCATAAAGTTTTTTAAGATAAGAATTCCAAACGTGTAAAGAAATTCTTTTATTATCTCTTTTTTTTCTAGTTAGTTTTTATAATTAATATATATTGAAAAGGAAAGAGTGAAATGTGAAAATAATAATTTTATTTTTTTTCTAAGTTAGAGTAATCTATTAACAATGGAAAATATAGTACATTTGGCCAAGGCCATAACAGTGCCTACGGGGAGGCAATTTTAACTGACAGATACTAGTTTTTGGCTGCCCTACTGGAGGGAAACCAGCCTGAGGAACAATCAACTGAAAAAATTCCACGCAGGGGATCGGACTGGAATGTCTTTGACTTAACACTAGGAGCATAGACATTTCGTAGCTGTAGCACTGGACTCTAACAGTACTGGACCGCTGTAAAGACTAAGACTGGACATTGACAAAAAATGGTCCAGAGTAGAAGGAAACATTAAAACAACCAAACATTCCCTCAGAGAGGGCAGAGAAAAAACAAAAAAGACAAGAGAAGAAGGCCGAATTACTCATACGGCGCAACTTCCTCGATCCTGCAACCGTATTCTTCTAGATCGCCTTGAGCATGGGAGAGGTCAGCATTGTTGTGGACAGCTGGAGGAGTTGCTTCGACATGTGCCTAAACGCGCCCAGTGTCTACTTGCAAAGACTCCCTGTTCTCAGAAGGCTGACCCCTCAAATCCTATTGCACCGCTTCCAAATGTGCGTTGTCGTCCGGAGCATGCTCGTCTGGCGGAATCTCAGGCAGGGGCTCCTCCAAGAAGACTACAGAGATGGCCATGGTTACTCGTGGTCTGTTGAGAGCACAGTCGAACGAGAAGAGGGCTGTGTGGGACTGAGCCGGCAAAGCATCACCAGAAGGCGAGTCAAGCCGTCGACCAGAAAAAAGCAAGCGCCCACGAAAGAGATGAGGGAGGCTGCCAGAGGGCGTAGAATAATCTGACGGAGAAGAGGAAATGGATGGTGAATGCCTTCTGGCCGAACGAGAGGACCCTCTCCGGCACCGCATCCTCTGCCTAAGCCTTGGCATATTTGCAACTGTACAGGAGCTAGAGTGCTGAAGCGACTGAGTATTGACAGGGTTCCGCTCAGGAGGAGTGCCCAGAACCACTGTTGCAGACAAGAAAGAGCCTGCAATTGAAATGTGAAAACTGTCAGCGGGCACCAAACAACAGGTATGGCGACTGCGCTTCCCAGTGGTGGTGCAAAATCTGGCTCTGTCCTGAGCAGGATTACACCACAAATGCATTGGCGTAGGGGCGGGCGGCTCCATTGCATATAACAATCCGTTCCTGCAACCATCCAACCTCCGCATTGAATGACCAAGCCTGAAAATCTTATGTGAAATGCGGTTGCAGCAGTCGAGGCTGCCTCGAATACCAGTTTGTATGATGAGAATCGACTCCATATCAACGCCATTAATATTAAACGCGGGCATTAACTGCGATCAGGTGGGCGCCAAGGTTCCGTGAGGGATGGCATGTGGCCTCCCGTCCGATAGCCTTGCGTCCCATCGCTCCCATTAATGACACTTGCACCCGCATCCGGGGGAATCGCCTCATCCTGAATTAGATTGTGGCAATTCCTCTTGTGATCCTCATTCTGGATTATGTCCAGCGTCCGTGTTCTGAGATTCCTTTCACAGTCAACCCCCAGATTGGCAAGCAAGTCCGCTACCTTGTTGCCTTCTCTTCGGGTATGCTTGAATGGGAGAGCTCGATTTCCCTGAAGCCATCTTGCCATAGTTTCCAATCGAGCCTCCAGTCGCCAACTGCTAGAGATTTTGTGCGCCTGGGCTCCATTAAGAAGTTGAGCAGCTATATTGATGAGGATCTGTGAATCTCCTTCAATCACAATAGGATGCAAGCCCGCCTGCTGAGATAGAAGAAGGCCTTGCCATGATCCTTCCAGCTCTGCCGAATTGTTTGTGTCCCAACCAATACTTCCCATGTAAACAACCAGAGGTGTGCCAGCATGATTCCTTATGATGCCCCCAAAGCCTGCTTTGCCTGGATTGCCTTTTGAGGCACCATCAAAGTTAAGCTTATAGGTGTTCCGAGGGGGGGGAGTCCATGTGTGATTGACTCTGTCAGTGTTGGGGCCAGTATGCTTCTGAGTGTTGGGCTGAATTTTGAGACCCCAGTTCTCCCATATGGTCTTTTCCTTGGTTTGAGTGGGAAAATCCTCGATGCTCCAGGACTGCAAGTCTAGAGTTTCCATGAGATTGAGACAGTAATTACTCCAGATGATGTTTGTCGGGGTCCTTTGATCCTTAAAAATTCGTTTGTTTCTCTCTTTCCAGATGGTCCATAGGAGAAGGCCTGGGATGATTCTCCAGAGATGATTGAGTATTTCGCTTTTAAAGGGATGTTGATGCCAATCACGGATGGCTCCTCTAATGTCTGTATCGGGCTTGCAGTTTCTTTGGCATCTGAAACTAAAATAATAATTATTAATGTTATAGATTAGAATGAATTTAAATTTGATAAAATGTTATAGTTTGAAATAAATTTAATTTGCATAAATCGGTATATATATATATATATATATATATATATATATAGTGTAGAGAGTTGTGAGATGTCTTTTACAGTCGGGTATGAGGGAGGTGTGTTAATCTTAAAATGATCATTTTTTTAATAAATAAAATTAAAATAATTTCTAAATTATAAAAAAATGTTAGGTATAGTAAAAAAATAAAGGTGAATAAATATATTTGGTTAGTTTTAATTAAACTATTTATAAAACTATAATAATGTCTATCTTATTATGTTAATTCATAGAACGATAAATTATAATGTATAAGGAAATCTGACCTTGGTGGTTAAAATGTAGAATTATGTTAAAAAATAATAATAATAAAAATTATGTAAGTAATAAAAATTTATTTTTTCACTCCTCTTGTAATATAGCATCTAGCTGCAAAGTATTTGCCCATCTGATTCAATTCAGCTTTCTATATTATAAGTTATAAATTCAATTCAACTTTCTATAACAAATACATATCATGGTTTTTTTTCAAGCATTTTTTTTAATGAATTTTGTTAAAAAATGATAGATATTTTTAAGAAAAGTAGTCATTTGTAAAGTTCAAGTTTCTATAAGTATTTTGGTGTGTTGAATTCATTGATGCAGTTAAAAACATATCTGAAACAACAAAAAATCAAAATCTAATTTAAAATTGTATTTCTAGATTATCAAGGAACAAACAATTTTGTCTATTAGTTCAATTACACCATAAAAATGTACGTATCACATTAAAGTAAATTTAAACTAGAAATTGCCCCATATGTTGTAAAGGAAACACCATAAGGGTGTTGTAGCATATGAAAGGGTAGCATAGAAGAAAGAACCAAACATGTAGCCACTAGTATCTCTAAAAGGGAAGAAGTTGACGGACTATAAGAAAGACATGCCGTTAGACGATTAAACTTGCATGTCGGTCCAAACTTACATATACCATAGTGGTTTTAATAGGTTCTAGTCCATCATTTAGGAGGAATGCAATTATTTCTCATATTGATGTTTTTAGGTTGTTTATTTACTCTAATATAATGTAACCCTTTATCAAACTCGTCCCTTACATCTATTGCTTTCCCACCTAGAATTATGTTTTCTACACATCATTTTCTTAATTCCTCGTTATGTAACTTAACAATAGAGAAATTCCTATTAAGAAAACAAAAATAGGATAAGGATCATCAACTAAATTTAAATGGTATTTCTTTTTCATTTGATGAAGTTATGCAATTAATAACCTTCTATCTTTCTTTAGTGCCCATGTTTTGATGAAAGCATATGTAACTTGTCCAAATTTTGTATTCCCCTATCAATAAAATATTGGAACCATGATTTTTATGCTCCAAATAAATGAAAACAAGTCAAGGAAAATGGTTGAATGTAACTATTTTTCTATAATCTCAGGAATTGCATCATTGACATGACAAGAGTATCCATCGTATCCGGTTCTTTTTTTTCATCATCTATTGTAGTTTCCAAAGAATTCATTGTTGCATCATTGACACGACAAGAGTATCCACCATATCAGGTTCTCTTTTTTTGGTTATTTATTGTATTTTCCTAGGAATTCACTTTTTTATTTTCCAAAGAATTCACTGTAGAGATAGCAAAGATATTTTTCCTTAGCAATTATTGAACAAAGACCCTCATTTGGTTTTTTGTTTAAACATCCATACGTATTTTCACAAGAAAGGCTTTTGTTTAAAGTATTTTCCTACTTGAATGGTTGGAATTTATCCAGACCCTATTTGTATATGTTAAATTTATTTGGGATTCAATATTTCTTACAACTGATATAGCTCTCTTGGGTTTCATTTAGATCCATTTACATTGTTCCCCAATTCAAACCCTAGCAAACATTTGTATCGTTCTAATTTGTATTAGTTTGCGCATTCGATCATCTCGATCATATTGACCTGCATCCAATGATTTTGGATATATTATAAGAATATCAAGTTGAAGCTAAAATATGAATCTTTTGAACTCAAGGGTGTTGAAAATATCAAATTACCATACTCTACCATAAGTATGGTAAATTTGAATAATGAACATCCACACATTTGGTCTTTGAATCCTAAAAAGGACTATGAGGATATACCAGGATACCAAAGCCCTTTTAATTAGTGATATCAAGAATCCATGAAAAATTGATTAAAGTTTCTTTAGAAATTCAAATGTTTGTCCAAATAAAAATCTTCATGAGTTCACTATTAAATAATAAAGTTTTGACATAGAACATCCTCAATTTGTAAAGGTGGATTTTAATACTTTCTCAACCTCTACATTTTTTGTAAGCTTCGTAAGACTACATCTTCATCATGTCCAATATGAACGTGTGACTTCACATCAAGGAGTGCCTTAACACAACACTGGATCACCATCTATCCAAGACCCCCCATGGACTTAATGAATACAGATGACGCTTAAAACACAAATTCTAAGAGAAATACAAAGCAATATTCATATCAAAATTACAAAAGCTCTTGTGTGGTGTGAATTCATGTCTCTTATTCTTTGCACTTACTATTCTATCCGCAATTGTTATTGATCATTGGGAGATTAAATTATTTTAAAATATTGCTAATGAAGAATATGAATTGTGGTAAAAGTGATTGTAACAACATATAATTGTGGTAGATTAACAACACCAATGTACCATTCAGTTTATTACCACAACCTTAATCAATGACATAAGAAATCAAACACAATATTTATAATGAAAAGAAAATAGAATATTAGGAGAGAAATCCACTATTAAGAAGGCACAATACTCATCTTTAAATGTGTAATTACAATTTCATATGACTATATGACTATATGACTATTTATAGTCGAAAGTCATTCAGCAATGTTGATTGGTAAAATCAAAATTGATTATACATTATATGCATAGTTACTTGACACAATAAATATAAACATTTTAAAAAAAAAATATAATACGTTGCTAATTTACTTTAAATATAAAATTTCTCAATTTTCAAATAAATATAACAAAATAAAATATTTTTTATTCATATTACATATTTTAAATTTAAATAATATTATATATTTGTTTAACTAGCTTTTAATTACATTTACAATTTAATATGCTTTATGAAAACATTGTTTATTATTACTATTATTTTATTTATAGTTATAGAAATCTAAATAGAAATTTTTTTTTTTCCATTTACATACATACATACATACATACATACATATATATATATATATTATAATTATTTTTCTTATTTCTCTAAGCTTTAATTTTATATTATGGACATTCCTATTCTATCTTTCCATTTATTAAATATATACAATACTCAATAAGTAAAAGTAAATTCCCAAAAATATAAAGTTGATTTCACCCATACAAATACTTGGACTTTACACATTTAACAAATACTTAAAAACATACAATACTCAATTACCCAAAATAAAAGTAAATTCCCCAAAATATAAAACTCACTTCACTCATGCAAATACTTGGACTTTACACATTTAACCAATAACAAAATGGCCAAGTTCAAGGAAAAGCATAAATGGATATAAAATATAAAACTGATCTAACGAAGACAAATACGTGGACTTCACACATTTATCAAATAGAAATAGATAATTCTTAATCAAATATAAAATAAATAAACGTTTTCCAAGACTTTATCAATCTTGCAACCCATGATAGCTTAGATTGCAAGAATACATAGAGGAGATTTTTGAAAAGGTGCATATGGTGCAAAAGGGACCGTTTTCAAATAAAGCTACCACAACCATATAACTGGAAGCACTGCCAAATGAAAAACAAAGATTCAGTTCATTGCCTTGTTGTAGCAACCGTAGCATGGACCTAAAACAAATTAACCCAAGGAATAAGAAAATAAAATTTCCAGAATTTAGCATGGAAGCATTGCCAAATGAAAAACAAAGTTTTATTTCATTGTCTTTTTATTTTTTCTGTAGCAACCGTAGCATGGACTGAAAACAAATTAACCCAAGGAATAAGAAAAGAAAATTTCCAGAATTTAGCATGCAAGCGCTGCCAAATGAAAAACAAAGATTCAGTTCATTGCCTCTTTATTTTTGTTGTAGCAATTTTAGAATGGGCCGAAAACAAATTAACCCAAGGAATAAGAAAATAAAATTTTCATAATTTAGCATGGACCAAAAACAAATTAACCCAGGTCGAAAGTTTAAAGAATAAGAAAAGAAAATTTCCAGAATTTAATTAAAATGAAAAGTTCTGAGTAAACTCACAAACAAGAAAGCCTGGAACAATAAAGATTTTCATGTCTCGAAAAAAAACCGCTTTCAAATAAAGCTACCACAACCATATAAACGTAAACCCTGCAAAAAAAAAAAAGATTCAGTTCATTATAATTGGACTTGGAAAACCACTACTAAAACAAACTAAGATTCAGTTCATTATAATTGGACTAGAAAACCACTACTAAAATTAAAAGCTCACCGTAAACACCCACAGGAACAATAAAGCTTGTCCTGTCTCGAAAAATCACTACTTTCAAATACAAGTACCACAATCATATAAAAGGAAGCCCTGCAAAATAAAAAAAAACAAAGATTCAGTTCATTATAGTTGGACTAGCAAACCGCTGTGAATTAAAGGAAACAAGAACGGAATGGTTGTAAGAAGTTACAAATTCAAACAATAGGGAGGAAGGGCTTAATGAAGGCCTTAACTATTTTTTTTGTTTTGTTTTTATACATTTTAACTGTTAGTTTCTTAGTTTGTGTCTTTAACTATTAACTGCTATTGATCTTATGGTGTAAAACTTTTCAATTGTCTAACATTTTATCTAATGGTGCATATTTGTACAGAGTGGCATCTAGGAAAGTTGTTGTCAAATAATAACGCCTTACGACATAATAATAATAATTCACATTGGTAACCATTGATATATTAAAACATAAAATTAATAAAATTAATTAATGAACATATTATTAAATAAATATATTTCTATAATTGCATATAAAATATAAATAATAACTCAAAATTAAAGATTAATTTTAGCATATATGAATTAAAGTATTAATTCATATTATTATATTCAAAACTTTATATTTAAATTTAATTAAACGAATATATAAAAATTTAACACTAACGATAGAATTATATATAAAACATTAAACAATTAAATTTAAAAAATAAAAAATATCTTCAGAAAATAATATATATATATATATATATATATATATATATATATATATATATATATATATATATATATATATATAAGAGAGTATATAATTATACGAATTATTAGAGTTTTAATTATATATATAGGCATTATGCATATTAGATTAAAAAAATATTTAAAAAAAATGTGAAACAAAAATGATATATATATAGGCTATGCATATTACATTAAAAAATAAAAAATATTGTGAAACAAAAATTCCATATATATATGGTTTATATGTGAAAGGAAAATGCTAAGCGTATAGATATGTAACTATATGAGTGACTAGGGGTGTTATATATATATATATATATATATATAGCAATTAGTATAGATATATCTTAACTCCACATTTATTAAGAGCTAAAAGGAATAGGGGCAGACATTCCTAAAAAAATTGCACCATGAGGGTTACATCCTTTGGAGCTCTCAGTAGATATACACTCATGAATAGCAACTGCTTTGTTTTTCAGGTTTCTTTGATCTGCTCTAGTGGAAATCATCTGTTTTTCAGTTATACTGCTTTGTTATACAGGCAATGTGTTTTTCTCAGACATAGTTTTTTTTTTATGCAAACTTAAAACCGGTTTCCCATTTCTGGGCGGTTCAGAAGTTATGGTTGAAAGGACTGGTTTCCCGTCTCGGGCAGTCCAAACTTTGCATGATTTGCTTGACTATCAAGCCCAACGTTCAGGCTTCCACAGCTGACGTTGGTGCAGTTTTGTACTATAGCCTTTATACATAATAGAAATTAGTCTTACTTAGAAAAAAAAAACTATATGAGTGACTAGGGGTGTTATATATATATATATATATAATTAGCAATTAGTATAGATATATCTTAACTCCACATTTATTAAGAGCTAAAAGGAATAGGGGTAGACATTCCTAAAATAATTGCACCATGAGGGTTACATCCTTTTGAGCTCTCGGTAGATATACATTTAATAGAGCTCCATGCTAGTTGATATTACAATTGAGTGTGAAGGAGGCTTGGTAAATGTATTTTATTCACACTCTCAACAAAAAATAAAACATTTCGATCCATGTAATAATTACATGTAGTTATATAATTTTATATCAATTTATAGAGAGATAAAAAAAATAAAATTATATTTTCACTTTTGAGTGTAATGAAAATGTATAGTTCTTTTTCCTCGATCGGGGTGTAACAGGGGAGGGTGGAGCCTAACCAATGTGTTGGTGACCATAGCCTGTCGCGTGGGGAGGATGGACAACACATGGAGAGAGCATCCAAGCGATGGGAGGATAATGGATGACGGGACCTCTGGCACCAAACGTCATAAATGAGAAGTACACCCATGCGACTCCAGCTGGGTCAGCCAGCAGGGCTCTCAGGAAATTTTTGGAAAAAGAGTCAGGGGAGCGGTAATATGCATAATAAGGTTATTTTGCATGGTAATGTTTGGATTTGTGCACTGTGGTTTTGTTTGGAAGCTGGTTGCGCCTGCAGGCGTTTTCTACAGCAAAGGTTAAGGGTGACGAGCCGGGTAGACAATTGGTATGTATCATCATACTTACCCTCTGAGCCATAGATTTCTATCTTCGTCGAATGCGGATAATGGTAATGGTCTTCTTAGATTATTTGTTTGAATGGATATTTGGTCGGTTCTGGTATGAAAAAATGCAAAAGGTTGATGAAGCTGGTTGTATGCTTATTCTTCCTCAGCGGGTTTTTGTTCCGTTACCCAAATCTTTGGTTAGAACTTGGTCTCAGTTTTTGTTTCCTCATTCTGATCCTTGTATTGTTAAGATAATGGTTCAGTTCTTTTACATTAGTTTGTTGTATATGGCTTTTAGTAGGGTTTTTTTCACCGTCAAAAACTTCTCTATAGCTATGCAGAAAGGGTATGTCATACTCTCCATCTCTCCTTCTCCTTTTTATATTGTCTTCTTTGATAGGAGGTCAGGTAAATTTTGGAAAATTGCGGATAAATGTTGCCTGTTGACAGTTCAAATGGTTTTCCTTTTTTATGGTGGAAGGACTTTCTTGCAGCAGAGTTTGTTTTTCTCTTGTCTGTTCAACTTTGACAATTATGTTAATAGGGTCCTGAAATTGATATGTGGGCAAGATTTTTCGCCTTACTATCTCTGTATTGGTATATGGACTCTGGTCTTACCTTTTAATTCTCTGGCCATGTCTGTCTTGTGTCATGGCTACAATTTATGGGTTGCTCCTCAATTCTTTCTTCCCTGGTTGGATTGTATTAGTGTCTAGTCTCTCTTTTTATATCACGTCTTTCTCACAGAGCCTAACTTGGGTGATGGAACCTCTCTGCGTTCCGAGTCTCGAACCTTGTCTAGTAATCTGACTGGTGTTGTTTGGATGGTAGCTTTAGAAAATTCCTTGTCAGGTTACTTTAACATGGTTAAAAGAGGAAGGAATCCCACTAGAGGCAAAGGCAAACAACCTACTTCTGAGCAGCATCAGAGAAGAGCAAGAAAATCTCCGCAGCAACATCTGGAACCGCTGGTTCAAACATTTACATCAGAAATCCCAAATTCGGTACACTCTCGCATTAATGGTTGGGAAACAAAGGTTTTAAACAACTTGGACACGGAAGATGAAATGGCTTCCAAGTACATGCAGAATGTAGTCAATGACACAGGGCACACACAGGGCCGAATTTCCTTGTTTCTACAATCAGTTAGAAGTTACTGGTTAATAAAATGCCTTCTAGCTAAGGTAGTCATGTCGACAGCAGAAACTAAGATGGAATCAACTTTGGTAGATATTAACAGGAACATTCAGGAAATCAATCTTTGACAATTGCATCAGTATGCGAGGCTCGAAAGGTTGGAGAAGGAAATCAAGTCTATGCACCAAGTTACAGTTGAATTGCCAGGGTCCATTGCTAAAGATCCAGCGCCAGTGGAATCTGAGGAAGATTAATGGTTTCATGATCAAATGTCTTAATTTATTTTTAGCGGCTAGTACTTTTTCTGTATATGTTGTTATCTCCAAACTTAGATATTAAGTATCGTCAGATATGGTATATATTGTTAATGCTTTTTATGTTTTGGTTAACATACTCTGAACTTTGATTGCCGAAATACTTGGTTTCCTGCAGGCAGGTTGAGGTCTAGTTTTGTATATTTTTTTCCCGGATTTTGTTAATATAAAATGGAAGGAACTACCTAAACCTACAAAAAAAAAGAAAATGTATAATTCTTTTACATTTTAATTGTTGCAGCTAAGTATTTTAATATCAAATTTATATATATGTATATAGAGATATTAAAAAAAATGTTGTCTAAGTAGGGGATGATTCACCTCGTGATGCGAATATACTCTAGATTAATTTTATCTTTACCTATATTAAGTGTTTCTATTTTCTAACGTCATTATAATTGTGGCTCGGTGAAAGGAGCCTAGTGGAACTTTATACTAAAGACAATGATGAATGGAAATAAAATGACATATTTAAAAAGTCATGCGAAATGACCAGGAGTAATTAATTTCAACATCTAGATAATTAGGAAAAAACTATATCTTTCTCTCTCCCTAGAGAGGATAAAACCCCTATCTTAGTGCGAAAAATATAAGGATGGAAAAATTTGGGTGGAGAATGAGGAGAGAATAGTGGTGAGAACTTTGGAACCTTAAATAGGACGATGTGAAGGTTGGAATGAAGTTTCCTGGGCTCAGGTGTTCTTTAGCTGGACACAGAACTAGTGGAACCCTTGGAAGAAAAGCCTTGATGAAATAAATTTAGAATTGGACTACGTGAAGTCTTGAGGTTCTGTAATAAGATAACTCAATGGTTTTTTTCTAATACTAAGTAACCAAGCTCGGGGGGAGACTAGATGTCATTTCGAATCTCATGGTTGGGTGGTGTGGTCATCCTAATTGACTTTTCTTTTAGTTGGGACTAAACACAAATAATTATCTCTTCAATTTTCTTTATTAGTTATACAAATTAGTCTGTGTAGTAGTTGTCTAATAACATGGATAAATTACATAACTATTTGAATCTTATGTACGGAAGTAAATATAGTATAAATTCTTCCAATTATCTTTCATTAGCTATATCCAAAGTTAAACATGTGAGTTCCTTTGGTTTTAATAGAAATATCACAGTGTTGTATAAAAGAAAAGAATCTCTTTGGAGGAAAATAGTGATGTATGATTACATGCATTAGCTAGTAATAGAAGAAGAATGACCTTCTAATTATGAAATAACTTCTTGTAAATCATTATGAAAGTTCTGGTTAAGTCCTCGAAGCTATGAGCGCAAGATTTGTTGGGGATGTCCAGAATAAAAAAAACTCTTAAGTAACAATACCCTACTGGTAATGGACATGCCTGAGATAGATGAAGTCCCATTTTCAGCTAGATACTAACAACTTCTAAGAATAAATAAAAAGAAAATAACATAATTATATAGTTAACAATTCATTTATTTAATTGAGTTGCGAGATAATGTTCCTAGTCTACTAATAACCACATAAAGGAAAAGAAAAATAATTGTGTGCATGAATGATAACAAAAAAGGTTTCTAAATAATTACAATAAAGAGAACAATAATAAACCTAGTGCAGTCACACATTCAAAAATTTATATATGAACAACTCGACGTGGAACTTTCATAGTAAAATCCATGAAATGCGAAACCTTGGTAGGCTAACAATTATTTTCATTATTTCGTTTAGAAATTACATTGTATTTGAAAACAAAAAAACTAATTATATTATGATGAATTTCAAATATAAACATATCAAAATAAATAAACCCCACACTGGATTAATAACTTCACTAATTTAAACCCACGAGGTCACTGTGTGTAACTTACCCATTGTCCCTTAAATAAAATTTACAACAACAAACAGAAAATATGCCCATATAGGGTTTGGGGACATTAAAATTTAAACTTTGATATACATGAAATAGAGTAATCCCGTTGAATCCATCTGGTGGAATAGTAACACTACCATCAAACCAGAACTTAAGCCTAGTAAAAGTTATTAAATGTCGAACAAATTTAGTCCTCTTTTTCCTCATTAAGTAGTTTTTTTAACACTAAATCACAATGAGGGTTTGGGGTAAAACCCTTATATAAGATAAGATCCAAAAGGAACTTGAAAAGAGACATTGTGGCATTTGGTGAGAACTCGAGAATGGAATTCTAGTCATAGCCTTGTAGCAAAAGTTTGGAAAAGAGCCTAACCTTCATTATAAGTAAGTGGGAGTTTAGAAAATCATATCAACTTCGAGGAAAAGTGATATGAAATAGATATGAAATAGGATTGAATAGTTTCCAAAGTGAATTGAATGTTAACTTGATCACGTAGTGTGGAAGGCATAAGGGAAGCAATTGATTTTACATGTTAATCCAAAAATTAAGAAGAAAAAATAAATATTGATTTGCATCAAATAAAAGATATAGAAGGAAATAAGCATGGATTATGGACTTCGTCCCTGGTGGACTACGTCTCTGGGTCCGCTTTCAAGATGGGTGTCTGTTTTATTAAAGAATGATCCAAGGAAGTATTTACACACAAATTCACTAGATTAAACATGCTCACAGGGACCTCTGGTCTCTGTCAATAGAAATCTCCCTCTCTTAGATTTCCAACGCTTGTCTTGGTAACTAATTCTGCCTCTGGACGACCAATATACACGTGAAATAAAAATGACTCTCTCTTACATAATTCTGAATACAAGTCTTCAAAAGAACTCCATGCTTTCATGGAACAATTGTTAAGTTTTTATAATTACAGTCCAAGGTTCAGGTCGAAACTTTTGGGATTAACATAGCATTTGGTTGATTGTATTAATTGGAATTAGATTTTGGTGGAATAAAAGTGTAACAACTTAGGAATTACGTTACATGATGTATAATTTTAAAACTGTGCATATTCATTTCAGAAACCCAAAATTGAATTTTGGTTAAAAATAAACTTGACGATTAATCTCTTGTCGATGGTTGGATGAACGATTACCATGTGATATGGTGGTTCCAGTTCCCTAACTACTGAGTGCCTCATCACACTTCAAGCTCTGGCGGTTCTGCAAATGGTGCAGTCGACCTCATCCACATGTGACAGTTGCTCTGATTGTTGCGGTCTTCTCACGGTTGGCTCCAAAAATTATGCGGTAAATGTTCCAATATGTTCACATGCTGTCTACGCCCTGCCCGACGATCTTCTCTATGGCGGGTTGTCTAATATTAAAGGTTTATTACGTATGGTTTATAATCAGAGTAGAGGCAAATAATCTTTACATTATATAATGATATGGTACCGATCAAATAATGTTAATGTCTTTATAAATATACTACAAATATTGTCTTCACCAAAAGACTGGATAATTGGATATACATTACCTCAGCATGTCATAAGAGATAACAGATCATTGTATTATCATTTAGTAGTTTTGCATATGAGAAGGTAACTCAGAGAAAGAAAACATAATTATTTTTTTGTTGAACATAAGTAGGGATCACTTAGTTTATTGGATGGAAGTACTTAGTTAACATGATAGGATAAGATTTTATTTGTTTGGGAGATTGATAGATCCATATTTCAAATAGGTATAGCTTGCTTTAATTATTAATAATTGTAGTTATTATTATTGTTTTATTATTATTTTTATCTAATCTGACGGAGTCCAAATATTCTATTCTATTATTATTATTATTATTATTATTATTATTTATGTAATTTAAATATGTCAAAAATTTTATATAACATAACATAACATTACAATGTTTCTTCCATATTGAGTTAGAGAGCTCCTCTAGGTGCAACTAGGATTGTGTGTAGGTTCGTTGAAATTGAATTCCCTTGAGATAATTTAATTCCCCAAAAAATGGTTTCCATCGTCAACTGAATTCCATAAAATTTGAACTAAAACATGGGTGATCTAAACCCCACTCAAACCAACAAGTTTAGTCTTCATGATAAATTTAAATTACTAATAAATAAAAGTAAAACCAATGATAACAAACATGTTTCCTTACAATAAATTTGATCTGATTTTACCGTGGTTTAAATATGCAATTTAATTCCCAGAGGGGTAGGTGTGAGGACTAGCGTCTTCATATATTGCAAGTATCCTAGCTTTTATTGACAACAAATATGAAATTTCTCCCACTACTATTACACTCCAATCCATATGATTCAACCATCTATATTTTTTTTTGCTAGTTAAGTTTAGCCTGGGCTTGAGCTAACCTATTTATTAGATGGAAAAAATATAGATCAACCCATTTATTGGATCGCAGAAGACCAACCCACACACCCGCAATGGGATGCTTATCACCAGGATCATGTGAGGATTTGGAAGGTTTGGACACCCTTTTGGAATTTAATTCTCCAAAAGTGGCTTCCATCCTCAACCCCTCACCATAAGGTTTCAACCTATGACCTAGTTGAGACTAAACCCCATGTAAACTAATTGGTCTACACCTCATGGGTTAATCACCTAGTATCACCCAATATCAAATGGTGATCTAGTACTTACACAGAGAACAAAGAGAACACCTCCCAACCATAAAATCTCATATGAAGGAGCAACCTACCACCACAATAACTGTGTAGCATTAGTTTCCAATGTGTTACATATATATTATTATTATTATCCAATTTTAAGGTCAGGAAAAAATCCAAATTGGTGTATGAAACCCCCTTGTTTGTGGGACAAGGGACTCACCTCCTCGCAACCATTTGCTTGCTAAGTTGGGAAGGCTCCTAAGTCTAGGAAGACATATATAC